>OY759250.1:0-1200000 GCA_963662185.1 Eilema griseolum | reverse complement strand
TCAGAATTGCAAACGCATTAAAAAGTAATTTTAAATAATTATAATTAGTCAGGCCTGCCGACGAGCGCCTATCCGCCATGTTTAAGCTATTCGCAACCTTAATTGTGTGTCTGTCCGTCGGTTTAGCGCAATTCTTTAATTGTACAACCTTCACCTATGGGTCCAATTTATGGATTATTAAATTATAATCACTTTCATAATACACACAATTAACAATGAAAGCTGTTAAGTACATTGAGATTTAAAAACTATTTAATTAGACCTGTGTAGGACTAACTGTTGTCCGCGACTCCGTCTGATATGGGCAAAGTTTGGTCGCAATAACAGTATTGTGATCAAATATAGCCTAGATCCTGGCCCAAACTCTAGTCTCTAATCTTTTATCAAAAACGGTTCAGTAGATTAGGCGTGCTCTCATACAGTCTAAACATACAGTAGATATAATCGCTTTCGGATTTATCTTTATAGAGATATCGCCTGAATATCTATAAAGAGGTTGGCAGAGGTCTTTTTTACTGTGCGCAAAATTCCCACGGATTCCCATAGATTGCCGGAGGCATATCCCTCGCACCCTGGCCGACTCAGGGCCATTTCTTTTAAGCCATCTTCGGGTGTGGGAACCACTGTGTACCCATCTAGTCCCCGGGTATGGGGAGGCACACGACCTCCGACCTCCGACGCCCAAGTAGCCTGCGCTTGTCCCGGGCTGTGAGGTTAGCGAGTCTTCTCCGTTCCCGCTCCGCCTCCTCCTTCACGAGCAACACACGCATTCGAGCAGCACCGTCACTGTGAGCAAGGCGGTGAGCGAGAGAACTCTCACTCCTCGGGCCACCACTAGCTCCCGCCTCGGCGTGTCCCACACCGGTTACTGAACATGTGTCGCCCCGAGTCCCCGCTTGACTCGAAACGAAGCAAGTACTGTACGAAGCACCCGTGCTCGGTGGCAACCTGTGTCAGCCGGTACGAAAGGCTGTCGTGTCTTGATACTTAACGCCAAGCTTCCAATGTGTGTCATTTTTTTCATTATGATGTAACTACATACATATAATAACAATAGACTAATAAGTAATTTAAATTTAACTTAATTCGCTAAAAACTTTCTGAGAATAGAATGTGTGCATTGGTAGATACTTTTCTTACAGTTTCTATTTGACGTCACCTCGCCTGATGGTAAGCTAAAGGCGAAGTCTCAGCTTGTTACAATGGTGGGCATTCAGCTAGACGTTTAAAGAATCAGAGACTTGTAGGAGTTTTTGTAGGAAGTAGGACACGGCGGTATTTCCGCCCAATTGAGCAGTCCGACTGGGGAAGTACCTCCGCCCTACAGAATACTGCGGTTATAATAACTTCGTGTTGTGTTCCCAGCGGTGAGTAGGGTAGCCAGAGCTCACTGGAGAATTTGTGCTGTCAGTGGGATGACTAAAGGCTTGTCCTGCTTTGTCCTCTACACTGACGGCACAAAAACTCTGTGCTTATAGGGTCGGCAGCGCGAGTGTGACTTTTCTGGTGTTACACACGTCCATAGGCCACTGTAACCACTTTCCATCAGGTGGGCCGTGCGCTTGTCTGCCTCCTAAATGGTGTAAAAAAAAGACTGTAGGAAGAGGGAAACACGTGAGCTGGTTAAGAATTCTTGTTCTTTATATAAATTATTATAATGGAAAGCCACACTTCCTGATGGACAGAGGAGGCACATATGCTTTCCTCTCGTGGTTTGGAGGTCAGACAGCAATACCTTACCATGATAGCTGTTTAAAGGAGGAGTATGAACATGCAGATACTAGGCTATGGCAAGATGAAAATCTTGTATGTAAACAGAAACACCGTTAGATGATGAGAGTGTTACGGAAGTAACAGCCGTCTAACACCCTCTCTCAACCCAGAAAAGAAAGCCTACCCTTTTATTTTACGTGCTCAAAATCCCCACGGATACCTCCCCACCGGAGCCGGTGGAAGAGGTTATGTCAGACTCGAACCGACTAAAACACACGCCGCCTGTGGGTCGTTTTGGTTGCCAAAGGTAAATAAATAATAATAAATATTCCACGACATTCTACACAACGCTATCTAGACCTATGGTAAGCATAGCTTAACTAGCTTGTGTTATGGAATCTAGAATGCGGATAAACATACTTAGATACTTTTTTTTTGTAAATGCATACATATTATACATAGAAACACCCAGACCAATGCAAATATACATATTCATGCATACAAATATTTGCACTGAGCGGGAATCGAACCCGCACCCCCTGCAGTCGAATGCTCTACCGCTACGCCACGGAGGTCGTCGAAGGTGAGGTTGACAGGCATATCCTTCGCACCCCGGCCGACCCAGGGCCATGTCTCACGATCTGGCCCTCTCCTCGGGTGTGTGGGGACTACAGAGTCCCCAACTCGTACCCGGAAAACGGGGAGGCACGCCAGGCGCGCCGCTGCCCCGGCCTGCTTCTGCCAGGGTGACAGGTGGTTCCGCTAGTCACCCCCAGGCCTGCGTCATGGGGGGCGGAGATCGTTCATCGACCTCCAACGCCCGAGTTGCCTTCGTACGCGGGAAACTTGGCTTGCGATCCTAAGAAAGTCTACACTAGGGTCTCGTCTATCAATCAGACTTCAGTGTAAAATTAACCTCAGATGGCGTCACCTACGCTGGTGCTTGTCTTAGAGTATATAATCAGTCAGAGGTGCTTGTCAATCTTGTCGTTGACTTTTGCATTGAGAGTAAATTTTGTTAGTGAATTTACTAATAAAAATGTGCTCCTGCATAACAGTGGCAAATTTAAAAGAAAATTGAAGAAGAGAAATGCTTCTCCACATAATAAACGTTGGTCGCGCTAACTGACATCCACTTGAGTGGAGCTGCGAGTAACAGCTACTTACAAATATGTATATACAATTATGGTAGCATATAATTATTTGCGGTGTAGTTTCCAGCAGAGTAGAATTTGGACCACTCCATCTCTTCCCACGCGGTCTCGTACAAGGCTACTAAGGGATAGGGCTGTTTAACTTCAGACAGATATTTACAGCCCAGACTCAGCCTCAGATGCATGGCTCAAGTCAACAATAGTGCCTGGAATATGGCAACAGTCTCACCCTCTATTACGTGCGACCGAATACAATTATTGGTGAAATGTGCCTAACCCTCCAGGGATAAAGGCGTGATTATATCTATATATGTATGTTTGTATAATTATTTATGCATGTATATCATTTGTATGTAATTAAAGTTGCTAATAAAATTAATGTTGTCAGTTGCTATCAAATATAATTACTATAACAGATCGTTACTCATAAACTTCTCGTTGCTAGCGGTGCATCACCATATAATTATGAAGCAATACATCTCAAATGTCACCTTGTGCTATGATGCGTTTTCATCTTCGTTTCATCTCAGAGAAAGGTCTACTACACTTTTTATTCTTGTCGCGGTATTATTAGACATGTACAATATTTTCTTTTATTATCTAATTCTAATTTAAATTAAACATGTACAAGACTTTGATTTTTGAATTAAATTTTAAAGCATTTAGTATGCTATCTATTCATTTCGATTAAGATAGAAAAAAAAATTGGTTGCGGCGGGATTTGAACCCGCGATCTGTTCCTTAAGGGGAATTCTCTAACCACTGAGCCACCGAACCATCAAGTCAAGTCATTCCAATTTTCCTATTAAGTACATATATATATATATATATCCTTTTTTTTGTAAATACATACATATTATACATAGAAACACCCAGACCAATGCAAATATACATATTCATGCATACAAATATTTGCACTGAGCGGGAATCGAACCCGCACCCCCTGCATAGCAGTCGAATGCTCTATCGCTACGCCACAGAGGTCGTCGAAGGTGAGGTTGACAGGCATATCCTTCGCACCCCGACCGACCCAGGGACATGTCTCACGATCTGGCCCTCTCCTCGGGTGTGTGGGGACTACAGAGCCCCAACTCGTACCCGGAAAACGGGGAGGCACGCCAGGCGCGCCGCCGCCCCGGCCTGCTTCTGCCAGGGTGATAGGTGGCTCCACCAGTCACCCCCAGGCCTGCGCTCATGGGGGGCATATAAATATAATATATAGATTTTCCCAAGCACCTACAATATGGGGTTCTTCAAGAGGGACATCAGAATATTTCTTCATGGTCGGCAGCGCGAATGTAACACCCCTGGTGTTGCATACGTCCATAGGCCACGGTAACCACTTCCCATCAGGTGGTGTGATTACTAGAAGGTAGGACACGGCGGTATTTCCGCCCAATTCAGCAGTCCGACTGGGGAAGTACCTCCGCCCTACAGAATAACCGCGGCTATAATAACTTCGTGTTGTGTTCCCAGCGGTGAGTAGGGTAGCCAGAATCACTAGAGAATTTGTGTTGTCAGTGGGAAGACTAAAGGCTTGTCCTGCTTTGCCTTCTACACTGACTGCACAGAAACTCTGTACCTACAGGATTGGCAGCGCGCCTGTGACTCCTCTGGTGTTACAAACGTCCATAGGACCCGGTAACCACTTTCCATCAGGAGGTTCGTGTGCTTGTCTGCCACCTAAGTGGTATAAAAAAAACATATTTTCTATCTTAATCGAGGCTACGATATGTATAATTACGTAGTTATTAAGTACTTCTTTTCTAGTAATGTCTATCTGGTAAGGGAATATCGTGGCCAATGGACGCTTACAATATCAGAAATAACTACTAAACCCCGTAACCCACAGCTTTAACCTTTACTAGAGTCTATTCCCGAGGTAAAACCTAGTACCTACAACAGAATCATCGTTTCCTGCATCTTTTTTTTTTATTTTTTTTATATAGGACACGTCAATTGGACTTCGCCTTGCCTGATGGTAAGCTGAAGGCAAAGTCCCAGAAAAGAGGGTCACCATTACTTACACATACCGTGTGACAATGGTGACACTCAGCTTGACGGCCTCATCATATGCTTTTTCACGCCCCGCTTAAAGGACCCGGGACTGTAGGAAGAAGGAAACACGTGAGCTGGTAGTGAATTCCAGGCCTTAATGGTGCGACAGAAAAAAGAGTCTCCGAACCGCTTGGTTCTTGATCGGATGTTTTGCACCGTGTGCGGATGGCATCTAAGACCTGCACGCGTTGTCCTGTGTAGGAAAGGGGAGGGTGGGACTAATTGGAAGAGCTCATCAGAACACTCCCCATGGTACAAACGGTAAAATACAGCCATGGACGCAACATCTCTACGCAGCTGTAAAGGTTCTAGGGTGTTCGTGATCTCGGGATTCCCAATGATGCGGACCGCACGTTGCTGCAACCTGTCGAGAGCATCTAGTAAGTACTTTGCTGAACCATCCCAGAGATGCAAGCAGTACTCCACACAGGAGCGAATTTGTGTCTTGTATAGAAGACACCGCTGCTCCGGCGTGAAAAATCGTCTCACTCTGTTCAGGACTCCGAGTTTTCGTGAGGCTGTTTTGATGATACTTTCGATGTAGTTTTTGTTATTCAGGTTGCAGCGAACATCCATACCTAGGATATTGAGATTGTCCTGCAGTGGCAGTGGCGTGCTCTGAAGAGTGGGGAGGGGAAGGAAAGAAGATACTTTTGCTGTAAACGCACATGCCTGCGTCTTCTTGGCATTGAACTCAACCAGGTTCTCAGAGCCCCATTGAGAAATGTGATTCAGGATCCCGTCAAGCTCAGTGACAAGAAGCTGCCTTTTCTCTGCGATATCCGACTGCTTGGCCGCAGGATGTCCATGATAACTCCCATGCAAAGTGCTATCGTCTGCATAACAATGAACATTACCGGTAGACAGCATGTCGTTGATATGCAGAAGAAAGAGAGTGGGTGATAGGACGGACCCCTGGGGCACGCCAGCATTAACCTGCAGAAACTCCGAAGCTCGTCCGTCACAAAGGACGCGAATACGGTGCCCCTGCAGGAAGCTAGCAACCCAGTTGCACAGCCTAGAAGGCAGACCAAAGGCAGGTAGCTTGGAAAGAAGCGATTTGTGCCAGACTCTATCCAAAGCTTTGGCCAGACTAATTGCCAGTGACTCGCCGTGCTTGTCCATAGCCTCACCCCAAAGATGGGTAACGTATGCTAGAAGATCACCCGTTGACCGTTTCGGTCTGAAGCCATATTGCCGGTCATTAATTAAGGAGTGATCCTCTAGGTGCCGCATGAGCTGTTTGTTAATTATGTGCTCGAACACTTTGCACAGCACTGAGGTGACGGCTATGGGTCGATAGTTGGCTGGCTCCGAGCGATCCCCCTTCTTGGGAATCGGCTGAACATTCGCCTCTATCCAAGGCAAAGGCACTGTACCCGAACTGTAGGATAGCCGGTACAGGTGCGTAAGCATTGGAGACAACTCCGCTGCACATTTTTTCAAAACTACCGCTGGAATACCATCCGGACCACTGGCTTTCCGGACATCGAGTGATTGCAGCACTGCACGGACATCGCGTTGCCTGATATGGATATCAGGCATCGCGTGGTCACTGTCGGGTAGTGTTGGTGGCTGCGTACCACAATCATCGATTCGGGAGTTGGCCGCAAAGAGATTAGCCAGCAGATTTGCCTTCTCTTGCGGCTCATGGGCCAGGGATCCATCAGGGTTACGCAGCGGAGGCAGCGAAGGCTGACAGAAGTTGGCTTGCACGGCTTTAGCCAGTCGCCAGTAGCCACGGCTTCCCGTGGGATGCATCACTAGCTCTTGACCAAGCCGCGCTATGCGCAGGGCATCCGCTCTGACGTAGGCCCTTCTACAGACCTTTGTGGCTCTGTTGTACGCCGCCTTGAAGTGGCCCAGATTGGGATGGCGCGTGGCGCGCGCCCCTACCCAAGCGCGGTACGCAGACTGTTTTTATTCAACAGCTTCCGCGCACTCGCGCCCGAACCAAGGGCGCACCCCGCGGTCACCGGTGATATCGGTGTATGAGATATAGTATTCCATACCCAGACCGATCTCACCGGCGACAGCAGTAGCACAATCCGATGGGTTCTTACCTTCAAAGCAGCGCTCAACCCACGGGATGGACGCAAAATAGTCACGAAGTCCATCCCAGTCCGCTGACGGGTAGTGCCAGAGACGCCGCTTCCCTTGCACGGGTCGTGGGGGCGCTATAATAGGCACCGTGGAACAGACCAGGCAGTGGTCGGAGTTGCCTAAAGCGGCTCGCACCGATACACTGTACCGGTCCGGATCACTCGTCAGCAGAAGGTCTAGCAGAGAAGGTGCTGGGCCCGACCTTCTTGGTATCCTAGTGACCTCGTGCACCAATTGGGTCAGGCCGTGCGCCAGAGCAAATGCGTGGGCAGCTCTTCCCGCATGGTCTGTTTTGGAGGAGCCCAACCAGATCTCGTGGTGGGCGTTAAAATCCCCCAAAAATACCATTTCGGCATTCGGAAATCGCTCCTGCGCATCATCTGCCGCCTGACTCAGATATTCAAAGAGTCGAGTTGTTTCAGCATCTCCTGTATGGGAACGGTAGAGGCACACATAGATCTGACTCGTAGGGCCATGGTCTACGTGTACCCAAAGGATGGAGAAGGATGGGTCCTCTAGGCAGCGCAAACGGCGACAGCAAACATCCACCCTAACAAACACGCACACCCCGGCTTTGGCACGAAAACTTTCCTCAAGAACATAGCCAGGGTAGAGCAAGTAGGTCGTGTCGTCAGGGCGGTGTATTTGCGTCTCCGTTAGAAAAAACATGGCAGGTTTCGCCGTCTCTAGGTGTTGGTGGACGGCGTTGAGGTTTGCATGGAGCCCACAGATGTTAGTGGACTCCACCTCAAATAGCAAGCTTTTGGGAGTGTGTCGAGCCGCTGTGTTGCCTATTTCTCTGAATTGCGCTGCCATGAGTTTGGGTGGGAGAAGGCGTGAAAAAAGAGGTGATTGCCGCCGCAGCACCGTGTGACAAAGCGCGGGATATTGGTTTTATCTATGAATGTGAGGCATGGCGAGAGCCGACGCGCCGAACGGAAGGGCCCCCGTACCCCCCCGAGTATGGTCGCCGGGCTCCCAAATCCGGTCACCAACCGGCACGACGAACCATATCGGGATTATGCGCGGCCTGGTGAGGCAGCCTCCCAAGGTGGTTAACCCCAGTTGGGCCCCTGTACTATACCGCGGGCGGCCAGCGGCACCACCGTTTCTACAGGTCTCCCTGTTCGGCGCATCGCCCCGCGCCATCCCCACTAGACTACGCCAAGACCCACTGGTCCCACTAGTGCTGCGACAACTACCACCTCTGCCCGGCTATGCACTTGCTGACCCCTGAACACAATCCAACCGAGATTGAATTGCTATGGAGGGTTTTTCGCAATAGTGCACGGTGGTAAATCGTGTTTGTTTGTAGACCTTTTAAGATATTTTTATATCAATAACCTTAATTAGGTATGTGCACAACTTACAATGTTTGTAAGGACAAACGCGTAGGGACCAATAACAGACACTTTCATTTTTATTTACGTCCATTGATTACGTGTAACTTTTTTTTTATATACCACTTAGGTGGCAGACAAGCGCACGGCCCACCTGATGGAAAGTGGTCACCGTGGCCTATGGACGTGTATAACACCAGAGGAGCCACACTCGCGCTGCCGACCCTGTAAGCACAGAGTTTCTGTGCCGTCAGTGTAGAGGACAAAGCAGGACAAGCCTTTAGTCATCCCACTGACAAATGAAATGCTCTAGTGAAATCTGGGTACCCTACTCACCGCTGCGAACACAACACGAAGTTATTATATTCTGTAGGGCGGAGGTACTTCCCCAGTCGAACTGCTCAATTGGGCGGAAATACCGTCGTGTCCTACCTCCTACCATCAATTTACGTCCATTGATTGTGGTTAATTTGGCTTTTTTTGATAATTTCAAATGATATGAAGCAACTATCTATAGCAATAAACACAATTACTTTTTAATGTCGTATACAAAGATGCTATTTCGACATTATAATAATTATTTATCACTACATAGAGACTAATATCTACATACAATCTACATACAAAGTGAATTAACAATAAAATCTAGTCGAAGCCGAGGCAAGGTACTAGTTAAAAAGCTGAAATTTTGCAACATCATAAGCATCGGATGCGGTGTACTCTGTGTATAAAGTTTGAGTAATGGTACACAATCGCGGATGGTAGCCCCACTAGCTCGCTGCGCGTACGCCGATCGCACAGTCGACGACGACGGACGATCGTCGAAGCGCATCTTTACGCGAAGCACCGACACTCCCGGTATTTTAAATTTTTGAATTTATTTTTCAACTTTAGTTTTTTTTTGAAAAGTATTTTTGATCTGCTTTGAATTTACTTTTTTGTTTTTGATTTTGATCATTTTTCATACTATTTTTTTTAATTGAGAATTTAAGTTTTAAATTGAAAACGAACCCTTCATTGTTGGAATAATTAGATTTTGTGTCATATTTCCCATTCATGTGATATTGTTACGGTATGGTGCTGATTCGTGATCTCCTCACATAGTTTAAAAGCGAAAGTTTAACTCTTCACGACAATAAAATTATACAAATCGTCAGTTATATTACAGTTTGAAGTAATGTAATCAATAAACTATGAGAGTCAGTATTTTTCGCTAACTTTCAAAATGCGTTATGCAAAAATTTGGTTCGTTTGTGAGACTACAAGCTATGAATTGTTGGTTCGCATGTCTTAGCCATTGTACAAGATAAAATATCATTTTCAAAGATCTTGTATTTATACATTTGACCGACTTTTTATATAACCTTTAATCTAATCTTCTCACCCGGCTTGCTTTGACAATAGTTCAATGTTTAATTTTTTCACAAAGACGGCTAACATTGCTTTGTCAAATATGTTAGACAATGTCCAAATGTTTTGGTGTAAAAAAACGAACCTAATTATCTGTTTGCGTAAGTGTAGGTCTCCCAGTCGTGGGAAGCATTGTGTCAGCTAGACTTAGTTCTTGCTGTACACGTTATGAGTCAGTTATACAATATAGGAACTGTGCTATAATATCTATTAGGTGTTACTAATTAACATAGGTGTAATTGTCGCGAATTCGCACCCTCAATTTCAATTTTGGAACAAAATATGAAAATTGTATTTTTTTTAACTTTCGTATTACATTTTTGTAGTGTATTATTTCATTTTTGTATTTTGTTCAAATTTTTATTCTATTTACTAATATTGTATTTTTTCTCTATTCTGGGTACTAAAGTTTCTCGAAATAAGCAGTTTGAAAGTGCAAGTGAATCGCAAGTGACAAGTGACATAACATTTTAGAGTGTGTTTTTTCGGTAACGTGTGAACATTACGACTCGGGTGAGTGTTTGTTTAGCATTATATTAATTAAGTTTAAGCTCTTAATAGGAAGTTGTCAATTGATTTCATGTTGAAAATTCTCACGAATATTTACACTTTTTGTTTCTTTTCACAATTAATGGATGCTTCGTTCTCACATAGATATGTAACAGCTCTCCTACGCTTGACTATTTATAGTTTCGTACAGATTTTTAACCTCACCCAAGAATATCCCTGATGGGTAAGCAGAAATGGTATCAACTCCTCGATAGTAATAGGTCGTTACATATGAAATTGGCGTTTTATTGAAGTAATTGGAGGAAACCCAATTTTCAGTACTAACATTTTGCATTTTTTTTAGGAATGACAAATCCAAATTTTATGTTTTCTTTTGTGTATGAATGAAAACAAATACATTTATAACAATTTTTAAAAAGTGAATGCTAAAAAAAAAATTCGTATATTATCATCAAAATGGATACCATTTAGGAAGTACTGTTCTTGAAGATCGAATTTAATTTTTCAAGCGGCCAATAAAAACAAAATTTAATACAGAGTTGTAAAATCTTGAAATCGACTTTCAAAGAAAGTATAAATAAAGGAAATAGCTATTAAATTACAGGAATATCAAACTCATGAATCTGTAAGAAAATTTCGGCAATTTCATAGGTAAAGACCAAATATTTTTTTGGTCTGACGTAAAAAAGGAGACTATTGCCAGCCATATGGAGTAACTGTTTTCCTATTTGTACCAACCAGATATCTATTAGCAAAATATTGAAAATATAATTGCAATTTCACTTCTGGAACCCAATCGTACACAAGGGGTGTTTTAGTAACCGTAATTACTTCTATTCCCTCTAACTCCTCCAGGTAAGGTAAATTCCTTGTTTTAGAAGTGGATTCAAGATTCGACCTCTGAGACCACTCGATCATAAAGTCCAACTTCTTGTCCAGTAAGCTATCACAGCTTTTGACTTGCAGCGATCTTGGGTTCACGTCAATAGCGTTATGGCCAGGATTGAAACCCAGGACCTCTCGATCGCAAAACCGACCAGCAAGCGACCAATCTGGTAGGTTAAATAGGGAAAACTATTACAAATTGCAAGACGGGAAATTGTAATACTTTTTCACTTCATAAAAAACAAAACCCGGGGTTTATATTTCGCTTAAGTGTTAGACAAGCGCACGGTGCACAGAAAGTGGTTACCATCGCCTATGGACGTGTGCAACACAAGGCGTTACACTCGTGTGCCAACCTTGCAGAAACCTAGGATTCCACTTGATTATATATATCGTAACAGAACTTTTTTTTATGTTTCGAGACACAAGATTAAGAGTAGTTTATTACACTCCATAGAAAGCCTTGGTTACAGAGTATTTGCATTGTCTTCTGTTTAATTGTAACTGGGATCCCGAAATACATGGGGGACGAGTATGAAACATTTTGTCCAGAATGTTTTGTTACCTATGCTTGATATTTTCTTGTTTATACTTTTTAAAGTGTGATTTTTCAGTGGTCAGGTTTTAGTTTTAAACTTATTTTATATTATTTTGGGGCAAGCATAACATAACATAAACTCACGCCTATATCCCCGAAGGGGTAGGCAGAGGTGATAGCACCCACATTTCGCCAGTTTATGTGTAGATCCCAATGTAATAGGTGGCGACCCTATTGCCATTAACCGGGCGCTTATAAACCTGCGATAAATACACATATAACATCGAAAAGCATCGAATAGTAATTGGTGTGTGCCATGGGAAAACCTGGGATCGAACCCGAGACCTGGTCTCAGCAGTTCATTACCCATACCACTAGGCTACCGCGGTAACTTATTTATCCTATTAGTACTTGGGGCAAGCAACGGTTATATTTATACATATTTTTAATTTGCTAATTAAGCACTTTCAATTGATACCAAACACGGTATATTTATCTCAAGTTTATTTTTTAACCACTAGTGGGCGCTATATTAGATTCAGTGATACGTCATACAGCCTATAACCAGCGGACGACCAAGAGGATTCAAATGATACCTCATTTGTCCAGTTCTAATAAGTAGTTCAGGAGCTACGAGGGACAGATACAGATGAACCTACATACATACATAGCCTATCAAAATCATAACACTCCTTATGCCTCGCTATAGTCGGGTAATGAGCGGGTTGCGAGACTGATACTCTTTTATTTCTATGCACCATATGTGCAGTCGGATAACGTGTCGTCTCTTCATATATATTACGTGTTAAATTCTTCGATACAGCGCCATTAAGCAGTCGTAATAAATTATTTACACATACATTTAACATAAACTCACGCCTATATCCCTGAAGGGGTAGGCAGAGGTGCTAGCACCCACATTTCGCCAGTTTATGTTTAGATCCCAATTGACCCTATTGCCATTAACCGGGCACTTATAAACATGCGATAAATACACACATAACTTCGAAAAGTATCTTTTCGATACATTGGCGTGTGGTATGGTATAACCGGGATCGAGCCCGAAACCTAGTCTCAGCAGTCCATTACTCATACCTCTAGGCTACCGCGGTTGATTGAAATTATTTATTAAACAATAAATCTCTATCACAGTAGGCTGTGTCTGCTGTTGCGGTCTGCAGTCAGCAATGAAATCATACCTTAAGCCCAGGCGAATGGAGGATATTGAATTAAATTATTTAAGGCATTTAGTGGGCTAATTCACGCCTATATCCCCGAAGGGGTAGGCCGAGGTGCATCATGCAGCACCCACATTTCGCCAGTTTTTTATGTTTAGGTCCCAATCTAATAGGTGGCGAGCCTATTGCCATTAACCGGGCACTTATAAATCTGCGATAAATACAAACATAACTTCGAAAAGTATCGAAAAGTCATTGGTGTGTGCCATGGTAAACCTGGGATCGAACCAGAGACCTCGTCTCAGCAGTCCATTACCCGTCGTGGTATGTAAAAACTAATAATAAGGTTTGAACATCAAAATATTTTTTTGACGTCGAGGTGACTTTGATCGGTTTTCAATCAATTAATCTATTTCATTTATTCAGTTTAGGCACAAAAAGACCATCATATGAATGTCAAAATTTGACAATTATGTCAAGAAATAATATAAAAATATTAAATAATGAAAAAATAAACCATTGAAAAATTATTCTTTCGCTGGTTAGGTTAGTTCTACTGAGAAGATATCAGCAAGAAACTCAGCGAACTATATTAGAACTAGATTATCTTTCTTTTTTTAAATTTGCTTTAGTTTACAATTTATTTTGTGCGAGTAAGCAAGAGACTTATGTTGAGCACGCATTTAAATAATCAAGATACTCTAATACACCTAATTGAAAGAAAGAGGTACTGCAGGGGAACTTTGACTTTTATTTAATATGCCTGCGACGTCGGCACTAGCTAGATCCTGTTAGATACATAGTAGGTACATATCTTATTATACATATAAAATGTTACGTTGATTTGTGTACGCTTCAAAAACTCAAAAATTACTGCACCGATCAAGCTGAAATTTTAGCATGATATATAATCCGCATCAAGGATTGTTTCTATCTAATTTCTGCATCAGTCACATATCCGTAACCGCGACAAAAAACAAAAAATATTATATATCCACAAGTATTGCAAAATTAAACTTATATGACATGCATTCTTCGCAACCATTCAATCACAATGTGCCACAGCGAAGCGTGGCAGGGTACAGCTAGTAAAATATAAAAGAGCAATTCTTCATTGACATTTGACAGGATATTGCCATAATGACTTATGTCAGCAACTTTTAAAGGAAGTTCATAATTAAAATGAGCTGTAAATTTGTAATAATTTCGAGATACTAAATCGGATAAGTTAAATTTAATCTATAGTGGTAGAGATTAACTTGTGAAATAATATATTCTAATGTGGACTCGGACACGGACCCTCCATGCCGTGGCGGCCGGTACGCAGGAGCTCCGGGTTCGATCCCTAGTCAGTGCAAATATTTTTATGTATAGATATAGAAAGAAAGAAAGAAAGAAAGAAAGAAAGAAAGAAAGAAAGAAAAGAAAGAAAGAAAGAAACACATAGATATTTGCATTGGTCGTGCCTCGAAGATCACGTTAAGCCCTCGGTCCCGGTTGCCGGGATATAATTATGTAGGAAGATTTGGATGACATCAGGTGAAGTTCAGTGACTCTGTGGTCACAGCATTCCCTCTGTAAGGGAAAGATCGCAATTTTTTTTTTCGTATCTTAATCGATTTGAATAGTTAACATACTAAATGCTTTAAAATTACATTCAATCTATTGCAGTTGTTAAGGGTAGTTCGTGTCCAAAACAGTTCAACCACCGGTCTAGCTGCAATGCTTCGATTTCGCCTTTGGATTGTTTTTTTTTTTATACCACTTGATTGACAGACAAGCTCACGGCCCACCTGATGGAAAGTGGTTACCGTGGCTTATAGACGTGTGCTACGCCAAGGGAGTCGCACTCGTACTGCCGACACTGTAAACAAGGTTGTGGAGGTCATATAACAGTCGCTCCGCGGAAAATATCAAAGTTTAGCCAAATTCGCAGTTAGACTAATAAAGCGGACCCCAGACTCTGAAGTAAAAGCTCCAGATGCGACTGGGATTTACGCTAAGAGGAAGAAGAAAAATGAAGACTTGGACCAGAGAAAGACTCGGATGCATTTATTGGTAGTTGTCGAGACTAGATGAAACTCTCAGTTCATCTATCATACTCTTTTTTTTATTATTTATTTATTTAATTAAATACAAAACAGTCGTCATAAAAATGCCACATAAACTCATTAGAGTTTTTCCGTGCATTAGTGCCATCAATGTTCAAACAGATTACAAGAATAACAGTTTTTTATACACAAGCGAGAAATTGTAAGAACTTGGAGGTAGAATACAAAAATGAATGAACGCGTGCCTTGGCCATATTATGCATTACTGTATAGCAATGGCTGCTCCAACAAAAACTTCTTACGCATTTATTTTGTTTTCTATAAAGTATTGTTTTAATTTGTTTTTTTATATTTCGATTGGTTATTATACTCGTACTACTCTATAATTTTTATAGTCATCATCATCATCATCTGAACAAGAATCTCAGTTACATCCAAAACTTGCACTTTGAAGCACGGTGGTGGGAATTAAATTTCATATGAACTTTACACACATACACATACACATACATACATATAATACAACACGGGACACGTATTTTTCACCTAAATAGCAAGAAAAACGAGCCCCTGATGTGGATTGTTTTGCAATTATCTATACTTGATGAAATTGAGTTCATCCACAGCAGTATCCTCAAAATCCTATCCTCAAAAAACACTCAAGAAATTTGACACCTTTTGAGCATATTTTAGGTCCAAGATATACGCCCCGAGTAATATCAATACCATGACAGCAGTACAAACAAATACAATATCCTCGATTACATCACATAGTTCCTCGTGACATTACTCCGTTATCCTTGGGCGATTCTGTCCCACAATCCCGCGCTCTCCGAGTGTATCTTGTCTTTAATAAATAAGTTCTTACGAGCACAAATTATATGCATAATATCGAGACGCACATTTAATTATGCACTTTAAAACGATGGCAAAAAAGACAAATATGCTTTTTTTTCACTTAGTATGTTTGTCTTCTAGACCATCGATATACCTACTTACATGAAAGTTTCCTGTTTATTGTTATTGTTATTATTGTCAGTTCCTTTTCAGACAGGTTTTCAATTATTTTTTAAACTTGTGGAGTTGGTTTTGGTGTTCTACTTCCTATACTATAAATAATATGTATTGGATTAAATTTATTTGGAGTTTATATGCATTTCCACATTTCCTCATGTCAATTTATCAATACCTGCCGGTTTTGTACCCGCGACTCAAAGGTAGCCACTGTAGCCAGCCTATCGGGGTTGGGAAGTCAACCATATAATATAAGTATACCTCGCTCAAAGAATTGGCATGGCCATTCAACGTAGTAATACCGTCAACCTTTTGGGCAAGCTACCAGTAGAGATCGATGGGGAGGAATTTTTCGATGCCTAAAGTTGCAGTCTCCCTCTTTATTTCATTTTTGTATAAATTGTATTTATATTTAGCATAGCTCTGTATATATTTTATAGGTAATTGCATATTGTACTATAATATTGAGAAAAATATTTTTAAAGATAATTACAAGATAAACTATATCATTGAAAGCTGAAGTAGGAGTACGGACTTTTACAAAACACAAGCTTAAATGCCAAAGCATCTAATTACCCCGATATGAGCATGTAACAAAACATTCATCATACAATCTCATACACAATCTCTATTCAGCCATACAATAGAGAACATCTCATCAATAACCGCATACAAAGGCGGTGGCCTTAATGGACATAGGATCGTGGATCGGTGCGCATTGATGTATGTATGGTAACAATATGGCGACGGTAATTCCCGTAAAGGTCGCGTCCAAGTAATGGCGTTAAATAAACATAATTATTGCAAAACATCGTAATGGGTCAATCGGTTCAAGTTATAAGAGGTAGCGTTTTGACACAGTTATGATTTCATGCTTGAACCACAGTCTTAAGGCGTATAGATAGTAATACTTGTGTCTAAACTAAACTACTGAGCCCTAAATAAAAAATGAGTTTTTTTTTACGTGCGCAAAATCCCCACGGATACCTCCCCACCGGAGCCGGTGGAGGAGGTTATGCCGGACTCGAACAGACTAAAACGCATGTCGCCTGTGGGTCGCTTTGGTTGCCGAAGGTGAGGTTGACAGGGATATCCCTCGCACCCAGCCGACCCAGGGCCGTCTCTCACGATCTGGCCCTCTTCTCGGGTGTGGGGACTACAGAGTCCCCAACTCGTCCCCGGAAACGGGGAGGCGCGCCACGCGCGCCACCGCCGCGAAATAAAAAAATGTGGTAAACCGACTAATATAGGAAAAAGTACAAAGATTAAATACTCAAAAATTTCATTCTAAATAAAACCACTGCGTTTAAAACGTACACAGTAAACGACGACAAGCTGACGCAATTGGTTAAATGTGTGTATGTACTTTTTTCACTGTGGATACTTGCCTTAAAATGCAGTGGCAAGACCGCAGCAAACATCGCGAGGGATTTGCCAAAGGCAACCTCACCCCGACAACTGATGGCTTAAGGCGGCCGTGCGGATTTAGTCGGACCGAGTTCAATATAACCACCCCCATTGGGTCCGCTGGGGTGGTATCCGAGAGGATTTCTGCATAACTGCTCATAAACTCACGCCTATATCCCTAAAGGGGTAGGCAGAGGTGCTAGCACCCACATTTAGCCATTTTATGTTTAGGTCCCAATGAAATAGGTGGCGAGTCTATTGCCATTTACCGGGCACTTATAAACCTGCGGTAAATACACACATAACTTCGAAAAGCATCGAGACGTCATTGGTGTGTGCCATGATAAAACCTGGAATCGAACACGAGAATTCGTCTCAGCAGTCCATTACCCTTACCACTAAGGCTACCGCGGTTTTCTGCACATTAAAATAAAAAGACCACAACATACATACATCCGGATTCCAAAGCAAATTAAATAAAAGCATGTGTTAAAAAGTCTAATTAATTATGTATAATTTTGTAATTTCGTAACTGTAATTTTAGGACAAATTTAGCATACTGATAGATAAGCGAGACACACCGCCCTTTCAGAAATTAAAATAATCTTTTACAACGTGTTTCATGCAAGTAAAGATTTGAATTCTCTTTTAAAGCCCGCTACAGCTTGTAACTGAGGCTGTAACATCAGCACTATCAAATGTTATTGCAATGCATCTAAGTTCCCACATCTTATTGTGATCGCCACATTATCCCTGCAACCTTCGAGTGGGGGAGGGGGGTTAACAAACAAAAGAGCTCTAGCTACCAACAGCTACTTCTGGTATATATCGCACCCAGAGACCATTAAGGACCTTTCAGCGTTTTTTTGCTATATCTGGGGTCAAGTTTTGATTCCCGCTCAGTGCAAATTTTTATACATCAATATGTCTATAAAATTTGCATTAGTCTGGAAGTTTCTTTATATAATTGTATGTATTAAAATAAAAAGTGCTTATCTAAATGGGTTTAAAAGCATTCTAGAACCCATATTACAATATATGCTTAACATTCTAAGGAAGAAGTTGAATCATAATTGTATTATTTTCACCTATTCCTTCGATATATAAAGTTAAAGAGTTTGTTCGTTTGAACGCGTTTATATCCAAAAAAATTAAGGTGATTTGCAGAAACGATTTTGGACTTGATAGACCAGTTCTTGAGGTGGGTTATTAGTTGTATAACATCACGTTTCAATCCTAAGGAGCCGAGCAATACGACAAAAGTCAAATGTCTTAAGACAGTCGCGGGCGGTCAGTGCGAAAATGTAGAGCACAGCTATTGATTATTTTAACCAAACCGCGAGCGAAAGCTAACAAAAATTACTTAAAATGATAAAACACGAATAAAACCCATACAAAACACTTGGCAAACCACCATGAGGCTATTCAGTAACATCAAACGATATTTTAATTCACTTATAAACACGGTACACAGCACTCATCGCCTTAAGAGCAGCACAACATAATTATAAATGAGTTTTTTATTCATTATAAGTACATTAACGGTTTTTATCTTGATATTATCGTATGTGAGGTAATTAGATTTGTTAGGAATATGTTTTGAACTAAATTTTGAATGCGGGTAACGTCAATATGTCCGACTTACTTCACTATACAAATCGATTATATACATATATATAGGTTAGGCAGAGGTGAATTAATACCCACACTTCGGCATTCATTGAATACGTATCCACGTAATACGGGGTGAGCCTATTACCCTCTTCCGGACACTATTGTTGACTCAAGCCATACTTCTGACGCTGAGTCTGGGCTGTATGCAATCTGTCTTAGTTAAACAGCCCTATGCCTTAGTCGCCTTGAATGACACCGCATGGGCAGAGATGAGGTACACCAAATTCTACTCTTTGCTCTCGCCTTTGAGTCTTGTAAGAAATTAGCATTTATAGCTATTGCTCGGAACATATATCTTGGCCCTAAAATGTGCTTTATACAAGCAGGTTTTTTGGCGGTGGTCTAGCTCGAATTCAACAAATATAGATTGTTATAGATAGATATTATCAATCCACATCCGCCACTCAATTCCGTCCAATTAAGCAGTACGACTGGGGAAGTACCTCCGCCCTACAGAATACCGCGGCCATTATAACTTCGTGTTGTGTTCCCAGCCATCAGGTGGGCCGTGTGTTTGTCTGCCACCTAAATGATATAATAAAAAGGTCATGGGTCTCAAATGCCGAGGTGTAAGGGGAGTCGCGCCAATTATTCTAAACTAAAAAATATTATTAGGAATTCTTGTTTGCTTGTTTGTCCGCGATGGACGTAAAACCTTTTGAACGGATATTGATACGGTTTCTTTTATTTGAAATGGCTTATTCAGACTTAAAATTCTACGTATTTCAACATATTTTAAATCATAATCTAATAATTAGACCGGATAGGTATATCTACACAGGCGGAGTCGCTAGTAACAGCTAGTATTATATACTTTCACAGTTCACTGCTGATATGCACCCTAATGATGACAAGACGGTATGCGTATGCGACGTTTCTTGGGCAAGACCGTGCGTGCCATTAGAAGCCTGATGAGAACATAATGCGGAACGATTTTGATAATGATATTACGTTACACATGCAAACGTTATGAACGACTTGACTGTTTTTAGACTATAAAGGTGCTCCGGGTTATAACCTCAACAAGATGTTAGAGCTCAAGTGAAGCAGACTAGCCACCCGGAATATTCGATGAATGACGTTCGAGACCATGGGTGACGTAAGCTTACGAAATGTTGTAGTCTGTGATAGCAGACTCAAAAAAAAAAGTCATTTTTTACAGGGCAACTGTATAAGCTTTTTTAACAAGCTGCCTAAATGAACTGTTCGCTCAACTATGCTACTCTAGTAAATTATTGTATTTAGACTAAGTAGACTTAGTAAATGTTTTTACATTGACCAAAAAAAGAATACCCGCTGAGTTTCATGCCGGCGGTCTTCTCTAATCGGGGCCGCGTGTCGAACCGGTGCAGCGACGATTACTTTGCTAAACTTGTTTCTCATATCTCTTTTCGTATCGACGTTTTGTTAGTTCCGATTTAATGGTTTATGCAGTATAAATGATTTTGGACTTTTTTGTCATTTTTGACAAGGTGCCAAAATAAACCAAACAATGGAGTTGGTGCCAATTTTCGATGCAACTGGGAAAGACGTTTGGATGATAACGATGACTTCCACCCTAAGTGATAGGACTGCTCTTTACCACTATTTTCCCCATTTCCCAAAACTTCGGACTGGGTCTACTCCAGGCGCCTTCGCTGTCTCATCTTGGTGGGGACACTACAATGCTCCCAGATAATGATTTTAAAACAAACAACAGACCGGCATAATCATTATAGAGTACCAGTGGTTGTATTATTCAGTAACTTTGGCAGTAAGAGATCATTGGCGGACATATGATCCAGGATCCAGGATGAGATAAAAGTGGAATTTTCTCCGAATACACGTTATTTTTTATACAGTTTGGTTGGTAGACAAGCGGACGGCCCACCTGATGGAAAGTGGGTACGTGTGCAACACCAAGTGAGACACACTCGCGCTGCCAACCCTATAAGCACAAGACTTTCTGTGCCGTCACTGAAAAAGACAAAGCAGGACAAGCTTTTGGTCTTCCCACTGACAGTATAAAAACTCTTCAGTGAACTCGGGCAACCCTGCTCACCGCCGAGAACACAACACGAGGTTATTATGGCCGCGGTATTCTATAGGGCGGAGGTACTTCCCCAGATGGACTGCTCAATTGGACGGAAATAATGTCGTTTACATTTCCTTAAAATCCTGAGTTTTAAGCAGCAGTCAAAACCGTTTTGAATCATAATTTTGGGATGTTTAGTATCTGCAATGGTGGTCCATGTCATCTGGACTAGCTTCTTATCATTCAATAGTGTGAAGTCAATTTACGGGCTCAATATTTAATAAATCTGCAGCATGAATTGGTTATGTTTGTATATATAAAATAAAAAAAATAACTTGAAAGAAACATGAGTGTTGTTTGAAATCGATAATTCGTGGAAAGTAACGATTTGTACCACTTGCAATAGAAAGTGTGTAATCGTTCATTGCCTAGCTTCATACTTACTTTTCCTCATATCATCATCATCTGCCTGTTTTTGTCCCAATTATTTATGGGTATGCGCAACAAGTTATTCTCTTTCATGTATTCCTGTCAGATGTTATCTTCTCTGTCACTCCTTTCCTTACCATGTCCTCTTATATTGCAGAGATAGACTCAAAAGACTTTCAACCCTATTTCTGCTTCTTTTTCTTCCTCTTAGCGTTAATCCCAGTCGCATCTGAAGCTTTCAACCCGGAGTCTGGGGTACGCTTTACCAGTCTAACTCCAGATTTGGCTAAACTTCGATATTTTCCGTGAATCGATTACCATATGACCTCCAGAACCTAAGGCTAAATCGAAGCATTGTAGCTAGACCAGTTTTTGGACATTTTAGGGCTCCAATTACCAGTAATGACTGCCATAGATGTTGGCATGGCAACCGGGACCAAAGGCTTAATGTGTTCTCCGAGGTACAACCAGACCAATGCAAATACCTATGTTCATGCATACAAATATTTGCACTGAGACGGGATCAAACCCGTGCCTTCTGCATAGCGGCCGCGTTCATTACCGCTACGCCACAGAGGCTGTCTTCCCCTGTTTCTGCTTCTAAAACCTCTTTATTCATACAAGAAACCTTCTAGTAAAATCAATCACAATCCTTACATATTAGCTTAGGCTAGCCTAATTCTTAACTTTCAGACTTGATCTAATACACGTATAGCTACTCGTGACTTTAATTTAAGGACGTAGGACACGACGGTATTTTCATTCAATTGAGCAGTCCGACTGGGGAAGTACCTCCCCGCCCTACAGAATACTGTGGCCATAATAACTTCGTGTCGTGTTACCGGCGGTGAGTAGGGTGGCCAGACCTCATTGGACAGTTTTTGTGCTATCAGTGGGATGACCAAAAGCTTATCCTTCTTCGTCTATTACACTGACATTTTACTGACATTACAGGGTTGGCAGCGCGATTGTGACTCCCTTGGTGTTGCACACTTCCATAGGCTACGGTAACCACTCTCCATCAGGTGGGCCGTGTGCTTTTCTGCCAACCAAGTGGTATAAAAAAATCTAAAGAACTTAAGTATGTCTTTATCTGTAAACCAAAAGCAACTGGGCATTGTTACTAACAGAAAGAATAATGCTTTGTTTGCGAGAGGAATACCTACACCAGACACCTTGTATAACACTGGGTTACCAAGACATTAAAAATTTGGTATTATACTGAAAGTAAGAGTGACTCAACTCATGCGTCCTCTCGACTAGACCCATCCATCATAGTTCGATAACCGATCAGTGAGGGTAATTGCATGCGCACGCGCAGCGTCTTGTAGAAAGGTACGAGTAAGTACTTTCTATAAGCTGTCGAGTTTAGGTCAACGGGGTGATTGTTAACTTTTTAATTATTGCGATGTTTGTGCTAAAATGTTCTTACTATTTGTGTAGTGCATGTAAGGTGATGTGCAATTTTTATTCTATCCATTTTATTTTCTTTTTAGGGGTACGGACCCAGGGATAAAACGGAACCCTCTCTTTTTCGAAGTTTTCAACTCCACTGTTTGTCACCAGGCTGTGTCTAAAAAACTGTAGTATTTATTTTATTTCACATATTGATAACTCACTTGTACTTTTCCACATTACTTTATTGCTTATTACACCTGACCGGTTTCGCCTTACGGTATCAATATGAATTAACTTAATAATATATATTAAGTGAGTTATCAATATGTGTAACAACAAATTCCACCAAGTGCCATCAATCTACAGTATAAATAGTTTATTTTATTTCATTTTTTATCTAGGATACTCCAATTTGACTTCCCCATGCCTGATGAAAAACTAAAAGTTGTCTCTATAACATTAATATTATATGAGTTGGAAGTCTTTCGGGACCGGGACCGCGGTCTCAGAGTCCCCTTACATAAATAATAATAATTTTTGAGGAGTATTTTGGGACCAAGAATAAAAGGAACAAAGTTATGTGTTACGAGTGCCTAGTTCTGTCTTTTTATTTATAACTATAGGCAACTGCCCAATCATGTACGTATTGAAGGAAAAATAATGATTTTCTTGTGCTCCAATGCCACCGGAGCACTTCCCGTTTTGCAACTCTCATAATATTATCTACACATAAATGTCCTTTCGTAATCATTGCATATTTTATAAATATTTTGTAGTGTCTAGAAAACTGTTTCTTCAATATTTCCCTGAAGTGCATCGCGTTTGTTCATATTAAATACTAGCGGATGCCCGCGGCTCCGCCCGAGTGAATGTCGGTTATCGCTATCAAACATAGCCTATGTCTTTTCTAAAGGTCTAATCTACCCCTAGGTATATCAAATTTCATCAAAATCGGTTCAGTGGTATAGGCGTGAAAGCCAACATATAGATAGACAGACGGAGATACTTTCGTATATAATACTCGTATTATTATGGTAAATATAGAAAAGTTACGAAAAGACACCTGAAAAGATTTTTACAGAGGTTACGAAACAGGAAATTTTCCAAACAGGATGTTTTACATTAATCCTTTTTTGATTAAAAACGACCTAACTAATATAAACTTCATCTTACTTAACCGTAACGTTTAAAGGTTACAACAAAATGACGCGAAACAGGCAAAATAATTAGAGGCACGCACTCGTGCGCAGGTCATAGGTTACGGAGGCAGCCACGTTGGGCAACTCACGCGCAACTGTTATTTAATACGCGTTGTTCAAAGTAGATTAGTACATGAAATTTATGTTATTTTTTCGGTAATGAGTAGACCAAACTATTTTTTTAACAATTAAGATTATTACTGTCTGTTGCTCAAAAAAGTAGGGTTATGTTGTCAGCGTTCTTGTGTGTGAGTTTTGTAATAGATTTGGTTGTATGAGATATCTTTAGAATCCTTACATCATGAGTGATATATTTTTTCGTTTTTGATGGTGGCTGTAAGTATAGTTATCTTTTTAATTATTAGAAAATGGGTATTAACTACTAGACTATGTGATTTAATCTATACTGATAAGTTTAAAACTAAATTACGACTATTGAAAAATCACGCTCTAAAAAATATTAAATCAAGGATAGCCGTGGTCGTATGCCACTTTTCTCTATAATGTATTGTTTTGTTAGACTAAGTGGCATACGACTGAGGCTATCCTTGATATTTTCTTGTGTTTTAATTTTAAACTTATTTTTTTTATTTATATTATTTTGGGGCAAGCAATAGGTATAATTTATACTTATAACGGCAAATGTCTACTTTGGGACGCAACGTGTGTCAGCACGGTAGCCGCCAGCCACCTTAGTCGCACCGTTCACTCCGCGTCGGCCGCTGCGGAAGACGCCGGCTCAAGGAAGAGGCTTAAGTACGCCGACTTGGAACCGCTGTACCAGTTCGAAACTCTGGGGAGTTGGGGCAAGGAAGCTAAAAGCCTTATTAAAGAAATCTGACACAGGCTCATCGAGGCGACCGGTGACACTCATTCCGGGTCGTTCCTGGTCCAAAGGCTGTCCATTGCCATCCAACGTGGCAACGCATCAAGTGTTATGGGCACTTTTGCACCGGGAGCGATCAGGGGCGGGTTATTTGATTAGTAGGTACATAGACTAAGCATTGCTTGTTGTACCATTTTGATATATTGTATTAAAGTAATAATATCTTGAAAAGTGCTAATTAATCCTCTTCAGTTAATATCAAACACGACATGTTCATCTCAGAATTATTTTTTAACATAGTACTTTATCACCGCTAGAGGGCGCCACAATAGATCCAGGGTCATATTATATAGCCTATAACCAGCGGACGATTAAGACCCTTCTAACGATACCTTATTTATCCAGTTCTAATAAGTGGTTGAGGAGCAATGAGGGAACAGATGAACCTTCATACATACATAGCCTGTCAAAATCATAACCCTCCTTTTGCTTCGACGTAGTTGGGTGATAAATAGTAACACACAGAACGATACTCAATAGCACAGAAAGTTTTATCTATAGGTATGTTTACTCAACAAATATTTAAGTAAACCTTTGTTTCGTATATCTACATTACGAGTATTAGAATAAATAAAAAATAAAATAAATTAGTTTTTTTTATCGTAAAAATAGTCGCGTAGTTTCCGGCAGAGTAGAATTCGGACCACCCCATCTCTTCCCATGCGGTGTCGTACAAGGTGACTAAGAGATAGGGCTGTTTAACATCAGACAGATATATACAGCCCAGACTCAGCCTCAGATTCATAGCTCGAGGCAACAATAGTGCCCGGAACGGCAATAGGCTCACCCCCTATTACGTGGGACCGAATACAATGATGGTAAAATGTGGGCGTTAATTCACCTGTGCCTAACCCTTCGGGGATAAAGGCGTGATTATATGTATTTATGTATGTTTATCGTAAAAGCTTTTATTAATTCCCTAGAAAATCTTCTTATTATATTTGCTACTTTTTAACATAAATTAGTGACCAAATTACTCATTGACAAGATTCCGCGTGAATGTAAAAAAATCTCAAACTGCAAGCAAATATGTACGTAGATACACAAAACGAAGATTCCGGAAATAATAATGACGATCGCAATATATAAGACATGAATAAAATTATTAGTCTGTGAAAGAATTGCAAAAATAAACAAAAACCAAACGCACCCAGTAACGCACTCAGTCATTTTCTGGTCTAAAATCTATTACATAACCGGTTTACAATTGATAACGTAACGTTACCATAACGCGTCTATCTCGGTACCTAATGGACACATATACAACAACCTTTTTATATTCATCTTCTATCTATGTACTATTATATAATAACCTCGTTTTGTGTTCCCGGTGGTGAGTAGGGTAGCCAGTGCTCACTAGAGAGTTTTTGTGTTGTCAGTAGGAAGACCAAAGGCTTGTCCTGCTTTGTCTTCTGCACTGACGGCACAGAAATTCTCTGTGCTTACAGGGTCAACAGTGCGAGTGTAACTCTCCTGGTCTTGCGCACGTTCATATGCCGCTGTAACCATTTTCCATCAGGTGGGCTGTGTTCTAGTTTGTCTGTAAATTGGAGATATTAAAAAAAAATATGTATTGTCCTATATATAGCGTTAATCCCAGTCACGTCATACATAAATATATATCTCTTTTCTGAGACTTTGCCTTCAGCTTACCAAGGCAAGGCAAGGCAAGGCAAGGCAAGGCGAAGTCTAATTGTCGTGTTCTATGTAAAAAAAAAAAAAACATTCAAACTTTTTCACCTCGGAGTCTGGGGTCCGCTTAACCAGTTCAACTGCTGATTTGGTTGAACTTCGATATTTTCCTTGAAGCGACTGCCACCTGACCTCCACAACCATAAGTATTGCAGTTAGACAAATTGTTGGAATTTTATGGACTCCAACTACCCGTAACGACTCCCTTAGATGTTCATATGGCAACACCAGGTTCGCTTAATGTGCTCTCCGAGGCACTATCAGTCCCATGCAAATACTAATATATTTATACCAAGCGGAACCAATTGGAACCAATACCATTACCCCACAGAAGCTGTAGTTTGTCCCAACAACTACTAAACTTATTTTGATGTGTTTTTTTTATTTGAAAGATTTTGATTAGACTTAAAGAATCACGTTCGTATAGCAATCTGTTCAGATTTATGAGCAAAAGACGCGTCAACCAATAACTCGCTGGTGAAGACGCAGGCGGAATGCTTGAACATCATATATCATCAAAAGGAAGTGTAAATCTTCACTTAATAAGTAAAAGCTTCTTGAAATAGAAAAAAAACAACTAGGAATGCATTACGTGTACACCTTCACCGAGAGTCTCACCATTCAGATGCACTCCGTATTGCGTAATAGTGTTTGCAAATTAAGTATTAAGTACAAATTATTCCGAGATAAAATTACTGTTTTCATAATTTGAATGTGTTTTATCGTTTTGAGGAATTAGTGCTTTATAGTTTCTTTTATATATATTCACGTTTCTTTCTAAGTGATGCAGGCAGAGACCACATATTGTGTGTTAACTACGATCCTGGCATACGCCTTTCGCTTCTTCTACT
This sequence comes from Eilema griseolum, assembly GCA_963662185.1. Classification (NCBI taxonomy): domain Eukaryota; kingdom Metazoa; phylum Arthropoda; class Insecta; order Lepidoptera; family Erebidae; genus Eilema; species Eilema griseolum. Next base: position 1,172,496 of record OY759250.1, on the reverse strand, counting down.
TTCATAATTGTTTTCATTTAACTCTGTGGTTGAGGGGACTTTTGAACTAGCCTCATCTATAGCTGCTATACAACAAAACTTTATGTGCATTTATGTGAAAAAAACTAAGACACTTAAATAAATATCCCATAACATTCTACACAACGCTATCTAGAGCCATGGTAAGCAGAAGCTTGTGTGATGTAATCTAGAACAGTAATTAGTAGAATTAGTAGAAATAATACTAATCAGTAGCTCAGTGACCATGGCCGCTGAATACCGAAATTTAGAGAAAAACTGTATCGACTTTCATCCAAATTACCTCAGTCGTTTTTGAATGCAAGAGTAACAACCATTCACATTCATATTCAATTTCACATTCATAGTATTGGTACATAACATCGCCAGTTTATGTTTAGGTTCCAATGTAATAGGTGGCGAGCCTATTGTCATTAACCAGGCACTTATGAACCTGCGATAAAAACACATATAACTTCGAAAAGCATCGAAAAGTCATTGGTATGTGTCATGGTAAAACCTGGGATCGAACCCGAAACTTCGTATCAGCAGTTCATTACCCATACCACTAGGCTACCATGATTCTACATCTATCCCATTCGTGATCTTATTTATCGGAAAATTAGTGACGTTATTGTAAAATAATGGTATTAATTAATTTGTAAATATTAGGTTACGACACTATCACATTAGGTTTCCCCTGTAATTTCATTGAGTGTGTAATTAATTTTATAAATTAAATAAAGTTAGGAGTCTAGGCTCAAATGCATGCATTTGAGCCTAGACTCAGCCTCATGTGCATGGCTTGAGTCTACAATAGAGCCCGGAAAACGGCAATAGGCACACCCCCTATTACGTGAGACTGAATTCAATGATTGGTGCAATGTGGGTGTCAATTCACCTCTGCCTAACCTTCAGGGATGACGGCGTGATTATATGTATAAATATTCATGTATGTGTAATTAATTTAAATTGGAAAAATTATAGTCCTACTTCTGATTATTGATAAAACAGAAAAGAATTAAACAGACTACTTAATGAAAAAATTGCCTCATACCTAATCTCTATGCAATTACTTTTAAACTTTTAGCAATCAAAAGCTGCATTTTCGTATACAAAACAAATAAAAATATTTTACTAACAAAGTATAGGTCGTCATTAGGCTTCGAGATAGCATCGGCGGTATTGCAATAATGACCTACAGAGCACTTAATTTAATTATACGTTTAACAAATACTTTACGGAGGTTAAAACGCCCAATTATGATGTACTTTTTGTTTAAATCAACAAAAGGAACAATGGGACATAAAATCGAGAGCTAAAGAGCTAGAGATTGGGGTCTAAGCCATCTCACTTACATAGAAGCCACTTCCGCGTGCCTCTAATTGACGTGTGCGTTTCTGGTGCAGGCTTTCCTCTCGGTAAGACTATGAAAAGAATGAGTAGGAGAACAGACCCAGGACTATAAAGTGCAAGTTTTCGGTGTAACCGGAGGCTTAGTGGTTAATGAGTAGGCCTTAAGATCGAGAGGTCCTGGGTTCGAATCCTGGCCATTACACTAACAATTTGAGCCCACTCCTAGAACAAGTAATATAGCTTAATTAGAATCAAAGAATCAATTTCATTTATACTGAATAGGCACATAATGAGCATATATGAAGCATATGTTCGGTAGGTTAGTTCTACTGAAAAGATACCAGCAAGAAACTGAGAGAGCTATTTTAGAACAAGATTATCTTTCTTTTTTAAATTTGCTTTAGCTTACAATTTATTTTGTGCGAGCAAGCAGACTTACCACGCAGTTTAGAATAACATTACTATACTTTTTGTCCCACGCGAGCAGAGCCGCGGCCTACAGCTATTATTCTGATAAAGAAAGCACAGATCAATAAATACTTGATCAAACAGTCTATCGTGAAATAATTCCACATCACGCTAACTCCCATCTATCACCACTTTCAATTCGCCCCGTCACTCACAAGATGTTTCATAATCGTCTACAAATTATATCAGCTGTAATCTTGTTTAGATTTAATTTTACATTACTTACATTTTCGTTGTTAAGTAATAAATAAGCACCAATTGACTTAATAGCATAATATGTCCCGCATCCAGTATTTTTATACAACTTAGGTGGCAGACAAGCACACGAACCACTTGATAGAAAGTGGTTACCGTAATCTATGAACGTGTGGAACACCAGAGGAGTCACACCCGTGCTACCGAGCCTGTAGGAACGGAGAGTTTCTGTGCCGTCAGTGCAGAAGACACAATCAGGACAAGCCTTTAGTCTACCCATTGACAGTCTAAAAACTCTCTAGGGAGCCGGGAACACAACACGGGGTTATTATAGCCGTGGTATTCTGTAGGGTGGAGGTACTTCCCCAATTAACTTGAAACCGCTTAATGTGTTGCTTTGTCTTGATTTGAGGCATATAATAAAATTTTAAGTGTGGTCACGGGCAGATAGAGCCTTCCGCAAAAGAGTGGTGTCCTGGTGTATCTTTTTTTATATGTGGCACAGATTTTCGTATAGTATAGTTTTTCATACAAAGTTGGAACTAAAGGTGTATATATATATAGGTATATAACAAATATATACCTATATATATGTATATATTTGTCGTCTATGCATCCCATTACTATTTATGTATATAATAAAATAGTACTTTTGATAGACCAACTAAGAAATATATTATAGATTCACATACTTTCGTCATTACAAGATTTATCAATAGATTGGCAAATTACAGCCGCGATGGCCGTTTCATTTGCATCTATACAACCTTGAATATAATGAACAATATCGGCCAATAAAACATGTTATTACCAAGACCACCCTTCTTCATTCATTATGGCGTGGCCTTACCTTCTTCAATTTACAATCAGTGGCACAGAGTTCCAATTTGCGTGATTATATATCGCTTAAATAAAAAAAAGCGGATGAAAATTTTTGTGGGTCATCGTTAGTTTAGGAGGAATATGCAAGTTAAATTACTTATTTAATAACATTAAATTGCTAAATCTTATTATTTTCTTGAAAAAATAAACAATATATATCACTGAAAGAAACTTATAGTAGTGACTGCCGACTGACTTCTCAACTCTGAGAGGGAATCCTGCATTAGCAGGTAAGTTAGGCTTGGACCTCCAAGACCTAGGTAGGACCTCATACACCCTCATTATATATAGAATGATACACGAACTGCCTTTATTTATGATAAAAAACTACGTTTAAAAAATCAACTTTAAGATATAAAAACTATAAAATAACATAGAGAAAAATTACTGGTTTTACAGATTTATTGATGTGTTAGAACTTAGAAGCCGGTGTTAAACTGAACCCAATGCAAAAAGATTAAATTGGTTCTTAAACGATGGAAATATCGAAGAACATAGAGAAGAAGTTGGTTAAAATTTACATGTCAAAGTACACATAAATGTTTATAAAATTGAAACTAGTATAAAGCTGACAAACTATATACAATTTTTATGGGACCAAATGGCAACTTTTCCACATCGAGCTAATAAAGAATCACGTCAATCAGATCATAAATCTCAGAGTAATCACTGCATGTGCGTAAAAAATACCAATCGAATTGAGAGAACTTACTATTTTTTGGAAGTCGGTTAAAAACTACTGTAATGATACTATCTGAAGTTTATGCGAATATTCACTCATACATACATATAATCACGCCTTTATCCCTGGAGGGTTAGGCAGAGGTGAATTATCACCCACATTTCACCAATAATTGACTCCAGTCATGCATCTGAGCCCGAGTCTGGACTGTACATATCTGTCTGATGTTAAACAGCCCTATCCCTTAGTCGCCTTATACAACACCGCATGGGAAGAGATGGGGTGGCCCTAATTCTACTCTGCCGGAAACCACCCTTATTAATAGGAAAACAAATATATTTCAATAGCAACACTGGCGCCCTGAGTAGCTTTTCATGACCTTATGCGGCTCACTTTCGTGAATCTTACTTACAAATGAGTGTTGCCAGTCAAATTATATACGACTCAGGTCTGGTTACAACAACTATAATTATCCTGTTGCAATATTGTATCCGCGTTGTTCTCTAGTTCGTTATCTGCTTGATAATAATCTTTGTACATCTTTCTTTGTATAATTGAGACTGTTTAGTCGTGATAACTTTATAAATGAAAATAAATTGTACGTAGGATCGTACTTCAGACTCTAGGCAGCAATGACTTAACCCCTAAATTGAAAGGTCTAGCTACCGCTGTGAAAAATTTAATATTTGCACATTTTTGTTTATTAACATAGGTGTGAGTGAAGATAAATAAAAAAATAAAAAGCCAGTCAAGTGCGACTCGGACTCGCTCTTCGAGAAATCCGTACAAAATACTAACGTCTTTAATACATTATATTATATTCACGGTCCAACTTATGTCACACATACAGTAATATAATTTTGATTGTGTTAACTTAGAAGTTTGATTTCTGCACTCTGCAATCTGCACATTTTCAAGACGTTACAGACGTATGTGGTATAAATTTTCAACTTGATACCTCCACTCATTACTGATACCTGAGAAAAAGGTCTTCACAGACAGGCAGATAGACAGACAGGCAGACAGACAGACGGACAGACAGACGAACAACAAAGTGATCCTATAAGGGATTCGATATTTTCTCTTGAGGTACTTAACCCTAAAAAAGAAAACAGACTGGCTGTTGGGTAGAACAAAAGATTTAGTATCCTGTAAAACCCACTAGGAAACCACATGTGTAACTTTTTCTTGCTATTATATATAGGTCACGTAGGTAGGACACGGCGGTATTTCCGCCCGATTGAGCAGTCCGACTGGGGTAGTACCTCCGCCCTACAGAATACCGCGGCTATAATAACTTCGTGTTGTGTTCCCAGCGGTGAGTAGGGTAGCCAGAGCTCACTGGAGAATTTGTGCTATCAATGGGAAGACTAAAGGCTTGTCCTGCTTTGTCTTCTACTGACGGCACAGAAACTCTGTACTTACAGGGTTGGTAGCGCGACTGTGACTCCTCTAGTGTTACAGACGTCCATAGGTCACGGTAACCACTTTCCATCAGGTGAGTCGTGTGCTTATCTACCAACTAAGTGGTATAAAAAAAAAACAAAAGTATTCTATTCCCATATAGTTATAGTCATTAACTCATTTATTTAGTATGCGAGCTCTACAAAATTGGAAATTTAAGTTATACCTACTCGTCTCATCGAGGTACCTCTATTGCTACCAACAAAATCAAAATAAATAAATAAAATAAATATAAATATTCCACGACATTCTACACAACGCTATCTAGACCCATGGTAAGCATAGCTTAACTAGCTTGTGTTATGGAATCTAGAATGCGGATAAACACACTTAGATACTTTTTTTTTTGTTATTACATACATAGAAACACCCAGACCAACGTAAATATACATATTCAGGCATACAAATATTTGCACTGAGCGGGAATCGAACCCGCGCCCCCTGCATAGCAGTCGAATGCTCTACCGCTACGCCACGGAGGTCGTCAATTCATTTATCTAGTCTGCCTCCGTATTCAAAATTATTTCTTATCCTAAATTCAGAATTCCAAATTAATTCCTACCTCATCCTGGAATAAAATACAACTTTTGAGGCAGGCTTTCCTCTCCGGGTTAGAAGGCAGGGGCTCACATAAAAGGTAATATATACATATAATCACGCCTATATCCCTGGAGGGTTAGGCAGAGGTGAATTAACACCCACATTTCACCAATCATTGTATTCGGTCCCACATAATCGGGGGTGAGGCAAGTATTATTGTCACGAGGCATACATCTGAAGCTGAGTCAACAATAATAAGGTAATACAACCCTGCAAAATCGCTTCGTACGATACCCAGAGCAAAAAGGGAAAAGTTACTTCACCATTAACCACGTGTACAACAAAAATCACCAAAAACCATAATCACCACAACCTAGGTATCAAACCTAGTACCTCAAGCACGGCAGTCATTATCACGACTGCACCACAGAGACATCTAAAAATAAACTATAAAATAATAATGATTGCAGAGGTCTCTCACGCTTCACAAGGTTGTTCTCGAGCATGAGTTTACGTAAGCGTGCCTGATGGCTGATCGTCGTGAGACTGGCAGCAGGCTGTATATGATGTTCTTATTACTTTTTAGTACACTTAATGATGTGTAGAAGTCATTTTTGTTCATATGTGGGAGATTGTCTCAATGAATGTTGTGACAGAAGCTAGGTATGTTAATATGTTTTGTGTATTACCTAAAATAAATGAGTGAGTTAAGTTGTCGAATTCTATCTCAACTCAAACACAGATAACATAACATAACATAAACTCACGCCTATATCCCCGAAGGGGTAGGCAGAGGTGCTAGCACCCACATTTCGCCAGTTTATGTTTAGGACCTAGACAAATGACTAAGTTTCTGTCAAGCCAATCTTATCTATAAACCGGTACACCTGCTGGTCTCGGGATGAGACAGTAACGTTCCCGTAAAAGCCAACATTTCTTTTTTTATATTCCCGAAGGGGTAGGCAGAGGTGCTAGCACCCACATTTCGCCAGTTTATGTTTAGGTCCCAATGTAATAGGCGGCGAGCCTATTGCCATTAACCGAGCACTTATTAACCTGCGATAAACACACACATAACTTCGAAAAGCATCGAAAAGTCATTTGTGTTTGCCATCGTAAAACCTGGGATCGAACCCGAGACCTCATCTCAGCAGTCCATTACCCATACCACTAGGCTACTGCTGTACAGAGTTGACCCGGGTCAAATGTGAGCCCTTAGACAATCTCATACCTCGGCATTTGAAAACTAAGACAGCGTGCGGTTTTTAACATAACCGCAACGAAATCGACGTATCAGAGGCATTCTCCGCATGAAAAATAAAAAAGGGGGTTAAGTTTGTGTGTTTGTTTGTGTAATGTGGGACTTTTGTGACTAAGTAGTAGCCGTGTGTTAATATTTTGCAAAGCTCCTTAAGTAAACTAACCTCTAAATAAATAAAATAACCTAATAATTGTTAACATACGAAGAAATCGTAGAGCACGATAAGTTATTGATCAAAGTTTCTATATCCAATATCCATGGCTGTCGTTAATGGTTTTTGTTATTTGTAACATTGTCTTATGTTACAAATATCAAAACCAGTAACGACAGGCATATCCATGAATAAATGATATTATAGTTGGAACCCTAATTATTAAAAAATTAAAATACCGACTGCTGTCTAAAGAACCAAAACAATTTTGATGGCTGGCGGTAGTCATTAATTTTTATTCGGTTTTTGATTGGCAAATGGGTACCGCTTGCTATTAAATTTGTTTTGCTCTTTTAGACAGATCCTGCTGTCTATTCTCTCCATCTAATTTCCTTCATTTTGATTCCTTACCTACACGATAAATATGAATGAAAAAATAAAATTTTACAACACGCATTCTGGCAACAAATAACCATCTCATAGATTTAGTTAACCTTTTATGCACCCTGTGACAATCGGGAGATGAATATCTTTCATAAGAGATCCCATCCATCGAAATCTCTCCAGCCGTTCAGCCTGTAGAAGGTAACAAAGAAAACTACATTCAAATATACATACATAAGCGCGTAACACATAGCCCTCGCTAGCGTAGTCAGTTAAACAGTGTGACAACTGGTCTATAAATCCTATAGTTAAGATTACAATATCGATTGTGGAGATCAGATAGCAATCTCCTTCTTGGAAAGATTGACAAGCCGACTCCAACTAAATTAGGCAAAAGCTCGTATAATGATTAAGAAACTTAACTACTTCTCTAAAATACACAATAATGTTTACGGGAATTAACGCCGTCATGGTATAGGATACCTGCGTATAGGTATAGGCGGTATAAGTGCATAGACAGACATTTGATTTGACAGACGAAACGTCAGGCAAATCAAAGGTATGTGTGTACCTGTACCATGATTACGTTAATTCCCCTAAACATTATTGTGTATCATGGAACGCGAAAGTTTAAACTATTTATACTGTAGATTGATGGCACTTGGTGGAATTTGTTGTTACACATATTGATAACTCACTTGTACTTTCCACATTACTTTAATACTTATTACACCTGACCGGTTTCGCCTTACGGCATCCTCAAAGGTTTACAATGACATTGACAGGTCAGGTGTAGGTAATAAGTAATAAAGTAATGTGGAAAAGTACAAGTGAGTTATGAATATGCGAAAGTTTAAAAGTTAGTACTTCTCTAAAACTCGAGCTAAACGTAATATAATTTCCACCAATCAATTGAATAAATTTATTAAAAAAAAAAGAAACATTTCGTGCTCTAATTTAGATTACACGCAATAGCGCGATCCATTATCGCATAGCATTTATGCGCGTGCGCCAGCCGCTGCGTGCGATCGGTAAAAGTCATGGTCAGAGCATCGAACTGACACTGCCAGTATTACAGTTTGAATGCAATCAGTTTTAATGATACGTGTTGTTGACTTCATCCTGATATTGCCTTTTACCAAAAAAATAAGGCTGAATTGGAGCCGCTGACCATGTCATGCCGGTAACGGTGAAGACCTTGAGGAGTTGGGAGACGGAGACCAGAATCCTTATTATGGTAAATGGACAGAGGCTCGTCGAGGTGACTGGTGATTCTCGTTCCGGGTCGTTCCTGGTGCAAAGGCTGGCCATCATCATCCAACGTGGTAACGCAGCAAGTGTGATGGGCACTTTTGCACCAGGAGCGATCAGGGGCGAGTAATTTGATTAGTTCAGCATAATTGGAACCAAACTGCGTGGTTCCCGACCGAGTAGAATTTGGACTACCCCATCTCTTCCTATGCTGTGTCGTACAAGGTGACTGACAAGGATAGGATTGTTTAACACCAGATAGATATATATTCTGATTGATCCTTGTACTAATTTATTAATTACGTTCTACTGTATTTTATTTGAGATTTGTTATGTAAACATTTTGGTGAGAAATAAACATTATTATTATTATTATTATTATTATTATTATGTGCTGTCTTTATTCTCGAAGTGTTTAAGACACTTCGGTAAATTTAATGAAATCACGGGCCTAAACCAAGTGACTTTCATGTTCTGGTAGTACGGGTTGGTTGTTTAAATCTTCTTGGAGAAATTTGCGAACTATGCGGCATGTATTTAATATGGCAGCCTTTTGCATCGTCATATATGTACTTTCGGCTATGTCTATTGATTTGAGGGCTTGTATTAAATGTTTGGGTATCACTCCCGTACCAGAGAGCACCAGAGGCACTATGTAGACTCTATTCATTTTCCAAATTCTAATTAATTCTTCTTTCAGTTCTGTATACTTGTTTATTTTTTCAGTTATGGTTTTATTGAGATTGTGGGTGTTGGGAACTGCAATGTCAATAAGAAATACTGTTTTATTTTTATTATTATTATTATTATTATTATTATTATATATATATATACAGTCCAGACTCAGGCTCAAATGACTTGAGTCAACAATAGTGCCCGGAAGACGGCAGTAGACTTACCCCTATTAAGTCAGTGTTTATTAACCTCTGCTTAACCCTCTGAGGATAAGCGTGATTATATGTATGTATGTAATTGTAACTACCTTTTTTTCTATGGACTTGTGCATTGATTTTTATGTGTAATCTTCACATGGATTAAATGAGTAATTTCTGAAAAATAAAAGAATCTTACATATCTTACACAAAAACAATAAAATAAAGGTCAGAATTATAACAAGTCAGGTTATAGGATTGTTTTATGCCTTACATTTTTTTTCGAGTGATGTGGTTGGACCGCAAACTGAGTACGTCGAACATAAAATGACATATGCATTATTGAAGCTTTACATATTGATTCCATCTACCTGATTCCTTAGAGTGATGTGATAATACACTGCTGATCTTCCAGTAAAATATTCGCATAGAATTGTCCCAAGTCCAAACACCCATAACCAAACCGAACAATAACTATAAACGCACTAATAAAGCCATAAAACAAACGAGACTTGTCGAAACACCATAACAATGAGTTTGAGAATTCCATAAGTGAACAGTTGTAAACTTTATTGGCTATGGTTTGTGTACAGACTATAATTCATAGGGTTATTGAACATAGCATTGTTGGTGACCCACATACCTGGCTATTTGCTTAATAAGTTCCATTTGTGGATAACTAGGTATTAATATATGTATAACATAACATAACATAAATATGAATATTGTAATTGGCGTACAATAAAAAATATAATACATAAATAAATAAAAAAATAAACTCACTTAAATCTCTGCTCTTACAGGGTCGGCAGCACGGATGTAACTCCACTGGTGTTACACACGTTCATAGGTCACGGTAACCACTTTCCATCAGGTGGGCCGTGTTCCGAAGGGGTATGCAGAGGTGCTAGCACCCACATTTCGCCAGTTTATATTTAGGTCCCAATGTAATAGGTGGCGAGCCTATTGCCATTAACCGGGCACTTATAAACCTGCAATAAATAATAATAATAATAATAATAAATATACCACGACATTCTACATAACGCTATCTAGACCCACGGTAAGTATAGATTAACTAGCTTGTGTTATGGGATCTAGAATGCGGATAAATATACTTAGATACTTTTTTTTTTGTAAATACATACATATTATACATAGAAACACCCAGACCAATGCAAATATACATATTGTAACGACGCGCTCTGCGAACGTCGTCACACCGGTTTTAATTCTATTTTTGAACGAAAAGTTTCGGAACGCGGAGTGAATGACATTTTGACGTATCGCTGTCAAAGCACCTTTCTTCCTATATTGAGGCTGGATGGTCGATATTCATGGCTTCGTAACTTAATTTCAATAAATCTCATAAAAATGAGAGTATTTTGGCCTAAAGGATAATAGTTTGTGTCCTCACAACTATCCTCTTGTGGAATTATAGTTTATTTCTGGTGAGTTGTCATTTTTTAATAAGATTCACTTTATTGGAAATTCGCCACGCTCCTGATTTGAAAAATGATTGTTGAAATTCTATTGTTTCAGCTCTTAATCTGAAAATATTATGATTTCTTTTGCTATTGGCATTGTTCCAGCAAATTGGGGCGGTAAGTTGCACAAATTTATAAAAAATTAGGACCTCGTGCCCATATGGGAGTTTGTTCTAATGACATGCAATTTTGTTACAGGTTTCCAATTGGAACCGCCTTTGGCTTTGCCTTTTTCTTTTTCCTTTGGACTTTTTCTTTGGACCTTTGTCTTCGGACATCTGCATTTCTTTATGGAGGGTTTGGACTTTTCGCCTCAAACCTGGATGTACCGCATGGGCTTAAACTGAAAACTTCGCCTGCTACGAGCTTTCCCGCTGCTGTGTTTACATATACTCGCCGAGGGATGCCGTGAGCTTACTTTAATTATATTTTAAATCTAAACTTCAAAATAACCTAAAAGTGCATTGGTGACATAGAATCATATTGACATAAGATCATTTTGACCTAGCTTATAAAACTCTAATTTTAAATTTAAGGTTAGATATACATTAGGAATGTATCCTTGCAACTATTTCTAAATGCACACTGGAGTGGACAATAAAACCTTAAACCTCACAGTTTGGTTTCATTTAGCTCACCTCCGGAAGATTAAAAGTTTCCAATATCCGCTGATTATCTTAGGCATGTGTATCTCCAAGGCGCCCGAACTTTTATGGTAATGTACTTACAAACCAATTTTATTTATATTTCTTTTAGATAGGAGATTACACACTTACTTCTTTCATTGTCATATGACACATATTTTTTTATTATTACATCTGACGCTTGCGAACCAATTTTTTTTACTTTGTAATAACATCATATTTTTTAATTATTACAATATTCATGCATATAAATATTTGCACTGAGCGGGAATCGAACCCGCGCCCCCTGCATAGCAGTCGAATACACACATAACTTCGAAAAGCATCGAAAACATATGTATAGAGTAGTTAAAACTGTTTTAAGTCGGTAGTTGAGTGGGAATCGACCTTGCGACCGATAAGTTCTGAGTTCAAATCCTGGCCATTACCGATCTGAACTCACTGCTTTTTCTTCATCTCAGTCGTATTACTTTCACCTCGGAGCCTGGGGTCCGCTTTACCAGACTAACTGCGAATATGGCTGAGCTTCGATATTTTCCGTGAAGCGAATGTCATCTGACCTCCACAATCCAAAGACAATATCGAAGCATTGCAGCTAGACTAGTTTTTGGACTTTTTAGATCTCCAACTACCCGTAATGCCTGCCACAGATTTTTTTTTTTTAAACCACTTAGTTAGCAGACAAGCACACGGCCCACCTGATGGAAAGTGGTTACCGTGACCTATGGACGTCTGTAACACCAGAGGAGTCACAGTCGCGCTGCCAACCCTGTAAGTACAGAGTTTCTGTGCCGTCAGTAGAAGACAAAGCAGGACAAGCCTTTAGTCTTCCCACTGACAGCACAAATTCTCCAGTGAGCTCTGGCTACCCTACTCACCGCTGGGAACACAACACGAAGTTATTATAGCCGCGGTATTCTGTAGGGCGGAGGTACTACCCCAGTCGGACTGCTCAATCGGGCGGAAATACCGCCGTGTTCTACCTCCTTGATGATCGTATGGCAACCGACACTGGGCTTAACGTGCTCTACGATGCTCGACCAGACCAATGCAAATAGCCATATTCATGCATACATATATTTGCACTGAGCGGGGTTCGAACCGCGCCTCCTGAGTAGCGGCAATGTTCACTACCGCCACGCCACAACGCCGAGGCTGTCATGAACTCATTGTTGAAGCAAACGATTTGGTTTACATGGACCGCTACATAACTAACTGTAATATTAGCAATATCAGTGACTAATATTTTATTTTATTTATTTTATTCATTATTGTACACTTACCAGGCATTTATACAAATAAGTGAAACATTATGTACAAATGCGAGCTTAACTCAAGGTTGAGTTCTCTTTCAGCAAACCCGGGAGTGTACACAGGAATTGCAATCTAATGAGAGGCAAAATCTTTCCGCCCCCTATTACGTGGGCCCGAATACAATTATTGGTGAAATGTGGGTGTTAATTCACCTCTGCCTAACCCTTCGGGGATAAAGGCGTGATTATATGTATGTATGTATGTAAAATTTTGGAATAATCATGAAAAATGGGGTCTAATGTAAATCTTCGAAGCCAAGCTAACTCTACCTGCTAGCCGTTTAACCTGCTGGTTGACGAGGGTCTAGTGCAGACTTTTCCTTCGGAGTTAGGTCAGACGACAGTAAATCAAAATATAGATATAACAGCTGTAAAAGTCAAATCTAAACGAAAACCACTGCTATAACTCGGACACTGCTAAAAAATCCATTAAAATTTTAGACTTTAAAGTAATGCGATTAAAATCCGAGTGAATGAAAAGTGTAATGAAACTGTTTTCATTTAATTTTGAAATTTAACCGCATAGAAATAAAGTCTCAAATTTAATGACATTTTATGAAGTCTTTGTGGTATGACAGGGGCTTTTCTTCAGTAAAATCGAAGGCCTGTTTTCACATAAATAATGATAATGATCTTGATATCTTCGAGTTAAGTGCAGTTACTGACTGATGTTAAGTAGTTATCTTTTTTATGGTGGTTGATTAAACTCATCGGCCTACCGCATATACAGACGTAAGTACAAGAAGCGTGAATCGTCGCTGCTAACAATGTTTTCACCCTAAATTGAAATTCATGTAATAAAAGAAAAAAAAGTAATATTATCACTTAATCAAAACACTAGAACATGCCATTTGTGATGTATTACGGCTCCATAAACCATAACTCCGTTCATAATGTATTGTAACTATTGTAATCCATACTTTCATCTGCGCGGGCGCATAGCTGCATGCGATTGCTTTCCCTCCACAGATTATAGCCACTTATTAAATAATACTGTGTAAATGTACGAAAATATTCATGAGATCACTCATGGGTGGATGCTGTATGGGTTTATGACCCGTGACTGACAGCCAGGCTCGGTAGCTGGTGGTCTTGAACCTGTTATTTATGATGACGTTTTGATCTGGAGAAGGCCTATGAAATACTGTAACATACATACATTTTTTAAAGTTTTTGAACCGAAATTATTAATATTCCCCTCTAACCCCTCCAGCTAAGCTAAAGTGCTTCTGTTAGGAGTGCGTTCACGTCGGTAGTGTAATGGCCAGGATTCGAACCGGGTCCTCTCGATCTTAAGGCTGACTCCTTAACCACTAAACTACCAACGCTTACATATAATCACGCCTTTATCCCCGAAGGGTTAGGTAGAGGTGAACTAACACCCACATCTCACCAATCATTGTTATCGGCCCCGCGTAATAGGGAGTGAGCCTATTGCCGTCTTCCTCCTATTGTTGACTCGAGACTTGTATCTATGTCTAAGTTTGAGCTGTATATATCTGTCTGTTGTTAAATCAGACCGTATCCCTTAGTCGCCTTGTACGACACCGCATGGGAAGAGATGGGGTGGTCCTAATTCTACTTTGCCGGGAACGCGGCTATGCTGTAACAGAAATAAGTATTTCTGAGAAAAATGTACACCTGTAAGTCAATTCGTGTCAAGTCAAGTGAGCTTTGGTATAGGCATTCATTTCAGGGTTGAAAGGTCAGACAGCAGTTGCTCTAGCGAAAATCAAGATAAGTCATATCAAAGGAAAAATAGATGGCCCAATTGCATTAAAGTAACTTTTGCAAGTGTGGTTACTTACATGATACTCTTTTTTTCACGTGTGAAAAATTCCCATGGATACAGGAGAGGTTATGTCAGACTCGAACCTACCAAAACGCACGGCACCTGTGAGTCATTGTTGGTTGCCGAAGGTGAAGTTGACAGGCATATCCCTCGCACCGACCGACCCAGGGCCATCTCTCTCGATCTGGCCTTCCTCGTGTGTGGAGAACAACGTTCCCAACTCGTTCCCGGAAACAGGGAGGCACGCAACGCGCGTCGCTGCCGCGGCCTGCTTCTACTAGGGTGACAGGTGGCTACACTCGTCACCCTAAGACTTGCGCTCACACCATCCTATAACTAGTATTGCTTAGCATTGTAATGTGCTAACCTACTTTAAATTAATAATTGTTTCTTCTTGACATCTAAGAGCATTCTTAAAGTACATTTTCTTCGAAGTCGTAGCATAGTCGTAACATAACTAACTCATACTCTCAATTTTATCGCAAGACAATAACACGTAGCGATAAATATATTCTCAGAATCAAATGAGTTAATAGCAATTTCATCTGACATTATATGCCGTAACTAATGTTCCCTCCAACATCTTCTGTAGTGCCGAATAAGGCTGGTCGCAAACTGTATGACTTTTGATAAATAATAATACGGTTTCTTAAACTTTCGCGGTCATGATGTCCAATGGGGAATTAACGCGATCATAGTATATACATCATGGTAAACCAGTCATATAGGAGTCAGCTAGTGACCACAACTTGGTCGAAACGTTAGGAGTTCATATTTAGAAATTTGTGTAAAGCTTTGGCTTTAGCTAATTTAATAGCTATGTCCATTATTTATATTTTGTTTGAAAGTTGATTTCAAGATTTTACAACTCTGTATTATAATTGTTCTTTTTTATTGGCCGCTTGATAAATTAAATTCGATCTTCAAAAACAGTAATTCCTAAATGCTATCTATCTATTTTGATGATAAATTTCGTATTACTTTTTTACAACTGTCACTTTTCAAAAATGTATTTTGTTAGCTTAATGTTGTCTCATTCATACACAATCACTCAATGGTAAAACATGTTGTGTCCAATCGAAGTTTAAGACCTATATAATAAGCACTTGACTATGTATATTATATGTACACATGTTTTTTGCAAATAAATATTATATTATCTTAAAAAAAAAATTGGATTTGTCATTCCTAAAAAAAATGCATAAATATTAGTACTGAAAATTGAGTTTCATATGTAACCTATTACTTTCATTTTAGATAAGACACTAAAATAGTTTTGGAAATTTTAAAAAGAGTCATTTCGCACACAGCATGGGCACAGTGCGAATTGCAACTGAACTTTAAATTCACTTTCGCATGTATACTGTGTGTACACGTCCTAAAATTTAACAGCTTTCGCAGTAAATCACTGCTGTTTATCATAACTTCAGTCGTTTATAAAGGTCAAGATACACTGTAGCACTGTACCATGTGGCATATCTTATTGTCTGGAATCGATTATGCCTGCAGGTTTATTTCGGTACTTCCCGCAGTTCCACTTGCGTGAATCAAGTTTCAGAGACAGTTTTGTAAGATGTGATAAGCGACTGTCCATGCTTGCGTTGATGCAGGCCATTTAGTCTTGTTTTGAATAATGTTCTTCAGGCGCCATCAATGTCTCTATATACTTCTATGTCTTGAAATATTAGATCATTACTTCCGATCTCGTTGAAAATGGGGTAAGCACCTGGGTCGGCCGCGGTGCCAGGGATATTGCAGCGAACCTCACCTCCAGCAAAAAATAACGACCCACAGATGGCGTGCATTTTAGTCGGTTCAAGTCCGACGTAACCTCCCCATCTGTGGGGATTTTGGGCACATAAAAAAGGCAGAAGGTAAAGGTGGCCGCGTGGTTTCCGGCAGAGTAGAATTTGGACCACGCTATCTCTTTCCATGTGATGTCGTACAAGGCGACTAAAGGATAGGGCTGTTTAACATCAGACAGATACATACAGCCCAAACTCAGCCTCAGATGCAAGGCTCGATTCAACAATAGTCCCCGGAATACTTCAATAGGCTCACCCCTATAACATGGGACCGAATACAATGACTGGTGAAATGTAGGTGTTAATTCACTTCGCATTTAATTATTTGGATGGCATTAAATTAATAAAGGCGTGATTATATGAATGTATGTAAAAAAAGTAGTGTGGCAAAAGATTAAGACTGTGAGTTCGTTGGTTTGATACTTGGATCAGGTAACTTTATATTAATGTATATGTTTATATTTCTAGGTACTAATTCCAGATCAACTGAACGCATATCAAGATTTATCGGTAAGTGATTAATTCTTTAAACAGTAAACTTACTTTTGGATCTCAAACTACTTTTTTAACTAACAATTTCGTATATTGACATCACGAATATGTCAAATCACATACCTATCCAACAGAACAATGAAGCTATTAAAATGTATATTAGGTATATGCAAGTTTTCAGAACCTTTCGAAATCTTTTTGTTTCGTTCAAACATTTTTGGAATTAATTTTTTAAATTAAATATAGGTAGGTAGGTACTTATAGAATTTACTATAAAAGCAAGTAATAGCCAATTGTGATACTATTTAATTAATAGTACAAGTACATCTGCAAACAAAGTTAATTATATTATTCTTGGAAAAAATTTACTGTAAAACATTAAAGTATTTAAAGCTACTTTTTAAAAGTCAATTTATTCCTGTAGAAAATAAATTACGATATATTATTGTTAGGCCCTATTAATTATTAAGAACAATAAAAAGGAGCTAATAAAAAAACATGAACCTCATAACATAAGTACTCACTATTATATTTACACATTTGAAAAATTATTTCAAACATTTTAATCTCGAGCAGATTTTAACATCCAACTAAAATTAAATCCCAACACATGCTTAACTAATTTCAAAGAGAAATAATTACTAAATTATTTAGTAACCACATCTATTTAACAACATTTAGTAACAAATTTTACACTAATTACGGTTACTGGCATCCCGACACTATGAAATCCGCATGCAGTGACTTTGCACGAGCGTGATTCCAATTAAAATTTTATAGTAAATCGTACGTTTTTCTCTGTAGATGTTCCCATGATCCCATTGTTTTAGTCTTATGTAAATAATGACGATTAATGATGCCTCTGTTTAAAACGAGGCTTCATTGTGTAAGATGCAACATAATTTGGTATCACGAAAGTGCGTCGATAACTTGATTGTTAGAACGATTACTAAGTAGGACACGCCTGGCGTTACAGCGGAAATATTGGTTTTTTTTTCTTGAGAATTTCGAAAAAAGAAACATGTTATTTATATAAACCTTATATTAGGGTTAAATCACCAAGACCTTCGGGACCTAATCAACCTCACCTTTAAGATCTGCTTATTGTCGGATAAGACCCTGGTAATTGCGTTTCTCTATCAGTTCAGATGGCAGTTCCTCCAGTAAAGGTAAAGTTAACGTTTGTAGTGTCAGTAGCTTAATGGTGAAGAAGTTAGCCTTACGATCGAAAGTTCCCGTGTTCGAATCCTGGCACCGAATACCGACGTGTACCCCCTTCTATACAAGCAATTTTCCTTACCTAGAGGCAATAATAATTATTTTTATAAAAAAAACCAAATAAAAAGAATATTAAAGAGGATGCGAGCTTAAAAATTAAAACTTTGGATATATCCAGTATTGAAGCTTGGTTGAAAATAAACTTATCTACTAATAAGGACCAATGTTATCGTGGGTAGTAATACATTAGGCAAAAGTAATTTTTTGCCTAACGTATAACTATTACAGTTTTATATCTAAAAGTTTAATGTATGTAAAATCAATAATTTTGCAAGTAACAGTACTTTTAAGGTATTACACAGGAAACATTTATACATAAGGCGAGTATAACATTATGCAAGGTGTTTGAAATTTAGAAGTGACAAACACCTATAGATCAAGCACAAAGATAGCGAGATAATGTAGGTTTATTCTAAATACTTAGGTTGCAATGGACAGATGACTAGGTTTCTGGCAGACCAATCTTATCGACAAACTGGTACACATGCTGGTATCGGAATTCGGGAAGTCAACATTTCTTTTTTTTTTAATTACATAACATAACATAAACTCACGCCTATATCCTAACTTGCGATAAATATACACATAACTTTGTAAAGCATCGAAAAGTCATTGGTGTGTGCCATGGTAAAACCTGGGATCGAACGCGAGACCTCGTCTCAGTAGTCCATTACCCACTAGGCTACCGCTGTTATTTACATTATTATTACGTTGGACTATTTAAATTTGTTTTTTTTGCAATGGGCCTCCGTTTTATCACTATCTGATCTGTCCATGAGTGATGGTAGAGAATGCTTGTCAGAGATTTTTAAAAAGCAGAACCAGGTCTCAAAAATACAGTATGCAACGAGGATTAACTCAGATTTTAAAATTGATTGTATTATTCAAGCGTCAATGCTTGACTTAAACAGGGATAGCTGTACAGTAGGATAATTTCAAAAACATAGATTTCATGATACTCATGAAATACAGTGTAAGAATCACATAAGTTTTAAATCGAGGGTACAATCTGAACTATAAATATTAATAAATTATATCTTTTGTAAAAGATGAGTAATAAATTCTTATCTTTTAATTAATCTAGCAGTAATTTAAAAATGAATAGTGTGTCACAGAAACATTTTATGCATACATTAATTTCTTAAGAATATAACTTAATTAAGACAATAAAATTGTTCACACGATGTAAATAATTAGTTTACAAACTGACAAGCATATAATTATTATAATATTTAATAGGTATTCTAGAACATATTACACAGCGACATCTAGACCCGGAATAAGCTTTGTATCCTAGAATCCATATTATTTAGAATGCAGATAAACTTTTTCTATTCAAATCTAATTGCCTAACATCTCAACTTCACACCATCGGTTAATAATCGATATTACACAGTTCATATAATGTTAGGCATAATGTACCTACGGTATTTGAGATATCTATCACATAATTATTGATTTATCTACGATTCATATATGGATATGAATAGTGGTGAATCTTAAATTACCTGTAAGAAATAGTTTTCATCGACAAGGCCGCCATTTGTACACAATATTGATTGTGTGTTCCATATTTGTATATTTTAATTGGTAAACAATAAAGTATATTTCTTTTCTATGCCTTTGGCCTTGTAACCATCCATAGCGTTATTAAAAGCATTATGTCACAACAAATATTGACTAACAAATTGTACATCGCATAAAATAAAAGCTAAATAAAGATCCTTCGGATGGTCAAGGTCAACTTGTTACAACTTTTTTCCATCACCAATAAATTAAATCTGTATGAATTACTTCATTAGGCCGCAATAAATGCTAGTCAATATCAAACATTGCATAAACATATAATTATTTTAATAGCTGTGCCCCGCGGTTACAACGGCGAGTGTTGCTTTTATTCCAATGCAACGCCGGGGGCGTCTTTCTCATATTTTTCTCTTATTGCTTGTTTCGTACCAGTCGTAGTCTAGGCTGAAGAACTAGGCTATCTATTTAGAAAATATTTTTGCCAATCACACATGTAGCTGCAGAGATTGGGGCTGTAAAACAAACCAACTCTTTGGCTTTAATATTATTGTGATAGACAGCCCGTCCCGACTTTGCACGGAAAATTTCGTATAAAAGTATGCTAAGTTATGCCTTATAACATCAGCTATCTTTTATCAAAATCAGCACCACCTTTTCAGAGATCAGCCAAGCCAAATAGACAGAAAAGAACATTTCTAAAAATACATTTTTCTCTTATTAGTAAATTTATGTGTATATGTAAAAAACTGTTATCTTATTAATACGGACAGACACATTAAATTTATTTATTTTTATGGACATAATATATCTTAACAGGAAATTACCTCACGTCAAGATGAAAACATCTAGGTGAACTTCAATATATAATTTAGACATTGACATTTTATACAATAATGATTTAAAGTGCTTTGAAAATAAGAAATGTCAGCACGTCATTGCAAGATCACACACATTAGATTAATTGGGCCGGAGTTAATTGTAGGTTAAACTGGCCATTCAATTAGCATCCTTAGAATAAAATAGTAATGATATGTTACAACCTGTTTGTTTAGCCCAGAGCATTTGATTGCTACGTCGAAGGTCAGGGTTCAATTCCCACTCACTGCAAATGTTAAATCTTGGTGTCATACATATATACATACGCCTGTTTCCCATAGGGGTAGGCAGAGATCACAGATCTCCATTTGCCACGATCCTGACATACTATTCTCGCTTCATTCACTCTAATTACATTCTTCATGCATGCTCGTCGGTTTAGGGTACTCCTGACCTGCCCCTTTTCTAAAACTTCCCCGATTTGGTCCAGGTATATGCGCCTAGGGCTTCCCCTTCTTGGTGTCATTTCGGAGTGTAAATTAATTATTTGGCTTACACGGTATTTATGAGAGTCCATAGGTCCCCATAGGTCTTGACGAGGCCCTAAGCACCCATGTGTCTATATGAGTTCGCTACTTGTAGTTTTTTTAACATGACGTCATAACACTATCTAGTTACTATTTTACTTCTTTAGTACCTAGAAACAGTGTCTTCAAAATACACGCTCCTAGAAATCATCATGATAGCACTGTACGTTTAAACTGTACCGATAAATAAAAACGAGTGTGCGTAAAGACACCTGCAGTTTTTAAGGCTTTTTTTAAGAATAAGAATAAGAATAATTTATTTGATTTTAAACATGGTCACATAGGTCTTACAATATGTATGAGTACAGCATGTCTAGCCGCAATCTGCAGCATGCAAATTTTTCAGTCTTCACAAATCGAACAATTATTATATTATAATACTAAACATCACAGTCATCAATCATTGCACTTACATTACATTTATTATAAAATTATATTAGCACACCTACATTGATTTGTCGGCGCAGTTTAAAAGGCGCAACGATTTCTTGTAACATGTGTGCATTATAATTCGATGTAGCGATATATGATTGCAACCGTGACTCGGTCATCACAACAAATTCAACTCACTAGCGGATGAGTATTACAATAATAATATATATTGCAATGTATTACAATAATAAGCGTGAAGTGTCGGAAAATTTATATGTCCATTTATGCGCGCGTGTGTGTGTGTGTGTTATTTTTATGTGTCAACAATATGTGTGATTTAAATGTAACGTAACATTTTTTGATAGGTATGTTTTAATTTAACAGTAGAAGATATTATGTGCGGTTCCATGCGTGTGTATCTGAAGACCTAATATGACGAATGGTTGTATTTCCGAGTCCGAGTAAACCCACTAGGGGTGGAAAACCGAGCTAATTTTTGCAGAAAAAAGGTACCTACTGACAGATCCCTTTGCTTGTGACCCGTGATAAAAAGTAGTCTGTTTTCTATTCTAGATAAAAATCTAGCTTTGTGCTAAATTTCATCAAGTTTTGTTTAGTCATTATGGCGTTATTGAATAACAAATATTCTTATAATCTTCCGTGTTTATAAGTGTTGTCAGATTTTCATTGTTGAAAATTATTGTTTTGTTTAAATCCAAGTAAACAGATATTGTCAATTACCACTGCCTAACCCGGAATAGGAAAGACGTGAGGTTGCGAGTTCATCTTATCAAATAATTTACCAGATGTCCTTTGCTAGCTGATTTCTACGTTTATCTGTTTTCAATACAATGTGTATTTTAAGATAAGTTTTAACTTAATTGTCATCCTGTTCATTGTTATTATTAATCACTTACAATTGTTAAATATTTCCTTCTCGTTCCGGGTCTTATAAGTGAAATGTGAAAATGTTGAGGGCACTAATGTATAATTATTGGTGACCCTCATTCCTGAAACTTTATATTTAGCTCATCATCAGACAATGGTTATTCATAGATATTTTCATAGTTCAATATCCCATAGTATCTTATTTAAATTCTTTCAGATTGTATTATTATTTTGTTTATTCTAATCTATTCTACATATTTGTGAAAATGTTTGAATGTTTGTTAACGGCTGAACAGATCTGTAATTGTCAAAATGTAATTGTCAAAACACATTTGAATAATGTTAACAACCCCAACTGTATATGTGTGTGTGACCGCTGCACACGCACACACACATGCAAACTGCACACAAGTTACCCAACGTGAAAGTTCAAGGACGAACAACAAATTTTGAGCGTACGGCCAGCAAAACAAGCGTGTCAAAATCCGCATGTCTTTGTTTTATGCGAGGGGATATGAAATGATGTGTGCTGAGAAATTGTGAAGTAAACCTACAATGATGAAAATATTTAGTAACGGTTGGGACTTCATTGAATTGTTCAAGTAACTGCACAACAGCTAAGGTTTTAATTAATAGCTATTACTTACTAAACTATTGTTTAATGCTCGGGGGAAAATTATTGCGTAACTAACTAACCCACAAGTTGAGCACAATAATGTTTTTTTATGCTTTTGCAATTAGTGGGATTGTGGCCTGCAACCTGTACATTCTTAGGCTGATACTTCATTGCACATTTTATATAATATTGGCTAGGAATATTGCATTAGTAATTAATTTTTACGATGTATTCTTGTCTATAAGCTATGTTATCTTGTCTAGAGATGTTCATTTTTAAGAACTAGTACGTATATACGTAAGATCTGCAGTTGGAGACAGCTACATATTTAATATAGCTGTTGACTTGACACTACTACCTTCCAATAATGGATGCGCTGCGATATCAAACATGCAGAAAGATGAGTCCTGTTTCCGATAATCTTTGGAGGACATTCTTTACTACTCGCTTATAACGCACATAATTCAGGGAACGAATGCTTGTTATACTGTTTAACCTTTTGTAAACAAGTGGTCGGAGAAGTCCCAACATCTGCATCCACATGTCCCGCAAGAGGGGTATGATGATTAGAGATGAGACACAAGTGATATTAAAACAAGTAATATTTGAAAAAGTTGTAGTTTTTGTTTTGTAATCGTATCACCCTTGTATTTTTATGTGTTGTATTCTTTATATTTTCGATAATGTATTGCATACAAAATTGCTGATCATCAGAATAGCGAACTGGGTTATAGTTTATATTGCGTAAATCGTGTTCAAGTAGTAGTAATAGTTATAAGAAGTACTATGATTTTCGGTTGCAATAAGAAGTTGTCGTACTTAGCGCCAGTCAGATTTATATACATATAAATATAATATAAAAGCGAAATGTCACTCAGAGAGTGTAGACATACGCCAAGAACGGATTTTACGGAACTTCACCCCTTAGGGGGTAACATGGGTTCACGTGTACGAAGTCGTTCACAGACGCTAGTAATTTCATAATTGTTTACGTAATTTACATACCATCGAATAAGCCAAATGACATTGCTCTAATTCGTGTAAATCTTCAACTTATTCTACCTATGATCCTGGAGTATTTGGGAGTTATTGGCGTTTAATAACAAATAATTTAATAATTTATACATACTTAAAATACTTAATAATTACATAAATACAATATAATACCATATACACATACATACACAGATACATATATACCTAAACAGATATGATGATATACTATGTTACAAGTGACACCATCGACAAATAGTGCTCCTTGACCATTCTTTTAAATTTCATTACTGTCTGAGCTCGTCTTATTTCACAGTTCATCCCACAGGCGTACAGCTGTAACGGTAAAATAATTATCGAAGAAATTTAACTCTGCCGGGAATCACGCGGCTTCTCTTATCTTATATTAAAATTTATAGTAATCGCAATATCCAAAGTAACATTGTAAAATAATAATAATAATATATCTCTTTATTGTATGTACACAGAGAATGGATACAGAAAAACTAAATTTGGTACAGTTTTGTGACATAACAAAAGGCGGCCTTATTGCACAAGGCACTCTCTACCAGGCAACCATGGGATGGAGTGAGTTAGATAAATAGATAGATATAGTGAGCGGCTTCCGGTGTCCATATGTTATTTATTTTATATTATTATTTATACTCTGATATATTATATAGTTATAGATATAATACGTACTGCTATACTTACGTATATACTTACTACAAACATAATTAATTATGAAACATTTGTTTATCATTCAAACTCACTCATAAGTGCATGTCCTGTTATACTTAGGTATGATTATACTGACACGGAGATAGTTTGAACATTATTTTGTCATCATGCTCGAGAATTATCTTCAAATGACTGAATTTTATTGCATCTACTTGTATTGATTTTGTATTTTTTAATATTGTGTGACAATTGGTATTTAGATTATAAGCATGAACTTGTTATAATTATGTTGCTGCTCTGTCGCATTAGGTTACCTGTAATGACATTGTATGTGTGTAATAAACAATAAACAATAAACCAATTGGTTTAATTTTGAAAAACCGCTATAAGCACATATCTACTTTTTTTCAATTTGAGAGACTTTTTACTGCTACGCTATATATGTGGCAATGATCATTATTGTATACTAGTTATATTTTTATATTAGTATATTATATTGTAAGTTGTGGAGTCATTAAAATACGTACTCATACAACAATATCTATAATGATGGATGCTTTTGGCACGAGATCACTTGCGACACCTGTTTTAGGCCAGACCATTACTGCCACGCGTAACGAGGCAATTAATTGACCGGCATTATTTCCTGCCCGGGATTGCTTGAGTTACTCTAATTATGATATAACTACTACAGCATCCTTCCTATTATCAATTATCATTATATGTTTTAATGATATTTCCATGATTATTAACTATCTTTCCTGTGCTTTCATATCTACAATGTTATTGCTTCATTTCTTTAACCTGTCTCAATAAAAGGCTTTTTTAAATCATTACCAGCGCACGTGTTTATTTCTTCCTACAGTCCCGGGTCCTTTACTTAGCTTACCATCAGTCTAAGCGAAGTCTAATTGACGTCCTATTTATAAAAAAAAAGTTTTGGATACGGGATTGGTGAATCGCGGCTCTATTTCCTGTTAGTATGGTTTATGGAATCTTCTTTTTTTCGAGGATTTATAGACATATTTAGGTGTATGACCATCGGTGTGTGATAAATATTCGTGTCTTATTGGACATATATGATTGAAAGTGTGTGTCTGATTGCTTCTGTTGTGTGTCATCGTATTTCAAGCCGCTATATGAAAGTAAAAGCTTTTAAGTAGTAACAATATTTCTGTGTTATATCATACACACAAGACCAGAACTGTCATAGTGGCTTCGCTGGTCCCATCTTATGGTCATACGTCTCGAGATATCTAAGACCTTAGATTAAAATTGTCACTAGATAGATCTTAATGCCAAGTACAAACCAGCCAATGTATAAGAACTGTCTTCCCTTCTTACACTGTCAAGCGTACCATGTAACTTCTTTCTGAATTCCCTATACGACTTCTATACACGCGTACTACGTTCGCTATAAGTCGCTTGATATATACCAGTATTAATCTTGTACCATCATCCATCATTCAATCAATTAGTCTTTCGCAATTGACTGCTGGAGGCCTCTCCCAATATGGAGAGTTTTTGCCAGGTTTTTGTCAGGCCAGACGGTTTGGTACAAAATTTTTAGAGTTTTCCTTCTCTCCGTTTGTCGCCTCTTACGACACTGATCGAATAAGATGGGGTAGTGATACCTGTATTCTTTCGCTTTCTTCTGGTAACACGAGTGTGACTCCCTTGTTTCTGCATACATCCATAGGCCACGGTAACCACTTTCCATTAGGTGGGCTTGTCAGCTACCTAAGTGGTATAAAAAAATCACCGTACACCATCATCCATACAAACTTTGCAAAATTAATATATTTATTGTAATATTACATTTTATTTGCTGCCAGTACATCGACCGTTACTGCGTATGCTAATGACAGAGAACTTAAAGGCCATATTCCCATCGATACGGTACTGTAACGTCCAGTCCGTACCGGTAGCCGGCCCTCTAGACAAGTGTCTATACGTTTGTAGAATAGAATAGATTGATCGTTGTATAGGATTGGCATACGTTGACAAGTATTTATAGTATTGACAAGTACAAACGTCAAATTACGTCGTAATTGTATTCTCAATACACCGGCCAAGAAATTGCCACTTGTCTAGGTGGCAGGTTATAATAATAAATAATAATAGTAAAATAAATTTATTTGTCACCAACAACCAAATTACAAAATATAGTGTTTGCACAAATTAAGATATACAGAATCTGGTTTTGTATCGCTGGTACCTATTGTAGGTAATAGATTACCTGTATTCCTGGTCACCAGGATTGCACTATAACACAATAAATATATTGTGCTAAAAAAAATTACAGAATTTGGTTTTGGTTCAAATTATGCTACCGATTAAAATAAAGCATAAGATTACTGCCGTTTTGTGGCATAAAAAATAAAAAACCAAACCCAGTCAACAAAAATAGTCAAACTATTTGCCAGATATGTTTCACTAATGAGTTAGGGATATATCCGTTTATTGTTAGTCAATTAAGTATAATATTCCATTTACGTTAGATGTAATGGTGGCATGGTGGCCTGGTGTCTGAATTCCCAAGTTTGAATAACTCACAACTAGTATCGATGACCAATTTTTCAGCACTCTTGAGAACCTTATAGGTAGTTATGGTGTGATAACTCATTAAACATGGCGAGGGGTGGCTATAACCCGATTTCTCGGGGTCTCTCGATGTGTCATATAGTGAATGATAAACTAGATCGCTATAGGTTTCTTTTTCAACCGGCTTTCTCATTGCAAATTGTCACCTTTCGCTACTGCCATTTTTCGGTTACATAACATAACATAACATAACATAACATAAACTCACTCCTATATCCCCGAAGGGGTAGGCAGAGGTGCTAGCACCCACATTTCGCCAGTTTATGTTTAGGTCCCAATGTAATATGTGGCGAGCCTATTGCCATTAACCGGGCACTTATAAACCTGCGATAAATATACACATAACTTCGAAAAGCATCTTAAAGTGGTGTGTGGCATGGTAAAACCTGGGATCGAACCCGAGACCTCGTCTCAGCAGTCCATTACCCATTAGTCGCCTCTTAAAAGAGAACAAGAGGTAAGAAAACACATTACAAACAAATATGATTACCCTGTGCCTTTACAGTTTATAATTTAAAAAAATATAAATAAAATTGTCCTACAGAGTGTCCTATATGACGCATGCACACATAATATGCCCTTGACTTTATAAAACATAATTGGCACAGTTCTTCCGGTGTTACGGCGCGCCGGTAACTCTCACTGGTACTTAAAAGTGTTATATTATAAGTGACCGACTCGCGATGGTGTGGAATTATTACTGTGTGAACCGGTTTACGGGTTTGTTAACAGAACTGTAATTATTGCAGTTTATTTTTAGCGAGCAGTTTACAACAGAGACTGGTGATATTGAGGCAGAGATTTTAATAATAGAACATGTCTGTTTGTCTATTTTGTTAAATTGATACTTATGTATATATGATAGACAACTAACGGCAAAATATGCAGATGATATAAAATATATATATATATATATATATATATATATATATATATATAAAACTCGAAATAAAACTCTGAACCATCCCGTCTGGCCAGCGTGGAAACAGTAGGCCAAAGCCTCCCAACATTGGGAGAGGCCTATGTCCAGCTGTGGACTGTGATATGCTTATTGAGTGATATATATATATATATATATATATATATATATAAGTCTGTGACTTGGCTTTATAATCACCAAGCCTAGAATCAATACTCCTTATGGATATTTTGTTTTTTTTTGTCTAGAATACATAGAATCTTTTTTAAAACTTACGACTGTCTGTGTGATTGGCTGGGTCAATACTGACGTTATTTTAGTCGATATTAGATAGCATCTACTGTAATATGATAATATTAATTAAATTTATAATTTATGGCAATTTCATGGGTACCTATTCAATGTGCCATAAAAATTGTGCCCAAATCATTATGTCAAGTAAATAGATAAAAATTCCAATGCATACAAATTGATTTAGTGCTCCTATGTTGTGTCTAATATTTTTGTTTAATATAACTAAACTAAAGAATATTTTTATACAACTTAGGTGGCAGACAAGCACACGACTCACCTGATGGAATGTGGTTACCGTGACCTATGAACGTGTGTAACACAGAGATTCTGTGGCGTCAGTGCACAACACAAAATTAGGACAAGTCTTTGGTCTTCCCACTGACAGCACAAAAACTTTTCAGTAAACTCTGGCTACCCTACTCACCGCCGGGAACACAACATGAGGTTATTTTATCCGTGTATTCTGTAGAGTGGCGGTAATTCCCCAGTCGGACTTCTCAAATTCATCTCCCTCATCTCGAAATCGATAAACTAATTTATACATACGCTACGAATCTTTATTGCAGTGTATTCTTACACAGTGGTCACCGGCACTTGCGTGAAGGATCTCCTCTCAAAAGGTGTCACTATTTTGCAATACACGCCGGACCTTAAGCGTTGTTCAGGATGAATAGATATCTATATTGTACCACAACTAACCAGGACATAAGCTGTTTAAATGCCGTGAAACGGGGACAAGTTTATTACATTAAATAATACGTGAAATTTGACACACTTACATCTTCAGTTTGTATTTTAAACTATTACTTAACGTTTTAGGCATACAGTGTAAAATCAAATGTGTCATTTACATATTATTGTTGGATATTGTGAAGCGTTTGTTTGTTTGTATTGACTCGTATGTTGTTTTATCAAGTGCTTTTACATTGAGTCGTAAAGATAGCCAGCGAGACGTCATTTCCCTCCATTGTTTTGTGCATTGTTAGGTAGAATTAATTACTTGTGGCTTGTTGGTGATAGCACAGACCGTTAAATACCTATTGCTTAATTTTATTATCTTGGTATGACCTACAGCTATTTCGACATGCAATGTATTTAGCTGTATACGCCGATAAGTACAATAGTTGAAGTGATATTAGCAACTGCTTTATCAATCTTCTAGCTATTATCCAGTTATTGATAAAGTTTCTACTATGTTGCCCGGAGTTCGCTTATTATTGCTCATTGGTTTATTGGCTGTAACGAGAGCTACTGTAGCTGGATTTCAAATCCTGAGAGTAAAGTTTATTCCACAGTCAGGTCTGAAGGAGGTAGGACACGGCGGTATTTCCACCCGATTGAGCAGTCCGACTGGGGTAGTACCTCCGCCCTACAGAATACCGCGGCTATAATAACTTCGTGTTGTGTTCCCAGCGGTGAGTAGGGTAGCCAGAGCTCACTGGAGAATTTGTGCTGTCAGTGGGAAGACTAAAGGCTTGTCCTGCTTTGTCTTCTACTGACGGCACAGAAACTCTGTACTTACAGTGTTGGCAGCGCGACTGTGACTCCTCTGGTGTTACAGACGTCCATAGGTCACAGTAACCACTTTCCATCAGGTGGGCCGTGTGCTTGTCTGCCAACTAAGTGGTATAAAAAAAAAGGTCAATAGTTAAGCGGGGTATCGACTAGTAAGTCATGTGGGTAACAGCTAATTTACTGTCAATTAATCAATCAATCAAGCCTATCGCAGTTTATTGCTGGACATAGGCCTCTCCCTATGTTGGGAGGCTTTGGCCTACTGTTTCCATACTGGCCAGATCGATTGGTACAGGGTTTTATTTCAAATTTTCCTTCTTTCGCAGTGATACCGTCTGCATATTTTTCCGTTAGCCACCTCTTACGACACCCTTGGATGAGATGGGGTGGTGATACTTGTATTCTTTCTCCGTCGTCGATCGTGTTTATATTGTGAAAAAGCATATGATGAGGCCGTCAAGCTGAGTGTCACCATTGTAACATGGTATGTGTAAGTAATGGTGACCCTCTTTTATGAGACTTTGCCTTCAGCTTACATCAGGCAAAGCGAAGTCTAATTCACGTGTCCTATATAAAAAAAAAATATTATATAAAATTGTATTAGTAGTAGTCGCGTAGTAATTGTATTAGTAGTGGTGCGAAAAGCACGACCTATCGGTCAACCCCCAGAAAACGGAACTAATAATGTTCACAAACCGAAGAGTACTGGGCCCATACAAGCTCCCAAAACTCTTTGCAACCGAACTAACACTTAGGGAAGAAGTCAAATACCTAGGGGTTATTCTCGACAGCAAATTGCTCTGGAACAAACACCTTGAACACAAGCTGAACAGGTGCACAATAGCCTTTTACCAATGCAAAAGAATGATGGGCACTACATGGGGACTCTCACCCAAAATAATTCTGTGGCTATACACAGCAGTGATCAGACCAATGCTAGCCTATGGGGCTTTAGTATGGTGGACTCGAACAGAGCTGTCTACCGTGATTGCCAGGCTAAAATCCTTCCAGAGGCTGGCCTGCTCATCAATCTGTGGATGCATGAAAACCACTCCTACCGCTGCTATGGAGATTGCCCTCAACATAGTACCGCTTGACCTGTTCATCCAACAGGAGGCCACCATCAACGCTATTAGGTTGTGGCACCTGGGACTCTGGGGCAACTATTACGACAGTCCCCATACCACAATCCTTGGACGAGCCCTAAAACATCGGCCACTGATGGCCGCCCCCTGCGATAGAACTTTTAAACAATATTTCTGGAACAAAAAATACCAAATAACAAAACAGGCCGAGGAAAAGGACTACTCCGGTATTGGAGAGGTACGCGTATACACTGACGGCTCCAAAACAAAAAATGGCTCAGGAGCCGGCGTACACTCCCTAGACCTTGGCTTGAACATCCACCTACCACTAGGCAAGCACAGCTCGATCTTTCAATGCGAATGTGTTGCCATAACAACTGCTGCGACAGCAATAAGCGAACTGAAGGTGAAGGGCTTAAATATAAGATTCCTAACCGACAGCATAGCAGTTTTGCAAGCGCTGGAACAGCAAATGACCAACAGCACACTAGTAGCGGAGTGCCAAACAGCCCTGAACAGGCTATCCACCCCAAATGCAGTAACGCTGCAATGGATAAAGGGGCATAGCGGGTCCTACGGCAATGATGCCGCGGACGAACTTGCGAAGAGAGGCTCTGGTATGAGCGTCGATGGCCCGCTACCATTGCTACCAATCCCTTTCTCGCAACTCCGCACTTGGACACGCGAGAGATCCGCGGAACTACATAACCAAAGATGGACACAAGCCACCGACTGCAAGCAGTCAAAAGTGGTTATGCCATCAGTAAACAAACGACTCACGAAACGTCTCCTAAAACTAGACAGAACAAGTCTAAGAACAATAATGGGGACTATAACGGGCCACAGCCCCCTCCACAAGCACCTATACACCATTGGTGTCACGGACAGTCCCCTTTGCAGGGGATGTTTTGCTGCCGAGGAAACGGCCGCCCACGTAGTACTGGAATGTGAGGCAGTAGCCTACCAACGATCACAAATCCTCGGTACAGTGAGGTCGCTCCGCGAAGCCTGTGAATCCCCCAGTAAGCTTCTGCGCTTCTGGGCGGAGCTAGGCTGGCTACTCTAGCCAGTACTCCACACGCACAATGGCCCAAAAGGGAGGCTAAGTGCGGACAAGGGAGTCCCCCTTCCATTCCATTCCATAGTAGTCGCGTAGTTTCAGCTTTCAATCTTAGCTTCTACTACAGTTCTAACCCAAAACGGTACAAGCTACAAAATTTAACAATTGACAGATGAACCACTGTGGTGTGGTAATGTGTTTACGGGTGTCCATTTTAACCTTTTCTCTTTGAAAATTCGATGTCGTTTGCACTCTTCTGTCTTAAACATCGATTTACATTAGCAGTTACCTATAAGATAGTAAGTAATCAATTCGATTGAACATAATCACATTACCCGCTTTTTTTTTCATTTATTTATTGTACATTCAATTTATAACAATTTCGGCTGCTCTTGGTTCACAAAACTGTTGTAAACAGTTTGTCTGTGAACTCATTTGAGTCTCTGTTATAAGAACATAAATGGTTTATTTTCTAGTATATTGATAATACCTACTGATAAGTGTTTACATATTATCAGAAGAAATTTTTTGGCCCCGGCAAAGTGGTAACTATAGAAGTTTCCACTAAAAGCCCCTGTTTCCATGTACCTAAAAAGGGCAGCTAACAAGGCTCTGGTAATGATAATAAGTACGAGTATTTAAGAGTAATCTCGTTACCTTATTTAAGAACTTTTAACGAGACTGTATGTGCCAATAATTTAATCATCACAATCGTAGTTCTCACGACTAACGCGTAATGGTAACACTTATATAATAGATCGCGTGACGAGTACCATGCGCGTGGGCAACTTACACGAAAATGTTTCATATTGTTTGATGGATAGGGGTGAGATTAGTGTGGGGAAATGTTAATCTAAATTTGGTGTGTGTTTCAAAAGTAGTTGATTTTTGTAAATTCAACGTAATTGTTTGTGTACGTGTGAATATCAATGTGTACGTAATTGGATCAAGTTGGTCTTGTATCATTAGGGGATTACCCATAACTACATAATACATTGTAAATGATTCTTATATATCTACAAAGGTGAATTGGTGTGCAGACGCTAAGAATAACATTAAAATAAGTAAGCGAATTTATTCACAGCATAGAATGAGTTAAATACTTTTTTTATACCACTTAAGTGGCAGACAAGCCCACGGCCCATCTAATGGAAAGTGGTTACCGTGGCCTATGAACGTGTGTAACACCAGATAAACCACACTCGCGCTGCCGACCCTGTAAGCACAGAGTATTATTGTTCAACGAGATATATTTTATTTTTTTTATCTAGGACACGCCAACTTTCCTTCACCTCACCTGATGATAAGCTAAAGGCAAAGTCTCAGGGAAGAAGGTTACCATTACAGACACTAAGTAATTTTACTATGGTGGCACTCAGCTTGGCGACCTCATCAGATGCTTTTTCACGCCCCGCTTGATGACCCGGGACTGTAGAAAGAAGGAGATACGTGAGCTGGTAATGAATTCCAAGTCCGAACCGCTTGGTTCTTGCTCGTATATTCTGTACAGTGTAATAATTAAATTAAATTACAGACCCGCTCGTTTTTCAATCATTATTGTGTATCGATATATTTTCAAACACCGAACATCACTAACCAATGACTTTTCGATGCTTTTCCAGGTTATGTGTGTATGTATCGCAGGTTTATAATTGCCCGGTTAATGGCAATAGGCTCGCCACCTATTAAATTGGGATCTAAACATAAACTGGCGAAATATGGGTGCTAGCACCTCTGCCTACCCCTTCAGGGAGATAGGCGTGAGTTTATGTTATATGTTATGTTATGAACATCACTAGCCCCAATTCAAAAAATGACGTTGTTATTAAGAAAAAAGAAGTTAAAAGATAAACTATAGACACCATAAAACTGTATTTGATACTATGTAATGATTACCGTTTATTATTATTATCCATGTAGTGACGGAAAGAATAAAAAGTATCACCACCCCATCTTATCTGAAGGGTGTCGTAAGAGGCGACTAACGGAAAAATACGCAAACGATGTCACTCCGAGAGAAGAAAAATTTGATATAAAACCCTGTATCAACCCGTCTGCTCAGCGTAGAAACAGTAGGCCAAAGCCTCCCAACATTGGGGGAGGCCTAGTCCAGCAGTGACTGCACTGGGCTAGTTGATAATGATTACAGAAAAAAAAACATATACAAGGAAATAAATACCATTTTTTTATCATCTTTAGTCATCAAACTTAATACCAATAGTGATTGATTTGACATTAGTAAGTTATGCAAATAATCACAAAAGATATCAAAACCTTTTCACTCCGTAAAAGACTTATATTCTTCCCATTATAACAAAAAAAATTTGATTGTAATTGGCACACAACTACTAAATATATTTAGCAAAAGCGTGAATTGAACTTTGTGTGTATAATATTTATACTAGCATTGTAAAGGTGAAGAGTTTGTTTGTTTTACGCGCTAATCTCAGAAACTACTGCATCGAATTGAAAAATTCTTTGTGTTGTATAGTCCGTTTACCGATGAAGATTTTGGGCTACATGCATACCATCTCGCTACTACTTAAGGGAGTGGAGCAGTGATCATAAAGTTTTCATTTATTACGATTTAAGATCTAAAATGATCAATAAATTGGAATTTCAAATTTCATCTCATTGACATTTTGTCATAGTTTCATAGTAAAGAGTGAGATTGCAATAGTGCCCAAGGACAAGAGTATCAGTTACAAATGTAAAACTCGCCAGGATATTTACCATGTTTATTATTTTTGTTGAGCAACCGATATTTAGGCGCTGTTACAAGCGCCATGATCATGGTTTTACACAAGTAATGTAAATGATCATGTCAATCTCAAATCATACAAGTATCAATTAATTTCAAAATGGGAGATAGTTCAGTTACTGTCAATTAATAAAAAAGTAAGTACCTCAAAATAAATCATAAAAGCAATAATCTATAACTACAAATAAATATACTACTTCCTATAAAAGCAATTAAAGCGGAAAGTCCCTCTATCATTTTACAATTAAAAAACGCAGTACCCTTGACAGAAGGCATCAAATTTTATTGTTGAATATCTGCTATTTAGCAACGAGTCCCACAGTTCGACCTTTTGCTAGAAGAGGGGAGAGGGGAGGGGTTAAAACAATAGCACCGGCTAATTATCTTTATGATACGTAAAATATTTTAATCCCGCAATATTATTCGGTCAAGAACGTTTGCATTACATGGGCGTGAGAAATCTCATGACTTATATGTAATAGTAAAATAACTATTTACAAAAAAAATATTTAAAATATATTTTTGAGGAATGATGAAATGTTAAAAATATGTTTATAGCGATATTAGTAATCGTTATAAGGTACATCACTAGACGAACCATTATGCTTGCTTATAGTTTATAGAAAATAAAAATGAAATATATATTTATTTACCTTTTAAACTACTATCAGCATCCCTACATTTTCCAGGGTCTTAAAACAATACGAGAAAAAACTGTAACAACGATAGACCTAGAAAAATTTATTAAAATAAAGTAACAACACAGTATTTAATGAAGCATAAATCACTCAATGAACGCCGAGAATTACCAAGTCTATAACTATATGAAGACATCAAATATTTACGACTAATATAAAATAATAACTATTAAATCGTGATCACTTATAAACACATGTATTTTGTAATATATTTACACTCTACATACGATACTCTTAGAACGAGCTTCACCATGATAAAAACCGATATCAATTAAAACTAAACCATATTGTCACTCAGCTAGAACTTCAATTAGTTGCACGAATTTTCATAGTGAAATTTAAATTAAGATATACCTACATACAAAGAACCCCGTACATATAAAAAATATCCTAAAAATAAATCAGGTACTTGATTTACATAATGTGCATGAGATTTATCTAAATGAAAACATGAAAGCATTACAGAATATACCTATACAATCCTGCAGGTTCAGACATCAAAGAATTCCTCCCCATCGATGTCAACCGGGAGGGTGACTAGAAAGCTGTCAGCATTGTCACGTTGAATGGTAATACCAATCCTTTGCGCAAGGAATAAATCGACCCTTTGCGAGTCGAAAAAGGTCACATTGAGCGATTCCGCTCAAAAGTAGTAACTTTTGAATTTCCAATAGATCTCAATAGATTTTGTACATATTTCGTAAAATGGTCACTCAGTTGAGCAGAATTACAACAATTCATTTCCTAAGCAGATTCTAATTTCGTGTAAATGCCGATGTTAGACAAAATATTATCTTAATACGATTACAATGAAGTGGCCTTTTTAGACCTCCTAGTCACAGGTAGCGTCAATTAAGCACTTAGTAATGGTCTCTAAACAAAAGATTACTTGATACTTGATTGTTTAAGAAATTCATCCTGCAAAGCACCATAAATCTAAAAAATAAGTAGTTAAACATCAACAGATCATAAAATAATCGATGAAGTATTATCTAATGCAACAATAAAACTTAAAACAATCGCATTTACGCCTCTACCAACAATCCATTAGCTGTTTTCGATACTTCAATGGCAGCCTTGACGTCAACAGACCGACAATCGATGGAGCTTGAAGTATCGACTATCGATATTTTGACTGTGCGGTACATCCTTGCTTTGTCCAAAGGTTTAGTGTATCACGACGTATTTTAAAAGGGCTAAATGTATCTTTGGGCAAAGTAAGAGTGAACAGCTGATCGCGTGATGAAGGCCAACGTTCGTAATTATATACAAAAATGAACACAATTTGTTTGAATTGATTTTGAATTGAAAATTGGAGCATTCATTGCAAGGTTTTGTAATTGATGGTGTTGTTTCAAATTTAACTAATATTAATGTGCTACTACATATTTTCAAAACATGCCAATTTTTCTTTTTTAAATATTAGCAACCAAAATACACACATCAACAAAGTCTAGGGAACAAGGACATTTCTAGTTTTTATTTAAAAACCCTTTCTTGTAATAGTGAGTGTTTTATATCAATAGAAGGGTATTTTTATACCGTTTTTAATTTTAATTTTAATAAAAACATTTTCATACCAAATTTTTTTTTTTTAAGAAAGTATTGAATAGTGCCAATATTGAGTATTACAACCTTCTATGATTAGGCACAAAAATAACGAGGTAGTAAGAAATACAGTAATTAACCGTACTTTAAACGTTTTTAATAATCTGTAGGACCTCCTAAAGCATTAGCAACAGCTCGACAACGGCGTGGCATACTTAGTATGAGATTGTCAATCATCGTCTGTGGAATATGGCTCCATACACTGCGAAGGTGTAAAAAAAGTTGTTCTTCAGTGTTCAAATTTTCCAAAGAATCACTGAAAGCTCTTCTCCCAAGCAAATCCCAGGCATGCTCTATGGGATTGAAGTCGGCAGACTGAGCAGGCCATTCCAACGTGGTCATATTGTGCTCGCTTAACGCATTGACCACTACCCTCGCGGTGTGTGACCGTGCATTATCTTGCATGAACATAAAATCTTGACCGAACTGCTGTCGATGAGGGATTACCATGGGGTGTATAACCTCCTGAATGTATTGGTTTGCATTCAAATTGCCCCGTATCCAAACGAGGTCGATCCTTCCACCAAGGCGAATTCCAGCCCATACCATGATTGTTCCACCTTGGTAAGGATGAACTGATTGCGGATTCTGGAGACGACTCCGACGTCCAGGAACTCGCCATATACGCACTCTTCTCGAATCAGGATGAAAACCGAAGCAAGATTCGTCGGAAAACAGAACCCGTGCCCATTGATGGTCGGTCCACTGTAAATGTGCGTTAGCCCACAATAAGCGACGACCTCGATTTCCACGTCGAAGAGCTGGAACCCTAAGCGGTCTGCGAGCATAAAGATTGGCTTCGTGTAGTCTTGTTCTGACAGTTTGATCGCTAATAACCACTTGATGCTGAGACTGGAGGCCTGCGACCAACTGACGAGCAGTAATCGTGGGTTGCCGCCTTGCGGAATTTTGCAAGAAACGATCTTGTCGCGGGGTAGTAACCCTATTTCGTCCCCTGTGACGTTCGGCAACATCCCCTGTAGACCTGTAGCGTGCCCATAATCTGCAAATTACGCTTGGTTGGGTGTTGACAGCATCCGCTACGTCGCGTTGAGTTCGTCCAGCTTGCAGCATACCAACAGCCCTTAACATCTCTTCGCGACTTAAATGACGACGTGACATGATGACTACAGTCACTAAAATGCACAAACCATACGTAAAAGACGTATTATTGATAATAAACGTTATTTACAATCAAAAAAAATAATTTTTATTTTGCCTCAGAGAAACTGCACAATCAAACACTTTTAAAAGTTTTCCCTCCATATTCGAAAATCATTACTTATTTAAATTTATTTTTAAATTTCGAACAACTCTGTAATCTACTTTATTCTATTTTTATTTATTTGCTGCCAGTTATTTGCAAAACAAGATTTACACGAAAAAAAATAATTGGGGTCATCTTGTTCCCTAGACTTTGTTGAGGTGTTTACTAATATCTCGTCCAAGATACTTTAAACTTACTTGTGTTAGGAGTGGGGTCAAGTATGTAGTGTAATGGACAGAAGTCGAACCCGGGATCGTTCGATCGTTAGGCTGACTCCTTAATCACTAAGCTTTATTTAAGAGAGGAGTG
Organism: Eilema griseolum; assembly: GCA_963662185.1. Classification (NCBI taxonomy): domain Eukaryota; kingdom Metazoa; phylum Arthropoda; class Insecta; order Lepidoptera; family Erebidae; genus Eilema; species Eilema griseolum. Next base: position 1,133,582 of record OY759250.1, on the reverse strand, counting down.
AGGTTAATTAGAACATTATGATGGTGAAATTGGTGAATGTGAAAGTGCCATGGAGTCTGACGACAATCTGTCCCGTAAAAGTCTATATTAATCACGTCAGAAGGAGGAAACGTAGTAGAGCGGACTCCGTGGTTCTCTATAGTACAAACAATGCAATGAATATAGATGCCGAAAATGAATGCAGAATTATTTGAAAAAGGTTGTTAGGTACACATGATGTCGTGCGTGTTACAACGTTTTTCGATCGAACACTTTTTATTGCAAATCAAAACCTCGATTGAATTATAATAGTATAGTTTTAGACATATATGTAGTGCAATTCTCGATATCAGTACTCTGTCTGTTATGTAATAAGGTAGCTTCATAGTATTTCTTTCTCATTATTTCACAGACGACTTCACAACAGTTATGCAAAGTCAGGAGATGATATCGATGCAGAATGACAGTTATGTCAGTGATGTGTCAAACTTACCTGTCAAGCTGTATGGTACAAGTGAAAAGAAATTCATTCCATTTTTTTAGATAGCCGAAAATTACATTATATACTTAAGATCACCTTTTTTTAGAAATCGTCTCTTTCAGTCTTCTCAATTATTCTGTCCGGTAATTATTCCGGTTCAATCCAATGTATACAAACTGAAACTTGGGGTCATTTCTTTTACTCTGCCTCTCTTGATATGAATTTTACAAAAGTGACTGCATTATAATCCCCATCATCCCTTCTCTAACCTCTTATTAATTACTTTGGGTAAATAAAATACAAAATCTACTTAGTATCTTTTATATGCATGTATGTGAAGAAGAAAACGTCTTCCATCCCGAGAAATTGTACCTTTTTTAGGGAATAGGTATCCTCATTTTTATTAATCTATATTTTCATCGTTCAGTAGTGTAGATCTGAATGTTTTTATTTAGCCAGCAGCTTCATTTTGACTCACAGAAAATTATACAGCATTATCCTAAGCTGGTTCTTATCGCTTGTACCATACGAAAACTGCATAAATGTGAAAGTGAATGTCGCATCTCTATAGAAGTTATTGTCATCAATTTTAATTGCAACTTATACTTATCTCGCTAGAACATAATTATACATTTTCTATAATAAGTACCTAATTAGTAGTTTCAGTTGTTCAGATGTTTCTACTAAAAGCATCCAGTACACAATGGCCTATATTGGTGCATGGTACGCTATCCTCATTGTGTGTTATCCAATTTTGCGCCGCGAATTTAAGAAATTGTCGGTTATTCACTAAAATAATCGCGGCGAAGAAAAATATGCATTACACAAGCTAGTTAAGCTAGGTAGTTATATATTTAATACCAGCTGCCTGCGACTTCGTACGCGTGGAGGTAAGGGGTGGAGTGTCGAAAAAATCCGTTCCTAGCTTATGTCTACATCCTATAAGGAACCTACCTGCCAAATTTGAAGGTTCTGAAATTTCGAGTTTAATCTGTGAGTGGTATTTACTTTATTATTATTACGAGTATTTAAGCAACTATGTGATGATAGTCTACAGTTACGTTTTTTTTTTTATATAACTTAGGTGCCAGACAAGCACACGGCCCACCTGATGGAAAGTGGTTACCATGACCTATGAACGTGTGTAAGACCAGTGGAGTCACATCCGTGCTGCCGACCCTGTAGGAACAGAGATTTTGTGCCGTCAGTGTAGAGGACAATGCAGGACAAGTCTTTGGTCGTCACACTGACAGCACAAAAACTCTCCAGTGAGCTCTGGCTACCCTACTCACCGCTGGGAACACAACACGAAGTTATTAGAACCGCGGTATTCTGTAGGGCGGAGGTACTTCCCCAGTAGGACTGCTCAGTTGGACGGAAATACCGTAATGCAGAGCATGGCCCCATCACTGGCCTTAGGTCGGCCAGGGTGCGAGGGCAATCTCACCTCCGGCAACTTACGACTCTCAGATATTGTGCATTTTAGTGGTCTGAGTTCGACCTCTCCCACCGGCTCTGGCGGGGGGTTTCCGTGGGAATTTTACGCACGAGAAAAAAAAACCTATGACTGACCACTGTGTAAAGGAAAAATTGTGTTTAGTTTAAAGTCATAACTTGCACCCTAAAAAATCATCGAATATTGACATTTGATTTTTATAGTTCTTCAGTGTTAGTTATATATATTTTTCAACGAAATGCGTATGTGAAATGTCGAACGAATTCTCGATTGTTTTTTCACGGTATTTTAACTTTATAGGCGTTGAAGCAAGGTGTGAGTGCGTTGTGTGCTAATGTGCTCAAAACTGTGTCAATTTATGTTTGTTTTGTAAGATCACCGAGACGTCCACATTCAGTAGTAACAATTATTGTCATTTTGAATGTATTGAATGAAATTTTAAGTATTTAGTATGCTAACTATTTAAAATCGATTTAGATAGAAAAATTGAGAATGGTCCATCCGGGATTCGAACCCGCGATCTTTCCCGCACAGGAGGAACGCTCTGACGGCAATTTTTTTATCTTAATAGATTTTGAATTGTTAGCATACTAATTGCTTAAAATTTCATTCAATAGTTTGAGCGGAGTCATCAAAAATCAATACATCATGCAACAGCCTCCTTCTGCGAGCAAGTAATGCTCGTGAAGGAGGAGGCGGGGCGGGAGCGGCAGCGGGAGCGACGAAGGATCGCAAGACAAGCTGCCCGCGTACGAAGGCAACTCGGTCGTCGGAGGTCGATGAACGACCTCCGCCCCCCATGAGCGCCGGCCTGGGGATGACAGGTGGAGCCGCCTGTCACCCTGGCAGAAGCAGGCCACGGCGGTGGCGCGCGTGGCGCGCCTCTCCGTTTCCGGGGACGAGTTGGGGACTCTGTAGTCCCCACACCCGAGAAGAGGGCCAGATCGTGAGAGATGGCCCTGGGTCGGCCGGGGTGCGAGGGATATGCCTGTCAACCTCACCTTCGGCAACCAAAGCGACCCACAGGCGGCGTGCGTTTTAGTCGGTTCAAGTCCGACATAACCTCCTCCACCGGCTCCGGTGGGGAAGTATCCGTGTGTATTTGGGCACGTAAAAAAAAAAAAAATGCAACATCATTCATTGATTCCGATAGCTTGTACGAATATCGATTATTTTTTTATTAAATCATTTATTTCAGGCATTGCCCATAAAAATGTTAGTAACAATAAAGCTTATATCCTGTGTTAGTAAAACTGCAAGTGATTATTTACACAATCAGACAGTCAGTCAGTCATATTTATGACTGTAACTAATGTGTGTGTCTTTGGCAAGGTGGAAACGTGTCCAGTGCTGCATAATAGCACTGTCCACGTGAAGCCTTGCCGCAACACACTGCAGGAGGCTGTTGGAGCTGCCCCGCACACGATCTAACAGTGATGCAATGCGGTTTCTTAGGATGGCCGCAAAGCTGTCAATACCAGCTTCTGCGAACATCCAAGAAGTGCTACAGTGGCGGCGCTGCCCCATCAGCATCATGAAGTCATTGTTGTATTGAGTGCGCAGGGCCCTATATGCACCCTGGGTGTAGCTCGTCCATAGGCTGCACGTGTACAGTGAATTAAAGTAGGCTTTAAAAAGTGTAATTTTAACCTGTGCATCGTGCGAATCTGCGAGCAAGCATATTGGCCCTAACGCACAGGGCCCTACGCTCCCGTACTATGTCCATATCACCCTTGAGTGACTCGTGGGACCGAATACAAATATTGGTGAAATGTGGGTGTAAATTCACCTCTGCCTAATCTTCCAGGAATAAAGGCGTGATTATATGTATGTAGGATGCACCTACTTAATATCCTTGAGGCCCAAGTCCAAGTAGCGGACAAAGCTCTTACGCAGGCTTTTTTCTCAGGGTTCGAAGGTTGGCAGTTGCTCCCGGAAAACCCGACATACCAAGCAAAAAGCCACAAGCAGACCTCAATCTACAAAACTCTTAATTTCTCTTGACTTTTGCGGTAGCGACTCCTGTTTAACCTCCAATTTTTTTTTTCATTGTATATAATAACGAATATTACCTATCTATCAATCTATCAATATTTTTCGCCTGGGAACCGAACCGGCGGCCTTCTCTCCGTAATCAGTGTACAGAGGTAAGTACATTGCGATTGTTTCGCAATAGTTGAGACGAACGGAAAGCAAGGACGAGATGGGGACTATCGATCTCAGATCGATTGAACAAGCTTGTAGCAGATGTACAGAATTGTAATGTTGACATAAAGGTGAGGACCTCTCTGGCTTGGTGGTTGTACGTCTGAGTGTTATACCGGAGGTCGTGGGTTCGGTACTGATACTATCATCTTCCTCTTAGGCACTCATACCGATTACTCTGGTGCGTCCAAAATTTGCACGTAGAGTATTGAGTTTGATCGACATAAATCGATTCAAGGAGGTAGGACACGACGGTATTTCCGCAAAATTGAACAGTCCGACTGGCGGAATACCGCGGCCTTAATAACTTCGTGTTATGTTCCCGGCGGTGAGTTATGGTAGCTAGAGCTCAATGAAGAGTTTTTGTGCTATCAGTGGGAGGACCAAAAGCTTGTCCTGCTTTGTGTTTTACACTGACGGCACAGAAACTCTCTGTGTTTACAAGGTTGACAGTGCGAGTGTGACACCCTTGGTTTTGCACTCGTCCATAGGCCACAGTAACCTTGTACATCAAGTGTGCCGTGTGCTTGTCTGCCATCTAAGTGGTTTAAAAAAAGGTCGGATTTTCAGGAGTGACTGCCATCAGAATTAAAATTAATTACCGTTCACAATAAATTTCGAATTTTGAACAGGATACAAAGATATATAAATGAGTTAATGAATTTTGACACCTATCTGTATCGGCATAGCTCTTATTTTTGTAACATCATATGTATTCCGGGCACTATTGTTGACTCGAGTCGACTGAGGCTGAGTCTGAGCTGTATATATCTGTCTGATGTTAAACAGTCCTATCCCTTAGTCGCCTTATACGACACCGCATGGGAAGAGATGGGGTGGTCCAAATTCTACTCTTCCAGAACCTACAACCAGTGTGATATACTACTAAAATACTGTATAGAAGTCATCGATATTATTTACCAATACCACACTATGACGTCATACTTTACCATACCATATAACTTTACACAAAAAATCTCCCATATTAACTTTAAACGTCATTTCACTTGACAATCAACTCTATTACGACACCCACAAGGTCGTATTTCATCTCTCCCTAATTACAAATACACTTGAGTGCAAATAAAACGTCACAGTCTATTTAGTTTAAATGTAAACAATATCACGGAGGATGTGCCGATGGTATCTTCACTAGCGTGTACCTACCAGGTGGAAAATGCCTTTCATTGTGCCTATAGTAATGTGCAATGCAGTGTACAAGATAGGCCTTCCGCCCACAATGTACGAATTGTTTGGGTAGACTGATTGAAGGTTGGTGTTGCGTTGGACGGAAAAACTGATGGGTTGGAATTAATTAGTTGAATTGTAGAATCGAGGAGGTAGGACACGCCGGTCTTTCCGTCCAATTGAGCAGTCAGACTGGGGAAGTACCTCCGCCCTTCAGAATACCGCGGCCATAATAACCTTGTGTTGCGTTCCCGGCTGTCAGTAGGATAGCCGGAGCTCATTGGAGGGTGTTTATGCTGTCAGTGGATAGACCAACAGCTTGTCGTGCTTTGACTTTTACGCGTCCATAGGCCACGGTGACTGCTTTCCATCAGGGGGGCTGTGTCCCACCTGATGGAAAGTGTTTACCGTGACCTATGAACGTGTACAACACCAGGGGAGTCACCCCTATGCTGTCAACACTGTAAGAACAGAGTTTCTGTGCCGTCAGTCCAGAAGACTCAATCAGGATAAGCCTTTGGTATTCCCACTGACAGCACAAAAACTCTCCAGTGAGCTATGGCTACCCTACTCACCACTGGGACCACAAAACGAGGTTATAATGGTCGCGGTATATTGTTGGGTGTTTATGATTGCTTTTTAAACTTAAATGTCAGGGTACCGTATCTTGGGGGTGACAGGTGGAGGCGCCTGTCACCCTGGCAGAAGCAGGCCGTGGCGTTGCGCGCCTGGCGCACCTCCCCGTTTCCGGGGACGAGTTGGGGACTTTGTAGTCTCCACACCCGAGAAGAGGGCCAGATTGTGAGAGATGGCCCTGGGCCGGCCGGGGTGCGAGGGATATGCCTGTCAACCTCACCTTCGGCAACCAAAACGACAAACAGACGGCGTGCGTTTTAGTCGGTTCGAGTCCGACATAACCTCCTCCACCGGCTCCGGTAGGGAGGTATCCGTGGGGATTTTGCCCACGTAAAAAAAAAGGGTACCGTATCTCAAAAGGATAATAGGATCACTCCGTTGTCTGTCTATCTGTCAACTGACCCTTTTCTCAGGAATACATACCTGCTTGCTCAGACCTGTAACGTCTTAAAATTTAAAACATCAAACTTCTAAGTCACCGCAATCAAAATATATTAAAGTTCGCTCCTCATTTCAGTTTTGTACGGAACCAACGTGTGCGCGATTCCGACTCGCACTTGACCGGGGTTTTTTTATCTGCTCTATATTATTATCCCTACAAGTTTTCTTTCCCTGGTGATCTTCTTTATTTTCTTCTTCTCTTAATTTTGATCCCATGAGCTCTAAAATAATTTCTCAAACTCCTTATTAATTAAATATAATGCTTTAAAAGGTATAAGTAGAAATATTAAATAGCTGTTATTCCTCTACATTTTTTCCCCTATATATTTGGACATATATGCTGGAAAATAACCTAATAGTTTTGAAAAGCGAGATATTCAGCAAGGCAGAGAATCTAAGGCTTGGGAATGACGGGTGGAGCCGCCTGTCACCCTTGCAGAAGCAAGCCGCGGCGGCGGCCTGTGGTCTCCGCACCCGAGAAGAGCCAGATTGAGAGAGATGGCCCTGGGTCAGCCGGAGTCTGAGGGATATGCCTGTCAAACTCACCTTCGGCAACCAACAATGACCCACAGGCGCCGTGCGTTTTAGTCGGTTCGAGTCCGACATAACCTCTCCCACCAACTCCGGTGGGGAGGTATCCGTCGAAGATTTTTCACACGTAAAAAAAAGCAGAGAACTACTTTTCCTGGATTAATCTCAGTTACCAACTATCACTCAAACAAACAAACATACGTACTATAAGATGTAGATATTTGTACTATCACCGCAATCATACACGTCCATACAAAAAGACACAAGTGTTCTCACGGCTGCGCCGGCGCAGATTGGCATCAACACTTATAATACACTTTAGAACGATATGTAACCTATACTTCTTAGAAACGTGACACATGTGTGAAGCGTAAACCGTGTATTACTTTTTTATGGACTATTTACTTACTACTAAGGTAGCCAACAAGCCCATTATACTTCTGATTGTAGGGTAGATGAGGATCTCGCGCATTTGTTTTTTTAATACAATTTAGGTGGCAGACAAACACATGGTCCACCTGGTAGAAAGTAATTGCCGTGGCCCATGGGCGTCGCATATTCTGTGCCATCAGTGCAGAAGACCAAACTGGACAAGTCTTAAGCCTTTCCAGTTCCCACTGCAGGCACAAAAACTCTTCAGTGAGCTCACCGCCGGGAACACAACACGAGGTTATAATGACCGCTGTATTCAGTATAGTATATACTAATATATACAATTGTCTGGAATAAGTTATAGGCTACTTTTAAACTCTGGAATAGGTTCCCATGAATTGTGGGAACGGGACCTACAGGCAATAGACATAATTTTCGGCAGTTATAGAGAACCGTCACCGTAAGACGCATATATTGTTTAGAAGAATTTGGATGGTTTGTGCGAAGGTTCTGTGGTTTAGTAGTCAGAGCATTTCTTCTGTAAGAGAAAGATCGCGGGTTTGAATCCCGCCTGAATCAATTAAATTTTTCTATATCTTGAATTGCATACATGGTTCTCGAGTTATAGATAGGTCCTAAAGGACCTAAAGAATCAAGTATATTTTAACCCAGATATGTCTCAGCACTATCTCTCAAGATCTTGTAGCCTGCTGTTTCCTTGCAGCTAGGCCGTGAGCGTGATGTTGATCTTCTCACGGTAACGTGATGTGCGTCTGCGCATCTTTTGCGATCGGCGTTATCCACATCTACATCTGCACGACTGTCTGTCTTACTGTTGGCGTGGCCGTCACTAGGAACAATTAGATTTACTCAAAATATCATAATAGAGTGTTTTGATGATTGTACCTATTACTATCTGTAGTGTTGATTGATGGCATTTGCTGGAATTTGTTGTTATTCATATAGAATCATCCGATCAAGAACCAAGCGGTTCGGAGACTCTTTCCTCTGTCGCACCATTAAGGCCTGGAATTCATTACCAGCTCACGTGTTTCCTTCTTCCTACAGTCCCGGGTCCTTTAAGCGGGGCGTGAAAAAGCATATGATAAGGCCGTCAAGCTGAGTGTCACCATTGTCACACGGTATGTGTAAGTAATGGTGACCCTCTTTTCTGGGACTTTGCCTTCAGCTTACCATCAGGCAAGGCGAAGTCCAATTGACGTGTCCTATATAAAAAAAAAAGATACACTTGTACTTTTTCCTCAGTGTTTTTTATGAGACCTGACCGATTTTGCCTCACGGCATCCTCCCACGCCGTCAAATCCAAGTTCGTGATGTAGAAGGTTCTTTATCTACCCGCACATTCTCGATATTCTTTATTTTGTTGTCACCATGTACCGTCACATATCATAAAGATCAACCTATTTAAATGTTACTCCTTGCCTTGCATCTTCATCTATCTTTTCATGTGTCTATCGGCGAAGCGTTTGTAACTTAAAGGTTAAGGAGTTGGCATTATGATTAAGAGGCCATTACACTCCTAAAACATGCAATTTAGCTTAGCTGGAGGGATTAAAGGGAGTATCAGTAATTTCGATTGTTTATATTCTTCAAAAAGAAGTCTCACTAAACATACCCTCCGTGATTCATATGTTGCTCCTTTCTTTGCCATGTCCTCCTGCAATCATCATTTATCTTTTCATATGTCTACCTCTTCTACATTTATTAAATAAACATACATACATACATATAATCACACCTTTGTCCCTGGAAGGTTAGGCAGAGGTGAATTAACACCCACATTTCACCACACTTTATTCGGTCCCACGTAATAGGGGGTGAAGCTATTGCCGTATTCCGAGCACTATTGTTGACTCGAGCCATGCATCTAAGGCTGAGTCTGGGCTGTATATATCTGTCTGATATACAGCCCTATCCCTTGGTCACCTTGTACGACACCACATGGGAAAAGATGGGGAGGCCCTTATTATACTCTGCCGGAAACCACGCGGCATATTAGATAACCTTTGTAATAATATTACAAACGTTTAATGAATATTAATGTAGAAATGGTGATGTTACTCAAACTAAAATAAATTCTGTAATAATTTATTTTCCATTTCATAATTTCTTTTAGGCCTATTATCACACAATGTTATAACCCAAATGTAAATAAGTAATTAATTATACACTTGGACGTAATTTGCATAAGAATCGGACCTTGGTAAACAAAATTATAAATGTTGGCTATGTCTGATGGAGATCTCTGTTCGTATTGTTTGTGTTTGATAAACGCATAGACAATAGAAGTTTCACTTATGTTTTGGCCCAGAGTAGATTAGCTAGATGAGTATCTGTGTACAAATAAAGTAAATAGGCGTAGCAACACTGATTAGTAATTACATTAGCTTAAAAAGTAGATCAGTTTGTTTATGGAAGAAAATGTGTGTCAAGGGCATGAAAAATGCTAAGTATCCTACTAATATTGTAAATGTAAAAGTTTATAAAGAAGTTTGTTTGTTACTCAATCACGCTATAACAGCTAAACAGATTTGGCTGAAATTTGATACAGGGATAGATGATAAAAATCCTATAGGAAAAAGTTCCTATAGGATACAGGAACGGATTCAAATACAGTGCAGAATATCCGATTAAGAACCAAACTGTTCGAAACTCATGTGATTCCTTCTTCCCGGGTCCTTTAAGCGGGGCGTGAAAAAGCATATGATGAAACCGTCAAGCTGAGTGTAGTATATGTATGTAATGGTGACCCCCTTTTCCGGGACTTTACCTTCAGCTTACCTCAGGCGAGGCAAAAATATACGGATCGGGTTGCAGATTAGCTACTCTCTCTAATATTATAAACTAGCCGACCCGCTTTGGCATTCCCCGTGGCATACTTCAAAACCTTGTATCAACCCTTCAAATGACGCGACAGAAGATGACCCATATCATTAGTAGGCAGGCCTGCAATTTTATAATTATAATTTTCAAATACGCCGGAACCGCGGTAGCCTAGTGGTATGGGTAATGGACTGCTGAGACGAGGTCTCGGGTTCGATCTCAGGTTTTACCATGGCACACACCAATGACTTAGATGCTTTTCGAAGTTATGTGTGTATTTATCGCTGGTTTATAAGTGCCCGGTTAATGGCAATAGGCTCGCCCACCTATTACATTGGGACCTAAACATAAACTGGCGAAATGTGGGTGCTTAGCACCTCTGCCTACCCCTTCGGGGATATAGGCGTGAGTTTATGAGATGAGAGATGAGAGAGAATTTTCAAATAACGTAGCTATAAAAAATTGCCAGATTTGTTAACATTTATGACTACTGCTACGCCCCCTTGAGCAGTAGCGTGATGATATATATCCTAAAAATATATAGCCTATAAAATATTAGTATAGAATTTTGTAAAATGTTTCAATAATTTTATTGCTAATAAAATAAAAAATAAAAAAGATATAAAAAGTATATATTCGAAATCAGGACACAACACACAACTAGCCTATAGGCTAGTTTACTACGTTTATACTTGTAGTATACTACGAGTCACAAATATATGACAACAACTTTAATCAATCAGTCTGTACGTAACAGTCGATAACATCAGCCAATATTTTTCCAGCGATACGCGTGTGCGGCGTCAGGTACATGACACTTGAGTCATGTACGGGAACTATGTTAAATGTTCCACGACGACGTCCATCACTTTCGGACATGACGCTTAATAGTTCCATAATATTATCACGATCGATGGAACTGGACTCTTTGTTATATAACGAGCAAATTTTTATTTATAACTATACTTGTGGTACACTAAGATGGCCGTTTGGACACGACTGGTTTTGCTCGTTTTCTCTATTTTGGTGCATGAAGTTTATTTTCTTCTGTGCCAGTCTCGCCATAATTTTCTTTAGTTATTCGTCTAACAGTTCGTTGTCCAATATTAAGTGCACCAATCCCGAGGTCACGAACACCCTAGAACCTTTACAGATGCGTAGAGATGTTGCGTTCATGGCTGTATTTTACCGTCTGTACCATGAGGAGTGTTCTGATGAGCTCTTCCAATTAGTCCCACCCTCCCCTTTCCTACACAGGACAACACGTGCAGGTCTTAGATGTCATCCGCAAACGGTGCAAAACATCCGATCAAGAACCAAGCGGTTCGGAGACTCTTTCCCCTGTCGCACCATTAAGGCCTGGAATTCATTACCAGCTCACGTGTTTCCTTCTTCCTACAGTCCCGGGTCCTTTAAGCGGGGCGTGAAAAAGCATATGATGAGGCCGTCAAGCTGAGTGTCACCATTGTCACACGGTATGTGTAAGTAATGGTGATGCCTTCCTGATGGAAAGTGAATACCGTAAGACTGAGTTAAGATGCCCTGGGTCAATCGAAGCGTGACGAAAAACCCTCGATAACTAATGACCTAAAACGGCGTTCTATTCTAGTCGGTTCGATTCCGGCATAACTTCCCTGTTGGTACCGTGGGGATGTCCGCACTTTAAAAAAAACTAATCTACCAGGTAATAATTTCCTAACAGACAAATACTTGACACATTAACTACTCAACTCGGGCCTCGAAACCCGGATCAGCTCGCGCAAAGTTTGCTTAATCTAGAAATCAACACAATTATGTTACTATTGTCGTGGAAAAAGCTAATGTGTTTTATAAAAGTAGTACTCGTATCGGTACAGGAAATAAATAGAGAGGGTAATTGAGGTATTGTTTGTACAAACAACATAAAGAACAGACAGACATTTAAATAAAACTATTTCACTGGCTGGTTGATACACGTGCCTTCACTTGCGTGGAATTATGTTCCCGTTTGCCCGCGTATAATTTTGTTCCTGTTCCTTTGTAAGCCTTACATGAAACTTAGGAACATACGAAATGATAAATCAGCCGAATTGGCCTAGTCGCTCTAGTTACAGGAAATTAGGTAGTTCACTCATGGTTTGAAGTGCTATATCAAGTTTCTTTTTTTATGTGCGCAAAACTTATAATGCGGAGGGGTGGGGGGGGGTATTCGCAGAGGGTAACCCAGTGCCTACTATTATCGAGTAGTCTCAGAAAAGCTAGGTAACACATAGGCATAACATCAGATATACTATTAGTCATATTTACAATTATTTTAATCTTAAAGTTAATAAAATATATAACTAAACTAAGAATACAAATAATGCTACCAAGACTAAATAGCAAATCTCCCCAAGTGATTTATAAGCCCTTAGCGTGTCATAACCTTATAAGAACAGACAACCGAGTGAACGATTGTACAGTCAGCGCCTGAAGTGTAGTCTAGAAAATTGCTCCTGACTAGGAGACTGTCTAGCTAATATTGGTGTTAAGGTGTTGGTTTAATATGTTATTAAAGTCAAAAATCGTTACAATAGCAATAAAAAAAATTGAGCCAAAATATTCTAATAGAAAGAAACTAACTCCCACCACAGAATAATCTAGTGGAAAGAGACTAACTCCCACTACAGAATAATCTAGTGGAAAATCGACTAACTGCCACCACAGAATAATCTGATAGAAAGAGACTAACTCCCACCACAGAATAATCTAATGGAAAAAGACTAACTCCTACCACAGAATAATCTGATAGAAAGAGACTAATTCCCACCATAGAATAATGTGATAGAAAGAGACTAACTCCCACCACAGGATAATCTGATAGAAAGAGACTAATTCCCACCATAGAATAATGTGATAGAAAGAGACTAACTCCCACCACAGGATAATCTGATAGAAAGTGACTAACACCCACAACAGAATAATCTGTTAGAAAGAGACTAACTCCTACAACAGAATAATTTGATAGAAAGAGACTTACTCCCACTACGTTTCATAAATCATTATTTCTTAGTAGAACTTATTAGTTATATTTACAAATACAATTTTAGGCTGTATATCCGTTACATTACAATAAATACTTGTATGAAAAGGACATTTGCGGGGCTTACGCGTGTGGGGCAATCCCGCACGCGTGAGCCGTATTAAAAACATCCTAACTCAAGCCTTAAAATCTGAGCTGAGCTGTATATATCTGTCTGATGTTAAATAGTCCTATCACTTAGTCACCTTGTACAACACCGCATGGGAAAAGACGGGGTGGTCCAAATTGTACTCTGCCGGGAACCACACGGCTTATTACCCACAAATTTTAATAACTGTTTTTAAGTAATATTATACCAAAAGATTAACAGGCGCCTCGTTTATTAATTTTATATTAAGACGATTGTCGCTCACTGTACAAGATCGGTTCACTGAGACCACCAGTGGAAAGTTTGACCTCCGGGTCAAGGAGTGGCTTTTACTCTCGGATAAAGGGACACATTTTGCAATGGGGAAATTTTCCATGAAAGTTGGTATTAGTAGACTAAACATGTTTTTAACAAACTAGTACCTAGTTTATATCTGTTTGTTATTCTGTGACATAATATTAGCTGATGCCTTCGGCTGCACCCACTTGGAAATTAGTTTATATCTTCGCTTCTACTTAGGCTTCACAAGGTTGGTGATTCATTTGTAGGCAGCTGCATAAAAATATTTAATAAAATTCCTCAGGACTTGATTAATATGCCAATAAATAAATTTAAAATAGAAGTGAAAAAATCTTTAATGAGTAAAGGTTACTATAAAGTGGATGAGTACCTTAATGTGGTTAATGCGTGGTCAACATAAGTCTCTTGCTTGCTCGCACAAAATAAAATAAAAAAATTTAAACCAAAACAAATTTATAAAAGAAAAATAATCTAGTTCTAATGTAGTTCGCTGAGTTTCTTGCTGGTATCTTCTCAGTAGAACTAATCTACTGAACCAGCGAAAGAATCATTTTCCAATGGTTTATTTTTAAATTATTTAATATTTTTATATTATTTCTTGACATACATAATTGTAAAATTTTGACGTTTATACGTGCTCTTTATGTGCCTAAACTGAATAAATGAAATTGATTCTTTGATTCTTTGATTCTACTCTACGAAAAGATGGCCTCTGTGGCGTAGCGGTAGAACATTTGACTGCTATGTAGGAGGTGCGGGTTCGATTCCCGTTCATTGCAAATATTTGCATGTATGAATATGAATTGGTTTGGGAATTATTATGTATAATATGTATGTATCTGTGTCTATGTATGTATATCCGTATTTTAGATTCCATAATACAAGCTAGTAAAGATATGCTTATTATGAGTCTAGATAACGTTGTGTAAAATGTCGTAGAAATAACTTCTTATAGTCTTCTGGTTATTCGTAAGATTCTAAATTCGATCAAGATTTTTCAACCAAAGAAAATCCACATCAAAATCCATTCAGAAGTTTTTGCATCTATCACGAATAAGCAGTAAGCAAACAAGATGTCCAAAAAAGTTTTCGTGTTCTGTGTCCTTAATATAACATACCCCAATTTTTATTTTTAATATCTCCAATGTCCAGACAGGACCACTTTACAGTTATATGATAGTACAGACATCGGCAGCATATCGGACACAAAAGCAACTGCACGAATTCCTCCGAAGTCTTGGTCAGACGTAAAGACGGCATATGTAAGTAGGTATATTCGTTAGCAATTTTTAAGTATTCCTACCTCAAACCAACAAAACAAAAGTTCGTGTAAAAGACATCAACGCGTGCAGTGCCGTGGGTATGAGTTAGTAATTTGTAATATGCAATAGTAATACAAGCACTGACTCCTAGTAAACCATTGATGAGAGGTGTAGGAAACCGGATAGCATACCGACTTAGGCTTCAAAGTCTTGGATGCTACCGGGGTTTGATATCTTTGGTAAAACTGAAACTTTCTTTATTCTATTCCTAAAAGATGCTTCAGAAATGTCTAAAGCTTCAAATCTAAATGGCTTATCTTGGCTTTTATAGGAGCGACTGTCGTCTAAACCCAAGAGGAAAACCAGCGTCAGATTTTCGTTTGTTAAACAGCAGGTGTACCTAATAATATGGGTTCTTCAGAACTCATATTAAAAGGTTTAGTAAATTTAACAGTATGTCCGAGAGATTTTTTATTTAATTATACAAGTTTACTTGTAATTATCGTTTCAATTTCATCTTTATTACCATTTTTAAGACACATTTCACGATTGATCGTATCTAATAGGCAATAATCAGTCAGCAATTCATTAATCGATTATATAACGATTGTAATCGTTACGTTCAATCATCTCAAATCGATATCTCGATATTATGCACTTGACTTGTGTATCGAGTCATGTAGCAAATTGTTATCGATTTGGTTGAAAGGGAAAGAAACGATTACTGAATCGATTATCTAGTTGTTTGTTTACTGCGCATCCCACAACGGCTTAGTCGAGTGAAAGTGGTTTTGTAGCACAAGATATAGAATCTAGCGAGTACTATTAACCTTTAGATGCATGAATGCAATGGAGACGATAGAAGATTATCAAAACAAATTTTCGACCCTGTTACCGTCAACCTAGGCGTACGTATGCCAATCAATCTATATACATACATATAATCACGCCTTTATCCCCGGGGGGTTAAGCAGAGGTGAATTATAACCCACATTTCACCAATTATCAGTCCCACATAATAGGGGGTGAGCCTATCGCCGTCTTCTGGGCACTATTGTTAACTTGAGTCTGGGCTGTATAAATCTGTAGTCGCCTTGTATGACACCGCATGGGAAGAGATGGGGTGGTCCAAATTCTACTCTGTCGGGAACCACGCGGTTATCAGCCAGATCTAGTAGAATTTTTATATAGCCCGTTAATTTATTACACCATGTTGGATGGTAACAAGCTAGGACCGAATAATAAAGACGGGTGCTGACCGTCCCAAAATGGTGGTCCCTACCTTGACGGCCGCGTTGAAACTCCTTTCAAATGTATCAATTGAAAACTAATTCTGAAATATGACACATAAATATAAGTCTTCTCTAAATGCTCTAGTTGTCAATAACGAGATGCGCGCACGCAACTGTCGAGTCAGCGCTCGCTGCGGCACGCGCACGCGCATACCAGTTGCCAATTATTATTACAGCTAGGTATTATCGACAGATGAGCGCTTGCGCAACCATGAGAAACTCACGTCTTCATTAGCAATTAGTATAATCTGTATTTGCTTATGGTTTAATCCAAATATGGCACACTTCTGGTTTTAGTACATCTTCTGTTTCGAGTCGACGGCTAGATCTGGTATATAGTGACTAGATTTTTGAATTTTGCTCAAAATTTGGTCACAACATCAGCATTTACTGTTGGTCCACAAAGATCATTGGTAGTACAGGTGGAGAGGTACAGCGGTAGTACAGCGAGCAGGAGAGTAAATGTGACAAGGACTAAGATTGTGCCCCACAATCGCAGGACTCTTGCGACCGGTCGATAAAGCCTCATTTTGCCATATTTTCTCTGCAGCGGCCAAAAGTGGTTTAAAGACTTCCAAGTTGGCCACTGAAGATGATAACCAGGCTGCAGGTCTTCGCTTGGTCTTATGAAACCTGTCAGAACTGAATACTTGAATGCTCATTTTTGCTCTCTTGCTCGCTGTGGGGAACTGTGAGTACCCAGAGTGAATCTCAAGAAGCTCTGGCACTTTTTTAAGCAGACAGAAGAGATATCGAAATTGTACAGTAGGTGTCGGGGAGTGGCAACAGTGTCATTTCAAATAACAAGTATTCCTTCTAATTCCTACAGCTAAGCTAAATCGCTTGTGTTAGGAGTGGGTTCACATCAATAGTACAGGTTAGGATTACCGATATTTACTGAGTTACTGTCTCAACTGTAGGGGTGTTTTTGGGGCCTACGATCCTTACAGCCCTAGCCTCAGTTTGTAAGCTGGTACATATACAGATTAACAAACATAGACTTGCCTCTCGTGGTTAGCAGGTCAGACAAAAGTCGCGAGCTTTTTTGTGATTGTTTTACAAACATCTTTACTAATCTACTTTAAATTTTTGTTTGATTAGCCTAGTAAGAGTAAAGCGTTGATTACTAAGCTTATTTGTCATCTATATTTATTTTTTGATCATAACAATGCATCGCCAGTTCAGTTTGTTTATTCTGCAAGCTCTTGCGCTATTATTTTTGCTGCTATTATATAACATTGGTATTTGTAAATATAGAAAATAGTACCAATGATTGTGTATAGAGACCAAGCTACCGGTAGTAGGGTAAAGCCCAGGACTACTACTACTATAAATTTCGTGTCCAGAAAAACCAACTCTACCGCTTGCGTCTACCGCTTGAATCAATGTAGGAGGTAGGACACGGCGGTATTTCCGCCCAATTGAGCAGTCTGACTGGGGAAGTACCTCCGCCCTACAGAATACGTGGTTCTAATAAGTTAGTGTTGTGTTCCCAGCGGTGAGTAGGGTAGCCAGAGCTCACTGGAGAATTTGTGCTGTCAGTGGGATGACTAAAGGTTTGTCCTGCTTTGTCCTCTACATTGACGGCACAGAAATTCTATGCTTACAGGATCGGCAGCGCGAGTGTGGCTTCTCTGATGTTACGCACGTCCATAGGCCACGATAACCACTTTCCATCAGGTGGGCCGTGCGCTTGTTTGCCACCTAAGTGGTATAAAAAAAATCAATGTACGATGCAACCAATTTCATCTAGAACTATGCGGCTCATTGATTTTTTTTCTTTGACGCGCCATAACTTTTTCTGTATCCTTCTTCCTACAATTTCCCGTGATGAGACCATCAAATCATGGGTATTAAGTATTTGTATCTGCAAGATGACCCTTATTCCTGAGACTTCCTCTGTAGATTACCATAAGACAAAGTTCAAGACAAGTCAGGCAAATCCATCGACAAACCCTCCATAGAAGACGAAATAGACGAGCCCCTATTTAATTCAAGAACTTCTATTAATAAAAGGTTTACTGTGATGATTATAGGCTTTCATCATAACCTTAATTATACCCTATTTGAACTCCGTATACCAAGGACGGTGAACTTCAACAGCCTACCAATGGTAATAACAACAAAACAATAGCATTAGATCCGTTTCTCTTAAATAATAGACTCATAATTTTAATATCCGGCCGTACTTCCCGTACCACGGCCTCTGAGACCGGTGAGCTGTTTGACGAACAAGTGATGAGAAGGTTATAGATGTGGTATTGTATGTTTATGGAGGTATTATTATTTGGATGTATGATTTCCGGTGAAGAAAAAGAAGCACTTCAACTTTTTCCACGACTAGTGTGACCTTGTGTGGGTAATCCATTTACCTAGGTTACGGATTCCCATCCCAATTGAACAGTTGGACTGGAAAAGTACCTCCATCCTACAGAATACCACGGATAACAAAACCTCGGGTTTATTTTTTTTAGCCTCGTGGTTTAGGGCAGAGTAGAATTTGGACCACCCCATCTCTTCCCATGCGGTGTCGTACAAGGCGACTAAGGGATAAGATTGTTTAACATCAGACAGATATAAATAGCCCAGACTCAGTCAGAGATGCATGGCTCGAGGCAACAATAGTGCCCGGAAAACGGCAATAGGTTCACCCCCTATTACGCGGAACCGAATACAATGATGGTGAAATGTGGATGTTAATTCACCTCTGCCTAACCCTCCGGGGATAAAGGCGTGATTATATGTATGTATATATATATATATTCGTCTTGCGGCGATGGTAGTAGCCATCTATCGATACTCGTACGAACTATCGGATTAGTTGGCATACTCAATCCTTTAAAATTTCATTAAAAGGGCAATATTATTGAAACTAGGTTGAGAGTCCGGCGGGCCCGTGACTGCAATACCTCTTTCAGCAGGTTAGTTCGCGCAAATGGCAATTAATTTCATTTTGACGTTATAGTATATTTTCATTGATTGTATGTATTTATTAGTTAAAATTGACATTTCAATACAAGCTATGTTTGTTTAGAAATAAATAAATTGAATTGAATTGAATTGAATGCTAAAAAAAGTGCCTTTAAACTTCATTAATGAAAACTAGTGTCGCTAAGCTCATACCAAAAAAACAGTAACAAACCTAAAAGTATACAATCGCGTTACGAATTATGCTGAACTTCTTCGCAGACTTGTGGTACACAAGCATTGGCTTTGGGACAGTCTCTGCACAAATACATACACGTACATATGCTCACGCCATTTCCCCTCCAGGGTGGGTAGAGACAATTGCTCGCCATCTGCTTCTATCTACAATTTACTAGCTGCATCTACTGTCATCTAAATCTTTCATGACAGCTCGCTAGTTTCGAGTATTCCAGACCTACCCTTTCGGTGGTATCGTTTAACCCTAAAACACTCACGATACCGCCAGGGGTATGGCCAGGGGTACCGTGGGTTTAATGCATTATTATTATTATTCTCTTTTTTAATACATCATTAATTTTACTTAACTATATATTCCGTCACTTCAAAAATTACTCTCAAACTCATATCATACTCATTATACACGATAGTGTTGCCATACTATTGCGACATGCCTGTATGTTGGGTAGATATATTATTAAAACTGTAACTTTACCAATTTTGTAACGTTCGATTATATTATCTAGAAACAAATAGGTAGGGAACAATGAATAATGGAGTTTACAGCGGCAGGTAATTTGTGCGAATCATTTGCCTACATTGTGTATTGTGTGCGTCTTAGGGGGTGTTCATTACATACGTCATGCACAATTTTAGCTTTTTAAACCTCTGTTCAGCACGCTATGTCACTTTTTCAGCAATATCTCCAATGAAAAATGTACATAAAATGATAGTGCCACAATAAAAAGAAATATTGTATACAATTTACTAAGTGTACCTTTAAAACATATTTTGCAAAAATAACATTTAAATAAACAAATAAATATCTTTAATAAAAAACATATAAATATTTTTGTTATATATTAAAAAATATCGTAACATAATGTGAGCCAGATTTTTCTAGTGGCGTTGATACTCGAACTACCTAATCTTTTGCTTTTACTACATTACTGTCAATCCCTAGGTGGCCTAGAAGAAATCGCTTCTAGCGATAAAGCCGCCCATTGTACATTAAACTGTATGCATGCCACCTACATGTCTTAATGTAATCTATTGGTGTACAATAAAGAATTCAACCAGTACAAATTTATCACAAATTATTCTTAATTTTGAAAAGGGCAAGGTTTTTATCTTTTTTTTGCACAATGTGTCCAAATTAATTCGAATTATTATTAAACAGATTTACGTCACAGCATGTAACGACGCGCTCTGCGAACGTCGTCACACCGGTTTTAATTCTATTTTTGAACGAAAAGTTTCGGAGCGCGGAGTGAATGACATTTTGACGTATCGCTGTCAAAGCACCTTTCTTCCTAGCATAGAGGCTGGATGGTCGATATTCATGGCTTCGTAACTTAATTTCAATAAATCTCATAAAAATGAGAGTATTTTGGCCTAAAGGATAATAGTTTGTGTCTTCACAACTATCCTCTTGTGGAATTATAGTTTATTTCTGGTGAGTTGTCATTTTTTAATAAGATTCATTTTGATGGATTCGCCACGCTCCTGATTTGAAAAATAATTGTTAAAATTCTATTGTTTCAGCTCTTAATCTGAAAATATTATGATTTCTTTTGCTATTGGCATTGTTCCAGCAAATTAAGGCGGTAAGTTGCACAAATTTATAAAAAATTAGGACCTCGTGCCCATATGGGAGTTTGTTCTAATGACATGCAATTTTGTTACAGGTTTCCAATTGGAACCGCCTTTGTCTTTGCCTTTTCTCTTTTCTTTGGACCTTTTTCGGCGTTCCTTTGTCTTCGGTCATCTGCATTTCCTTATGGAGGGTTTGGACTTTTCACCTCAAACATGGATGTACCGCATGGGCTTAAACTGAAAACTTCGCCTGCTACGAGCTTTCTCGCTGCTGTGTTTACATATACTCGCCGAGGGATGCCGTGAGCTTACTTTAATTATATTTTAAATCTAAACTTCAAAATAACCTAAAAGTGCATTGGTGACATAGAATCATATTGACATAAGATCATTTTGACCTAGCTTATAAAACTCTAATTTTAAATTTAAGGTTAGATATACATTAGGAATGTATCCTTGCAACTATTTCTAAATGCACACTGGAGTGGACAATAAAACCTTAAACCTCACAGTTTGGTTTCATTTAGCTCACCTCCGGAAGATTAAAAGTTTCCAATATCCGCTGATTATCTTAGGCATGTGTATCTCCAAGGCGCCCGAACTTTTATGGTAATGTACTTACAAACCAATTTTATTTATATTTCTTTTAAATAGGAGATTACACACTTACTTTCTTTCATTGTCATATGACACATATTTTTTTATTATTACATCTGACGCTTGCGAACCAATTTTTTTACTTTGTAATAACATATATTTTTTAATTATTACAATTGGCACTCGCGAACAGGGACATGACAGTGTGCATGTATCTTTATTCCTTGTCACCTTTGCATTATTTTCTACTTTAACATGTTAAGAACAGTGTTTTCTTCATGTATTTTACTGTTACATAACTGTGTATTACAGTAAATCTTTGTTATTGTTTACTTTGCAAAACTAATCATACTACAAGTTAGTACTATTGTTTGTATCTCTCAATTACAGGTGAATGTTTCAATTTGTATAACATGGTTATTGTTATAACTGTTTTATCTTATATAGCTTTTGTTTATTACAGGTAAGATTTTCCACTTAGTAATATTATATAATTACTAGTTCTTAACCTTTATTCACATGTGTGAAAACATAGTAATATTTGAATATTTGCTGTTTACCTTAAGTAGACATAAATAATTTATTTTGTGAATCACTAATGCATTTTTATCTTTATAGGCATTTGACCTAAATAATTTTTGCAACAATAACATTCCATTCTATGAGTTTGTTGACTTTTGAGTTTAGCGTTTTGCTATCAATGCAATTAACTTCATTCATAATTTAATTAACTTTAATTAGAAACTTTAATTGATACTTTAATTAGAAACTTATAGTGTGTTTAATACGACTTTTTATTAGATTTTCACATCCTTTTATAAATCAAACATGGATAAGGAAATACAGGTCCCGCCTTTGTTTGAGAATATTGTTAATGATGTTCCAGTTGGTACTTATACTCATGAGATGCCTCATGTCATGGCTGATTTGTCTGAAGTTGGTGATCATAGTCGGAGAGCCGCATCTTCATTTAATATGATAAATTTTATTCAGGTTTGTTAGATAGTGGAGCTTGTAGTTGTGTACTCGGTTCTAATATTCATCAAACATTTTTGCAATTAGGTTATAAATTTAAACCTTATAAAGGTAACGCTGTTACTGCTGATGGTTCTGCACACAATGTTATTGGAACTATGGTTTTACCTATCACTTGTGATAACTTAACTCAAAATGTAGATTTTTTGATAATACCTTCTTTTAAACCTTCAATTATTTTGGGATTTGACTTTTGGTTGAAATTTAATCTTGCTAAAGACTTATGGAATAATATTACTTTTGAATATGAATCCACTACTTGTGTAAATGCAGTTACTTCTGTTTCTGAACTTTCTCCTTCTGAGAAACACGAGTTAAATAAAATTATTTCACTTTTTGAAAATATTTCTTATGAAAAGAGAGGCTTAGGTCTTACTCATTTAGTTAAACATAAAATTAATGTTACTGGTGAACCTTTTAAACAACGTTATTGGCCTAAAATTTTTGTTTGTGATAATGGAAGCCAATTTACAGCTAAGCAATTTGTAGATTTTCTAAAAAGTTATAATATTAGTAAAATATTTTATAATACTTTATATACACCTCAAAATAATCCTGTAGAGAGATATAACAAAACAGTCGAAACATGTATTTCTTGTTTTGTTAAAGATGATCATAGAACTTGGTCAAAATATTTGCCTCATGTTCAATTAGCTTTAAATAGTAGTGTGAATCTAGCTACAGATTTCACTCCTAATTCTCTCATGTTCGGTAGAGAACTTATTTTTGATGCTTCATTGCACCGTTTTAGTAATTCTTTTGATAACCTCAATCAACTTGATGTTGTTGATAGGTCTTCATTTGCTTTTTCACTTAAATCACTTAGTGATATTTTTATAAAAGTTCAAGCTTCATTGCTTAAAGCTTATAAGCGTAATGCGCGTTATTATAATATAGGAAGGAAGGTCATTTCTTTTGAAGTGGGAGATATAGTGTGGAGGAGAAGTTTTGTGCAGTCTAATGCTCCTGCATTCTTTTCGGCTAAGTTAGCACCTAAGTTTGTTAAGTGTGAAATAATAGATAAAATTTCCTCTAATGTTTATGTTTTAAAAGACCTTAATAAAAACTATACTGGTCGTTATCATATTAAAGATATAATAAAATATTAAAATTATTCTTGTTTTGACTGTCAAAAAGTCTATCTTTGTCTTTGGTACTTTGTTTGAAGTATTGAACCCATTAAAAGGTGATGTTTGATAGGTTTAGGGTTCTTGAAAGGAGATGTATGTTAGGAACTTCACAACAATTTATTAATTTCAATTTTAGTTTCCTTCAAAAATAACTTAGGTCATTTTAGGACTTGTTATTGTGTAACTCTACTCCATATTAACAAATTGTTCCACATCAAAAGATCTTATAATTTTTATTTATCTTTGTTGTATAGGATTATTTTCCTGTATATATTTTTATACACTTGTATATTTAATATTGTATATTTTGTACAAATTTAGGAATTTAGTTTCTACTCTAATATAGGAGTGAAATTTAATATTCATTTTCTACATTAAATTCACTTGACTTATTTCCACTCACTTAGGGAATGGTAAATTTAAGTTTCTTGAACTTTATTTTTGTACAGTTCTGGGTTATTTTCTTAGTATTAAGATTCTCGGATTGGACGCATTTTATGCAATTTTTACACACCTTGTTATACCATTTTTTGGGAAACTTGTGTCTTACTGGACTTTACAATTTTTTGTGCTATTGTGTTTCATACACATAGTCACACCTTACGCTTTGCGCACGGGAAGCTGGTGGTGTTGAGCCGGTCGTAATTGTCGTTTTTCTCTTTTTGTACGATTGTGTTTTTATACACATTGTTACATTTTTTATGCTTTGCGCACGGGATGTCGGTGGTGTTGTGCCGGTCGCAAATGTCATACTTTTCTTATGCGGTTGTGCTCAGAAAGTCAGTGGTGTTGTACTGGTCACAATTGTCATATTTTCTTTATATTTTGCTTGTGCTCGGAAAGTTGGTGGTGTTATGCCGATCACAATGCTTATAAATATATTATTACGACACTTTTGTTGTGATTTTGTTTTGACGTTTTGGATGTTGGAATAGGAATTTGAAGTCGGCGGCTTTTCAACCTAACCGACAGTGGGAAAACTTCATTGTTTTTACCGATTTTCTTTCAGATTCGGCAGCGTTGGTGCTTAACCGATATCTTGTTAGTTTCATATTTTTGTTTCAGGAATAGCTGGTATAGAGTCGGTGGCGTAGGAGCTCAACCGCACTTTTGTATTGATGCTAGAAGGCTGGTTAAGATCAAGGATTAGATTCGACGGCGTTGGTTGCCTAATCGATATCTGGAATGGAATTGAGTAGGGATTGTTTAATTTGTTTTATTGAAGGATTTATTTTCACTTTTGTGTTGAAATAAGTTTTTACTCTTTTCTGAGTTTGGTTTCGGTTATTCCATTAAGTTGGATAGTGTCCTTTGTTTCCATTTGAAACTGGAAATTCTTTTTCAACTTAATTCTTTACTTTTCGAGTGTTTTCACATTCTTTGATTTTTAGGAATGCTTTCCCATTCTTTAATTTATAATTATTTCTGCAATACCCAATGCAGGATGCTTTCGCATTGCCTTTTTTGTTTATTGAAAAATGTTGCAAGACATTTTGTCTTTTGAGGTTTTTTGGAATTTTGTTCTGGACTCTCATAATTTTCATTAGAAAAGGAAGTTTCTTTCTTTCTTTTTTTTTTTGGGGAGGGATGTAATGTAACGACGCGCTCTGCGAACGTCGTCACACCGGTTTTAATTCTATTTTTGAACGAAAAGTTTCGGAGCGCGGAGTGAATGACATTTTGACGTATCGCTGTCAAAGCACCTTTCTTCCTAGCATAGAGGCTGGATGGTCGATATTCATGGCTTCGTAACTTAATTTCAATAAATCTCATAAAAATGAGAGTATTTTGGCCTAAAGGATAATAGTTTGTGTCTTCACAACTATCCTCTTGTGGAATTATAGTTTATTTCTGGTGAGTTGTCATTTTTTAATAAGATTCATTTTGATGGATTCGCCACGCTCCTGATTTGAAAAATAATTGTTAAAATTCTATTGTTTCAGCTCTTAATCTGAAAATATTATGATTTCTTTTGCTATTGGCATTGTTCCAGCAAATTAAGGCGGTAAGTTGCACAAATTTATAAAAAATTAGGACCTCGTGCCCATATGGGAGTTTGTTCTAATGACATGCAATTTTGTTACAGGTTTCCAATTGGAACCGCCTTTGTCTTTGCCTTTTCTCTTTTCTTTGGACCTTTTTCGGCGTTCCTTTGTCTTCGGTCATCTGCATTTCCTTATGGAGGGTTTGGACTTTTCACCTCAAACATGGATGTACCGCATGGGCTTAAACTGAAAACTTCGCCTGCTACGAGCTTTCTCGCTGCTGTGTTTACATATACTCGCCGAGGGATGCCGTGAGCTTACTTTAATTATATTTTAAATCTAAACTTCAAAATAACCTAAAAGTGCATTGGTGACATAGAATCATATTGACATAAGATCATTTTGACCTAGCTTATAAAACTCTAATTTTAAATTTAAGGTTAGATATACATTAGGAATGTATCCTTGCAACTATTTCTAAATGCACACTGGAGTGGACAATAAAACCTTAAACCTCACAGTTTGGTTTCATTTAGCTCACCTCCGGAAGATTAAAAGTTTCCAATATCCGCTGATTATCTTAGGCATGTGTATCTCCAAGGCGCCCGAACTTTTATGGTAATGTACTTACAAACCAATTTTATTTATATTTCTTTTAAATAGGAGATTACACACTTACTTTCTTTCATTGTCATATGACACATATTTTTTTATTATTACATCTGACGCTTGCGAACCAATTTTTTTTACTTTGTAATAACATATATTTTTTAATTATTACAAGCATCCAATAAGTACCTACGAACGTAATATATGACCGCCCCCTAATAGTGTACCTACTTGTAGCAGTGTGGTAATCTCTCATTTTTCAATAACTGATGACGAGGCCAGATTAGCAGCTCGTGTATTACATTAATTTGTATTAGCAATCAACTTTAATGAATACAGACACAGATTGTGTAGTCCAATATGATCGTAGGTACTATTTGCTCATCCACGGTTTCTTTTATAAGTTTTTATTGATTGTCCGTGCTGGTAGTGATAACAGTCGCTATACAGGTAATGTCAAAAGGTCAAGGGCTTGGTCAAGGTGGTAGGACACGATGGTATTCCCGTCCCAATTGAGCAGTCCGACTGGCGAAGAACCTCCTCACTACAGAATACCACGGCTATAATAACCTCGTGTTGTGTTCCCGGCGGTGAGTAGGATAGTTAGAGCTCACTGGAGAGTTTTTGTGCTGTCAGTGGGAAGACCAAAAGCTTGTCCTGCTTTGTGTTTTACACTGATGGCACAGAAACTCTCTGTGCTAACAGGGTTGGCAGCACGAGTGTGACTCCCTTGGGCACACGCCCATAGGCCACGGTAACCACATTCCATCAAGTGGGCCGTGTTCTTGTCTGCCACCTAAGCGGTATAAAAAAGGGATAATAAAGGGTATAACAAAACAGGTATCCGAAGTTGCAGTGCATATTCAATGATAGTTACTTCATGTTTCGGCCCAACGTTTCGGGAATTAGCACCGTGAAGTTTTCAATAGTTTAAGAATGTTACTGGTAGACAGCACTTTTATTTAGCAATGGTGGCAGTGGTCTTCCAAGAATTTTTTCCATTTCAAATTCCACCCTTTCTTTGTCGCACAATATAGAACTGAAACGTTTTCGAGTTCTTTAAGTGGGTTATGAAAACGCATATTTCGAGGCCATCAATTTAGGGATTTTAGAATCGATAACATCTGGAATGGTGTTCTTAACTTTCTCGAATGAAGTCTAGAAGATAAAGGACACCATTCGATTCCTGACTTCTTAACCCTCTTGAGTATAAAACATGTATTTGACATGTTGCAATATGTCACAGGCTACAGTGTGAACGCAAATGTGTTTTATACTTGTGTACAACTTGTTGGCCAGACATGCTATGTGAACGTAAAAGTATCTTAGATACATGTATAAACCAAGTGTTGTGTTTTGATTAGTCTTCTACAAGTCTTTCATAAATAAGTTTACAACTTATTTTACAACTTGTTTCGTGGTGTAAACGAGGGGTTACACTGCATTGGGATATTGTAGTCAATTGACGTACTGCATAATGTACTGTGTGTACCTATAATATAAAAAGGTGCAGAAACACTCAGCTAGCCGAGAAAGATGCAGCCGCAGACAAGCCGGCAGCAATTTGTTAGCAGAAATAAACGGTTGCAGGCGCTATTATTCATTGTTCCGTCTTTCTGTGTGTTTGTTAACTATAGGGCAACACTCCACTCAAACTGTTTTCTCTAGAGCGCGATATACAGAGTGGAGTTCACGCTTAGTTAACAATAACTAATTATAGTGCAAGAAAGTAGATACAATAAAACATAAAAGTATTTATGTCTAAGTTTCTTAGTTTGCTAGTGTTAGTTTGCTTAACTTCTTCTTTATCCTTCCGGTCGCTTCTGAAGCTTTTACCTTATAGTTTAGGGTCTACTTTTCTAGTTTAGTCTCCGTGAAGGGACTACCATCTTATCTCCACAACCCATTAATTGTTTGCTGTTAACTATTTAATGTTATTTCAAAATGTTTTTTTTTTATTTAGAACACGCCAACTTGACTTCACCTCGCCTAATGGTAAGCTAAAGGCAAAGTCCCAGGAAAAAGGGTCACCATTACAGACACTAAGTAATGTTACAATAGTGGCACTCAGCTTGGCGGTCTCGTCAGATGCTTTTTCACGCGCCGGTTAAAGGACCCGAGACTGTAGGAAGAAGGCAACACGTGAATTTGTAAACACAGAACACCATGTTGTAAACACAGATTTTGGAAATTTCACCCTTAAAATGATTTCTTGTCATAACTTTACAAAACATATGAAGCTTTCCATACACTCGCCGCTACACCAGTCTTTCCTCCAAGTTTTCCCAAGCGATTAAAATATTGGGTTCTTCAAGACGGGTATTAGAAAGTTCTTACAGGGTTGGCAGCACGAGTGTGACACCCTTGGTATTACACACGTGCATAGACCACAATAACCACTTCTAGGTTATTAAGTGGTAAGAAAAAGATACAATATATATATCGCCTCGCATCGCTGTACAGTGGCACCCTAACATTGCAATACGTTTACAATTTCACGCTTCTCTGCCTACCATTTATTGGAACGATCGCATGTCGAGACGATCTGATAGTTTACTCCAGTTGCGTGTTCTGAGATCAACTATTCTCTAATGGCACTGAGCTAGTGGCCCGTCGTGGCTTTGTGCGGGCAAAGTTCCCCACCTATAGGATTCAATTGAAGCGGCGGTAGCTTAGTGGTTAAGGAGTCAGCCTTACGATCGAGAGGTCCCCGGTTCGAATCCTAGCCATTACACTACCGATATGAACCCACTCCTAGTTGGAGGGGTTAGAGGGAATATTAGTAAATACCGTTGCTAATATTCTCTTTAAAAAAAGAAGAATAAAACCAGCCTAATGCCTTATTGGAAATTGGCCCAGCCAGTGCTGAGATTGGTCAAAATAAACAGACATAAAAGCAGACGAGCAGGTAAAAACTAAGGTGGCCGTCAAGCACGTGCCACACCGCACCGCCGGAGGCGCGGGTTCGATCCCCGCTCAGTGCAAATATTTGTATTCATGAATTTAGGTAGTAAAAAGTATTTAAGTATGTTTATTTATTCATTTAAAGTGGTTACCGTGGCCTATGGAGGTAAATGTGTCTCGTATTAAATCTTATACAGTTCATAGCAACAAACATCCTATTACCAAACCTTTACTGAATTAGGCTGCAACACTCAATTACACACAAAACAGATAAAATATTAAATTATCCACCGATAAGTAAACAATTGAGCGATGTCACGCGTCATTAGATGGTGAGCGCCGTGACGCGCGGCCTTTCGACCTCTCCTAACGTTTGGTTTAAGGTCGAACCGCACTAGTGCGACACTGCAGCGACGCGGTGCGGCTCGAGTCAACTATGCCACGATTCGGGAATCGGAGGTCGATGAATGACCTACGCCCGTCATGAGCGCAGGCCTGGGAGTGACAGGTGGAGCGCAGTGATGGCGCGCCTCGCGCTCCTCCCCATTTCCGGGGACGAGTTGGGGACTCTGTGGTCCCCACACCCGAGGAGAGTGCCAGACCGAGAGAGGTGGCCTTTGGTCGGCCGGGGTGCGAGGGATATGCCTGTTAACCTCACCTTTGGCAAACGAAAACGACCCACAGGCTTCGTGCGTTTTAGTTGGTTCGAGTCCGACGTAACCTCTCCCACCAGCTCCGGTGATGAGGGTATCCGTGGGAATTATTCGCAAGTAAAATAAAAAACTATGCCAAGATGCGCCGCGCCGCTTAACCACTATAAGAACAATGTATTACTCTTGACGCGCTGTGCCTCTCCGCTGCATTGTCACGCTAGTGTGGTTTGACCTTGAAATTAACGTTAAACCATAAGTAATATTCAGTACATTAAACCTGGAATCATCGTATAATTGGCGTTGCTAAATGCATACAGCGAACCTGAGATGGCGCCTATACATATATGTTTCAATTTCGGGAGCGATCCAGAGAGAGCGATGGAGCTGTATATTGAGGGTCTATAGTACCAACCCTATCCGTCTGAACTACCTACGGTCGCTTATACACCTACCTAGTCCTACTAGACTCACTGTATCCGGCTTTTGATTTGGCACATCGGGTACAAGAGTAAGACTTCACCTAAGGTATGAATATATGCAGGAATGTGTGGAGACGGTACGATGCGCCATTAAATAGAATTTGACGGTCTAGGCACATTCCATCTAGAAAGTTCATTTTCCTTATGGGGTTGTTACCTTCGCCTTACTGTGAAATATGCAGTATGGCTGAAGACGTGCAACATATTATGATGGAATATGTTCGTAACCAACAACGGAGAGCAGACCTAATGCAAACTAATGTAATGGATATCGGAGGATACAATAGCGTCCTTGCTAGACCTCTTTCGGATACAGCGCAAGACATGTATTCGTTATATAATGAAAATCTGACAGCTGTATAATTTAATTATATATATATATAAAATTACTGGTACTGTATACAAAATGGCTATGAGGGAACGAAATAGCCATTTTGCGGCTAAACTAAGTAAATAATGATTAAAAAAAAATAGTATTTGCCCTTCCACGGTTCTAGCGCAACTCTGGTTCGCCTCTAGCAAGCCTCTTGTATGTCACTCCTGCGTACAAGGCAATCAAGAGGTATATACGTCTTTCATGAAAATGTTATGAAACACAGAAGTCACACGCCTTAAACTAATCTTATTTCACCTGCTTTTTCTATTAGTTTTGTTATTGTTTTGGTTATGCACAGCATTCTCCAACTAAACTCATTCCAGAGGAGGCAAAGACTGCTATTATTAAGAATGAAACGTTAAGTGACAAACTTGTTGTAACGATTGGAAATAATATATGACGTGTAATGATTATCCTTATGAATAAAAGAGCTATGAGGCACTCCGTTAACATATTAAATACATTATATCACTCAAAAATTCAAGTTGCAAAAATCATAGCATTTTAATTGGACCTAATCTGAGCAAATAAACACAGAGTAACGTCGACCAAATAATCAGAGCCCTCATAATAACTGGCTGTAGTCGGGGCGGTCTCGTGCGGTCTCGTTGCGCAATGGTCGGATGTCTGCTTGTGTTTTTATTTCCTCGCTTGTCTATCGGAAACTACAGAGATGTAGGCTATATTTAGGACTAAAAAGTCACGATGATACCGCCCTCTAGTTGTGCAGTAGTCTGTTGGTAGTTGGGAACGTTAGCTTTTAACTAGCTGTGCTGTCAATGCGGGTTGAGAACTAATACGATTAAGAACGTGAAATGCAAATCTATCAAATTTGTATATAATGGACAATCCCTTAGAACAATCAGGGTCATGCAACAACAGGTATACTGGTAAATAAGGTCACTTACCGCGCGGTGCCTTCTTGGTTCTCGATGCTGGTGGCCACTGCTCCAGGTGTCAGGATATGTAACGTAAATACAACGGCTCGGGATTTTCGCAATAAAATCGTGGAACTTATTTTTACACAATTTTCACTTCACATGTCTTTATGAAGAAGGAATTGACACTATTCCTTTTAATCTACATAATAACCATTAAACTACATCACTTTCCAATGAAACCTGATGGAAAGTGGTTACCGTGCGACACCAGTGGGGTGTAAGAAAAGAAAGTTTATGTGCTGTCAGTGCAGAAGACACAAACAGGACAAGCCTTCGGTCTTCCCACTGACAGCACAAATTCTCCAGTGAGCTCTGGTTACCCTACTCACCGCTAGGAACACAACACGAAGTTATTATGGCCGGTCTTCTGTAGGGTGGAGGTTCTTCGCCAGTCGGACTGCTCAATTGGACGGAAATATCGTCGTGTCCTACTAATACTATAAGAAAACTTACTAGATAAGTTCCGTTAGTTCGTAAGAATCATTCAGAAGCGTCACCCCAAGATGTATATATAGAAGACTTTCTAATATTCAGGACGTGTCCACTCGTAATAATTATAAGGGAACTGTCCCAGCTTCGCCCTTGGCACATTTTAAAACCTCATATCACATACTTCAACCCTAATTTCTTTAGTTTTCAAATAATGTTGGTGGAAACTGCCGGATTTATTGACATTTATAATCACTGCTCCGCTCTCTTAAGTAGTAGCGTGTTGATAAATAGATAAAAACCCTTGTCGATAAGTGGACTATTCAACACTATAATTTTTTATCATTTCGAACCAGTAGTTCCTGAGATTAGCGCGTTCAAACAGAGAATCAAACTCTCCATATTAATAATCGTCAGTATAGATACTGGTCTCGTGTACAAATTCCTTCCTGAGCTGTTGACTTTTTCCAATCTAAAGTTAGCATACCAGTTGCTTCAAAAAGAAAGTACACTAAAATCTTACTTAGGACATAGGTGTACATTTACGCACGTATGTAAATCCCTAAAGGGGTCGACAGAGTATAAAACAATTATCATTTAGGTTTAGACCCTAGACGCCAGCATAATGAACATTTAAAATAATACATTACATCTTTACGCAACTGAAATTACATTATTATACAATTCAAATGGCCCAGTGAGCTGAAACGTCTTGGGTTTAATTACAAAGTAATGGCTTACGAAAGATGAGCATTTTGATGTGTAGGTCTAATGGGTTCTGGGGTCTGAGGTCTGATGGCGACCTCTAGACCTGCACTTTGATAATTGCGAATGAATATACTGATTGCTTATGATTTGATGCTTGTATGGGATGAATTAGAATAGGGCCAGACAACTCTTTCTGTGGGTGTCGTAGAAGGTACCTTAGGAATGGGGCTGTTCTCCATCCTATAGTAAACATACAGCCCATGACTAAGTGCTGACTTGACGGCAATAGGCTCGCACCCTATTATGGGGGACCGAAAATCATGCGAAGTCAGTTGGCGAAATGCGGGTGTTAATACACTTGTCTACCCCTTCAGGATTTGACAGGCATGAGTGAAATTTAATCTGTCTGTCTTGTATGTTATGCTTTCAAGACTTAATCGCTGAACCGATTTTGATGAAATTTGCTATACCTAGGGGCAGCTTAAAATAAGACAAGACAAATCTTTACTGTACACCAATAAAATTATAGTACATGTACGGATAATAACGCACTATATAACGCACCATGAAAAATGTTAACAAAACATAAACTCACGCCTATATCGCCGAAGGGATAGGCAGAGGTGCTAGCACCCACATTTCGCCAGTTTATGTTTAGGACCCAATGTAATAGGTGGCGATTAAACATTAAGAAATGACATGGGCTATGTTTTGTCGCGATAACCGAGTTCCAAGCGGGCGGAGTCGCGGGCATAAGCTAGTACTACACATAACAAGATCCGGACGATAGGTTGTGACAATGAGTGCCGCTACCAGTCCACAAATAGCGTAAGACCGCAGTATATAATAAGAATTGTTACTTAGTAAATAAGACATAGACAAGTATAGGAGGACACGATGGTATTTCCGTCCCAATTGAGCAGTCCGACTTTGGAAGTACCTCCACCCTACAGAATACCACGGTTATAATAACCTTGTGTTGTGTTCCCGGCGGTGAGTATTGTAGCCAGAGCTCACTGGAGAATTTGTGCTGTCAGTGAGAAGACCAAAGGCTTGTCCTGATTTTGTTTTCTGCACTGAAGGCACAGAAAATCTCTGTTCTTACAAGGTCGGCAGCACGGGTTTGACTCCACTGGTGTTACACATGTTCATAGGTCACGGTAACCACTTTACATCAGGTGGGCCGTGTGGACTATATCAGTCACTAAGAGCTGGTAAACATACAGAGATAACCAGACTGCAGTGCCTTGCCTTACCCCCGCAACATTGGTGAACCCGACATAATGCAAATGGCGAAATAGCAGTACCGCCCACACGATCGCGTCGATATGGTTGTAACGGTAGCATCTTGACTGTGGTCTCATATTTTACATACATACATACATACACGCCTTTATCCCTGGAGGGTTAGGCAGAGGTAAATTGTATTTTTTTTTCTTTGTTGTGTGTTGTTTTGTGATTAATTATTTAGTATGTTGGGTCCTATCTTAGTAATTTTGTATGTCAAGTACTGTTTTGGGGGTATCCCTGTAAAGGTGGTAGATAAAATTGTGAAATAAATAAAAAAATAAAAAAGAATTAACACCCACATTTCACCAATCATTGAATTCGGTTCCACTTAATAGGGGGTGAGGCTGTTGACGTCTTTCGGGCACTATTGTTCACTCAAGCTATGCATCTGAGGCTGCATGTTAAACAGCCCTATCCCTTAACAGCCTGGTAAGACACCGCATAGGAAGCGATGGGGTGGTCCAAATTCGACTCTACCGAGACCTACACATCTGATATTTTACCTCCGCAATAATTACATTGCCAATACTTAATAAAGATAAGCCAATTCATATTGCAGCAGTTACTCAATCAAATAAGGAGCCATAAAAATGTCTAGATTTGGATCTAGATGAACAGGTCAACCTAGATCGTGGCAAAATTGTAGCAATCGCAGGAAACAAGCCAGATTATATCTGAACACGATTCGTTCATACCGGCTCATCTGGGGCTGATGAAAAATAGTCAAGTGGTGCTAATGCTGGTAGCCTAGGTGGTACAGTGGTAGTGAGTGCGGCTGCTCTACATGAAGTTCCGAGTTTGATTGTCCAGTTTCCGAATCACTTCACTGTCCGTCTGTCTGTCAAGACGTTTTTCTCAGGAATGTGTGGTGTGAAGTTGAAATTGGACGCAGTTGAAATTGGCAGAGTAGAATTTGAACCACTCCATCTCTTCCCATGCGTTGTTGAACAAGGCGACTAAGGGATAGGGCTGTTTAACATCAGACAGATATATACTGCCCAGACTCCACCTTAGATGCATGGCTCGAGGCAACAATAGTGTCCGGAAAACGGCCATAGGCTCACCCCCTATTACGTGGGACCGAATACAGTGATGGTGAAATGTGGATGTTAATTCACCTCTTCCTAATCCTCCGGGAATGAAGACATGTTTATATGTATGTATGTACTCTGATTCCAATGTTACGATTACTGAAAGGCAAA
Source organism: Eilema griseolum (assembly GCA_963662185.1). Classification (NCBI taxonomy): domain Eukaryota; kingdom Metazoa; phylum Arthropoda; class Insecta; order Lepidoptera; family Erebidae; genus Eilema; species Eilema griseolum. The sequence continues at coordinate 1,098,368 of OY759250.1, read as the reverse complement.
ATTACTTAATAAATCCAAAAAAAAAATTAATAGAAAAAAAACCAATCTAGAAATACTTTTTTGCTCTAGGCTAGTCTTAACCACACAACAAACTCAAACCTCAATCACTGGGACCTGCTATCTTCGGCCACGATCGGCCATAATCGGCTGCCATCGTGTACAATCGCGCGCAATCGTGGCTCGTGACGTACGCCAGCAAATGCATGGGAAAAGTCGACAAAAACACCGCATTTCACAAGCCATCGCGATAAGAAGTAGGAAGTACGGCCGTAGACTGTACAGGCGAGGAGGTGTAGCGAAAGCTTCGTTTGTTACACGAAAAGGCAGAATTTGAAAGGCAAATTAGTCGGCTGCCCTTACAGATGTTCTGAAAAGGGCGTTGTGACGTGTTGTTATGTAAGTTATGACCTAATACTGTATTCGTTGAGGTAAATATACATTTAAATATATGAGAAGAGCATTAGTTTAGTTGCCTGGTGGTAATCATCAGCGGTGAGGAGGGTAGCCAGAGCTCACTGGAGAGTTTGTGCTGTCAGTGGGAAGATTAAAGGCTTGTCCTGCTTTGTCTTCTACAATGACGGCACAGAAACTCTGTACATACACGGTGGGCAGCGCGAGTGTGACATCTCTGGTGTTACACACGTTCATAGGGCCACGGTAACATGTTTTCATCAAATGTGCACTTCCACTTAAGTAGTATAAAAAAAATAGGCACCTAAATAGTGTGAATTTTTTTTGATATTTCTTTGACATTGTAACTTATTTTTATTGCATTAAGAATATTTACATAATATACACGGAAGTTATCGAAATTAAAATATATATAAAAAAGTAAATATTCATAAATTTAAAATATCTTTAGGACCATCTATATATTATTTCTCCAAATTTTGGAATAAAAATTATACTGGTATACATAATTTTACAACTACCCACATATAAAAAATGGCTGACTGTCGCAATGTTTATAAAATAATGTTTTTAAATGTCATTGTAAATCTTTGAGGATGCCGTAAGGCGAAACCGGTCAAGTCTAATAACAAATTAAAAATACCCCTCATACCCCTCAACACTCGAAGACTAGTTAAGTCGTGACCACGGGTGCTGCCACGCATCCGAAACGTCGGCAGACATAGTAAGTTCCATGATTTAATTCGCGAGAAGTCCCGATACCTTGTATAATTATGAAATTAAAAATACTGTGTAAAAGTACAAGGAAGTTCTCTCTCAATATGTGTAACAACAAATTGCACCAAGTACCATCGATCAACAGTATAAATTGTTATTAGAATATTTATTTATTAATATTTGCACTGAGCGGTAATCGTCAGTAGTAGCTAGTCTTACAGTAGAAGTAACCCAAATCTGTTGCATAGAAGATCTAAACGTACAAACAGCGGGAAGCGACATTACTTTCAATGTAAGATCTCGCTCTGTGGTAACTACAAAGTGATTATTATTCATATCTCAAGCAAATAAAGGGTTATGTAGCTGATTGTACGTTGTCGCACCGTTATATAATGGCAGACCTCCTGACCTGCGCTTGTAAAACTATGGCGGCTACTAAATAATTGTTGGTGATTGGATATTTTCGCTTAGCTCAATCGGTAGGTGGGATGTTGGTATTGTGTTGCTGTTTGGAAGAAAGTTAAGTGTAGGTACAGGCAGCTACAAAAATTGCTTAACACTTTATGAATTATAACGTAACATAACATAAACTCACGCCTATATCCCCGAAGGGGTAGGTAGAGGAGCTAGCACCAACATTTCGTCAGTTTATGTTTAGGTCCCAATGTAATAGGTGGCGAGCCTATTGCCATTAACCGGGCACTTATAAACCTGCGATAAATCCACACATAACTTCGAAAAGCATTCAGGTCATTGGTGTGTGCCATGGTAAAACCTTGAATCGAACCCAAGACCTCGTCTCAGCACTCCATTACCCATACCACTAGGCTACCTCGGCTATCACTATTATGAATTATAAGATGTAAATAAGTTCCGTGGGTGTGGAAACTATTGTCGACAAATTCCATTTATTTTATTGATTATGACCAATCACATCACTAAAAACACCTACCCTGAGATAAAACACCTTTCCTACACAGGACAACACGTGCAGGACTTAGATGTCACCCGCACACGGTGCAGAATGTCCGATCATGAACCCAGCGCGCGGTTCGGTGACTCTTTCCTTAGCTCCACCATAGAGGCCTGGAATTCATTACCAGCTAGCGTGTTGCCTTCTTCCTACAGTCGCGGGTCCTTTAAACGGGACATGAAAAAGCATAAGATGAGGCCGTCAAGCTGAGTGTCACGTTTGTAACATGGTATATGTATATAATGGTGACCCTCTTTTCAAATACTTTGCCTTCAACTTACCATCAGGCAGGGTCTAATTGACATGTCCTAAATAAAAGAAAATAGAAAACTAGCCGAATAGAATAGATTAATTAAAAATAATGTAAAGGTTTGTTAATAATAATAATAATAAGCGTCTTTATTGTACACCAATAACATATTACATTACAATATGAGATTCAACTTTTGTGGTCCGTACAGTTAAGAGTGTCATCAGTTCCTAGTCTCAACTAGTCTATTATTAAGTCTAATATTTGGACCACCCCATCTCTTCCCATGCGGTGTCGTGCAAAGCGACTAAGGGAAAGAGCTGTTTAACATCAGACATATTTATACAGCCCAGACTCAGCCTCAGATGCATGGCTTGAGTCAACAATAGTGCCCGGTAGACGGCAATAGGTTTACCCCAATTACATGGGACCGAATTCAATGATTGTTGAAATGTGGGTGTTAATTCAGCTCTGTCTAACCCTCCGGGGATAAAGGCGTGATTATATGTATGTATGATATTAAGTAAGGTCGGCAAAAAATGTTGAAGTTCAGACGCCATTGGAAAGTACCTACCTGTGGTATTAATTTAGTTTTGAACATAAAACTGTGACGCAAAACGACCAGCTTGCGAGAGAGGACTTCCGCGTCATATATGTAAAGTGCCTTACAATAATATAAGTTTGATTAAATATCATAGCCGCGTGGTTTCCGGCAGAGTAGAGTTTTAACGACCCAGAAGAGATAGGGCTGTTTAACATCAGACAAATATATACAGCCCAGACTCAGCCTCAGATGCATGGTTTGAGTCAACAATAGTGCCCGTAAGATAGCAATAGGCTCAACCTCTATTACATGAGACCGAATGCAATATTGGTGAAATGTGGGTATTAATTCATCTCTGCCTAACCCTCCGGGGATAAAAGTGTGATTATATGTATGTAAGTATGTATGTAAATATACGGATAAGCTTTAAGTGAGGTAACATGCACGCGGAAGAATCTCGAGTAAGCTTGTAAACATAATCTCACAGTCTACTCGGCAGAATTATAAAACGATATGTAGATATCATTATAATTCTGTGAACCTATTTCCAACTTACTTGGGGTCGATTAAATTGTTGAATAGGTTCAGGCGGCATTCGAACCCACAATCTTGAAAATAATGTACGTAATAAAAACTGACTTTTTTATATAGGACACGTCAATTAGACTTCACCTCGCCTGGTAGTAAGCTGAAGGCAAAGTCTCAGAAAAGAAGGTCACCATTACTTACATATACCATGTTACAATGGTGACATTCAGCTTGACGGCCTCATCATATGCTTTTTCACGCCCCGCTTAAAAGACCCGGGACTGTTTGACGTTTTATTTGATTTTGACAGATTGATACTGAATTGCTACAGTAAAAACCGCTGTCGCTAACAGTACCACAACGTTACTGATATCCCTTCGTATTGTTTATGTCTCACCATTAATCCTAGGGATGCAACATTCCCATACTTAACGATATACATTTCATAATCGTCCATACAAGATTTAGATCTGTACAGCACCGCAGTTAATTATCTGTTACAGCATCTGATGACACTTTGCGTAATGCCGTTATAGCATCTTGGTGGTGTTCCGGTGTCCGCGAGATAAATGGACGATCAATCAGTGGAGGCTGGTTCGTGGACCACCTAGTAGATCACGTAGAACAGTTAGAGACAGAAACAATTTCAACAATTTTTCCGTCGAGGATCACAGGGAGAGGTTTCGGTAGAAATAGGCCGCAGTGGTGGCGTGTGATGAGTGCATCCTCATACCCGGGAACTAATTGAGGACTCCGCAGTTCCCACACCCGAAAAGGGGTAGCTCGAAAGAGATGACCCTGGGTCCACGGGGTGCGATATATCTCCGATAACTTCAACCTTCCGGCAACCTAAGACCGTCAGGCGTCATTGTAGTTGGTTTTAATTCGATATAACCTCCCTCACCGACTCCGACGTGGCACGATAAAAAAAAGATGCGTGTTTTCCGGGAGAGTAGAATTTGGCCACCCCATCTCTTCCCATTCGGTATCATACAAGGTGACTACGGAATAGAGCTGTTTAACATCAGACAGATGTGTACAGCCCAGACCTTTTTTTTTTTACATGCGCAAAATCCCCACGGATACCTCCCCACCGGAGCCGGTGGAGGAGGTTATGTCGGACTCGAACCGACTAAAACGCACGCCGCCTTTGGGTCGCTTTGGTTGCCGAAGGTGAGGTTGACAGGCATATCCCTCGCACCCCGGCCGACCCAGGGCCATCTCTCACGATCTGGCCCTCTTCTCGGGTGTGGGGACTACAGAGTCCCCAACTCGACCCCGGAAACGGGGAGGCACGCCAGGCGCGCCACCGCCGCGGCCTGCTTCTGCCAGGGTGACAGGCGGCTCCACCTGTCCCAGGCTGGCGCTCATGGGGGGCGAAGGTCGTTCATCGACCTTGTACAGCCCAGGCTGAGCGTGATATGCATTTTTTTAATCTAGGACATGCCAATTTGACTTCACCTCGCCTGAAGCTAAGCTAAACGTAAAGTCTCAGAAAAGAGGGGCACCATTACAGACACTAAATAATGTTACAATGGATGCACTCAATTTGGCGGCTTCATCAGAAGCTTCTTCACTCCCCGCTCGAAGGACCCGGGCCTGTAGGAAGAAGAAACGTGAGCTGGTAATGAATTACAGGTCTTAGTGGTGCGGCAAAGAAAAGAGTCTCCGAACCGCTTGGCTTTTGCTCGTATATTCTGCACAGTGTGAGGTTGACATCTAAACCCTGCACGATTATTCCTGTGTAGAAAAGGAGAGGGTGGGATTAGTTATAAGAGCTCAGAACACTTACCATGGTAGAGACGATAAAATACAGCCAAGGATGCAACATCTCTACGCATCTGCCAAGGCTCGAGGGTGTTTGTGACCTCAGGATTCCCAGTAATCTAGTAGGTATTTCGCGGAGCCATCCCAGAGCTGCGAGCAGTATTCCAAGCAGTAGTGAATTTGTATTTTATAGAGAAGACACCACTGCTCGAGTCAACAATAGTGCCCGGAATAAGGCAATAGGTTCATTTGGGGATAAAGGCATAATTATTTGTGTACGTATGTATGTAAAACAGGGAGAAGTGTCTTTCAATGAGTAATAATCACATAAAACTTCCGACAGTATAGATGCCGATCTCGTTGAACTTTCGAAGCTACATAAACATCACTAGTATTTACAACACTATGAGCTTGTAAAATGAATCACAGATGTCGCTACGCGTCGTGTCGTCTGCGCACGATCACGCTTGTCCTATGCACACACCTTATTAGTATTTAAAGGCAGTTTGAGAAAGTTATCGATATTAAATTATGCTCTTATGACTCATAAACAATCCGTCTGTCTGTAATTTTATGGCTGAACTGGGTTTAGATTATAATGAAGTTTTAAATCAATCGAAATACTGCGTTTAATTGAAGTTAAACCAAATCTAACCTATAAATTATTATATAAATTAGAGACCTAACCTATAGTTAATATAAATACAACATACATGCACATACTTACATAATATTAGGTATATTTTTTGTATTCGAATGCATTCCTGTTTAATACCGTATCGTATATTTACAATTCAATGAATATACGTATTATTTAGAGCCTGGATTTTAGCCTTCCTCAACTTTCATTATGTACTACTTTTTTTGTTAAACTGTAAGGTACCATAGAAATCGTCCTATATGCATCTGGTCAAGATCTAACCATATTTGAAAAAGGTCATTAAACTTTGCTAGAATTTCTTTTTTTGTATATTACAGTTCAACGCGAATAGCAAACGTCCTAAAGTCACTATAATGTTATGGTTATAATTATATATATAAAACATTATAGTGACTAAAGTCACTATAACATTATAAAATTATGATAACATTTTAACAAAAAAGGAATAATGAAAATCGAGAGACGTCAAATCAGGCGAGGAGTCTCAGTAAAGAAGGTTCTCACCATTATAAACACGCGGGATGTCACAATGGTGGCATTATTTCATTATTATCAAGCTAAAGCTATATTCTAAATATATCTTAGTAACTACTACTAAAAAATAACAAAACCCAACATGTCATATTCTACTCAAACTAACAAAATCTGGGTACGCTAAAAATTCTACTAGTAGACTTTGTGTCATAAACTTAGTTCTTTTCAAAATGTCCAGCTTGACCTCATGTAGCATTATCTTAATGAATTCATTAGCACTGAATGCGTCGAATGCCACTGTATGGCTTTTGGAGGGACAACCAGAGTTATATCATACACCTTTGTTAAAGTTATGACAGGGCCACACTAGCGTGTTCGGACGCTACTTGCACTCGCTGGTCATGCCGCGTTCCTGGCTCGAACCCGATTTCACTAGAAGATGAGTTTAGCGATTTAATCGAATAATTATTTAGTTAAAATTTACGCGATGCTCAGTAATCAAGATTATTTTTCCGTTTACCTAAAAATAGTAAGCAAAAAGGCAAAAATAGTAAGTTCCGTTATTTAATCGCGTAAACAGAACCGCTATATAATTATGAATTCACGCCGCGATAATTTAAAAATAACAATAACATTATATAAATTCTATTAAATTGGTCGGCAGCGCGAGTGTAACACCCCTGGTGTTGCAAACGTCCATAAGCCACGGTAACCACTTCCCATCAGGTGGGTCGTGTATTTGTCTGCCAGCTAAGTGGTATAAAATTACAATGGTACCTAACGAAAGCCCTCTTTCGTTTATTTGACATAAGAAACTTTCCTCGTAACGATACGAAAACTGTGTCCAATAGACCCGCAAGCCACATGCTTGTTTTGTCATACTATTTATAAACATCGTACCGACGTAAGCAGTATACTTAAACAAATTTTAAAAAACTTATCACAGTAATAATATAGATCTACTTGTAACGTGGAGCAAGTGGCTTATGCTTGATGACTTCAAACGTAACATGAGCGCGCTCGCCCTACAACCGCTGTTATGGTCCCAACCTAATCACGTATGCTAATTACAACTTAAGTTGAGGCTTCATATTTCCCAAACACTTTTTTCCTTGCATATTCACAAAACAATGGCTTCCCACGGTGACCATGAGGCGTAAATGATTTTCTTTTGTGACAACATGGGTGCATATTGTACAATGTATACTTACCTATTAAGTAATTAACGACTTGCAAACGACACCTAAGAACACTCTGCGTAAGAACGATCTTGACTACAAAATCTCAAAAGGATCTTAAAACTAAGGTATTAAGATATATTGATTTACATTGTATTGTCACAATAATTAATAAACAGGAGGAATGCCAAGGTATTAAGATCATTTTTTGAGTACTTTCTTTGTCAAGATCGATGCTGACTATACATATTACAAAACAGAAGAGAGACTTTGAAAAAGGTTGCGGAAGATGCTACGGGTATCAAGCTCATTAAGGGCAGGGAGAGTCTGTTGAAATAAAACCTACTAAAATCAGACGCTGTTTTGTTAGAATGACTTCGAAAATTTATATTCTAGGATTATACATTTCGGCGGTACCTTTTTATACTGCCTATTCTTATACAGGGTGTCCCAAAATTCAGAAATAACCAGAGGGTGAACCTGCTTATAACTACTCAAGAAAAAGTAGAAAAAGAATATATCTCTATTTTTTTTAATTGCTCAAACTTTTTTTTAATCTTTTGATTTTCGATACCGCTTATGATATTTTCCTCTACCAGACCACAATTATTCAAATATTTTTGAATTCTTTACTATGTTAGCGACCTAAAAAGCACCGCTATTCACACAATCCTTGAATATCAAAAAAACATCTGGAATTATTTAACAAAAACAACTCAGAATATTATTTTTTATTATTCAATTCAATATTTCAAAGATTTTAACTCGCCTTGTCGTGTCCTCAATCTCTATCATAAATACCATATCAAACTAACTACTACCAGAATAATGAAGAACATCTTCCTTTGTTACAGATTGGAAATGCGGTTGAGGAGAAGTAATATAGGCGTCGACATGATGAAGACTTTAGCCGTATTCACCCTGCTAGCTATATGTAAGTACCCTTATAGTTTAAAAGATAATAATCCTCTTAATATTTATACAAAAATTTTAATCAGCTCCAGTGTGGAGAAGTTTTGCAAAGTCCCAGGAAAGAGGGTCAACATTACAGGCACTAAGTAATGTTACAATGGTGGCACTAAGTTTGGCGGCGTCATCAGATGATTTTTCACGCCCCGCTTAAAGAACCCGGGACTGTAGGAAAAAGGAAACACGTGAGCTGGTAATGAATTCCAAGTATTGGTGGTGCGGCAAAGAAAAGAATCTCCGAACCGCTTGGTTCTTGCTCGTATATTCTGCACAGTGTGAGGGTAATATCTAAGCTCTGCACGTGTTGTCCTGTGTAGGAAAGAAGAGGGTGAGATTAGTTCCTCATTATATAGCGGATAAGACAGTTTTCGCTCCCATGAACCCTGAGAATAATCAAAGCAAATTATTAAACGGAGGGAGAGAGTAGACCCCTGACTCCAGCTTTGTGGAATAGATAAGTAATCAGAGGGTTTGTGATCGAGGCCTCATTAGTCAATGCCCCAGTTTTCAAAACAGTTTAATTTAAAAAGGCTGAATGAATACTATACTTTTCATAAAATAACATATACAAAAACCACGGTGACCAAGTACCAATCCCTCTATATAAATGACAGTTCGTTGATCGACGTATTATGGAATAGAGTGACGAATACCTACGTCAAATCCCATAGGTACATTTATCATTCTTTTCTACAGAACACTTTTTTTCTAAAAAAAAAATATATCAGCACCGAAATTACTTACATTCCCTCTAACCCATCCAACTAAACTAAACTGAATGTGTTAGGAGTAGGTTCACGTCGGTAGTATAATGGCCAGGAATCGAATACAGGACCTCTCGATCATAAGGCCGACACCACTAAGCTACCGATGCTGTCTAAGGAGGAAGGAGTAATGTGTGGTGCCTTAGTAGTATAAAAAACATAATAACAATAAATAAATAATATTAAATACTTACCGACTTAGCTGCGATACTCTGGAGATTATATTTTACAGCTAAAACTCAGTATTTATCTATCAGTACGTCTACAAGCAATCAATAAACGTACAATTTAAATAATTTAAGATTACCTAGCTTCTCAACATTTTAATGAAGGTATTGCAACGAACGACCCGTCATCGGAAAGGTCGATCTTAAGTTTTAAGGACTCTGCTTGCGCGAGAACATAAGTATTATCATTTAAACTTTAAAATTGCGTTTTCTAAGCTTCTCTTATGAAATATTCTAGTAAATATACGTCTGATAGAAGGTTGTTTTGTTAGTGTATAGCAAATATTTGCTATCAACTGTATAATTTTGTGGTAAGTGAAGTAGTTAGCACTATTGCAATACTTTAAACATTGTATTTAAACTTCTTAAGATCTGTTGTTTTCAAATCAAGTCATTTATTGCATTCTCATTGTACAAAATTGTTTACATGTAGGTAGGTGCGTATTTGCGACTTAACTCAATGCCTTTTTGAAGTAGTATAATATCAAACAAGCCCCCTTATTCTGAGTGGCCAACCGTTTCGTAACTACGCGTGTTCTTAAAAGCCAACATAATGAAGTTGGTCTAGTTTTACTTCAATTCTCTCTTCTATTTTGACCAATTGTAATTGTCTTCTCACGTTACGGCTGCGTTTGAAACTCGTTGTCACCCAGAATAATGCCCAGGGGGGGAAATCAAACACCCTGCGTGCTTCGGCAAGCACGATAAGCCATTGATCCCGGTTGCCATTCTAACATCTGGAGTATTCATTACAGGCAGGTAGTAAAAACAGTAAAATGTTCAATAATCTGCTCAAATTATAGAACTTCGTTTACACATCACAAATTTATCCGTTTCGTAGTTAGGTTGAAAACCGACTCCAAATGAGTTTTGAAAAGACTAGGAGGATGATTTAGAACTGATAGCAATCGAAGTTTTAAGTTACCTACAGACCTAATCTTTAATAGGGGTGTAATAAGCCGAGTTGTCTGTCACCCTAATAAGAGCAGGCCCACGTAGCAGTGCCAGAGCGCCATCCCATATCCGGGAGCAAGATGGGGACACCATGGCTCTCACACCCGAGGGGGCTATCTCGAAGCCAGAGATGGCCCTGGGTCGGCCATGATACGAGAGATAGGTTACGGGCTATCTCACCTTCGGCAACTATAGATCCAAGAAAGCGTATTGTTCGAATCTGATATAAACACATCAAGGGGATTTCCGAACTATAAAATAAGTCTAAAACACCTCTGTCGCCACCATCACTTGTAACCGTGAATACCTATATATACATAGATTAGACAACAATTCCTTGTGTTCACGCCTTCAGCGTGACGAACTAGTAATTATCGTACTCATTTGAATAGAAAAACATATATGTGTATAAATTGTCGAACGAGAGAAAACAATGAAAGGTTTCGATTTACGCTCTCGTAAAAGTCTCATTAAAGTCCTCAGGCGTGAAGTTATACCTATTGAGGACGCTAAATGATGATCACTAGACCTCCACAATTTGTAGGCCAAGTGCGAGTCGCATAATATATGGGTCCGAAAATAATAGTTAGCGAAATATCGATGTTAATACATATCTGCCTATCCCTTAGGAGACTTACAGGTGTGACTATGTGTGTATTTTTAATCTTACGCTCACAATAAGGACTGAGTTTATTATCATCGATCTGGTAAGTTACAGGACTTGATTTTTCCTTGAGAATTTTACCCAATCAAGTCATCGAATCCAGAACAATACATAACACTAGTCGCACACTCTATTGCTGCACCAACTAAACTGCAAATTAATGATTAATAAATACCAATAATGCCTTGAAATGATTACAAAGAACCCAATTTTTTAAGATGGTAGAAGTTAATTAAATTATTTTCATTCTAAGTAATCTATACAGAAATAATTTATAAATACTAAATACAATAAAAATAAAATAACTATTATGCAACTTATAGCTAAGAACAATTAAAATGCGTCGTAAAATTCCTCCGCATCGCATGCATCTTGTGGTAGCGTTCCCAGAAGACTGGCAGCATTGCCACGTTGTATGGCAATGCTTATTCTCTGACCTAAAAAGAGGATAGCCTTCTGGTCACGAGAAGCGTCGACCATACGCTTCGCAATTTCAAGGAAGAGGTTGCGAGCGCTCGGACCCCATGACCCTAAAGTCTCGACTCCAAACGGCACAAATTCATAATCAATTCATAATACCAATTGAATTGAGAACCTCCTGCTTTTTGAAATCGGTTAAAAACGCTACCACAAGATTCATGCGCTGCCGAGGAATTCCACGACGCATTTTAAATATTTTTAGCTATAAGTTAAATAGAAAATAATCTAATCTTTATCAATATAATTTATTATTATTTTTATATAGAACACGTCAATTAGACTTCGCATTGCCTGATGGTAAGCTGAAGGCAAAGTCTCAGAAAAGAGGGTCACTATTACTTACACATACCATGTGACATGGTGACACTCATCTTGACGGCCTAATCATATGCTTTTTCACGCCCCGCTTAAAGGACCCGGGACTGTACGAAAAAACAGAGACCCTCAAACGACGCAAGTATAGTAATATGTGTATAAGTGGTAATTACATATTTGAGTTTGGGGTCGAGACGCTGGGATCATGGGGTCCAAGTGCCCATCTTTTGTTTAGAGAAATTTCTAAAAGTTTAATTGACGCTACTCGTGACCAGATTGCTGGTTTATTCCTTGCGCAAAGGATTGGTATTGCCATTCAACGTGGCAATACCGCCAGCCTTCTGGTTGACATCGATGGGGAGGAGTTCTTTCACGCCTGAACCTGCAGCATTGTTTAGGTATATTCTGTATTGTTTTTATATTTTCATTTGAATAACTTCCATGTACATTTAGCCATAAATTGTTTAAATGTTTTTTTAGTTTTATTGTTATGTTTAAAAATTTTTTTCGCTACAACCTAATACAATAGTGTGGTCCTTAAATATTATAATAACATATAACATATAGTGCAATTTTTGAGAACTCTGGGAACATGTAAAAAGATCTGTGCCGTCCGCTACTTCATTGAGTATATGTAAGGTGCGTTTTATCACATTACTAGCTTTTGCCCGCGGCTCCGCCCGCGTAGATGTCGGTTATCGCGACAAAACATAGCCTATGTCCTTTCCCAAGATCTAATCTACCCCTGTACCAAATTTCAGCAAAATCGGTTCAGTGGTTTAGGCGTGAAAGCGTAACAGACAGACAGACAGACAGAGTTACTTTCACATTTATAATATTAGTAAGGATTATGAATATATGACGCTACCAGTTATCTCAATTTCTAATTGAAATGAACCTTAGAATTAAAACTAAGTGTTAAACCGTAAGGAAATCAAGTCGATTTTGTTATTACACATCTGCTTATAAATATCTGATATCTAAGCGAATTAGTCCGCCCACTTATAATCTAGATACAGTTCTCGAAGCCGGCTATTGACGACTAGAGGCACATTTAAATATAATGGTCGCTATTGTTACATTGGATATGACAGGTATCACGCATTATAGCATGATACCACTTTAGATAGATTGTATTACCTAGGTAAGATGTTATTATGTTATACAACACTTAATAAATGACTTCGTCATCTTGCAGGGTTATCACTATATATTAAAACTATCTAGATATAATAATATATAAGCTTTCACGTTCCATGATATACTATAAATTTAATGGAAACGGCCTATGTAACCTGGTCGAAATGTCAGGCAAACCTATCAAAGAATCAAAGAATCAAAGAACAAAAGAATCAATTTCATTTATTAAGTTTAGGCACACAAAGAGCACATATGAACGTCAAAATTATACAATTGAGTATGTCAAGAAATAATATTAAAATATTAAATAATGTACAAATAAACCATTGGAAAATGATTCTTCCGCTGGTTCGGTAGGTTAGTTCTACTGGAAGATACCAGCAAGAAACTCAGCGAACTATATTAGAACTAGATTATTTTTTATATAAATCTATACCGTGATAACGTTAATGTCCGTTAATATTATTGGTATTCTGTATCTGTATGGTGGTATTCTGTAGGGTGGAGGTACTTCCCCAGTCGGACCAGTTTTTGTGCTGTCAGTGGGATGACCAAAGGCTTGTCCTGCTTTGTCCTCTACACTGACGGCACAAAATCTCTGTTCTTACAGGGTCGGCAGCACGGATGTGACTCCACTGGTGTTACACACGTTCATAGGTCATGGTAACCACTTTCCATCAGGTGGGCCGTGTGCTTGCCTGCCACCTAAGTTGTATAAAAAAAAAACCTAATCTTTCGACCCCGAGTTTTCGAAGAGGAAGAGAAGTAGTATATCTTGAGTCGAAGGCTACCTTAATCATTGCTGACATTTATAATGAGCCTCCGCCTTACTTAGAATTTGTGCTGTTAAGGCTTGTCCTGCTTTGTCTTCTACACTGACGGTACAGAAACTCTGTATTTACAGGGTTGGCAGCGCGACTGTGACTCCTCTGGTGTTACAAACGCCCAAAGGCCACGGTAACCACTTTCCATCTGGTGGGCCTTGTGCTTGTCTGCCACCTAAGTGGTAAAAAAAGGCGGTGCTCACAACCCTAAGTTCCACTATTACCAGTAATGTAGGAACTGCGATATTTTCGCGCATGCGGTCTGCGGTTATATTCTTCAGTTATGGAATATGTAATACGCAGACTTTATCTGACTATCTATTTAATAATGAAGATAGAGGATCTGTTTTCACCTTTTCCAGAAACAGTCAGCGCGAACCTTGCGTAAAGGCGACATTCCCTTTTTATATACTCATTAATTTATCAAAGAATAAATCATTATATTCGTCAAATTAATACAATATGTCAAAATGGTACAACAAGCAATGCTTAGTCCGTGTACACAAGACAAAAAAGATAGCCTATCCATCTAATGAAATCTATTTATGATCTGGGTCAAGTGGAAACACCCGTATGTTTTACATAATATATGTGTGTTCACTTCACACAACAATAACACATTGCTTTAAAGTCACATGTGTGCCTCATCGTTAAAGGCATATTAGTGTAATACGTTTATGTGTGCCAGTGTGCATGATCGTGAATATTCGTGAATCGTGAACGTTTGAATATGTGAGTGATTTGCCTGCCATCGAATGAGAAAGTAAATTTCACCACTTTAACACAGGCTCACGTAGTTGAGTGGTATTACAGGCGTAAAGACATTTCGAAGGTAGCGAGTTCGAACCGCTACTATATTGATGTAGTCGTTTACGTTAATAAATAGTTTTGTTTTTGTTCTTTATTTTGTTTGTGATATTAAAGAACGTTTTAGTTGTTAATTAACCGCGTGGAAAGCACAATGCATCCAATTGTTGACAGTTAAAAATAAAATTATCATGTTATTTTAATCATGAGAATGAGGGTAGCATAAATTCCAATACGAGAAACATTAATCCAATGTGTGTGCAACAATAATACTCGCTCAGTAATAATAAAAATACTACTGATTTAAGTTGCTATAAAAAAATAACTAAAATATCAAGATACTTTTGTGATGTTACCTCAACATTCCTTAATAGGTAAGTAATTAACATGAAGATATACAAATATTTAAAAGTTCAAAAAGTAAAATTTGACTGGGATTCGAACTCAAAACTTTGCAGGATTTAAACACTTAAAAAGCGAATCTGTAAACGCTGGGGTCAGGGAGACTTACCAGAATTTAACAAAAACTACGTTCATATACCAGTTATAAGAATTTTATGAGTTATTGTTATTACTAAAGAAAGTGTAACTGATGATAAATAAATACGAATGGTTTTGAATCAATTGTAATTTGCAAGTGTATAAGTGTGTGTGAGTGAGGAAACGAGTTTTGTTACACACACATTTATGTAGAACATACTGGTGACTTTTTCTGCTTGCCAAAATCAATATAACGATCTGTATAATACTTATATCACTAGACAGGCTATCGTTTTTGTCTTGTGTACTAATCAAATAACCCGCCCCTGATCGCTCCCGGTCCAAAAGTGCCCATAACACTTGCTGCGTTGCCACGTTGGATGGCAATAGACAGCCTTTGGACCAGGAATGACCCGGAACGAGTGTCACCGGTCTTCTCGATGAGCCTCTGTCCGATTTCTTTAATAATTTGTATATTTTATATATTTATTCAGGTCCACCAACAAATGTTTACATTTAAACAAGTTCAAATAGCTAAATATCTAAGCACACTTCATGATGTACAGTTACTTATAGGTAGACACAGCATACAAGAAGTTACATTAAAAAAGGAGCTACATACCATCACACTTCACAGTAACAAAGTTATTCGAACAAAGTAGTTACATAACAGGAAAATTTTAACTTTATCTAGCAACACATAAGTGGTTAATTTTTTTTATGTGATAATAATGAGAAAAAAAACATACAGTGGCAACAAAAATAAGCTAAAAGAAACTAAGCCAGTTCTGGCAAGGAGCTGTAAACTGCACAGCACTGATTTCTAAATCAAGTGTATGAAGACAAAAGTATCACTCATATTATCCACGGTCTCCTCATTGCCTACAATGAGGTGAAATGACACCCACATTTCACCCATAATTGTATTCGGTCCTAATAGGGACTGAGCCTATTGCCCTCTTCCGGGCACTATTGTTGACTGAAGCCATGCATCTGAGGCTGAGTCTGGGCTGTATATATCTATCTGATGTTAAACAGCCCTATCCCTTAGTCGCCTTGGTCTAATTTCGTTTTCATAATTCCCTCATACCTCCCCCGGGCGAACTACACAGTATGTTTACAATCGTAACTGCACACATAACACAATTCTTCAACCATTAATTAAACTCAAAAAGGTCAAAGTACAAAACTGAAAGTTATACTTAAACAAAGATAATGATGTTGATTTGATATATGGCTTTACCGATAGCCGCTTGACCTTTTGCTATGAGGTCAGGCCCCATAGCCCACGGTCCAGCGTCCCTCGACGTAAAACAATTGATGTTAAGCTTAAGGCTCTAATTGTATTAGCCAACATTTATCAGATCGACACCTTCTTCTCACGATTGATGTCATAAGGCTGGGTGTACACTTGCGAACGTGGCGATTGTGACGTCATAGATGTTTCATAAGATCCTATTAATGATAACTGGGCATTGATTCTGCAAAAGCAAAATCTTAAATTTGAGACTTTTAAGGTTTGCTGTAGAAGTTCAAAATTCAAAGAGTTTTTGCCTAGTGAATGAAAAACTTTAATGATACTCTATTCATTTAATCGTGGACTTTAAGCGTTTAGAAATAAAGTCTCAAATTGTATGCCATTTTTTGCAGTGTTTGCAGTATGACAGTGGTTTTGCAATAATAAAATCGAGGGCCTGGTTCACCTTAGAGACAATTATATTTTATTTCTCAAGAATAGTAACCGAAATTACTAATTTTCTAGCTAACCACCCCAGATAATCTAAATTGATTGTGATAGGAGTAACTATATCGGTAACGGATTCGAACCCGAGATCTCTCGATCGTATAGCAGACTCCTTAACCATTAAGCTACCGAACATCGCCTTTAAATTGTAATGCAAGTGTATTTAAAAGTCATTATGTACCTATTAAGGCTGTCAAACACCATTTTAGAATTAATAGCATCTAGAATAGTGACGTTTACTTTTATACTTCACCTGACCTTACCAGCAAGTGGTGCGCAGTCAAATTGACGATACAAACATAACTACGAAATTAGATCAGAGAATAAACATTGCCATACAACGTGACAATGCTGCCAGTCTTCTGGGAACGATACCACAAGAGGCATGCGATCCGGAGGAATTCCACGACGCATTGTAATAATTTTTAACTATAAGTTGTATAATAGATATTTTAGTTTTATTGTTTATTTTATTTTTTATGAATATTTGACGTGATAAATAATAAAATTATCCTCTACGAAATATACATTGTTGTGGTAAATCACCACCGGACGCCCAAGTCAGTATGAAATGGAGAAGTGCAAGACTGAAAATGGACCCTGGACTCCGAGATGAAAGACAAACCAACCCAAGGTAGATAATGATTTGGTAGATCGCCCACATAGTCATTATTTTGACTTGATCATCAATCATACAAAAATGGTTGGAAGAATTGAACTGAATTTTGGATCATTGATTCCTACTTCGATTTCTCTTCGTTAGCCAGCGCTAGGCAGGTCTTAAGTGGTGTCGCTTGACTACCTAATAGGATCATACTTTGATCACAATACCCACTTACTAGACCATCAATCAAAACTCCCATTTATTTGTACCCCAGGGCTCTTTCGTACGATCAGATGATCACTAAACACAATGGAAGTGACTATTAGCTCCGATATCAATGAGAAATCAATTGGGACTTGTTACCTACTAAAACATGTGTTATAACATTATATAACCAATGATGTTTTATAAATTAAATCATAACATAACATAAACTCACGCCTATATCCCCGAAGTGGTACGCAGAGGTGCTAGCTACATTTCGCCAGTTTATGTTTAGGTCCCAATACAATAGGTGGCAAGCCTATTGCCATTAACTGGGCACTTATAAACCTGCGATAAATACACACATAACTTCGAAAAGCATCGAAAAGTCATTAATGTGTGCCATGGTAAAACCTGGGAACGAACCCGAGACTCGGTCTCAGCAGTCCATTGGGCATGGGTATGCCACTAGACATTGCAATCATTTAGTATATAACCGCATGGTTCCCGGCAGAGCAGAATTTGGGCCACTCCATCTCTTCCCGTGCGGTGTCGTACAAGGTGACTAAGAGATAGGGCTGTTTAACATCAGAAAGATATATACAGCTCAGTCTACATGACTCGAGTCAACAATAGTGTCGGGAAGGCGGCAATAGGCTCACCCTCTATTATGTAGGGCCGAAAACAATAAGTGAAATGTGGGTGTTAATTCACCTCTGCCTAACCTTCAGGGGATAAAGACGTCTAGAAGTCTAAAATTAAATGGCACCTTGTAAAGTGTCACCATTGTCACATGGTATGCGTAAGTAATGGTGAACATCTTTTCTGAGACTGCCTTCAGCTTATCATCAGGTAAGGCGAAGTCTTATTGACGTGTCCTATATATTTCTTCACGTAAGAAGCCTTAATTTTTTTTTACTTAGTGCTTGCGCCATTTTTGAAAGCTGCCATGTTCCTACATGCCCTGTCTATTAATAATACTTCATTAGTTATAACCATATCTCGAGCTGGAGAAAACGGCGCTAAACTCTTTTGTTGTTATGTCATACAATGTTTTGACACTGTTGTACAGAGGTGTAAGGCACAGGTCAGACAGTCAATAAAGATCCATAATCGTGATATTTGTGAGGTATGGATTGCGTTTGCACCTCAATAATATGATATACATTACGATTATCACTATCACGATATTATTGACAGTCTAATCCCTACCTTAGGCTTATTGAGATAGGACACAAAAGGAATGAGGTACAGAGGACGCAATCTGCTATTACTTTTACCAAGAATAGCTAATCAAGTTGAGCGATGTACAGTAAGTACATTAATCAATCAATTAGTCCATCGCAGTCTAATGCTGGACATAGGCCTCTCCCAATATTGGGAGACTGACGAGGCCTACTGTTTCCACGCTAGCCAGACGGGTTGGTACAGGGTTTTATTTCAAGTTTTCCATCTCTCGCAGTGGTATCGTCTGCATATTTTTTTGTTTGTCGCCTCTTAAGCCACCAGTCAGATGGCTTAAGTCTTGGGTCTTCAAATCTAAGATAACCTCACCTGTAAGGTAGGACACGGACAAGACTTTTTTATACTTAGATGGCAGACATACGGCCTACCTGATGGAAAGTGGTTACCGAGGCCTATGGGCGTGTGCAACATCAGAGAATTCACACTTCTGCTGCCGACCCTGTAAGAATAGACAGTTTCTGTGCCGTCAGTGCAGAAGACAACCAGGATAAGCCTTTGTTCTTCCTACTGACAGTACAAAAACTCTCCAGTGAGCTTTGGCTACTCTACTCACCGCCGGGAACACAACACGAGGTTACTATAGCCGCAGTATTCTGCAGAGCGGAGGTACTTCCCCAGTCGTGTCCGACCTCCTTATATTCCTTACTCTGGCGGAAGCTTTCCTCTCGAGGTTGAAGGATCAAACCATAAACACTCTTGTAAATAGGGGGGGAAGCCCCGTAATTTTTTCCCTGCCTATAAATCGGTATTTTAATAAAATATTTGTTGGTATTAGATGTAACTAGAATATATAGGTAGGTAGGTAGGTGCGCAGATACAAAATGCCGTGCCCAATTAAGTGTTTACGTGTTGAAGTCAAACCGCAGAGTATCTTAACCGCAATAACTACCCTACTTAACCGAGTAATTTATAGGAAATGAAATAATTTTAACCGACTTCAAAAAAGGAGGAGGTTCTCAATTTTATAAGTATTTTTATATATATTTTTCTTGCGCGATATCAGAGCCAATGTGAAACAAATGAACGGAGTTTTATTTTTGACAGCCTCTGTGACGTAGCGGTAGTGATCGCGCCCGCTACGCATTAGGCGCGGGTTCGATCCCCGCCCAGTGCAAATATTTGTATGCATGAATATAGGTATTTGCATTGGTATGGGTGTCTCTATGTATAATATGTATGTATTTGCAACAAAAAAAGTATTTAAGTATGTTTTTACCGCCGCGTGGTTCCCGGCAGAGTAGAATTTGGGCCACCCCATCACTTCCCTTCCCATGCGGTGTCGTTCAAGGCGACTAAGGGATAAGGCAGTTTAACATCAGACAGATATATACAGTCCAGCTCCGCCTCAGATGCATGGCTCGAGTCAAGAATAGTGACCGGAAAACGGCAATAGGCTCACCCCCTATTACGTGAGACCGAATACAATGACTGGTGAAAATGTGGATGTCAATACACCTCTGCCTAACCCTCCAGGAATAAAGGCGTGATTATATGTATTTATGTATGTATGTAATGGCAAATTTGGCGAGGTGAGGTCAAACAAATCACCACAACATCAAAGAAACAAAATAACAAAGGCATTTCAGTTGTGTTCGACCAGTCTATATCCTCTGATTTTATAAATGAGCCTAATTAAAAAAGAAAGTAGGCATGTAGTTTAGTTCTTTCAAACACCAGTGAAGCTCCTAATCCCCAAACCAAACAGCTGGCAGCTAATTCCCATCCAATCCGTGGGAGTCAACACCGATACCGTTATGCGTGTTGTATAGATATTCAAAATGACTGTACAAAATTAAATGATCCAACAATATCATATAAACCAGTATGGTAGATAGCATTGTTCAACTTTCATCTCTATTAGTGTAAAACAAACAACCGCCTACAATAATTGGGCTCTTTGTGTCGATATAAAGGAGCGTTAAATATCGATAAGCGACGCATCTCTATTCACGCATTGTTGTCGAGTCATTGATCACATCGATGCTTTCACTAGTGTTCGTGTATTAGTTTAGGTTGTGAGCATAGTGGTGAGTGGAGAGACTAGCGTGCTAAATAAACACGACTTTTTGTATCAACTTTCCCATCTGATGCAGTTACCATGGCTTATATCGATAAGATGACCTCTGTGGCATAGCTGTAGAATGTTCGATAGTTACGCAGGGGCGCGGGTTTAATTCCCACCCAGTGGAAATATTTGTATTCATGAATATGTATATTTACATTCGTCTGCGTGTTTCTATGTATAATATAAAAGTATTAAAAAAAAAATCTAAGTATGTTTATTCGTATTGTAGATTCCATAACACAAGCTAGTTATACTATGCTTACTGTGGGACTAAATAGCGTTGTGTAAAATGTTGTATAATTATGTATATTTATTGTACACCAATAAACCAATGGCTCACTTATGCATAGGGAATGTTAGGTAGGTCATTAGTTTATTACATAGTGTGGGTGTATAGGGATCCACCAATATCTTTGAAGCCCTAAATCAATCAATTGGGGCACCTGCATCCCGGTATCGCCGAATGGTTGATTTTAATTGATAAACTAAGCTCCAGTGCAGGCTCTCCTTACGAGGGGACAAATGGCAGTCGCCCCTCATCAAAGCTAATATAGCCAAATCAAAAGCAAGTAAACCCGGGCGACAAAGTACGAGCTTTAAATGTAGCCGGGACTAATGCTACAATGATGTCACTTTTATCATAATCACAGCGTTAGCGTATAAATACATACACTACCTACCTATACCTATATTTATTATTTTAAGATCTTTGTAAAACCTATGTTCCACAATTTAATAAATAATAATAATAACACTTTGAAGAAAAATTCAAAATTTGTATACGAGCTATACAAAAAAAGCACTTGTATATAACAACTGTTTTAACCATACATAGAATCTCTAATCTACCGTTACTAAAACCACAGCCTAACATTAGCACGGATCGTGAATCAGCGCGGGATCCCCGACCCAGTCTAATAAACCGCGATGTGCCATACTTGTTTTAGAAAGCCACAGGTCCTATTGTATGTACTTTTGGAAACTAGTTTGGCTAGGCTAGTTTTTAACACTAAACAATAACACTAACTATCTGATAGTAAGCGGTTACCGTAGCTTACGTATATGCTTACTTATACCCTTACCATTAGAGAAGCTATGTACTGTATATGTACCATCAGGAAGCTGTGTATGTTTGCCTCATTAGTAATATACACTGACGGACTCATAAACTGCATCAAAGTTCAGGTTTACTCTAAAAGGATTTTTTATAATAAGTATGCAAACTTTTTAGATTAAATTATATAAATATGGAAAGACTGGCTCTTAATCTTAAAAAAAAATTAAATTTAAAAATAGAACTGCAGTAAAACAAATGAATATAGCCGGGAAAGAAAATTTACTTGTAGTATCAGATTTGCGTGTTATTTATAGCAAAGTTTTAAATTGATTCTCATTGATTTTTTTTGTTTTGTCAATTGAATTATTGTTACCAGCATAATTGTTGGGTTAGTTTTTTAACACATCGAGAGTTTTTGAACCATAATATGGATACTTCGTCCGAACAAGCGGCACAAATTGTAGCATTGGTGCGGGAGGGCTTGGATCAACGAACGATTGGTAGAAATTTAAATTTAAACCAGTCTACGGTTTCTAGAATATACAGAAGGTTTGTAGAGACAGGTTCTTACAGGAGGAGACGTGGTACAGGCAGAACTCGAGCAACCACAGGTCGTGATGACCGATTTATTGTTATAACTTCCCTGCGAAATCGTTTCCTCACGTCAGTTAACATCAAAACCGAGCTTAATGAAGTGCGTGGAGTAAACGTGTGTGCACGAACAATAAGAAGAAGGTTAAAGGAAGCGGATATCACCCCTTTTAGACCAGCAAATGGTCCAAAGTTGTCTACAGCTCACAGACAAGCTCGCTTAAGATTTGCGCGTCATCACCTGAATTGGACAGAAGAGCAGTGGGCCTCTGTATTGTTCACGGACGAGTGTAGGACATGTTTATATGGTGCAGATGGTCGCAGAAGAGTCTATCGTCGACGTGGGGAGCGATATGCTCAAAGTTGCATTGAGGAGCGTGTTCCTTTTGGAGGCGGTTCATGTATGGTCTGGGGTGGCATATCGATGAACGGGCGAACCGAACTTGTGTTCATAGACATGGTCCGTCAAAACGGTAATAGAGGGGGTTTGACAGCACATCGCTACATAACAGAGATATTAGAAGATCACGTGGTGCCTTACATGGGATTCATAGGCGAAAATTTTACTTTAATGCAGGATAATGCCCGGCCGCATGCAGCTGCACAAGTTCAACATTATTGCGAAGAGGTTGGGATACGTACAATGAATTGGCCAGCACGCAGCCCGGATCTTAATCCCATCGAGCATGTTTGGGACAATTTAAAAAGAGCTGTATATGCGAGAAACCCTTCGCCCACGACAGTGGCAGCACTAAGAACAGCACTTTCAGAAGAATGGGACAATATTCCGCAAGATCTTTTAAAAACCCTTATAAAATCTATGCGGAACCGATTAGAATCCGTAATAAGGGCACGTGGGGGTAATACACCTTATTAAAACACAAATAAACCCTTGCATAAAGTTTGTGTCTATTGTTAAAACCAATTTTTTAATTAAACCAATTTTTCTTAAATTTCTGTTTTTTCTTCAATAAAAGTCTTAAGGTCCTTTCCAGTACATAAACTTAAACTTAAAGATATGACCCTACGCTGTTTTAAAGTTCACGAACCAATCTAGAGGTTTCAATTTAAATCTGCATAGAAAGTATGCATACTTGGTTAAAATATTTATTTCAAAGTCGTCTATTACTTTGATGCAGTTTATGAGTCCGTCAGTGTATAATAGTCTTTTATAAATAAGGCTTGTCCTGATTGTGTCTTCTGCACTGACGGCAAAGAAACTCTCCATTCATACAGGGTCGGTAGCACTGGTGTGATTCCTCTGATGTTGCCCACGTTCATAGGTCACGGTAACCATTTTTCATCAGGTGGGCCATGTGCTCGTCTGCCTCTTAAGTTGTTTGAAATAATGTATTGTATACCTACCTAGGGCGGAAAAATATGGTATCTCATAAGACTACAACCCGACCACTAACTTCTTGTAGACGACATAAACGATAATTTAGTATTATATTTTATACAACTTAGGTGGCAGACAACCACAGGGCCCTCATGATGTAATGTGGTTACCGTGGCATATGGGCGTGTGCAACGTCAGGGGAGTCACACTCGTGTTGCCGACCCTGTAAGAACAGAGAGTTTCTGTGCCGTCAGGCAGATGACAATACAGGGCAAGCCTTTGGTTTTCCCACTGACAGCATAAAACTCTCCAGTTAATTCTAGCTACCCTACTCACCGTCGGGAACATAACAAGAAGTTATTATAGCCCTGGTATTCTGTAGAGCGCAGGTAATTCTCTAGTAGGACTGCTCAATTGGGACGGGAATACCCTCGTGTCCTTTAAAATTTGAGTTTTAATTTTTGGTGGGATAAGCATCGGTTATCTCCCAAACACGTACCTAAAAAAAAGTTCAGTCATTTCCTCCCGGTTGAAAATTCATCAAATAACAGTTAACCTAATATTTTGAAGGAAAAACGCGTCAGCTGACCATAACCTGATGGATAATACATCAACCGCAGGGTGGAATCGGAATCATTGACATTGAAAATTAATACAACGCACATAACATGTGCTAAAGTTATTTTAAAACAAAAAGACCGTGGATCACATCACAAGGCGTACGCGCATTTATTTTTAATTGGTGCCTTCGAAATGGTTGCTTGTACAAAATTTGCAATAATTTAATATATTTGTGCGGTTTGCTCAAGCGCTTAATGGACACCATTTTGTTAATTATTTATAATTGAGCCATAGTAGATGCTAGCGTGGAATTAAGTCGTTGCAAAATAACAGAAATGTTTGAAGTGTGCCCTTTTTCAAAGGTCTCCCATAATTATGGGTTTATTAACTAGCTATAACAATTATGTTACTGAGGTAGCAAAGTTAACTATTTCTTTTTGTGGTATAATCTCGAAATCTGAAGTATCTAACGTAAACTGGGGATACCCTTTGACAGTTTGTATAACATTTTGATAACACCACTTTATCATCAGTAATATAAATCGTTAATAATTATCACTTTCTTCATACATGGAATTGTTATTACGCTTGCCAGCTGCTCTTGAAAAAATAAATTTTGGTGGTCTCAAGTTATACAAACAAACTATCACCACAGATAACATAATATAATTTCTTATACTATCACAAAGTATTCTCAGTTTACGGTACGTACCAATATATTTTGAATAGCAAAAGGCAAGAATGTTTAAAATACTATAGTAGAGTCTGTTTCGTAAATCGTACCCGCCTAACAGTTGCAACTTTTATAAAGTTGTTAAAACCGTATGCAGTTATAAAATATTAAAGCTTAATTGAGGTTTTAACTACTCTATGAATATAGCTGTATATAACTTCATCTTTTTAGATCAATATCTATATTGAGGCATTATATTAAGTAATCTGTGATTTATGCAACAATAATTATTTAATTTCAGGCGCTTGCGATGGGGCTCGTCGGACAGCCCAGCGAAGACAGGTAATATATAATAACTTGTTATATAACGCAACCGTTATTTTTCTTTTAAATAACGTTACTTAACGTTATTTCACACACCAAAATTTTTACTTTTCATTGTTTTACTAAATATTTCGAATTTGAAATACAAGCTCGACAATTCTAGATGGAATTCTTTGAAACGTATGGAAACGCGTCTCTGGTAAATACTTATTTGTCTTTTGTGTGTGTTAGTACTTACTTGTTTCGGCGCTTCATTTGAATCTAAATTGCATTCTTTTACTGTAACCGCTGAAATTAATAAAAAAAATCTAAGCTTCTAAGCTAATTCTAAAAAGCTCGTTTGCTTTAAGTAACGTTATTTCTGTGAGAGCTCTTATCAATTTTTCGGATTCAACAGCTATAAGACAAACCCAGAAAAACCAATGAGTCTCGTTAATATATTGTGCTGAGCTGCCAAGACTCATCAGAAATTATTATATATATATAATTATTCATTAAAAAACAATATTAAAAATATTCTATTTATTAAAGCAAGCGAGTGAGACGCGGTTAAAAATTCAGACCAATTTTACTGACATTCGAAATTTAAAACGAGACCTACAATTTTTTTGTTTTATTTAGATTTTTTATAATTTCGGCGGTAAAACTAAATGTGTTTTAATCTGGGTGTACATTGTTTTTATCACTTTGTCTGAATGCATGCTGCACCTGTGTGTTTTATAACTAAAAATTGATAATTTTTTCCACTCATCTACATTTAAACTTTTCATGGGTAATGTTTTCTATTCATTTTGTATGATTTCATACAGATTTTCTCATTATAAGTACGTGGTTTATTCGCTCAATTTTGTATAATATACAAAGCTCCTGAGTATTTGCAGTAGCTGTCAATATCCTCATTACATTTATTTCCAATAACTGACATTATTTGAGTTTTCACATTGCGACAGCTGTTTCTTTAAATATATTTTTACTATGGCTACACCGATAAGGACAGTCAGATGTTTCTGACTCCGGTCAAATACATTACAGGTATTTTATAACTTCTTTCTCTTTCTGACTGTACAAAACTCCACAAGCATCCACTCACTCAATCATTTCAGTTTGTGTTCTTACAAATTTACTTTCCAACCTTTTAACAAGGGTGTTCACTTTTCCATTTCCTTATTTTTAAACCACCTCTTCCCACACGGAACCTCGAACCAAGACCAGCATTCTTGTTCGTAGGACTCGCAGCTGTATTCGCCCTCGCCAAGCGTTGAGAGTTTACAGGAGATTGCCGAGGCGATGGGCGCCGCCGGCTTTGAGCACTACACGGAAGGCAAGGCACTGGTGAAAAGGCTCATACCTGCGAACAGTCAGCCGGATCTGGACGTCGTTGAGTACCAAGGTTAGTCCATGTTTCTGATGGTTTTAGTCCTGATTGGCGGCGGTGAAGTGGGTAATCTGAACATTATAGTACTATAAGCTACCCCAGATACCCCAGACTCCGAAGTGAAGACCTCGGAGGCAACCTGGACTAACGCAAGGATAGTGATAAGTCCTATAAGCAAAGTGGTTAAGGTTTAATTATCATACTAACGGTTTCCCGGTTGCATGCTTTACATTTTATAGTCCGTCGTCCGTTTATTATTTTTGATTGGATTATTGACTTTTGTGTGTGAGAGCGACTGCCTTCTAACCTCTGAAAGTCTAGAAGAAAACTTGCGCCAGAACCTCATCAGTTGTTGAACTGGTGCACCGATTAGCAGGTCAGGTTAACTTGCTGTAGGTACACAGTCCACACGTTAAGCAAGGTTTATTTATGGTTAACATTTGCATACAAAAGATTCTATGAAATGTTTCCAGGAGTGATCGGCCGCGCTGGCGTGGACTTCCCTGCCTACCCCAACATCCCGGCGACAGGGTTCAACTGCAAGAATGTGCCCACAGGATATTATGCGGACTTGGAAACTGATTGCCAGGTATTTACTGTCTCATTGATCCCGTAGTATAAGTCCTGGGTACGATTCTGTCTCGGGCAAAGTGTTGTATCTTTTATAGTTGCGGCACGCTATAATGGCCGTTTTCACACGACTGGTTTTGCTCGTTTACTCTTTTTTTGTGCGCTTAATATTGGAACCGCGAATAGGCGAGTGGTATGGTAATCGACTGCTGAAACGAGGTCTCGGGTTCGATCCCAGGTTTACCATGGCTCACACCAATGACTTTTCGATGCTTTTCGAAGTTATGTGTGTATTTATCGCGGGTTTATAAGTGCACGGTTTAGGGCAATAGGCTCGCCACCCATTGGGACCTAAACATAAACTGGCGAAATGTGGGAGCAAGCACCTCTGCCTACCCCTTCGGGGATAAAGGCGTGCGTTTATGTAATGTTATGTTTAATATTAGACAACGAACTGTTCGACGAATAAGTAAAGAAAAATATGGCGAGACTGGAACAGAAGAAAATAAACTTCAAGTACCAAAAAAGAGAAAACGAGCAAAACCAGTCGTGTCAAAACAGCCATCATAACGTATCGCAACTATAGGAAAGTTTCACCAGTAATACACTTTGATTCATTTCCGGAGATTCTACAGACAAGAAAGTTAAAAAAAAACAAAGTAACTAAAGAAGTATTACTCCATACCTATGTCATTGTCAGTACAAATACACACCACATCTAAGTGAAATCACTAATAACATGACTTTTTTGCAGGTTTTCCACATTTGCGATTCATCCCGCAAGATCTCATTCCTATGTCCAAACGGCACCATCTTCAGCCAGTCGCACCTTATATGTGACTGGTGGTTCAAGGTGGATTGCGCTTCTGCCCCTGCCCTTTACGAATCCAGTGCTGAATACTACTCCAATGAACAAAAGAAGAGTCAGAAGATCACCCAGAGCCTGAGCAAGAACCAAGATCTTCAACAACTGGGCGCAGAAACTAATATCAGGGCGGAAACGAGACGCACGCCAGTGCCAAGCACCACCGAACGATTCCTCAGGAATAGGCAAAGACAACCTGAGTCTACTAAAGCAACAGCCAAAACTCACCAAGCACTCTTCACTGACAACTTCAACCCCACACAAAGGACTGCTGCCACAGCAGCTTTTGAACAAAGAAGGAAGAATTTAGTCCAACTGATCAATAACAACTTCGGTAATGGTAGGACTTCGACTTCTTCGCCAATATATCAAGATAACCAAGTATATAGAGCTACAGCAGCCACGCCAGAGTATCATATCAAAGAGATGCAGGTAGCAGCTGAAACAGCATCATTCGCAAACAACAACAATAGACAATTCCTTCAAGATTTCCATAATAAGAACTACCGTCCCTATCCAGTATACAATCCGACTGTAACACTGAAACCTAAAACTAAGAATAACCCTAATTTGACGACTCTGTACGACATCCGCGACAAACAAACGAACCAAGCGGTACATTCGCCTTTACCGACTACGACTAAAAGACCAACATTACACCCATATACCAAGAGCGAAATCACTGCGAAGCAGGAACCTTACACCAGGCCCGGGGTATCACTGTTGAAAACCTACCTCCAAAAAGAAAAGAACAGGACAACGGCTGCTGCTACTGAAAGAGCTACACAGGTGACAGCAAGGAAGGATGAAAGCGAACAACTGCTGAAAGAAAATAGAGCCGGTAAGAGCATTTTCGAGTCAGTCACGAAAATACCTCATACTACTAGATCTGATGTTTATACACAAACGGCATCCTCTGAAAGACATGACATATTCGCAGACACTAAAAATGTGAAGACTACTACGGAT
Organism: Eilema griseolum; assembly: GCA_963662185.1. Taxonomy (NCBI): domain Eukaryota; kingdom Metazoa; phylum Arthropoda; class Insecta; order Lepidoptera; family Erebidae; genus Eilema; species Eilema griseolum. Next base: position 1,069,055 of record OY759250.1, on the reverse strand, counting down.
TCTTACAAAGAGCGTCGTGAAAGGCTTATGAGGAAATTAAACTTAGATATATACGCACCTACTGAATCATCTGACCCAACTGGCAAAGATTTAGCAGATCAAATCAACAAATCAGATTTACCAGTACCACCATCCTTAACACCTAAAACACTGCACAGTTTGGCTATTTACTACGCTACTGCTCTAGACAATTTATCTACCACGACGAATCCCGATGAGACTGAAACTGCTACACCTACTTTTGAGGAATACGAGGCTATGGAAGAAGCACTACCAGCGCTTTTCAGTCATCAAACTATCAATAAATATAGTAGTCTCTTCCGCAACCAAGCACCTAGCGCGGAGCTACTTGAAGAAATGAAAGCAGATCCCAATGGAACTTACAATGAATTAGCAGATGATCTCGCTGTTCAACAGAGTCAAAACCCTATTGCCACTTCGCCACAAATACGAGAACTTGCTCAAGTCTTCACTCATGCCTTATCTGCTTATCTACAAGATCCAGTGCAATTCAGAAAAGTTCTTTCTGACATCAGGCCTACACATCCATCATTTGGTGACCTTTTGAGCACTACTGAGGAATACACTAACACTGAACCAACTACCACAGTCAATGAAGAAGATGACGAAATATTAGGATTTTCTGATGATAACAAAGACGAACATGCTTTGTCTGCGAGAGAACCAAAGGCTTTAGGTATCCCTACCATTTTCCCAGTTACCTATGAAGCGTCTACTACAATCAGACCCATAACTGAACCTATATCTGCAGCATATGTATCATCTACCACCCCCAGAAGTCCTTTCAGATGTTGTGGAAAGATTTCAGCCTCATATACTTCGGCTGCACCTCCGTCCTCAACACCATCATACTCAAACACTGCAGCAGCCAACACAGTCGCTAATAAATTCAGTGACGCAGCACTTACTACAGAAAGTGACTATTCGCCAAATAAGTATGGAGGATTCCAGAACAATGCCCTAACCCTCAATGATAAGCCTTACGGCGTTAATAGCGCTTCAACAGAAGGCAAACCTTTAAGTGAATACGTTGAAGCCACAAACTTACCGACTGCTTGGGGTATTGATGCTTCCGTTTCAACTATCAGTGACTTTGAAAGCAAGAAGATTAGAACGACAACTGCAATTCCTACAACCACATCCGTATACTTTACAGAAACAGAAAATGTAGAATCTGAGAATGAAGAAGAACTACAAAGGGCTCACAGCGAAGCATTCCCTGACCAAGAAAGTAACAGCATTCGTCATGGCAAACAACTTAGTTTCAGCTCTGAAGCCATCAAAAAACCAGCTGAAGAACTTGAAGCTCCAACTTTACCAGATGAAAGCATTACCATTACCACATTGCAAACAACGACAGCACAGCCAACTACAGATTATTTAACAACTACAGCAGCACCTGAAATAGTTTTCACGTCTCCTGACAGCGATAAGACGACAAGCTGGTCCAGTACTTATGGAACTTGGCAGAGCACAATCATTGATCCTATTACACTAAACGATAATTTAAGTCCGAGTGGTCCAGACCAGAATCAAGGGTTAGCAGAAAACACTTACATTCCCAACACAGCAACTACAGCGTCCGACTATTTTGTTACTGAACAGACAGTTTCACCTACAACCATTGACATAAGCATACCAGAAAAGAATAACGTATCCGCTAGAATTGGCAGGCTATTAAAAGATTCTTCAACAGAGCCAGCTCAGGACCTAACAACGATTACAGATACTGTGGTAGAAAAAGCTAAAGAAATCATGAATGTGACCACAGCTGAGAAGTTAATGAATGTAATGAAGAAGACCAAATCAAAGACGGTGAAGCGGTTGATACTGCTGTTGATTCAAACTTGCGACGATGATCACAATCAAACTGCTGAGGCATCGAAGAAAGCTTTACTAGAAGCCCTAATGGCTGTCTCCCAAAAAGATATGGAGGACATGGTAAAAGATCAAGAAGCCACTGAATTACCTACATCAGATATTGATAGGTCCACAGCATTTAGAAGAACTGAGAGAATAGAAAGACCACGAGGCGAAAGGAGAGGTAAAAGTCTTAACTTCGACGCAAGCGCTGTGAATTCTTTATCTAACACAAATACTGCGATAACGGAAAGTATCAAGACCACAATTGAAGATGTCGAACCTACAGCGACTACATTTAACCCACAAAGAACCACCGCAAGAAGGGGTATTAGAAAATATCATACGAAACCTCCGACTGTGGAGCCATCAAGTACCACAACAGTAGACATTCCAAAGGCAGAAGCTAGAGTATCAGAGCCTAGTGATCTCAAGACTGCAGCAGATACAAGAGCTCTAGAGTTACTGAGGTCACTCTACACCATCGCCGCAAGATGGGGTTGAAATTAAATTAGTATTGTAAGGATTTTTTGTTTTTATATTTAGGGGTTGATTCTGTGACGTTCGCACCAAAAGATTCGACAATTTAGATTAGTTTTTGTAAAATTTCTGTTGTGACTTGTTGATTTTTTAATACATTACAAATTTATGTATATATATAATATTTAATCTATAGAAGAATACAAGTAATATTAATAATTATTATTATCAATCTCGACTTATAAATATCAACTTTTTATATATCGATTAGGTATATATATCCCCATCACATTCTTTGACATACATATGAGATGCGGATGTGATATAATTGTTAAGAATGTCAAGATATATATTAAAAAAAATGAAAATATATGTGTTATAACAGGAACATTACAAAGTAATGTCAAGCCCTAAATATAAACTGTACATGTGATGTAGATACTTATAGAAGTATTGAACTTTGAATTAAATTAATAACATCAGTATTTTCAGAGACTTTGAAATTTTGCTCACTCTGAATTAGAATATAGTTACACTATGACAACATATACAATATATACTAAAATAATAGTAAGATTAGATGCACAAGTATATTAAGTACATAGATATTTTATCTTACCAAGTATACAGCCTACTAATTCTCTTTTACCATCAATTTCAAATTTACATAAGTCAGATTTCTCTAAAACAAAATTGTACATGTTTCACCGAGATATAATTTTCAATATAATCTTAAACCTTGTATGTTTATAGAAATTATAAGGCAAATAAACAAATATAATAACAAAAATTTTACTGTAAAATATTGATCAACCAAGCTATATCATATAATATAAGCTATGAAAGTGGAAGTCCATCAACGTTGGCCTAGCCACTCCGAAGATTAGCCGAAACAAATAGACAAAAAAATACTTGTTATAATTTGTATAGATTATGTACAAATCTAGATTATTTGAGGATTTTACTAACTATTTATTTGATTTACTAATTACTTTATACTGTGTTTATTTTCTCTCTCAATTTGTGTATGTTGTCTAATGTAACTTGCTTAGTATAACTTAGTTAACTTATTTTATTAATACTGTTAAATTCGACATAATAGACTTACCCATAGTATTCTATGTATAGGAAAACAGATTTTTATATAGTTTCCTATAGGTTAGGAAACATGTTAGCATAATATACTGAGTTACCTATAAGCATCGAATCCACTACGCAACAATTGACGCGCAACATCTGACGTCAACATGATGTGCAGCGTTGGACAACATCGCGCGACGTGGCTAGTTGGCGTGCAACATAACACGCGGCTTCGATCATTTTGGTCATCCGTCAACAGATAACGTTGTTTCGTTGCCGCGAGTAACATGTTGCGGAACATCTCGCGCGACAAATGTTGCGTAGTGTATTCGAGGCTGTATCTACGTTTAGTTGTTTACCGTATTCGTTACACTGCCACAATGATACTGTAATATATTTTGTAAGTGGACTATTCCTAGATGTATTATATGTTCGATATTTTTTAGTAAATTTTTATATAAAATAATATTTTTTGTTTTATTTTTTTCGATCGTTTTTGACATCATTACCTTTTTCCTATTACCTTTTTAAATATAAGTCCTACACTTGGCAATATCTGTTGCACCCACGGGAGGACATAGGGTAAATCTACTCTAGTCTAGGAAACCACTGCTCTTAGAAATGAGAGAAGACCTCTTCGACCTAACATTAATCCTAGTGGCATTCGAAGCTTCCACATTGGAGTCTGGGGTCATCTTTAGCAGTCTAACTGCGGGTTTCATGAACTTTGATACCTATTGTTCGTGAAGCGACTGCCATCTGCCTTCCACAACCCTTTGGCGGTATATGACTTTTTAGGGACTCCAACTACAAGTTATGACTGCCATAGATGGTATGGCAACCAGGGCTGACGGCTAAACGTGCTCTTCAAGAAATGAAAAAATAACACATACATTAAATTACTTTAATACAGTAACAAATTAATCCATCCATCAAAGTTCTACCTTAACGGCTTGAGTTTAAGGTCACTTTTCCCCGCAGTGCGTTTCATGAACTTCTCGATATCATTCTCTGTGACCTTGTGCCCAGGCTTGAAGTAACTCTTGAGCTTGCGTTTCTTCTTCATCATTACCTTGGAGGCGGCGAGGGCCCCCCGGCGTTGAAGGGACTCGAAACGGTCGCGGAGGAGGTTTGCTGAAAAAGTAACCTTATGTTCAAGACTTTACGACTCAGATTTCTTAGATACAGCTAGTTTGAGACCTAGGATCATCATTAATTCAACTCAGTAGGGCCGGCTGTCCAGTCTTAACTGAAATGTGGCTGAACTTCGATTTTATACGCGAAGTGACTCTTATCTGGTCTCCGCAACCTATTGGGTTATCAAACTACTGTAGTTAGACTATTGGGATGCATGTATGCATTGTTCATGAAATCAATTAATCAAATAAAATCATTGGAACTTTTCCCATACGCCTTAAAGCGATCCTAGAAAGGGACTATTCACTGATTCTGGTCTCCTCTTGGCTGTGGATATATTTTTAAACCACATAAAATATACTCACTGTTACTCTTAATATTCCTGAGATCTCCTGTCAGCTCTGCGGGGTCTACGAACTCAGGCTCTGCCTTGGGAGTCTTGTGCGCGCTGAGAGCAGGCAAAGCCGTGCTGGCAATAATAGCGCGTTTCTTCACGCGTTTCTCACGCTCCGAGGCTTGTTCCTTCTCATCCTTTGATATCGACGACTGCAGCTTGCGTAGTCTGTAAAATACATCGTTCAATTGTATTGTTGCCTCTTAACGACAATAGGATCGACTGCGATTACATGGGACCGAAAATCGTAGTTGGCGAAACTTGTGTACTAATACATCTCTGCCTACTCCTACGGTGATTTACATGTGTATATTGTATGTATAGGTTGTAATGTAAAGATGCAACAAACTTCTTGAAAATCTGAAAATTCGCACGGTTGCACTTACGGGTCAAACACAAACACAATAGACCAACCGTACCGCTCCCATGGTACGCATGGAGGGTGTGAGTCGAGATGAAAAGAGAGACAGAAGTAGCATAAGACTAGAGCGAGCGATGTATTATATTTACATTATTGGAGGAGGTAGGACACGGCGGTATTTCCGCCCAATTGAGCAATTCGACTGAGGAAGTACCTCCGCCCTACAGAATACCGCGGTTATAATAACTTCGTGTTGTGTTCCAAGTGGTGAGTAGGGTAGCCAGAGCTCACTGGAGAATTTGTGCTGTCAGTGGGAAGACTAAAGGCTTGTCCTGCTTTGTCTTCTACACTGACGGCACAGAAACTCTGTACTTACAGAGTTGGCAGCGCGACTGTGACTCCTCTGGTGTTACAAACGTCCATAGGCCACGGTAACCACTTTCCATCAGGTGGGCCGTGTGCTTGTCTGCCCGCTAAGTGGTATAAAAAATATATATCGCCGCGCCGTGAGCGCTGGGGGCGTGTACCATGGGAGTACAACACTCGCAGTCGGTCTAAAACAAAAGGGCCACCAAAGAGACCTATAAAAGCCAATCTGCGCAGGTAAAGTACATTAACAAGATGTTTGCCGCTCCTTACAATACCAAATAACTCATTGCTGATATCAAATTAAATTAACGCCATCTACCGAAGTTGAATGGAACTTCTAAAGAACTGTAGATTCTGCATCACGCAAATACAATTAGAGCGTCAGTTTGCAACATTAAAATAACAATCAATCAATCAACTAGCCCTTCGCAGTCGACTGCTAGACTAGGCCTCTCTCAATGTTGGGAGGCTTTGGCCTACTGTTTGGCCCACGCTGGCCAGACAGGTTAGTATAGTTCAAGTTTTCCTTCTCTCGCAGTGATATCGTCTGCGTATCTTTCCGTTAGTCTCCTCTTACGACACTCGTCGGTTGAGATGGGGTGGTGACACTTGTACTTCTTCTCCGTCACCACACACATTAAAATACCAATATAATGAAATAACAATTAATTATGCATCCATATGAATGTATAGACGATACCTACGTGGGGCGCACTATAAGTTTCCGGAATGAATATGAAAAAATACTATTAAAGGTACAAAATTAATTTATTGTTTTTCAAAATAATCTCCCTTGGCGTCTATGCACTTTTTCATTCGATCAAACCGGTTTTGAAAACTTTTGTGCCACTCCTCTGTGGTGACCTCTGAAACGTGTTTTTCATACTCCTCGACAGCCTCTTCTGGTGATGAAAATCGTTGGCCGCGTAATTGGTTCTTAATTTTTGGGAACAGATAAAAGTCACAAGGTGCCAGGTCGGGACTGTATGCAGGATGATTCATGAGTTCTACATTTTTCGCCTTCAAAAAGTCGTTTGTCTGTCTGGCCGTGTGAGAACTAGCATTGTCGTGGTGCAGGATGATACGGCGTTTACGGTTATTTTTACGGAGTTCGTCAATAACTTCCGGCAAACAAATGGTCGTGTACCAGTCACTATTCACAGTACGACGATTTTCTAAAGCAACAGTAGCCACGTGTCCAGTTTTATTAAAAAAAGAAGCAATCATCCGCTTAGATGCACTTTTCACGCGCGCCACTTTGGTTGGTTTCGGCTCATCTTGAAAGACCCATACGCTCGATTGCTGCTTTGTTTTGGGATCGTAGCAATAAATCCATGATTCGTCACCTGTTACTATGTCCCACACCAAATTTGACGTACCTTCGTTGAATCCGGTAAGCATGGCACTGCACCAAGAGACGCGGTCCGTTTTTTGATCCTCGGTCAAGTTATGTGGGATCCACCGCGAGCACAGCTTTCTCACACCCAAATGTTTGTGTAGGATTGATTGTATTTGACTCATGCCTATTTCTAAGGATGCGCGAATTTCATGGTAGGTCACATGCCTGTCTGTTTCAATCATACGGCGCACAGCATCGATGTTTTTGTTGGTCACAGCGGTGGACGGCCGACCATCGCGAGATTCGTCACTGAGATTGATACGACCACGCTTGAATTCTGCAAACCAGCTATAAACAGTCGTCTTGCATGGAGCTTCATCGCCAAAAGCTGTTTCAAGCCGAGCGATGCTCTGTTGAGCCGTCAAATTACACTTAAAATCGTAGAAAATCATACTACGAAAATTTTCCCGAGTTAAATCCATGTTGATGCAGACACACAATTTTTTAAATGGCGCCACAAGGTAAAAACAAAAGACAGTCAGATGAAACAAACTGTATTCTACAGCCAAAGAGTTCTATTTTCAAATGTTGTAATAAATTTTTCAATATTGTTTATGTAAGTGGCCAGTTCCGGAAACTTTTAGTGTAACCTATGTATAACGAAAACGTATTTTTTATTATGTCTGTCTGTTTTATAGGGTAATCTACGAAACGAGTGCGCCAATTAAGACGAGAATTTCACTGTAGATAGCTAATATTATAAGGTATGACTTAGGCTACTTTCATATTAGAATTATTAGGATACCGCACACAAAAATTAAAAAGTTAATCAAAGTTATATGTCACGCAGACCAAGTTGTGGACACAACTATAAGCTATAAAAACATCATAACTTACTTATAAAGGTCCGTAATCTTCTTCTTGTCAATCTTCGCTCGCTTCAACCTCTCCCTCTCTTCTATCTGCTCCCTCTGTTTCCTCCTGGCCTTGTGGTCCTTCTTCTTGTTCTTGACCGGTGGATTGATAGCCTTGTACTCATTATCAGAGTCTGATGCAGGCTCAGGGTCGTTGGCAGGGTTGTGGGGTTGGGGGAGACCAGCTGACATCTCTTCTTGCCATTGGTTCTGAGAGGTGATTAAAGATAAGGTATAATTATTTAATTATTTAATTGATAAAGTTGAGAAATAAGTCACAAAAAGTCGGAACTTGGATGTAGACATTATATAGGGGAAAATCTTTTGAAATTGATTGAGATAGAAAAAAAAATTATCGGTTCGGATTCGTACCCGCGATCTTTCCCTTACAGGGATAACGCTCTGACCATTGAGCCACCGAACCTTCGTCTAAAGCCATCCAAATTTTCCTATATATGTATATCCGTATTGTGACGACCGTGGGAGCCATCTACCGATACTCGTACGAACTAATGAATGATGTTGCAATCAGTTTTAAACATTGATATTTGATTACTCCGCCCAAACAATTGAATGAAATTATTTAAAGTATTTAGTATGAGAACTAATCTATTTTGTATACGAAATGGTTAAAAAATTTTATTCTAACTTTTATCTATTGTTTTTTTAAAGTGCTAAAATCGCCAAGGAGACCGTCCAACTGGAGCCAGCGGAAGTAGCAAAGTAGGACTCAAATCGACTAAAACAGCACGACTCACGGCAATTTCTTGTCAGAGGTGAGATCGGCACTGGCATATTTCTCGCACCCTGACTCCTAGGTTAGCTCAAAAAGCAGAGTTTTACTCCAGAAAAGGGAGCGTGACGCGTCATCTCCAATCTCGTATGTTGAATTTCTTGAATTGTTATTTATAACAAATGAAAGCATAAAAATCCCAACGAAATTTAAGTGTAAAATAAAAGTAAGGTGATGACGAAAACCAAAAATTCTTGGTCATTTGTTGTATATAACAGTTATTTCAATATCTTACCTCCTTCTCCTGCTGTGTGACTCTGCGGAACATGCCTGTGGTGACCCTCAAGAGATGTGCTTCCCTCTTCATCATCTTCTGTTCATGCTGGCCCACTTCTTGGAGCAGTGCTTGATGTTCCTGTAATAATATAATCAAAATTATACAAGGAGATAAATTTGAATAATGGTTGAGGAAGTTCATGAGGGTCTTCCGGATTAGTGGTCACTAAGTAAGTTAGCACATTGCTAGGCCGGTTATAGGAGAGGTGATCAATGTTAACACTGAGTGAATGTTAGGCCATCAGTCCTGGTCGCCACAAGGTTGCAAACTTCTGTGGCATTTGTTACTGGTTGTTGGCAACCTAACCTCTTCAAAACTTCAATGTTGCCAGTAGGTTGTGAAGATCAGGTCAGTACTTTACAAAAGATATCAGAGTTCAACCATTTTATAGACAGACTGTCTCAACATAGATGAGAAAATGCTCGGAGAAATTGGAGGAGGGATTGAGGAAACTCTTAATCATTATAAAAGGACAGGGCAGAGATAGAAGAACGTCTTACCTGGTATGAAGGATTATAGCTGACACCTGGATGTGGTGCTTCTACAGCTTTACGGGTGACCAATGTGTTTGCAACTGGAGGCTTTGGCCGCAGTCGATGTGTGGTAAGTACATTGTGCAGTTGGGCTTCAGGGGAAATGAATTCTTCACAGAGGGTTTCTGGTATGCCTTTAGCTTCTAGTGCTGAAATACATTTAAACATAAAAAGGATAGTAAAATGAAATTGTGACCAAACATAGCCTACATTTATTTCCGAGGTTAAATCCAAGCCTCACTAGTTTATGAAGATGGCCTTATGATCGAGAGACCCTGGGTTCAGATCCTGTCTGACCGACGTGAACTCCCTTCTAACATAAGCAATTCAACTTAGCTGGAGGGGTTAGAAAATATTAGTTATTTCGGTTTACTCGAAATATGAATTCTTTTACATAAAAAATCCTCTGGACCATATATCATCAAAATCGGTTCAGTAATTTAGTAAAGTTACTTATGCATTTAATATTAGTACAGATTGAGACAAAAGGCTCCTCAATTACATTACAATTTTTTTCTATCGCGTTACTGTCCTGTTGTATACATTACAACAATTAGCAACTTCGCTTAAATCTTTTTGATATTGGTGTCTCTTTCCCAACAAATTATATTCAGGCTATACTCACTGTTACTGTCCCACAGGTCCAGATTGAAGTTCTCCCGAACTTTCTTAGCTTTCCTCTTTTTATCTATTGTCATTTTTCTATTCTTCTTAGCTTCTGCAAGCTTCTTCTCGTACAGTTTACTCTCCACTTTACGCTTCTCTGTTAATTTGCTTAATGCCGTCTTTCTCGTACCAATGGGATTCACGCGGTTACGTTTTGCATTTGGATCTTGAACCTGGAATTGTAAAAATACATACACATATTCAGAACACAATAGTACTTTTTCCACAGTATTTTTATTAGACCTGCATCATAATATCTACATTTCTTTGCAATATTTATAAAAGAATGTTCTTAACTGTCATTGTGAAACTTTGATAATTCGAAAACCAGTCAGGTCTAATAAAAAATACTGCAGAAAAAGTACAAGTGTGTACTAATATCTGTAACATTAAATTCCACCAAGTGCCATTAATCAACAGTATAAATAGTGTAAAAATACATAGTTTTTGTTATTGGAATGGATTGAAAGTAATTTAGTTGGCAGAGCATTCCCAGTAAATAGTTTTTTTCGGATTACCCTTCAGCAATATAGTAGTTCATAATTGAAGTTAAATTTTAGGAGAGGTTATTTCCGTTATATGCTGGTAATATGTAGGCCGATGCTGACAGGGAACCGGTCAAAGTCCTTGTCATCGGATATGTTGAAGTGTAAGCAATCATTTAATGGTAATATATAATGTCAAATAAGTCAGAACATTAGCCAAATCATAGGCATGTATGTATATATTCTTTATTTCTCAAAATATTGCAACATAATAAAATCTTTTTGATGTCAAATTCTGCTTAAACGAAGTTTACCACCATTTAACGAAAAAACAATGAAAAACCTCGACTGCAAAGTTTTTGAGATGTAAAAGTTTATAAATAGTGATTTCTTAAGACTAAATATGGACGATTGTATGTTTTTGTCTCATGTCAAGATAATTAAAAGTATATAAAATCATTACAATAAAATAATTAACCTAAGATAATGACGACCTCCGTGGCGTAGCGGTAGAGCATTTGACTGCTATGCAGGGGGTGCGGGTTCGATTCCCGCTCAGTGCAAATATTTGTATGCATGAATATGTATATTTGCATAGGTCTGGGTGTTTCTATGTATAATATGTATGATTTTACAAAAAAAGAAAGTATCTAAGTATGTTTATCCACATTCTAGATCTCATAACACAAGCTAGTTAAGCTATGCTTACCATGGGTCTAGATAGCGTTGTGTAGAATGTCGTGGAATATTTATATTTATTTATTTATAAGAGTTAATATGAATACTACACTATTATGCCGTAGTATGTCATGGAACACGATAGTTTAAGAGTTTTATGAATGACGAGACAATATTTTATCACGAAATGTTAACATACCAGCTTGCAGCTGCTCACATATAAAATAAATAAACTAATATTGACTGTTATCTCAAAATGTGTGCTATTTACCTTAGAAGTAGGCAGCAGGACTTCATAACACTTCGGTACCTCATTCAACTTGGCTCTCTTAAGTGCCTTGGCTGACAAAGGTTTCTGATCCACAACCTCGGCATCATCTATACCGTCTCCTCCTGTGTCTACTACAAACAACTCACTATCTGTCTTGGTTTCAAATTTACTGAAAAAGTTTAAAAAAAAGTTATGTAAACTACAACTATTAATTATCCGAAATCAAGATCTAGGTGTATAATTTGAAATTGACATGGTCATTCGCATTAATAGTGTAAATTTCGCCGGGATATTCACCATGTTGATATCAGGTGTTACTGATCAACTTGCGTAACATTTCAAAGAATACGTGTGGAGCCGTGAATGAAACATAGTAAATATCCTGGTGAATTTAAAAACCTTCTTAACATTTTCACGAACAACAATAGCCAGTTGATTATACATTTGCTGTGCCTTCCTAGGTACTCTATTAAGAAAAGTGTGGTGGTCTAGATTACTGGTATGCATCCCATACTGTCTGTCTTCTCTAGTATCTGACCCAGTTACCTAAAAATAAGCTTCCAGTTGATCATTAACAGCAGTATACTCCAAAAGTAGGTGGAAATTAATTGATTTTGGATAGAGTCATGCTTTTGTAAGCCCTAATGGAGCGGTTTGCATGAAAAAGTAGTTGGTAGTTTTCACTAAACATTTTATCTGTACATATATGTATCCCTATTTTAAATACTCGTAAGTACAAATGTGGTACGAAATAAAATAAAAAAAACATTTAAGTATTGTGCACACGATGTCAACATAACCTTACCCCAATCTTTCCTCCAGCCGTTGATCTTCTAGAAACTCCTCCACATCACGAATATCACAGTATTTTCCCCACGCCTTCTTGTTTTTTTTGGACACACGCTTCTTCTTCTTTACAACAGACATTTTATATAATTAATAGTTTATTATGACTGACTTGCACCACACATAAGTTCGCAGTTGCAAAAGACAAGTTCCATTCCGTTCTTTGTGAAAAGTTTTGAGATCGGAACTTCAACATTGCACCCCATATATTACAAAGCTTCACAGTAAAATTTTATAAATTTTAAGCTAATGCTACATTCATATTGAAAATTTTATGATAAAAAGATTTTTGTCTGATTTACAAAATTTATTAAAAAATACCTAAAAAGAACTTACTTTCAACTACCATTGCGTAATCTGGAGCGTTTAGAAAAATGACAATCAGACAGTGACTTACAGCGAAACGTTTTGAAATAGTTAATACTTAATTTTATGAAGATAACATTTATTGGCCGAACCAAAATAGAACAGAGAACAACACTAAACTATGAAGTCATAGTACCTATATATATTTATTGGTTACATAATATACCTTTACAATTCTGCAGGTTCAGGCAACAAAAAAATTCCTCTACATCAACGTCAACCGAGAGTGTGGCCTGAAAGCTGGCGGCATTGGCAGATTCAATGGCACGTTCTTATCACGGGTAGCGCTAATTAAACATTTGGAAATGTTGTATTAGAAGTATTTATTATTTAGATAAGATAAGAGAGAAAGAGGTCAAAATAAGCTGAATTACTAGTGTTGCGAGTGGATTCTCGTTACGTCGGTAGCGTAATTAGTGTAATGACCAGAATTCGAACCCTCTACTTCTCAATCGTAAGACTGCTTAGAATTATCCGACGCTGTAAATATCTAATGATCTCACATCATATTATAGAGATTCGTTTCGTTAAATCAATACTGTATAAGTAGGAACTAGGAAGTAGGTACGATAGGTAATTAAAAACCAAAACAATAATTTTGTACTTTTACTGTAATAAGTATTAAAATAAATAAAAACATAAAAGATTTCTATCGCTAATCACTTACATACCCTATAAATACGCACCTAAAGATATTACAAACTAAAAGCGGGACTAAATGGCAATTGGGTAGACCTACTTCCTCTCTTCTTCGCATTCGACTTCTTCTTCCTCTTCCTCTTCATACTCCTCAGCGTCATGCTGTGGTCTTACTCTTACTGGCTCTGAAAATAGAATAAAATAGATAAATCTTCATTATACACTAGTGTTGATACAATACACAGTTACACCACAGGAAACGTAAGAGATATTACTATCATCATCAGGATTTTCTGAACTTTTTTTTTATATCACTTAGGTGGCAGACAAGCAAACAGCCCACCTGATGGAAAGTGGTTACCGTGGCCTATGGACGTTTGTAACACCAGAGGAGTCACAGTCGCGCTGGCAACCCTGTAAGTACAGAGTTCCTGTGCCGTCAGTGTAGAAGACAAGGCAGGACAAGCTTTTAGTCTTCCCACTGACAGCACAAATTCTCCAATGAGCTCTGGCTGCCCTACTCACCGCTGGAACACAACACGAAGTTATTATAGCCGCGGTATTCTGTGCACTTTTTCCTGACTTAGTAATGGTCGGCTTTTTATTCTGCTAAACGCACGATACGATACGACTTCAAGTCATTCAAAGTTCTGTAGAACTTTGGGGACTCTTTAGTCCCCACACCCGAGACGAGGGCCAGATCGTGGGAGATGGCCCTGGGTCGGCCGGGGTGCGAGGGATATGCCTGTCAACCTCACCTTCGGCAACCAAAACGACCCACAGGCGGCGTGCGTTTTAGTCGGTTCGAGCCCGACATAACCTCCTCCACCGGCTCCGGTGGGGAGGTATCCGTGGGGATTTTGCGCACGTAAAAAAAAAAAAAAGTTCTGTAGAACTAATCGAATTTTTAAAGGATCTGACTACACGTAATTACTGCCATAGATGTTTATATTGCAACCGGGACACGTTAAGCCGTCTGGCTTAACGTGTCGAGACAAAATGCGAGAGATAATATACAATCAATCAATCAATTAGCCTGTCGCAGTGCACTGCTGGACATATGCCTCTCCCAATGTTGGGAGGCTAATATTATAAGATCATAAATATTTAGCAAAACACACAAGAGCTCTCTACTATTTATACTGTTGATTGATGGCACTTGGTGGAATTTGTTGTTACACATATTAATAACTCACTTCTACTTTTCCATATTACTTTATTGTATTTGACCGGTTTCGCCTTACGGCATCCTCAAATCTCTACTAATCTGTCGAGCTCCAGGCAGTTGCTCCTAATATATATTCCTCCTAATATATAATAATTTTGTAGGAGGTAGGACACGACGGTATCTCCCGTCTCAAATTGAGCAGTCCGTCTGGGGAAGTAGCTCCGCCCTACAGAATACCGCGGTTATAATAACCTTGTGTTGTGTTCCCGGTGGTGAGTAGGGTAGCCAGAGCTCACTGAAAGACCGTAGGCTAAAATTGACACCACTGACTTGTAGGGGCGTGAAATGTTGGCGCGGCGGTCAGGGAGACCCGGTGAAACGGTTATCCGCTGGCCGCCCGCAGGTTGTACGGTTCCCGAACCTGGGGATTACTTAATCTCCGCCCCAGGAGGCTGAACCAGCAGCCTGTGTAAAGTGTACCCCGGGTACAAACTCGAGCATAACTTCCTGAGTCGCGCCGGGGTATGCTTGTACGTCCGGGATGATATTTGCTGCCGCCGTCTTCAAGGCCTTGAAGACAGGGACCTGTCAACTCTTTGGGTACGTACGGATCACGGTGGCCACACCCGTATCTTTGCGTGCCTCTACAGGTCTCATAGCGGTGACTTGGGTACAGCTCAATTGTTTGAGCATCTGCAGCGGTCTGCGGACAAGGTAATTGAGCAATACCCTACCGCGGATTTAGTATTCTTGGGGGACTTCAACGCTCACCACGTAGAGTGGCTGGGGTCTCCTAGAACTGATTTTGCAGGAAGGGCTGCTCATGACTTTGCTCTGACCTACAGATTCTCTCAACTGGTACATTCTATTACTAGAACACCAGAAATAGAGACCCACAGAAGCTCTATACTGGACCTTCTGCTGACTTCGCGCCCGGACGAATACTCAGTAACTGTGGAAGCACCACTTGGTACTTCGGACCACAGCCTCGTTCGGGCGCAAGTGACTCTCACGCGGCCTGAACCACCGCGGCCACCTCAATGGCGGCATGTCTGGCACTACAAGTCGGCAGACTGGGATGGACTGCGAGAATTCTTCGCGTCGTACCCGTGGAGGCGGCTTTGCTTCACTTCAAATGATCGCAACTCCTGTGCAACAGCAGTAGCTGATGCGATCCTAGCGGGTATGGAATGCTATATTCCAAACCGCTGGATCGCAACAGGAGAGAGCAAACGTCGTGGTTTAATAGGCCCTGCAGAGAAGCAAGAGACCACAAGCAATCTGCATACAGGGCTTGGACCACGGCTCTTGCCAAATAAGATCCAAATATCGCTGAAGTGAAGCGAAAGTTGAATGCCGCCTCGAGGTCTAGTAAAAAAGCTACGGCCAGGGCTAAGTTTAAGTTCATCGGCTCCATGTCTGATGGCTCCATTCATTGTTATGCGGACGACAGTACCGGAGACACGTGTTACACGGGCCGTGCAAATATCCCTCAGTCCGAGGTGGAGAAGAGTCGCGAACAACTTGTGTCTGAAATTGAGACTACTCTCTCTGGAGTATCCGATTGGGGACGACTAAACCTAGTCCAATTCAACCCCACTAAGACGTGTATGACAAGTATGTGTATTCACCGCTAAGAAAACCCCATTCATTGTGGCGCCGCAATTCCTGGGCACACCGCTTACCATCTCCTCGAGTATAGGGATCCTTGGTGTCGATATCTCCAGCGACGTCCAATACCGAAGTCATTTGCGGGACAAGGTTAAGTTGGCATCAAGAAAGCTCGGACTGCTCAACAGGGCGAAGCAGTACTTCACTGCGGGGCAGCAACTCCTTCTTTATAAAGCACAGGTCCGGCCTCACATGGAGTACTGCTGTCACCTTTTTGCTGGAGCACCTGCATACCAGCTTGACCCCTTCGACTCAGTGCAAAGACGGGCATTGAGGCTGGTTGACAATCCCATACTCACAGGTAGTGTGGAACCTCTTAGCCTTAGGAGGGATTTTGCCTCACTGTGTGTGTTCTACCGCCTATACAATGGTTTGTGCTCAGATGAATTGTTTAACATGATGCCCGTAGCTACATTCTATCATCGCACCTCTCGCCATAGGCAGGGAATTCATCCTCACACATTGCGACCTGAGACGGTGCGCACTGTGCGGTATGAAAGAAACTTCATCCCACGCACACTCAAGCTGTGAAATGACCTCCCTGCTGCGGTTTTCCCAAGCGCCTACAATATGGGGTTCTTCAGGAGGGGCATCAGAAGGTTTCTTCATGGTCGGCAGCGCGAGTGTGACACCCCTGGTGTTGCATACGTCCATAGGCCACGGTAACCGCTTCCCATCAGGTGGGCCGTGTGCTTGTCTGCCAACTAAGTGGTATAAAATAAAAAATAAAAATATAGCCGAAAAATAGCCACCTCATACTTAAGCCGCGTGGTTCCCGGCAGAGTAGAATTTAGATCACCCTATCTCTTCCCATGCAGTGTCCTACAAGGCGACAAAGGGATAGGACTGTTCAACATCAGACAGATATATACAGCTCAGAACCTGCCTCAGATTGGCATGGCTTGAGTCAACAATAGTGCCCGGCAGATGGCAATAGTCTCACCCCATATTACGTGGGACCGAAATTAATGATTGGTGAAATGTTGGTGTTAATTCACCTCTGTCTAACCCTCCGGGAAAAAGGCGTGATTATATGTATGTGTGTATTTAAGCGGACCCTGAACTCTGAGGTGAAGGTCTTGGATGCGACCGAGATTAACATAAGGATGATGGTTAAGAAGGACTCTTTAAGAGGCCTTCTTAGAATACCTATAAAATAACACACTTGAGATTAACTTAGGCCTTAAACATCTTGGTCGGTTATTATGGTGCCCAGATACGTCGATCACGTTCATCACCATTCGCTATTTCCTTGGAAAAGGTTACAGGCCCCCTAAAGCTCGCTGAAATAATTAGGTATTATGACAGGGTCGAACTGACTAGAACTAAGTAGTTTAAACTTAAGACTATTGCTAGGAGAGTTGGCATCCAACCGTAATCCTGTATCAATTTCTCCCTTTCGAATCAGATTTCGTCGCAAATCAATCGAGTCTTCGGAGAAACTGAACAGCTAAACGAAGTCCACTTCCACTTTGCCAGAAGTGCATGACATTAGCCGAAAACAGCAATGCTTTCCAAAAGGAGGTGTTACTGCAGGATAGAGCAATAAGATTGTGTCTAACCTAGCAGGCTACTTTGATACTAACTTGAAAACTTTAGTAAGTAATCAAGAAGAAATTAAACACGGCGGCACAGTCATACAACGGCTTAAAACTTAAATATTTTGATAAGTATCTACTATTTAGGGTACTAAGTATTATTTTCTGCTACTGGGGAATACACTTACTTAAATAACTTAGCAAATACATACATAAAAAGACAATTTTAAATAAACTTACATAAATAGAAATAAAAGCAATGGATTACTTACAATGTGCAGCTTGCTTCTACTGCCACGTGTAATAACCAAAAGGTTGTCTATTATCTTGACTTTTATTATTATTATAATAATCGTCTAATAAGTTAACGTGAGTGTCAGGAAAAACTTTCTGATAAGTTCTGGCATCAGTTAACTTCGCAGGCTTGACTGGTAAAGGTTTATTATTAGAGGGGGATTTAGGTCTGTATATAGTTGGTTTGAACTGGTAAATAGTTGAATAAACTGGTTTGAGCTGAAATTGGGTAGTCTGTTTCGGTTTAGTTGGTTTCGGTTGTGTTGGTGGTAATGGGATGAATTTGGTTGCTGGTGGTTGCGTGACGATTTCAGGCTCATTTTCAATTGTTTCAGCCTCTGTGTCAAATGACTCAGGCCCTGTTTCAAATGTTTCAGGCCCTATTTCAAGTGATTCAGGCTCTGGTTCAAGTGTTTCAGGTCCTGTTTCACTTATTGCAGGAGTTTTGGGAGCTACTTCATCTAATCGTTCTGTGGGTTCGGTCAGTTCGGTGGCTTCATTAGATTCTAAGGGTCGCGTCTCACTGATCTGGACAGATTGTTCCTGGACGTAGCCGAAATTCTCTGAAATACGAAAGATTCCACTTATCGAATCGTAAAGCTTCGTTATCCGGGCCATGCAGCAAAGCCATAGTTAGAATTGTTAATAAAATTTACACCTTAAGTAAGTATTAAATATGTAAGAGTTTCCATAGACGATAGGAGAAAAGAAATAGGGTTGATAGTTATCGTTCAGCCCAGTGTAGTCGAGCTTGAGTCGAAGTTGATAGTATCGTGGACGAGTTAGAAAAAGTACCTACATACCTTGATCATGATTTTTCTTAATAAGTATATTGAGCTACTTAGATAACATTCTACCATATATTTTGTAATGTACAATCGACAAAGTAGATAGGATTGCACATTTTCATATAACTTTGTATGAAGTGGTGCAACCGTATCTTCTTTGTCGAATGCACATTATGTATTGATATGTCTTTGCCTTGGTTCAAAAGTTCCTATATATCACAAAAACAAATGTAGGCATAATAAGTATGTTTATTTGTTTTCTTTGCCACACCTATCTAGATGTAGACTTATATTATTCTGGACTAGATTCAAATTGACAAGTTACTATTCTAAAATATCGTTTGTTTCATAATGACTCCTCATTTTCTTTTGTAATTGGTATTGACAGAAATCTTCGGTATTGTTAGGTAGACGATATGCATTGGTAGCTATGACCTCAATTTCGGTGTTCACTATTGTGGCCTACTGGATGTACCACCAAGAGGGGCAAGGCCAAATATTTTTTTAGCCTATATAAAAACGAATTGGTAGAATACGTTTACATGCAATTATCGTGCTTTATTTCGTCTAACAAATCGTGACTTCCAATTATTATTATCTTGTTGTACCGCTAATTTAACCATTTTTATATATTACCACTTTTAAATTGAGGGTTTTTGAGCTGACTGCCCAACAAAATGAACGTCAATAGATACTCTAATTTTGAATTGATGCTACCGTAGTATGCAACAATTTAAACCGAAAGGGAAATACTCCTTCCCCACCGAATAAATTAATCTTATTCATTTACCCTATCTAGACTAGAATAATTAAGAATCTTCGATGTCTGAATAAGCCGTCCATAACTTTTCTATTTTCACTCAAAGCTCGAGTTCCAAAATTTTCGATTGAAAGTTTTCGGGGATCAAATACCTATATACAGGTATTAGAAAGTGCAATACATTTGAGGAAGTATATAACTGTGTAGGTTTATATAAAAGTGTAGATAAAGGAAATAAAATAAATGCATGCAATTAGTTTGAAGATAGAAATATGGAGTGGTTTGCAGGTGTAGATAAAGGACAGTGTAGGTTAGTCCAGTCAGGTCAAGTATTAAGTGAGATGTCAGTAACAATCAGAAGATATAGTCAAACATAGTCAGTCATAGTCACAATAGAAAGAACAGAAGTAACAAAACAATGTTTTATTTTTCACACTTTTGTCGACGCTATCTATGGCTTTGAGACATCGCACTTAATTTTTTTGTTAGTACTATTAAAGGTGTGTTTGTAACATGTAACGCAACATAACATGCAACATAGAGTAAGGCCAAAAATTTGAAATCATATAACAGATTCATAACTTAATGTGTTTAAAGACAAGCAGTAGATCATAAACGAAATAATGACAATATTTTTTAAAAGAAGTTACAACTATTGTCTGTGATGGCGTTTAAAAAAGAACAAGAGTTTAAAAAAAAGACAAACAAAAATCTTGCTATTATTAAATTAATTGACAATAGAACAAGTGGAATAGAAAGAAATAAAGAAATTGAAGACATTGTGTCAGCCATTGCGCAAGAAAGAAACAAAAATCTTATTAGTTTTCTGTTTCTGTTGTCTTGCGGTCACTTTTTTAAGTGACTATTCTCAACTAGTTCATTGAAGTGACGGTTTGAAGTTGAGTTACATGTTGCACGTTGCGCCATTCAGCATAACCCTCCAATTTTTACAGTAGGTATAACTATACAGTTACACATATACAAAACAGAACCCATTCGAATATAAATAAGTTCTTTTATATAAAAAGTATAAAAAAATGTTTAAAACATAACATTTATCACATATTCTACTGTAACATTTTTTTTATTTACAACAAACGTAATATTGAAGTTACGATTAGAATAGGATTCGTAGATGTAATAAATATTTTTTAAACTAAAGTATCCTATACTAATAATAACCTAATATTCTAGTTCTGGGATTCTCAAACTTTTAATTTATTGATTTTAAAGACATAGTAAAGATTAAAAAAGAAAATAATAAATTCTCTTAACAGAAAAAAGGAGACCTTATGATAAAGAGTGAAGAAATAGTTAAACAATAATAAAATGAAATAGGTAGAATATAGGTGTATTGTCAAAAAAAATGACTGAAATACTGTTAATGATTTTGATATCACATTTTAACAGGTAGCAGAAGGTAGACAGACACACATAGATGTGAGTAAAAATCAACAAATTAAAAAAAACAATCTAAGAAATCCAGAACTTAGACACCTAAAGCCTTAGTGTTACTAGTGATGGTAGTCCGACTGATGCGCATAATATTCCTGGCTATCCTGCTCTGGGCTCTGAGCCACCACCTGGTACTCCTCAGCGGCTGTACCTTCGTGAGAAGAGTCCTTGTGCTGGCCACCGAGTCCTGCTGCAGCTGCTTTAGCCGCTGCCTGTGCTGCGTTAGCCTGTGCCTGTTGTGCTGCCGACTGTAAATGACAGAAGTCTCATATAGTTCTAATAGGCTTAGAGACAGGATAAACATAGAAATAAGCAGGTTCTTCGAAAATATAACCGTCCTGTCCTTACAAAGATCTTGAAAGAATTTGGTGAAAAGGCACATAATTCTAGCAGAGTTTAAGTGATAGCCCTGGAAATGATGTACCTACATATTAGTGCAAAATCATTGTCATAGGATAGTGCAACGATTCTCGTGTTTAACTTAATAAAGAAGAAGAAAAGAAAGTTGAAGCCATCAACAATTATATTTATAACAACAAAAAGAAATAACAATAAAGAAATAAATTAGTCTTCATCCTTATGAAGTCAATAGGACATTGTAATTTTTATATCCTCAAATATGTACGCCACCGCGTTCTTCTGAGCTTCCTGTTTAGGAAAACAGTTCCAATTATTACTAGATCTACGAAATATCAAGTTACGGGATTTTCTGACCAATTCAATTCTTAAGAACAACTAGTTTCTAAAAAAATAAACTCTGCCTGTGAGCCACCAATATTTACCCAGACTTGGGAAAATAAATTCTACATGAAAATGGATTTCAAATTATTATAGTTGTCCAAAGTATTATTGGAAGCGTTTTATCTTTGTCGTAAGTAAACAAAGACAAACACTGATTATACTATAATACTACATAGTCATTACCTTACTCTTTTCAAAGCCACTAGTCTCTCTTCATCAAATCAACCGCAATAAAGTTCTCCATACCTGAGCCTTTCTCGCCGCTGCTTGAGTAGCCTCGAAGTCGATTCTCACTCCATGAAGCTGCTCTTGGAGAGCATGCAGCCTCTGACGGGCAGCTCCCACCATGGCGGTTTGTGCACCGAGTTCTCCAGCTGCCTGGGAGGCAGCTTCATTGGCATTCTCAGACGTGGCTTGAGCAGCGTTGAGCGCAGCTTGAATTACGTTGACCTAAAGAACAAAAAAATTGGTAAGATTTCTTATTGTAATCTTTGGAACTCCATTGACTTAAGTCTTCCTATTCAATGTTTTGTCAGGCAACTAACTTGTTCTAAAGGATTGCCTCTGAACTAATAAATAACCCATGAATTGTAACAATCATAATATAGTATTTAGGTTATAAGATCACGTAAGGACAGTTTTGCAAATTGTTTAGCGAAACCATTACGAATCAAAATCATAGCAATTACGTTTTGTATATCAAAATTTGGTTTTTGGTGGACTAGCATAGGGTCACTCCATCCCTTCCTGTCGGTGTCTTAAAAGGTGACTTAGGGATTCAGGGATATAACTATTCCCTATCTGACAGTAAACAAATTGCCCGCTTATTGGCAATAAGCTTGACCCTAATGCGTGGGACTGAAAATCATATATTAATACACCTCTACCTACCCATTCCTATACCCCTGCCTATGCATATATTCATGTTTGTCCGTATGGCATGAATATGTATCAAAATTTATGTATTCATAAATATTGAATTTGTCAAAAGTTTGTACTTATAAGCCGGTAGTTAATTACGTAGCGTGTTCAGTTTATGCAACTATATGATGATAAATCAGCGAATTGTATCACGCATTTGGTACATATTTTTATTACGAACCACCAAGTACAAAAGTCAGTGACAGTGAAAGTTTCTGAACGAGTGCACAATTAAATACAACACCATGTAACTGACTCTAGGAGGAAATTGTTCGCTCAATGGTAAGATCAAATGACGCAGATGTATTATGTTTCAAAGTCAATGTTAGTTGATCTTATCAAATAAGTAATATTGTAAAAATTACATTGTTACTAGTTAGAAAAACAATTTACATATTTAACATAATATTACCGCTGTAGTCTAGTAGTATGGGTAATGGACTGCTGAGATGACGTCTCGGGTTCGATCCCCTAGGTTTGACCATGGCACACACCAATGACTTATCAATGATTTTCGAAGTTATGTGTGTATTTATCGCAGGTTCATAAGTGCCCAGTTAATGGCAATAGGCTCGCCACCTATTACATTGGGACCTAAACATAAACTGACGAAATGTGGGTGATGTTATGTTATGTCACATAATATTAAATAAAATGAAAAGGTTTATTAAGTAGGTAATTATAATACATATATAATATATGTTTAGATTTTATTTATACAACTAGATGGCAGATATGTACACGGCCCACCTGATGAAAAATGGTTACCGTGGCCCATGAACGTGTGCAACACCAGGAGAGTCACACTCGTGCTGCCGACCCTGTAAGAATAGACAGTTTCTGTGCCGTCAGTGCAGAAGACAAAGCAGAACAAGCCTTTGTTCTACCCGCATACAGCACTAAAATCCTCCAGTGAGCACACTACTCAACGCCGGGAACACAACACTAGGTTATTATGGCCTCGATATTTTTGCTGAAGTCTTGTCAGGCGGGGACCGCATTTCGAGTTTTGACTTTAACTTTGAAATCTAAACATATACCTACATACTACTAATTATGGCTTAACAAAATCTCCTGAAATATCCAAAAATTCTGATTTTAAAACCAAGTGTGCTCTAATATAGTTTCTTTAAAGAAAGTGCAGTGTGTCACTGAACTCAACCTTGGTATAAAACCTCATAGATAGAACAGCAAGCGACACCGCGCGGCAGAAATAGAGCGTGACGTTTCTCATAAATTAAAATGTGTCGCAAATCATAATGAATTTGTCAAGTGTTTCTTTCTCAATGTTATCTACCGTTAATAATGCGGGTTACACCAGCTTGTTAAAGATTTTATTTGTGATATTATTTTTGTTGCTATTATGATATTTAGTTACAGTACTTACAACTGTTTGCGTAACTTAGCACAGAATTATTTTGTAAGCAAACAAATAGGTAATTAATTTCTGATAAGCTCTTTCAATTAGTCCCACCCTCTGATATCCTACCCAGTACACAGGACAACAACTGCAGGGCTTCGATGTCACCCACATACAGTGCAGAATATTTGATCAAGAATGAAGCGGTCCGGAGACTCTTTCCTCGGTCACACCATTAAGGCCTGGAATTCATAACCAGCTCACAAGTTTCCTTCTTCCTACAGTCCCGCGTCCTTTAAGCGGAGCGTGAAAAAGCATATGATGAGGTCGTTAAGCTGAGTGTCACCATTGTAACATGGTCTATGAATAAAATGGTGACCCTCTTTTCTGGGACTTTGCCTTCAGCTTACGCGCTCGCGACATGTCTTAAATAATAAAAAAAATAGAGTTATAGCTAACATAAATCACAGTTTGCAAAAAAATTGTACACTCTTGTTATAGTTACATAAAATATAATCACGAAGATACGCGCGTCCGTTTGTCGTCGACACATTTGAGTTAGTTTAGATTTTGTACCAGTTCTGTCTTCTGAATTAATCAATCAAAAATTAACTAGGTACTCCCGTTATTGCTCTGATAAGAACTTCCAAATAATGCCCCTGATTGGATTAGTTAGATACTCTTTGGAATACAAACAAAAACCAACACAAAGTGAAAAGAAACTTCAATAAAGCCTTTGATCTTGTCATTGCATAACTTAACAATTTTGTGACTATCTTTTTACAATTTAGAGCTCGACCAGGAACTATTATTTCATGGATAAAATTGCTATAATTATATAATATCGAGTATTTCACGAGGTAATTGCATTGGTTGACTGCACCTGTCTTTGTTTTAGGGCACAATTTGCGAATACTGAGGTAATATTGTGAACTTTTTACAAGTAAAGCATAATCATCAGTCTATTTATTCATCAGTTCAGATATTCTTTCCTTTTTCGCACAATTAAAACCTGAATTTCATTACCAGCTCACGTGTTTCTTTCTTCCTACAGCCCCGGGTCCTTTAAGCAGAGCGTGAAAAAAAAGCTTATGATGAGACCGTCAAGCTGAGTGTCACCATTGAACCATCTTTTCAGTGACTGCCTTGAGCTTACCATCAAAGTCAAAATCAAAAATCATTAATTGTGCATCACTTACAAAACGTAAATTTTTATTTATTTATTTCTATAAAAAGAAATATGCTAGAGTTATTTAGCAAATTGATCAACGGCTCGAAACGCGGCCGCGACCTGATAAGACTCGGGCAAGAAACTCAGAGGGCATTTTTTTTATCTATTGTTTGTAAATGTTTGTTACATTTACTTAGTCTACTTCACCTAATACAAAAAAATACTTGAGTAGCATAGTTGAGCGAACAGCTCATTTCCAAGTTTTATCATCTAAGTATTCTTGGATTTTTAAAATAGTCTTTCTGGCACAATTTCAAGCGAGGTTTGTTGGCGAGTCCCATATATAAAAAAGCCAATGTTAAATCATTTTTTAATTTGTTATCAAATCATAAGTCAGTAATTATATAGTTAATAGTATTAGATACCCAAAACCGGCGGGTTAGCAAGAAAAGTCTAATGATCGTAAATGAAGCTCGTGAAGTGTGTAAGGATGGAAGCAAATGGCGGTCTGTAGTCTCTGCCAACCCCGGATGTAAATAAGCATGAACACATGTATGTTAATAGTATTGATGAAATTAATTACCAGAAGAATGCTTATTTGCAAAATTGAGGAAACACACGTGGAATATGTACGCAGTAAAATACAAATATATTTTTCATTTCTCTAACTTGATTGTTAGGTAATCACATACAATAGGAGATCAGTAATATTTATTAAGCTTAACTAATGACTTATAAATTTAAAAGTTACAGCATGACATTATGTAACAATAAGTGTAACTTGACAAATCATTAGGTCATCTCCATAAATGACTGAATTTATAACAAGAAAACGCAGATATTCATGACAATTGGATGTCAATCTATAAACTTTTAAACGACATTAAATCACGACTTTATCGCCGGAGGGTTAGGCTGAGGTGAATTAACGCCCACATTTCACCAATCATTGAATTCGGTCCCACGTAATAGAGGGTGAGCCTATTGCCGTCTTCCGGGCACTATTGTTGACTCAAGCCATGCATCTGAGGCTGAGTATGGGCTGTAAATATCTGTCTGATGTTAAACAGCCTCATCCCTAAGTCGCCTTGTACGACACCGCATGTTTGATATGATGCCCACACTCCACAGCTACATTCTATCATCGCACCTCTCGCCATAGGCAGGGAATTCATACTCACACATTGCGAACTAAGACGGTGCGCACTGTGCGGTATGAACGAAACTTCATCCTACGCACACTTAAGCTGTGGAATGACCTCTCTGCTGCGGTTTTCCCAAGCACCTACAATATAGAGTTTTACAAGAGGGGCATCAGAAGGTTTCCTCATGGTCGGCAGCGCGAGTGTAACACCCCTGATGTTGCATACGTCCATAGGCCACGGTAACCAGTTCCCATCAGGTGGGCCGTGTGCTTGTCTGCCAACTATGTGGTATAATAATATAAAATAAGAGATGGGGTGTTCCAAATTCTACTCTGCCAGGAGCCATGCGGCTTTTAAACAAAACTTAAACAAAATTGTAAATTAATTTATTTTTAGAGACTTGTGGCAATATTATCAATTTATCAGGCTCAGTGTTGAAAAGGTGAAATATCACAGTTACATTTCAACATATCATTAGCTACGGTAACAGATCGATTTCTTTCCTAAGACTTCTGATGCAAGATAAGTTTTCCAACAATATTACTAAACGGAATAAAAGAAAATTGGTTTTAGAGTTACAAGTCACAATTAATTACGTGCCGTTATTATTGTCACATTTTACAAAGTGCAATAGCGTCCTATTCTGTCTTATATTATGTTACAGAGTTTATGTAACAGAATGTGCGTTTATTTGTCACATAATAAATTGAATCACAGCAGGTAATCCAATAAATAATGTAGGTAATATAAATGGCTATAATACAATAACATTCATTTTTGCAATAGGCAAATAATGTATTGGTTTATGTAACTCCGAAGTTTTATTAATTCACGACTTAACAACTTACATATTTTGAAAATAGAGATTTTCAGGAATATTTATAAGACCTCGGTAGCCTAGTGGTATGGGTGGTGGATTGGTGAGACGGGGTCTCGGGTTCGATCCCAGGTTTAACCGTGGCACACACCATCGGGGGTATATAGGCGTGAGTTTATAAAAAAAAAATATTAGAGCAACTTATTCCTACTATTCGCAGTATTTTTTTTATACCACTTAAGTGGCAGACAAGCACACGGCCACCAGATGGGAAGTGGTTACCGTGGCCTATGGACGTATGTAACACCAGGAGCGTTACACTCGCATTGCCGACTTTGAAGAAACCTTCTAATAGCCCTCTTGAAGAACTCCATATTGTAGTTGCTTGGGAAAATCACAGTAGGTAAAATGCTGTGGTACACATTGAGAGAAACCTATATCCACTATGTCCAGCAGTGGACTCCAATGTGCTAACTGATTTAGCCGACTAATTAACTACCTAATTGGCACTTGAGGTGCACTCACGAGTCTTCGATATTTACCGTGAAGCGACTGCCATCTGACCTCCACAACCCACAGGCGATATCGAAGCATTGCAGCTAAACGAAAGCCCAAGTACCCGTAACGACTGCCATAGATGTTGGTATGGCAACAGGGACCGACGGCTTAAAGCGCTATCCGAGGCACGACCAGACCAATGTACCTATATTCATGCATACATATATTTGTACTGAGCTGGGTTCAAACCCGCGCCTCCAGCGTAGCGGCCGCGTTTATTACCAGCACGCTGCTGAGGCTGTCTAGCACTTATATAGCTTTCTTTTCAATTGAAACAAAATTTTGATGAAGCTCATATGCCATATTTTGCGCTAGTAAGTTGTTAAAACACTGTCCAGTGACAACCATTAAGTCAAGATCAGCTTCAAAGTACCAATATCCAATTACTAGCTGCCTAAAAAAACCACAATTGATTTGGCTAAGCAACTGGACCAGCCATTTACGTAAGCAATTAAAATTACTTTCAGATATCTTTCTAAAGCCAGGCGAATTCTTTTTCTTATATTTTTCGTAAAACTCATTTGGACCATTTTGCACAACTAGTTTTTATTATCAGTATCGGTTTTTACAAATTATTTTAAATGTTTTGCGTTTAAAGTTGCGTTATTTTTGCACTAAAAAGCTGTCATGCTGCAGGTTTTTTTAATTAGTTCATTGTCAGAACTCACGTGAATGCTTTACAAGTTGGTAATATTGCTGTAAATAAAAATTTTAGGCAACAGATTGCCCTTGACCGTACTTTGTGCGTAAACTGTTTTATTGTTAGCTCAAAAAACCGGATATATGCACTTCGTGGAGCGTGTAATAAATTACTACATCACATGTTTTTTTATAGACTTGCGGAGATTTTAATTCATCGACCACACAGTTAGACATTATGAAATACAGAATACCGAGACCATAATAACTTCGTGTTGTGTTCCCAGCGGTAAGTAGGGTAGCCAGAGCTCACTGGAGAATTTGTACTGTCAGTGGGAAGACTAAAAGGTTTATCCTGCTTTGTCTTCTACACTGACGGCACAGAAACTCTGTGCTTACAAGGTCGGCAGCGCGAGTTTGTCTTCTCTGGTGCTGCACACGTATATAGGCCACGGTAACCACTTTCAATCAGGTGGGTCGTGTACTTGTGTGCCACCTAAGTGGTACAAAAAAATGGCTATTATCGATGTATCCACGCGCATGTAACGTGGATTCCCGTAACTGAGAGAATATAGTACCTAATGAGGAATAACGTAGCCTAGTCCTATTCTCAGTGGCACTCTAATTCATCCAAGAGCTTTTGAGATCTAGAGTAAGAGACAAATGGATGGTATCTTTGTATTTTATAAAGATAAGTGAAAAATATTCAGAAACCCTTGGCTATTGACTTACTATTTAATAAAGGTACCTAATACTCGTAATATCAAAATTCTTCTACATACCTGGTGCATAGCTTGTTGAGCCGCTTGAGCAGCAGACTGCGCTGATCTCTTCGCTTGCTGTAGCTGCATCTCTTCACCTTGCAGACCCACTTTAGCATCCCTCACTTGCTGCTCCAACCCTGATAGAATCACCTGCTTACCAGCCAACGCCGCCTGAGCAGTCGCACTGGCTTGAGCAGCCGACTGAGCGAGCGTATTCTTAGCTACATAAGCGGCTTGATATCCTGCAGCAGCTTGATTTCCTAGCGCTGTTTTAGCTTGATTAGCTGATCCTACAGCGATGGTTCTGAGGCCTGAACCTTGGGAGAAGCCTTTCTTTCCATTACCGCCTCCGCTGGCTGCGGCTTTAACATCTTGGATGTAAGCGTCGTAATGGCTGGCTGATTCCTGTGGTTCCTGGGTCTGTTGGGGATGTGGAGCGGCTTGTTGGACTTGGTGGTGGTCGTAATCGTATTCGTATTCTTGGGGGACTGGGGCGGAGGCAGCCAGGGTCAGTGCGCCTGGAAGAAAGTTCAATATAGTGAATATTCCCATATATATTGAGCTGCACATCAACAAATAAATTGCTATTTTTTTTAGTATTTTTTTACTTAGTATATATTTAATTTAGTAATTTGAATAGTAATAAGTATGTTTTTATTTTAATTGGTTGAATGGTTGGAGATTGATTTCGATCGATTTAATTTTTGTAATTTGATTTCACATTAGTATTTAAATCTATGTAAACATGATAATTACGTAACCACTATGTTATGGAGTTTTTAGTATTAAAGCTCTACACTATCCTACCCCTTTTTGTCTATGGGTCGTTTTTGATTGCCGGAGGTGAGGTTGTCAGGCATATTCCTCACGCCCTGATCGACTCAGGGCCATCTCTCTCGATCTGTCACTCCTTGGATGGAGGGAACTACAGAATCTCCAACTCGTCACTGGGTATGGGGAGGCCGCAATGCGTACCCCCACCGCGGCCTGCTTCTGCTAGAGTAGCAGGCGGCTCCACCCGTCGCCCCTAGGCCCGTACTGTCCTGTCCCTCTTACCAAGTGGCAATCAGTTGCAGAATTGAATAGATTGACCAATATATAGGATTGACATACGTTGACGGCTGTCATAAACTTGTCTAGGGGGGACAAACATTAAAACAGGACAGGTACTTTTGAACGCCAGGATTATTATGAAAGTGTTGAGAAACGCTGTCTCCCTGAACTTCACTTAAGTTATGATTACTTAATCACGTGTTCTCCGGTTATGGTACTACAATTAATTAGTAAACTTAATTTTTATCTTTATCTTTTAAATATCGAAATCCAATTTTGCAATTTTTATATCTTAAAATGTAGATTGCGAAGTATATTTGTTGCTAAGCTGAAAACGAGCTGAATTCAACTATTTTGGGATGAGAATGGAAACATTATTATAAAAGGTAAACTCATGTTGTGAAAAGGATTCAAAGAATAAATGAAGTAGAGAAAGTGGTTACCGTGACCTATAGACATGTGCAATAACAGAGGAGTTACACCCGTAATACCACCGACCCTGTAAGAACATTAGGCGGTTTTTGGAATTTGGACCACCCCATCTCTTCCCGTGCGGTATCGTACAAGGTGACTAAGGGATTGACTCAGCCTCAGGTCTGAGCCCAGGCTTGAGTCAACAATAACACCCGGAAGACAGCAATAGGCTCACCCCCTATTACGTGGGACCGAATTTAATGATTGGTGAAAAGTGTTTGCTAATTCACCTTTGCCTAACCCAACGGGGATAAAGGCGCGATTATATGTATATACATATGTATTTAGGCGTTTTGAGACAAGGGCAGACAGATGAGATGCAAATTTCACTATAACTCAATCAATAAGGTCACTACATTGATTTGTGTATAACACTGGTTAAATAATTAACCGTTGGTCGGTTAAAACGACTGATCGAGCATAAAGGAAGAGTTTTTCACTTAGTGTTGCGTGTGGAAGTATTGCTTTGTTTCCTTGTGTACAGAAATGGCCGTCAATATTGCATTCTTATATAAACTATAAGTAACGTTATGTATAACACAATATAATTAGAAGATCTGTCAGTTACAGCGTACGATTTTCTGGGTGGATGAATAGGATAATGAAGTGTGCATGTAGGTTAGTTTGAATGCATAGATATTATTAGAATAAACTTTTATGCTATCTACAATATTGGTACTAGGTACTAGCTAATCCAATGTACCTAAGATCATTAAAGTAAACACATATCTAAAACTTTTAGAAACTTTACCACTTAGATCCGGGTGGTGGCGGAGAAAGAATACAAGTATCACCACCCCATCTCATCCGAAGGGTGTCGTAAGAGGCGACTAATGGAAACATACGCAAACCATATCACTGCGAGAGAAGGAAAACTCGAAATAAAACCCTATACCAACCCGTCTGGCCAGCGTGGAACAACATTGGGAGAGGCCTAGTCCAGCAGTGGACTGCGATGGGCTAGTTGAGGTAGCAGAAAGGATGTAAAGTGGTTACCGTAGCTTATGGACGTGTGCAACGCTGAGGGAGTTACACTTTACCTGCCGACGCTGTAAGCACAGAGAGTTTCTGTGCCGTCAATATAGAAGACAAAGTAGGACTAGTATTTGATGTTGCTACTGACAGCACGAAAAATGATGATAATGTGGGTTCTAAGCTTATATAAATATACTTATACAAATTAAGTATTACATAGAAACAATCAATTCAATGGATATACACAAATATACAAATATTACCATATACTTTCCATTTTTATTTGATAATTCTTTCCCTTCCAAAATTATAACTGAGAAGATGTTTGATGTTTGTTACTCAAAAACGTTTAAACGACTGAATAAATCAGGTATAAATTTGGCATAGGATAGATTTGGCAAAGAATATATTTGGCACAGAATAGATTTGGCATGAGATAGATTTGGTAAAGGATAGATTTGGGACAGGATAGATTTGGCAAAGGATATATTTGGCATGAGATAGATTTGGCACAGGATAGATTTGGCAAAGGATATATTTGG
This sequence comes from Eilema griseolum, assembly GCA_963662185.1. Lineage (NCBI taxonomy): Eukaryota > Metazoa > Arthropoda > Insecta > Lepidoptera > Erebidae > Eilema > Eilema griseolum. Next base: position 1,036,712 of record OY759250.1, on the reverse strand, counting down.
CACAGGATAGATTTACAGTCAGGGATAATTTACATGTAATTTTATCCCCCTTGAATTGCTTCCCATGAGTTCCAAATATCCCATTAGAATTAAAAGCAAGTGGAGCTGCGAGCCATAGCTAGTAAATTATACTTTGCATACATAATAAAGTAGTTGTAATAAGACACAAGAATAGTCGGGATTAACCCTAAAAAATATAGAATCTAATCAAAGGTATAGTAAAAGTGCAGTCACGGGTTATAGCAAGTCAATATTATAAATGTGAGGCGATGTTTGTTCTCAATCACGCTAAAATACTGCCAAAGAAAGGGAAAATGATCCTGTGGGTCTTGGGAACGGGATCAATCAGGCGGACGGAACCGCAGGCAACAGCTAGTCTACAATACAATGCAAACATTTTGTTATTGATCGCGTTATGATGAAATAACTGCGGTTAGTTATTACTTTGAGGTGTTGTTCCAAATTATACAAAAAACTGTGAATATCAGTATCAAAATAAACGGGATATTTATCATGTTTAATTGTTTTGAGTTTCCGATATTTCGGCGCTCACTCAAAACAATGAAACATGGTAAATATCCCGTTTATTTTGATACTGATGTGAGTGACCATGATAGTTTAAATAAACTGTGAATATTTTTAACAAAACCTTGAACTTTCAATCTAATTGTACCTATTGTTTCATTTAGCTGTCCACTGTGTATATCTTCTTTTGTTAATAGATTAGGTTTAGAGAGAGAAGTAGATCAAGAAAGATGGATGAAAGAGTGAATAGGTTGAAAGAGTGACTGAGAAAATGAAGTGTGAAAGGAATGGGTGAAAGAGAATGAGGTGTTATACCAACAACCACTGACAATATTGAAGGGAGGGTGGCGACCAAATCAATCAAATCAAATATCTCTTTATTGTACACAAATAGAGGACATATTACATTACATGGAGCAGTTGCGCAGTGTACATACAATTGACGGCCTTATCGGCAGAAGGCGATCTCTTTGGGCTCTTTTAACCATGGTATGGAGTGAGTCAAAGAGAATATAGCCACTAAGTTTTGAGTCAGACAAAATGAATGGGGTTGTTTCTAACAATGGTTTTTTTTCTATATATATCCTTCAGTTTACGGACTTGTTAGTTTGGCTATAAGACGATTATATTTGAATTCAACTAGATTCCCATAAGTAGCTGAACATAGCTTAATTTTATTTAGAAAAGTGCATCACGCGGGCAGAGCCGAGAACAACAGTTTAACTTAACAATATTTTGTAGATTAGCTCAAAACTTTTTTTCTTTTTTGAAGAAAGAAGCAACAGAGAAAACCAGTTGATATGGACCACGATTCTTCATACTGAATTTCAAAGTCAAACCCACAAAACTTGACTCCGAAATTCAGTATTCTTTGCGTAATGGTGACAACAAAAAATGTAAATAACGATTCACGCATTCAATTGTGTGAATAACAAACGACTATCGATTGCGTTCTAAAAACGGAAGAGTCGTGCACATGCGTGCGTTGTTGTAATAGAATTATGAATGAATATCAATTTGTATTTTCCTCACTATTCTCTGCATGGCGCTTTCCCAGTTGAGTATCTACCTACCCCAATGGAAAATAGAATTTAAACTATCATAGTCACATTTTTTGGTGGTCACTTGAGTGGATATATCGGCCAGTCCATCAATGTCGGGGGTGAGGTAGCCTTTGGCATATACCTCGCGCATACCGACTGACCCAGGGCCATAGAAGGCCCCTTCAGGTGTGTGACTACAGCGTCCCCATCTTTCCCCAGAAAAAAAGGGGGAGGAGGGTACATCGCACTGCCGTCTCGGCTTGCTTCTGCTAGGGTAACAGACGACTCCACCCGCCACCCCCAGGCCCGCACTCATGGAGGACGCCCCTATCATAATCACTCACATTACTATTAGAATTATCGGAATATTGACTGTGTTGCATTGTTTCAAGGAACTTCAGATCAGTTCCTTCATTATCATAGCGCTTGCAACAGCACCGAAATATCGAAAACTTGAAATAATACAACATGGTAAATATCCTAATATCTGTAATACTAATAATTAAAAGTATTTTTAAAATAATTAGCAACCGAAATAACTCGTATTCCCGTTAATCTCTCCAGCTAACATGAATCACTTGTGTTAGGAGTGAGTTTTAATCCGTAGTTGCGTGATCCGAACCCGGGACCTTTCCGATATCTTAACCACTAAGCTAGCGACGCTTGTAATAAATACATAAGTAAAATATATAAAAAAAATTTACAGTAAAGCCAACGAGTCTCAGAGAAGAGACCGTAAATCGACAAATGTAAGTTGGGACTTCCCCTTCTCCCTCAGTAAGATAGATGGATGACCTGAAAATTAGAGCTGGGATAGACTGAATGTGTAAGATGCAGGATCGGATACTATGGCGCCCATTGGCAGAGGCCTGTGTCCATTGTCCTGCAGTGGACTACGATAAATTAATTGACGAAGTGATAGATACGACTGCCAAATGATTTCTATTGAATCCCTAATTACTCTGTATCATCATCATTCTCTCTATCTTTCATCTCGGTTGGTAGCAGTCATAGACATACTATCAAGAAATGTACACTACGAGTTGAATAAATAAATAAAAACAGTATGACAAAATACATCTCTCCGAGTATTAAATTAGCTGTCAATAGGTTTCAATGGAAATTAATTACCTATTTTGGATTGAAAACATATCACACAAGCCTCACTAACTTGTCACAAACAATATAATATGCCGGGTAGGTGCATTGTTTCATTTGATTAAGAATATTATTGTAGTCTTAGTCCAAGTGTTGTGTGCGTGTTACTGTCTAATTAATTTAATGGATATACTAATGCTATGGTATTGGTCTCACTTATTTCTTCTTTAAGTTATAATAAGGGTAAAGGGTAACGTTACTTTAAAAGGGATCTAAGGAAGGATGGAAAGAACGACCTACAATGGTTTGAACTGCAACCAAGTCGAGTTCAACTAAAATCACATTTTAATTTAACTCAAAATTGAAATATCTTGTAGAATTAATAGTGTAGGACTCGCCGGGATATTTGCCATGTTTATTGTTATTTTATTTGCCATGTTTAACGTATTTGTTTTTGTGAAAGACCATGTCAATCTCAAATCATATCTTGTAAAATTGTATATTTATTGTTGTTAAATAAATAAATTATAAAAATAAGTTTACTATGTACCTAGATAAACGCTTTTATTAGCCTAAATTAATGGACACTGCTTTTCCTATTTCTTAACAGTTTTTACAGTAACTTGAATCGCTGCAATTTTGCTAATGGCTCATAAAATATTAGATTATATAATTTATGGCATGAATTTTATTAAGTAATTAACTATTAAGAATCGAGCAATTATTTTACTATTTACAAAATATACTAATATTCGAATATTCATAGTTAGATAATTAGATAATATTGCCTTAAATTGATAAAATAAGAATTAGAATATCGAAAGTATTTAAATTATTCGAATTTTATGATGTTAAATTAAATTTAGTTTTCAGGGAATCATATTGAATTATTATTATTTAAAAAATAAATTAATTAATAAAAAAAAATTTAAACTTACCGATGCATAAGAAAATGGTGCTAAAGGCCTTCATTGTCGTAACAGTCGAACTGAAAAACACCATTTTAGATTTTTCTTAATAATTATTAATAACCACAAAATTATAAAAAAAAAGCGATTTTATCCAAATTTATTAAGCAAAAAAATCACATTTTTTTATCACTAGCAAAAATTGAAAAATTAAGCACAATTTGAACACTTGTATTTAGATCTATACCTTCCAATACTTTCACAAGAGTTTGATATATTTTGGTTTAGGCGTTGGGGTAAGGAGAGCCCCTTGCTCTACGTTCTGTGGTGCAATGTACCGCTTGACAGTGTCTACTTGTATTTATAGTGAATGCATTGCTGAGCGAAAGAACCGCGGCCTAAGAGAATGTGTACAAAGCTGTCGGTCTGAAAATAAAAATATTAAGATTTTTAAACGTGTTTTTCGCATAGATGGCAATTGGGTCATCCCTGTTACGTGCGAACCTAGAATCACGGATGAAATTAAAAAAAATAAGACTTACTACATAGCGCTACCTAGACCTAAACAGAAACAAAGAGCATGACTTGTATAAATATATACATATTCTACAACATTCTACACAACGCTATCTAGCCTCATAGTAAGCTTACATACATACATATAATCACGCCTTTATCACCGGAGGGTTAGACAGAGGTGAATTAACACCCACATTTCACTAATCATTGAATTCAGTCCCACGTAATAGGGGGTGAGCTTATTGCCGTCTTCCGGGTACTTTTGTTGTCTCGAGTCATGCATCTGAGGCTTGGCTGTATATATCTGTCTGGTGTTAAACAGCCCTATCCTTTAGTCACCTTGTACTACACCGCATGGGAAGAGATGGGTGGCAGGCTAAGTCTCAGAAAAGATGGTCACCATTACTTACATATATTACTCTACTATCGGGAACCACGCGGCTTAATTAGCTTATGTTATGGAATCTAGGATGCGGATAAATATACTTAGATACTTACATACTACACAGAGAAACACGCAGACCAATGCAAATATACATTGTCATGCATACAATTTTTTAGGAATTGAACCCGTAGCCCCCTGTGTAGTAGTCGAGAGTTCTACCGCTGTGTCACAGCTGTATATTGTCCAAGTAATTATAGTATCCCAGTCAGCCTCACCTGAGAGATGATAAATCTAATCTTTATTATTTTTCAAATAACACATGGGAATCTGCCGGATTTGGTGACATTTGTGATTGTTGCACCGCTCCCTTGAGTAGTAATGTAATGATATATGTGTATATATCGTAATGACCTTAGAACCTTTCGGGATAAATGAACAGGATTTTTTTTTCGAACCCGTAATTCCTGAGATTAAAATATTTGAGTTATCCAAGTATATTAACGAATCTGTAACTCTACCTGTTCGCGATGGACATTAAAACTACAGAACAGATTATTTTTATAAACTCATAAACATAAAACTCACGCCTATATCTCCTAAGGGGCAGACAGAGGTGCTAGCACCCACATTTCGTTGGTTTATGTTTAGGTCCCAATGTAATAGGTGGCGAGCCTATTGCCATTAACCGGGCACTTATAAACCTGCGACAAATACACACATAACTTCGAAAAGCATCGAAAAGTCATTGGTGTGTGGCATGGTAAAACCTGGGATCGAACCCGAGACCTCATCTCAGCAGTACATTACCCGTACCACTAGGCTAAAGTGATTTTTTTATTTTAAAGATTATTAGCAAACGAAATTACTAATATTCCCTCTAACCCTACCAACTTAGCTAAATTGCTTGAGTTAGGAGTGGGTTCACGTCGGTAATGTAATAGCCAGGATTCAAACTCGGAACCTCTCGATCGTAAGGCTCTTTAAGCATAATCACTAAGCTATCGACGCATTTTGGTGCGATTTTTTTGGAAATGTCTTAGAATAAAAATCTTGTTTCTTTGATCGAGAAGAAACGACATCAACGCGCGCGGGTGGGACCAAATGCAACGACTAGTTTTAAGATTAGCTTTTTTAGGATGCAAATGAAAAAAAAAGAATGCAAATGAAATTAGGGATTTACTTGTGAATAAATTTAAAAATGTAGTAAAGGGTAAATTGTGCCAGAAAGGCTATTTATTATAACATCCAAGAATACTTGAGGATAAACAACCTTGGAAATGAGCTGTTCGCTCAACTATGCTACTCAAGTAAATTATTGTATTTAAACTAAGTAGACATAATATTTTTTTGTAAATAGACCAAAAAAATGCCCGCTGAGTTTCTTGTCGGAGTCTTCCCAGGTCGGGGCCGCGTTTCGAACCGGCGGTGGTCTATACAGAATAAGTGATTTTTGACATTTAACTTTTGATTACAAACAGACACTTCAATTTTATTTATTTGTATAGATTAAAAACTAGATATGAGACTGACAGAGATATGTGACATTCATAATCTGAGCTTTTTGTCGACTCCGTTGGGTCGGCTTTCTAAACTACAACAACTTCGATATTATCAGTAAAGCGACTGTCATCTGACCTCTAGACCCATTGGCGATACCAAAGTTCTTTAGTCAAACTAATCGGACTTTTGAATGCTCCAACTATCTGTAACGACTGCTATAGACGTATGATAACCGGGAACAACGGCATACTATACTTGTACAATATTGCACTGACCGGGAATTGAACCCGCACTCTCAGTCGAGGGCACTGCTGCTGCGCTACAGAGACTGTCAGTCATTTTACTCTATGACATTAATAGAGTTAAAACATGACGTGGTAACACAGTCTAGTGTACTAGTGTACCGTTTGGGATTTGACATATTTGGCAAGACGTATAGGAAAGTCGAGTAAAATATACCGCCTTTTAAATCGTACCATATCTATTTTTTTTATACCACTTAGGTGGCAGACAAACACACGGCCCACCTGATGGAAAGTGGTTACCGTGACCTATGGACGTGTAACACCAGAGAAGCCACACTAGCGCTGCCGACCCTGTAAGCACAAAGCCTCTGTGCCGTCAGTGTAGAGGACAAAGCAGGACAAGCCTTTAGTCATCCCACTGACAGCACAAATTCTCCAGTGAGCTCTGGCTACCCTACTCTAGATCTATCTATCTAGATTTGGAATGAACTCCCTGCTGCGGTTTTTCCATGCACCTACAATATGGGGTTTTTCAAAATGGGCATTAGAAGGTTTCTTCAGGGTCGGCAGCGCGAGTGTGATTCCCTTGAATTTGCATACATCAATAGGACACGGTAACCACTCTCCATCAGGTAGGCCGTGTGCGGCCACCTAAGTGGTATAAAAAAACATATTTTTTTTCTATACTGGCATATTACTGGTTTTATTGTCGCCTCCAACTACCCACACATTATAAGTTTACATCGAACGAGAGTTGTGTATGAGACCGTATAAAATAGTTTTCAGCGGAATTTGTTATAAATTTTTGGTTTGTAAGGTCATAACACGTGAAAAAAACTTTAATGAATAAAGGTTACTCTATAAAGTAGTCATCTACTTTATAGAGTAACCTTTATTCATTAAAGTTCATATACTCATGTATCTTGATGATGTAAATATGTGGTCAACATAAGTCTCCTGCTTGCTCGCACGCCAAAAATTGTAAACTAAAGTAAATTTAAAAAAAGAAAGATAATCTAGTTCTAATATAGTTCTGTGAGTTTCTTGCTGGTATCTTCTCAGTAGAACTAACCTACCGAACCAGCGAAAGAATCATTTTTCAACTTTTAAATATTTAATATTTTTAGATTATTTCTTGACATAATTGCAAAATTTTGTCGTTCTTATGTGCTCTTTATGTGTCTAAACTAAATAAATGAAATTTATTCTTTAATTCTTTGATTCTTTGTTGTGATATAGGTAAACAAAAACTACGCAGTCTACGTTATATAACTACAAATTCAATCTAGATTTTTGTCCATTTGCGTGGTGTGACTAGGTTTTGAAGTTATGTCCTTGCATTTGTTTAATTCAAAATTTACCTGGTTCTTTAAATCGTACCACCCATAGTTACTCGACAACTTACATACAAATACATATACACATATATTTTTTTATATATAAATAATTTGCATTATAGCTCCCTATTATGTAGGACCGAAAGTCGTAGTTGGTGATGTGTGGGTATTTTTTTTTTTACGTGCGCTAAATCCCCGCGGATACCTCCCCACCGGAGCCGGTGGAAGAGGTTATATCGGACTCGAACCGACTAAAACGCACGCCGCCAGTGGGTTGTTTTGGTTGCCGGAGGTGAGGTTGACAGGCATATCCCTCGCACACCGGCCGACCCGGGGCCATGTCTCACGATCTGGCCCTCTTCTCGGGTGTGTGGGAACTACAGAGTCTCCAACTCGGCCTGCTTCTGCCAGGGTGACAGGCGGCTCCACCAGTCACCCCCAGGCCTGTGCTAATGGGGGGTGAAGGTCGTTCATCGACCTCTGACACCCGAGTTGCCTTCGTACGCGGGCAGCTTGTCTTGCGATCCTTCGTCGCTCCCGCTGCCGCTCCCGCCCAAAATGTGTGGGTATTAATACACCTCTGCCTACCTTCGGGGTATTACAGTCTTGAGTATATTGTATGATTTGTATGTGTAGGCTATATTTTTGTTTCTGGCAAGGAAAACTAAACGCATGCAAGGCTGATCCAAAATAAGCTTTTTGAGTAGTATTATACAGTCTAGTGCAATTTAAAAAAAAATTAAAAGGGTAGGCAGCGCGAGTGTGACGCCCCTGGTGTTACACACGTCCATAGGCCACGGTAACCACTTCCCATCTGGTCGGTCGTGTGCTTGTCGGCCACATAAGTGGTGTAAAAAAATACCTATGGTACAATTTAAACAACTAGTCTGCTAAATTGTACCGGTAGCAGACCTTCGCAAAAACTACAAATTATCTTACCTATTGTATTTTGAAATAAGGAATCCTAAAGAAGATTGGATAATACTAAAATGAGTTATTAAAAAAATGATAAAGTTTTAAAAGCATGCTTAAAAAAATTGCAAGCGTCAGATATTGCTCGCAAATGATAAACAAGACAAAAAGCATTGGTTTACGTCAATCATCAGATTTCCTAGTACCTACAGCTTGTTATTCTCTTTGGGTGATTGCTACAATTTTGTAGGTAATCTATTTTTGATAAAAGTATATTTTATTCACGAATATAAAACGTGATTGAATGGCGTAGTACAGTTCTATTAAACGGTTGATTTTTGCTAACGAATTATATCTGAACCTAAGAAATGAAAATACTTGCTTGGTGTGCCAGGAGGTGACATGCGTGCTTAAGGTCTCACTGCCAGGGGGCATCGTTAGAAGTATTGGAGGAAAAGCCTGCAAACGGAACCCGAGCTACAAGATGAAAGTCTCAAATGCGTCTGAGAATCTTTTGTTTTTCGTGCAGGAATCCACTCGGATACAGTATACTCCCTTCTGCTAGAGCAGGTGGCTCCACCTGTCTCCCCCAGGTCCGTGCTCATGGAGGACGGTATCTAATAAAGTAACTTAATTAAACTTTCAGCAATTAAATACTTACAAAACGTTTCATTTGTCTTTAGGTATTACGGCTGAGGTTATTAAAAAAATAATTATGGTTAACCTTTTGATCAATCAAAACTCTTTTGTACTATATTTTAATTATCTGTTCAATACTGTTTGTTTAAAAGTACAATAAAGGCATTTTTTTCAACATTATGGTAGATATGTACGAGTATTGTATACAAAACATTATTATAACGAAAGTAGACTGAATAGCGTTTTATAGACAGAGACAAAATAGATACATAATCTTATTTTGTCTTCACACATTACATAGACCTTTGTGACGTGACAGTATGGCGATGGAAGTGTGTTAGCAGTCGCGTATTCGATTCCCGCTCAGGGTAGAGATTTCTCTGCTTGAAATCTGATTTTCTCTGAGAGTTATTTGAGTTGAGAAAGTTTTGGTACATTAAAATATGCTATTAATTATAAAATATATACAAAACTATGCTAACTACACTCCTTCTACTACTTTGCTCCTTCTTTATGAAATATATTTGAAACATATATGAAATAAAGAAAAGAAGGAGACCGCAACTTTAGTCATCGAAAAATTCCTGCCAATCGATCTCTACTGGTACCGTGCCCAAAAGGCTGGCAGCATTACCACGCTGAAAGTCGAATATATAGAATAGAATCTCTGCTTGAATATATTTGAATTGGTCTAGGTGATTTAATGTATAATAATATGTATGTATTTAAAAATATCGCACGTGCATTGGCGAATCCTCTCCCTGCACGGGACCTTGCCTGGACTACCTAGAAGTCCTTAAATAGACTTCGGACGCAGGTCGATCGAAGTAACGAAAACTGGATTATATGTATATATATGGATGATAACTGCATATATATATATATATATATATATATATATATATATATATATATATATATATATATATATGCGATAAGTAGTTCACGTCAGCAGGTGGGTCAGTCTGCGGCGTAGCTCCGCATTCACACCATGGGTCAACTTTGTCTGAAAAACCCCACATAATCCAGTTTTCGTTACTTCGATCGACATATATATATATATATATATATATATATATATATATATATCTATATCTCATATATATATATATCCATATCTTTCTATGTATCTATCTTGCGTCTTTAAAATATCTATAATAAATAAATAAATATATATAATAAAATATTTTAAAAGTAGCATGTTTGTGTGAATTCTTCTATTACGAATTAGTTAAGTTTTGCTAACTTTGTGTCGATTCGAGAAGCTGAGAGATCAGAGGGCAGACTCTCCTATTACATATCAATCAAATCCAAAGGAGGAGAAGGAGTAATCAGGCCTTGGCACCTCAGAATCCAAAGGTAAAGATTCCATGATGATGTCTTACATAAACAATGAACTATACCTACCTAACAAGAAGAATAAAAACTCCAAGAAAAGTGTAAAGATAGCATCATTAGATAATCGTGTTCTATTTGAAACATTTAGGTAACTCAATCAGACACACGCCATTGACTGGGATAGAAAAAGCTGTGGTTCACAAAGGTGTACAATTTCATGCTTTGTGAGCGGTAGAAACAATAAGAGTACAACTGAAGTATTTTTATATTTAATAAATAAACCTACTGTATGTTAGGTTGTAACTACAGATCAAATATATTAGTCTAATAGAGACAAAATGTATGTAAATTGCATGTTCTGTACTCGTGGTTCGTAGCTTTTTTTTATTTTTATTAAAGAATATTAGAATCGAAATTACTAATATTCCCACTAACCCCTCCAGCTAAACTAAATTGCTTGTGTTAGGAGTGGGTTCACGTCGGTATTGTAATGACCAGGTTTCGAACCCGGGACCTCTCGATCGTAAGGTCGACTCCTTATCCACTAAGCTACCGACGCTTAAAACTAACTAACTTAAAGCTACCGACGTTTGTACCTCCTACCTACCAGTATCATTGTTATAGATCATATTTGAATGTTCAAATTCGATCTATAAGAATGATACTGACGAAAGTCCTTATTTAACTACGGATTGGAGTATTTAAGATTATGACTCAAAAATCACGTATTGCCATACATTTTTTAATACTACTTAAAAGGCAGACAAGCACGCGGCCCACCTGATGGGAAGTGGTTACCGTGGCCTATGGACGTATGCAGCACCAGAAGAATTACACTCGTGCTGCCGACTCTGAAAAACCCTTCTAATGCCCGTCTTGAAGGACCCCATTTTGTAGTAGCTTGAGAAAACCGCAGCATTGAGTTTATTCCACAGCTTGAGCGTGCGTGTGATGAAGTTCCTTTCATACCGCACAGTGCGCATCTTTTCCGGTCGCATTGTGTGAGGATAAATTCCCTGTCTATGGCGAGAGGTGCGATGATAGAATGCAGCTGTGGGTACATGTCAAACAATTGTAATTTGGTTGTTGATGAGATATAATATTTGTTTTGTTTTGTTTAAAAAAAAATCATCTGAGCACAAACCATTGTACAGATGATAGAACACACACAGCGAGTCAAAATCCCTCCTAACGCTGAGAGGTTTCTCATCGCGTTCCACTAGAATCAGATTTTTATTTATTATATAGAGCCAAAAAGGGTGCAATTAGTAATAATTAATTCCTACACCGCAAAGACCTCAACACGGGCCGTGAAACACGCGACTACCTGTACTTATCAATCTGAACTGTGCGAGGTAAATTTTGGAATCAATCAATCAATTAGCCCATTGCAGTCCACTGCTGGACACAGGCCTCTCCAATATCGAGGGGTTTGGCCTACTGTTTCCATGCTGCCCACACGGGTTGGTACAGGGTTTTATTTCGAGTTTTCTTTTTCTCTCTGTGATATCGTCAGCATATTTTTCCGTAAACCTCTTACGACACCCGTCATATGAGATGGGGTGGTAGGTAATACTTGTATTCTTTTTCCGTCATCTATATAAAATCTAAATCTATATAATTTTTAATATTACACTAAAACTAGATAGCGTGATAAACTAATATATACAAGAATATAAAAAAGGATTCAATAGATTTAGGAGTCGTAAATCCTATATATATTATTAGTTCAGAGAGACCTGGCTGTGTGAAGTCACATTTATTCGTATTTATTGTCTCCAGAAACTGAATGTTCCCACCATTCTAGCAGTGAAGACCAACAATGCTACCTTCTACCATTTTGAAGCACGAAATCACAACTATAAACCTAACTAAACCTAGTAGATAGACTTTACCCTGTGTCGGAGGGGTGCGAGGAATATGCCTCCGGTAACTTTACCTCCGGCAACCTATGACCCTCAGACTGCATTTGTTTTAGTCGGTTAAAGTCCGACATAACCTCCCCCACCGGCTCCGGCAAAGGGGTATCCCTGATTTTTCGTACAATAAAAAAAAGGTAAACTCTAATACCACAGCATATAAGGATGGGACATCTTCCCCACACCCGAGAAGAGGGCCAGATCGTGAGAGATGGCCCTGGGTCGTCCGGGGAGCGAAGGATATGCCTGTCAACCTCACCTTCGGCAACCAAAGCGACCCACAGGCGGCGTGCGTTTTAGTCGGTTCGAGTCCGACATAACCTCCTCCACCGGATTTTGCGTACGTAAAAAAAAAAGGATGGGACATCAAATGTGCAAGAAAAGCTCAATTTATCATAGCAAGTCAACAATATTGATACCCACAATGCAATGCCATTACACAATCTGTTTTGCATTTCTACGCGATTCCTCAGTATGAATCACTCTGAGATCGCGTGCAGTAGCATAGCAATTAGTAAAAACATTACCCTCGCTGGTGCAGTGGGGTAAATACTATGCCTACGGGTGGGTGAACGTGTACGTAATTATTTTTTAAGTTGTCAAGCTATTGGGTTTACCCACAGGATATATAATCAAGAGGAAGTGCCTCGGAGTACTGTGAAGAAGATCAACATTATTCACAATGCGAATGGCTACTAACTGATAGTTACGTTTAGACTGGTGCTCAGTTGAATCTCCCAACAGCTCTCTTCTCGGAGAGAGCTAGTACCAGAGTCTCGATCAATACTCAGCATGTGTAGAGATTCACAGGTGATATGGAACACCAGAGATTGATAGAGGTATTACAATGTTATATAATTCTGAGTGTCCGACGAGATAGTAAAAACAACCGGGAACAAACTAAAACAAAATCGCGAGTGGATATAGTAAGCATCGTGTGTCGTGAACGTGATCGAGATCGGGTTCGATTTTATGGTGAGAGTGCAACTAGTGGTAGCTCAGATACGCGTAGTAAAAGAACTTAAAAGAGGGTAGATTGATATAATAACTCCTATAAAACTTTTTCTCTGTTCACCGCTAATACTACAACGCAACAGCGCCGAAATATCGGAAATTCAGAACAATACAACATGTATTTATCCCGTGAACTTTAATACTAATGTGAGTGACCATGATAGTTTGAATACTAATAATAATGATACTTAGTACTAATCTATACCAATATTATAAAGCTGCAGAGTTTGTTTGTTTGAACGCGCTAATCTCTGGAATTACTGGTCCGATTTGAATGTTTCTTTCAGTGTTGGGTAGTCCATTTATCGAGGAAGGTTTTAGGCTATATACCATCACTTAAGGGAACGGAGCATTGATAATAAATGTTAACAAATCCGGCAATTTTTCATACATATTTTGGAGACTAAACCATACGGGCTCAAAGGGATATGAAGCTTCAAAATATACCCTGGGCGAAGCTGGGGTGGGTCAGCTAGTAAATTATAAGCGTCGGTAGCTTAATAGTTAAGGAGTGCCTAGGTATACCTAAATTGTAATTACAATTTAGGTATAGGGTCCCAGGTTCGAATTCGACCGTTACATTACCCACGTGAACCCACTCCTAACACAAGCAATTTAGCTTAGCTGGAGGGGTTAGAGGGAATATTAGTCATTTCAGTTCTAAATGTATTCAGAAGTTAATGATAGTGTGAACACATCGACCATATATCAGAATCGAACGAGAACTGCAGGCATTTGCTGTAAGAACGTTTCGATTGATCGAGCGAACTCTATTTCAATTTCTGTATATTTGATGACGTCGAGGAGAAGTCGGTAGTGATACAGTATGTTTATGTGCTCGACAACGTGACGTCACCAAATTTATAGCATGCGATATTGTAATCTCATCGCGGATTCAGCTATTAAATTCATTCGATCGTACGTAATGTTCTCGCAGCATGCGCCTGCTGACGTGCTTTGAAGTGCATGTGATTTACGTTTGCTCTAATGACCTACAATTTATTGTTGACTGTGCAGTTCACCCCCCTTACGGGTGAGCTAGGGAAGTACTGATGCTGCCTAGGGATAGCAGTGAGTGCTGATGAGACATATGAAATACATTAACAAGATAATTATTTTTCAAACTATGTTAGTTGTGCGACTCATAAGTGGTGAACACGTTAAACAACAAATTAAAACCACCTCCAATCACGCAGCATGCGTCCTCACAAGATAGTCTTCCCCATCGTTATAAAATCAGGGCGTTGTGTACCAATAGCATCTGAGCATTTAGCTCAGACCCCGAAATCCGCGTTCAGCCCGTCAATTGATTGCACCCTACAATATCCTTTCGTACACAGGACATCACGTGCAGGGTTTAGATATCACCCTCACACTGTGCAGAATATACAAGCAAGAACCAAACAGTTCAAAGACTGTTTTCTTTGCCGCACCACCAAGACCCGGAACGTGTTCCCTTTTTCCTACAGTCCCGGGTCCTTTAAGCGGGGCGTGAAAAAGTTTCTGATGAGGTAACCAAGCTGAGTGCCACCATTGCAACATTACTCAATATCTGTAATGGTGACCCTCTTTCCTGGGACTATGCCTTTAGCTTACCATCAACTGAGGTGAAGGCAATATGGCGTGATAAAAAAATAAAGATAATAGGTTAAAGAAGCTCCTCCATTTGCACAATCTTGAACATCCATAGCAAGCATTTCACCCTTTATGACATCAAGCACTGTTGCGTTACTGTCACACAACAACGCAAATACCTTATAGCATTTTGCCCAACCCAAGAATCAAACCCCACAAGCTCAGCAGTCACAATCCCAACCGCTATTCCATTAAGATCAGTATTTAAACGTTTTATTTTAAAAACATGATTGGCCTTCACCAGTCTGTCTTACACAATATCTCTTATTGATATCAATATAGTTTGAATTGTTGTCCTTATCGATAACGTTACACGCCATAGAAGGCCTTATTCCTTTGAACACTTTCAGATTTATTAGATAGTATAATATCACAATTAATAAAATGTTAAAACTGTTACTCACATTTCTAATTAAGTTATTTATTATCTTTATCTATACAATACTAGTTGAACTACCCCAGCTTCGACCGTGACATAGTTCGAAACTCCGTATAAACCATATACATACATACATACATACATACATATTATCACGCCTTTATCCCCGGAGGGTTAGGCAGAGATGAATTAACACCACATTTCACCAATAATTGTATTCGGTCCCACGTAATAGGGGGTGAGCCAATTGGTGTATTCCGGGCACTATTGTTGACTCGAGCCATGCATCTGAGGCTGAGTCTGGGCTGTATATATCTGTCTGATGTTAAACAGCCATATCTATTAGTTCAAAAATATAATATATATATACTAACAGCGCGCTAAATCAAACAAATAAACTCTTTTATTATAATAAATTGTCAACTAAGTGGTATATTTATATGATTTAAGAAAAAACTACATAAAATTTTTTCTTTGTTTCTGTGTTAGGTAATCTCTAGAACATCTGGGTATATTGTATCAGGACTTACACTGACAGATAGCTGACATTATAATGAGTAACTTAGAATAGGTGCTTTCTATTTAGAAAAATTAATGGCATACCACATAAAAAAATGAAACTCAGAACATCAATATATTTTTATTTATTTCAAAGATCATTTGTCAAGTTGATACCCATTCAGCAACTTCTCAGACCGACTGCAAACTATCAATTTTATGAAATCTTCTGTAATAAATATCTAGATTACGTTACCAGCAATAAATGCAATCAAAACTGTAAATTTATAGAATAATGCTCGTAAATTGTGAAACAAAAATGCTGTCCCGCAATTTTTTGTGATTATCAATTACAACTGGAATTAGTGGGATAACCAATATTAACCATGACATATATGTAATGTGTGGCTATATACATACATACACATTCTAAGTATTGAACGTTTAAGACTATTATTATTATTATATATTATGATTATAGACGGCTTCTGTGACGTAGCGGTAGAACCTTCGAACGCACGTTCGATTCCCGGTCAGTGCAAATATTTTTATGAACGAATATCAATCAATCAATCAATCAATCAGCCCACTGCAGTTCACTGCTGGACATAGGCCTCTCCCAATGTGCGCCATTTTCTCCGATCCTCCGCCTTCCACATTCAGTCTGTCCCAGCCACCTTTTTCAGGTCGTCCGTCCATCTGGCTAGGGAGCGTCCTACCTTTCGTTTACCTTCTCGCGGTCTCCACTCTAGGACTCGTTTGCTCCAACGGCCATCGGTCCTTCGACAAACGTGGCCTGCCCACTGCCACTTCAACTTGCTTATTCTGTGGCCTATGTCGGTAACTTTAGTTCTCTGTCGGATAACCTCGAACGAATATATATATATTTATATTGGTCTGGGTGTTTCTATGTATAATGTGTATGTATTTATAAAAAATAGGATCTAAGTATGTTCATCCGCATTCTAGATTCCATAACATATGCTAGTTAAGCTATGCTTACCATGGGTCTAGATGGCGTTGTGTGGAAAGTTATAGAATATTTATTATTATTATTTATTTATTAATTATTAATAAATTGTTATTTTAATATTGCAATTTTCCATAAGTAATCTATACGAGTACCTCGTATATATTCTTAAAAATACATCCATCTTTTCTCATATACCTACCTAGTCAGGTATATGAGAATGCAGTCGCATATCTTCTTACCATCTTTCTATGTAAACCAGTGCCGATTACGGATTATATTAGTAGAATCAATAGGAAGTATGAATCGGTCCAGATGGAGTTTCTCACACAACGCGGACTGGCGGTGTGAGTGTGGAGTTGCTCCACAGACCATGACCCACCTGCTAACGTGTGCTTGTACACTTGTACACCGGAGGAACTCATAAGCGTCTCTGAGAACGCAATCCAGGTAGCAACGTTTTCTAAACAATGGTAAAGGACTACTACCTTTCAATTTGTACACTGTGATAGCTCACAATTTATATGCTCACTATTTTCCCTTCTTATTAGTATGTACCAGCTACTTTGTATGTCTATTTATGGGCTAAAGTTATATATTTATTTTACTTTATTTGAACTTCTGTCTATATCTTTCTTTCTTTTTGTTTTTAATACACCTTGTTTCTAGTTTATTTGCTAACTACACCAAATTTTTTTGCTTTTATTACATCAATGTCCATTCCAAGGTTGTCTGGACGAAATCACTTCCAGAGATAAGGCCGCCCATTGTACATTAAACTGTATGCATGCTACCTACAAGTTCTACTGCAATCTATTGCTGCACAATAAAGAATTATCTATCTATCTATCTATCAACACACTGGGAACATAGAATTTGAGAATGGAAGCGCTGTCGACACGACAGAAGAAGAATAAGCATTTCCTATTCTTCTTCTTCCGTCGTATCGACAGCGCTTTTGACAGCTGTCGTTTGTATGTTACAAATATGTCAACTTGCTTAATATACAACAAATAATTTCTAACTAGACATTTTAAATCACGCCACTGTTTACTTCCGCGACTTTTGATACTTCCGGTTCTACTCAAACAATGGCGATCAAACATTCAGCAGATTTTAAATATGACCAGAAATTTCTATTAAAAAAACCTCTTCAAAATACGTTCTCTGGTTATTGCAATCATCGTGGACAAACAGACAAGATTTCCAATTAACGGCACAAGTTTATTTTTATGTCCTCGATATATAGACAATTAATTTACAATCTTATAACTGAAACTTAGATATTATTCAATCCACTAACCAATCGGCCATAATATATTCGAGTTTATCGACAGTAGTTTCCATACTAGAAGCCGCGTGGTTACCGGCAGAGTAGAATTTGGACCACCCCATCTCTTCCCATGCGGCGTTGTACAAGGCGACTAAGGGATCGAACTGTTTAACATCAAGCAGATATATACAACCCAGACTCAGCCTTAGATGCATGGCTCGAGTCAACAATAGTGCCCGGAATACGGCAATAGGTTCACCCCCTATGGGTGTTAATTCACCTCTGCATTACTCTCCGGGATAAGGCCGTGATTGTATTTAAGTATGTAATAACGTTAAAGGCATTTCCTCCTGATTCTATATTCCTCTTTCAGTTCAGTCATCAGTTCACACACAGTTAGTTAGCTAGACAATAAATCCCCTATGAATTAAATATTGCACTCACAGAAGCATTGCGAATTCATCACAAAGACCTTACCAACTTTACAAATAGTAATAGATTTATGTAATTCGCAGCTTGCAACGCGAACTGTCCATTTTCATTGGAATACGAGAGCCAATCTAAATGAATGCAATTTATAGCAATAAATGGCAATAATTGAAGGTATACCGATGACTGGGTGTTAAAAATAAATCAAAATATTAATATGTTGCATTTAAAAGGAGGTAGGACACGACGGCATTCCTTTGAGCATTTCATTCCAGCATTTCATTTGAGTAGTCTGACTGTGGAAGTACCTACAGAATACACAGCTATAGTAACCTCGTGTTGTGTTCCCGACGGTGAGTAAGGTAGCCAGAGCTTATTGGAGAGTTTTTGTATTGACTGGGAAGACTAAAGGCTTGTCCTGATTTTGTGTTCTGCACTGACGGCGCAGAAACTCTATTCTTACAGGGTCGGCAGCACGGGTGTTACACACGTTCATAGGTCACGGTAGCCACTTTCCATCAGTCAGTGAGCTTGTCTGCCACCTAAGGTTGTATGAAAAAAATAATTACATCATATCATCGATGTTGTTATTTCGTTGAAAATAGATCGAATGCGAGACTTTTGCGGGCTTTACAAGGGTGACGAAAAGACGCACGATTAATGCAGCGTGGCAAAAATCTACAATTTATTCCAGCCTATTTTGACAATAGGCTTGGTCATGCTCACAATATGTGAAGGTTTCGCGACATAAATTCGCCCACCACCCACATTTCGCCAGTTTATGTGTAGCCCAATGTGATAGGTGGTGAGCCTATTGTCATTAACCGGGCACTTACAAACCTGCGTTAAATATACACATAACATCGAAAAGCATCGAAATGTCATTGGTGCGTGCCGTGTTAAAACCTGGGATCGAATCCGAGACCTTGTCTCAGCAGTCCATTACTTATACCACTAGGCTACCGCGCTACCATATTCCATTGTTTACATATAACTACTCTGTAACCACACTGTTATGTACGCATCAGTGCGATACAGAATGAAGACAAATGGTTTATTGGCATTAAAAGTTATGTATGAGGCAATTAGAGAAACGCTACCGAGTTCAAATTACATACAACAAATAGTTGCACTAAACATATATATTTCAGATATGTATTATAATAATAATTAAAGAAGGCAGTACTACAGGGAATAAAATAGAATAGAACAGAACAGAACAGAATAGAATAGATCTTTATTGAGATCTTTATTTGAAGAGGGGAAGAGGAAAACCTCCATTTACCTGGGTGATTAATATCCAGAAGGGCATGAGGAAATTGAGGCTTTAGGAGGAGGAGGCACAAGAGAGAACTAGACAGCGTAATATTATTGGGAAAGGCGACCTCGCGTTACGGGATAAGGCGAGGGTAAGGAAAAAGAGGAATTGAATATCGAAGCCAAGTCCGTTGTTAGACTGGTATAAAGCGGACCCCAGACTCCGATTTGAAAACTTCGGATGCGACCAGGATTAACGCTCAGATGGACAATAAAAGAAGAATTAAGGAAGAAAAAACACTTATACTTATTTTTCAGCTCTCACAATATTTTCGCTGGATAAGATCGCGCCAGGATACCTCTGGATGAGGAATTATCATGACTGCTTTATGCATGAAGTAGTAGCAATACAGATTCAGAATATCAAAATTCTTCTATTATATACATTTGGGACTATTTGGAAGAATTGTTATTTTTTTTTTGTATATAGGACACGAAGATTCACGTCTTGAAGGCGGCCTCATCATATGTTTTTTCCCGACCTGCTTAAACGACGCGGGACTGTAAGAAAATTCGAGTCAGTATACATTCTTTGGACCTAGATAGCAACAGTGTAGTATCTCCTAGAATATTGTTCCTCTTTATTTCTATTATCAAGCAGTTCGCATTGTCTATTTTGTTATTGTTTCCATTACAAATAATAAAGCAATGCGCCAGCGCACGATCAGAATTGTGGTCCTAACGAAGTGTGAAGACGATTGGAAAGCATCTCATAACGTTCGTGATTGCAACAATTCAGTTATAATTGTTAAGTTCGTGTTCCTAGAAATCTGTTTTATTGAACGGGAAAATGACGATTTTTGGTGTACTGTCAGACATTTCACGAACTATATAGAAATTGCGAGAAGCCTCTCCTTTGCCCTCTTTTTCCTCAGACTTCATATGACTCTGAACCTTTTCTTCCGTAGACAAGATTCATTTTTTTTTTGTATTATATGGCCTCAAAAGCCCCTGCCTGATTTCAGTGAGAATTGGTACCTACAGCCACATATCACCAACTAATGTAATGTACCTAACCACTTACCCATATTCTGACAAATAACCTCTCGCCATAGGCAGGGAATTCATCCTCACACATTGCGACCTGAGTCGGTGCGCAAAGAAACTTCATCCCACGCACACTTAAACTGTGGAATGATCTCCCTGCTGCGGTTTCCCAAGCACCTACAATATGGGGTTCTTCAAGAGGGGCATCAGAAGGTGTCTTCATGGCGTATGTGTCTTCGCGAGTGTAACACCCCTGGTGTTGCATACGTCCATAGGTGGGCCGCACTTCCCATCAGGTGGGCCGTGTGCTTGTCTGCCACCTAAGTGGTATAAATAAAAAAAATATTCGTAGAATACCAGTGGCGAGGGGTTTCTATAAACCAGTTTATGCCGGCTTCCCTTTGCAGAGATGGTAGAGATATTTAAATTTGAGGAATAAGATCGCGTAGCGTAGCGGCAGTACGAGTAGAGTAAGTCTCCAGATAGAGGAGTTTTTTTTTTTTTTTACGTGCGCAAAATCCCCACGGATACCTCCCCACCGGAGCCGGTGGAGGAGGTTATGTCGGACTCGAACCGACTAAAACGCACGCCGCCTGTGGGTCGTTTTGGTTGCCGAAGGTGAGGTTGACAGGCATATCCCTCGCACCCCGGCCGACCCAGGGCCATCTCTCACGATCTCCAGATAGAGGGTCATCATTACAGACACGTAGCATGTTACAATGGTGGCTCTCAGCTTGACGGCCTCATTGAATGCTTTTTCACGCCCCGCTTAAAGAACCCGGGACGGTAGGAAGAAGGAAGGGTGAGCTGGTAAGAAATTCCTAAGAAACTTAACAGTGCGGCAAAGGAAAAAGTCTGCGAACCGCTTTGTTCTTGATCGGATATTCTGTACCGTGTGCGGGTGACATCTACGTCTTGCACGTGTTGTTCTGTGTAGGAAAGGGGAGGGTGGGACTAATTGGAAGAGCTCATCAGTCTGATATTGTACATGTACATGATCTGCGGTAACCATTTCCCAACAGGTGGGTCGTGTGTTTGTCCACCACCTAGTAGAATAAGAAATTATAAGGACGCCGCTTTTACTACGAATCGACAATACAAAATATTTAGAATCAAAAAAATCATGCTGCTATAATAGGTAACAAAGCTTCAGGACCACTTCGATTTGTTCCTTTTTAGCAAAATTTAAAGAAAATACTACAATATAATTGTCTCTCTTGTGTCTCGTGGTTTTATTGCGACCGATGTCGTGATGCCTACCCTCTTTTTAATTTTTCAGGCCGTTATTTCTATTCGCACGTAATCTGAAGCACAGAAGAATTTATTTCATATCGTGATTTAAAATTTTCCGAAGATGGTTTTTTTTTATTTTACTTATTTTTGATTCTACATGCGCCACTTTCATCTCCTGACCATGAGAGGGAAGCTTCCGCAAGCGCCTGTTTCATTAACCTGCGGATTTAGCTAACTACCATTAACTTGCAATTAGGCAGGTCAGGCAGATCAACGACAAAATGTGATTCACACTGTGTTTATAAATCCTTTTCACATTGGAATGCATGTGCCCACAGTAAATGTATCAGTAGTTTTAGGATCCCCTAAGGACAAAGTTCAAAGATGTTTTGCTTTGTACATTATTTAATGACGTATTTAATATAAATTGGAATTTGTTAAGCTAATTTTGTCGTCAACTGAAGGTACACTCAGCAGACTAAGTAGAAGTCAGGTCAGTCTTATCTATATAGGTCTGCTTATCCCACTAGACATGTGGTACATCGTTAGGAGAATAGAAAAGAATAAAATAATCAATGTGAGGGATTGACATAATTAATATTTAGGACTTTCAGAAACGTAATATGACCTTTGTGAGACCGCATACGCGTTGACGAGTGTCGAAAAGGTGAGACCAATCGCCTTACCGTTTTGGCACGGACCCATCATAATCAATGAAAAATATTTTTCAATAAACACAATATTGTCAATATTATAACAGTGCCGATGACGTGTACAATAAATTCTCGTTCCCCAAGGTAAGTGCGCCCTGATTGAGTTCACCTTGGTACTATTTATTGTAAGCAATTATACGTACCTACACAGTGCACACAAAGACCGGTCAAAAGTACCTAAGTAAGTACTTGAATGAGTTTCAAAAAGCAAGTAAAGTGTTCGATTGTTGGAAATTCTAAATTCTATAAGTTTAGCACTTAGTTCACGATTCAATGTGGATTTCATACCTAAATAGCTACTTACGACGTTCTTTTAGAAAAACACCTTTTTTTTAAGAATAACTTCCAGGCACGTGGACAAGGCAATTTCCCTTTTTGGAAATGGTTCCTGTTACCTATTGACGTGTGCGAACACTAGAGGCATCACACTCGTCACAGGATCGGCATCCTGTAAGAACTTTTTGATGCCCTTCTTGAAGAATCTCATATGTAGTTGCTTTTTTTATGAGGTGGGGCAGACAGAAACAACAACCCATCATCTGCTTCTTTGCTAACACATTTTTTTTTTTATTTACCACTTAGGTGGCAGACAAGCACACGAAGTGGTTACCGTGGTCTATGGTCTATGTCTGGCAACACCAGGAACGTTACACTCGTACTTTTACGTACGAAGAAACCTTTTAATGCCTGATGATGATGATTCCAGTACTGTCATGAAACTTATCAAACAAACTCGCCGAAGAAGATGCAAAGCAGAAAAGCAGACTCCGGGTTTCGAGGTCACATTCATCTCATCATCATCAGCAGTTGATGACGATGATGAGATTAATTTTAAAAAAATAAATTGGTCCACCGGGACCCAAAAAAGACGTAGGGTACCCGCCTCGGTGATTCTTGTTGTAGGTAGATAAATAAATATTCTACAACATTCTACACAACGCTATCTGGACCCATGGTAAGCCTAGCTTGACTAGCTTGTGTTATGGAATCTAGAATACTGATAATACTTAGATCCTTTTTTTTGTAAATACATATATATTATGCAGAGAAACACACCCAGACCAATGCAAATATACATATTCGTGCATACAATTTTTTGCACTGAGCAGGAATCGAACCCCGCGTTCCTGCGTAGCTGTCGAACGTTCTACCACACCACAGAGGCCCTGAGCTTTACAATTGTTGTAAGCACATGGACATTTCAGGACGACGTCGACGTGAGCAGCTGGCCCTGCTGAGTTGGGTATTTTCCTATTTAATTTTTTAACTAAGCTTATTAAAATAAGAATGGTAAACGAGCGGTAAAAGTTGCATCGGTTACAATTTTATAGTTTTTAATTATTATTTATAATACATTATAATCCACCTAACCTATGATAGTAAAAATAGATTTGAATATTAAATATTATGACGTCACAATGACTTATTCCATACAAGTTTCCTTTATATCTTACCGTTTTGACGTTCAGTAAAATGTAACTAATTTGACCAGTCAGTCAAATATCCAATTGAAATTCTAAGCCTAAGAACTTAGGTGTGAAACTTGCGACGAGCTCACAGGTTTGAAGCCGTGACCTCTCGATCGCATTCCAACGCCACTAGGCAACCGCCGAAAATTAACAAAAAAGCCGTTGCAGTATCGCCAGACCCTGACAGTTTCCACTTTTGCGATATAACGTTGTCGACAAGAGGGAAAGTATGCAGTACACACTGTCCTGGCCTTGTCCACAACGCTCTCGTTCGGGTGCGTGCTTACCAAACACAAGATATAAAAAGTTTATTTGTTCGATCGGCTGATAAATGTGTATTGCTTGTTGTTATGCCGGTGGTAATTTAGATTATATTGCGTCGCTTCATTCTCGATATAAAGATCATTTACAAGGTAGTCCCTTTAACCTACAAGGTAGCATCGCACGTTATTTTAAAGTTAACTCGATTTCACTTTTTATTTTCTAATCGATTATCGGTATCGACACCGCCACTGCCATCTTGATTCCTCATTCCTTTTTCGTGCGAGGTAGCGTACGGACGTCTTACACTATAATATTAAATTACCAATAATTTTCAAGTTCTAAAAATGCCTAAGCGCAAATTAGATGAAAAGTTAGCTTATTATCGTGAGAAAATTAGAAAGATTCAAGAAAAAGAAAATAAGAAAACACGGCGTCGGGTACGAGTATTATTGTCGGATTCATCAGATTCCGAAGAAAATGCAAGTAAGTACTAATTATTTGTATTTGTGGTGATAAAATAAAAGTGTAATTAGCTTTCAAACACCATTAGAAAATTTTTAACGGGGGGTTGGCCGCGAGTCAACACGATGGCAAAAATTTTCCAGACCTACCTACATAATTTTACAATACCTGGGGGTTGGTCGAGAACCAACACAAAGGTACTAATTTCAGTATAATTACCGGTCGTTGGTCGAGAATCAACACGTACCGGCATTCTATTACTTTCCATACACGCCTGGGGGTTGATCGAGAACCAACACGAAGGCCTAATTCTATAAAATAACGCTAGTGAGTTGGTCGAGAATCAACACGGGTGTATTATTATAAAAACCTATACTTAACCGTCGATCGAGAATTGACATTAAAGTATTATTTCCTATTTATAAACAATTTTAAAACAATAACTTATGTTTTAAACAATTATTAAAAACCTGCCTTGTTTAGTCATAAGTGCTTTATACATAGGGGGATTAGGTATGATCGTATGAGTGACATGAATAAATAATACGATATTTTAAGCAATAAATTTTGCTTGCAGGTATCGAATTTTTACCATACGACGATGTATCCCCGGCACACATCGGTATTGCAACGAATGACGAGCAATCGCAGCATTCGCACCCAGGTGATGCGGAAACGTTGCCGGAGAATCCAGTTATGGCACCTCCACCCACCGACGCGCCCGGAGAAGATGATGTGACGGTCGCGCCAGACTTAGATCCCGAAATTTTACAAGCATTGGGAGCCAAAACCGGAGATGATCCTGTATATGGTGGTAAAATTCACGAAAATTTACCTCAACTGTGGTTGCCATTGTTAAAAAAGGGTATGTCTAAGGAAGATAAAGAAACATTATTTAAATTTAGATAAAGAAACAGTATTTGATACCCCAAAACTGTACATTGCTACAGGCTCCAAAGCTGAATTTGGAAATTTCGGCGGCACTAACTGACAACGCCCGTAACAAAGACAAAAAATTGGTGGTACACCAGCAGCAGTTAGGTCACGGCATTACGGCCATTAATAGAGCAATGGATCTATTGCTAAATAAAGAGCGTGACGGTAAATTAGAGGTCATAAAACACCTCAGTAATGCATGTCGTATTTTGTGCGATCTCCATCACACTAACTCTCAAGTCCGAGTAAAATTAATAACCCCTAGTTTGGATAAATCCTTTTTAAATGTGGTCCAAGATTGTCACCGAGATGACACATTATTCGGGGCAAAACTATCCGAAAAAATTAAATCGTCTAAGACGATCGAGAAGCAAGGGCTTCAGATAAAAAAGGTGGTAGCTGCTACACCCGCTCCCAGTGCATCGACATCACGCCCGGCTCAGAATCGGGGAAACTGGTCGGGACCTCCCCGCTACCCCTCCAAAAAGAGTGGGCGGGGAGGGAACAAGAGAGCAGATTCGGCGCGGAAACCAGCGCTCCAAGCGCACCCACCGCCGCAAACTCGCCAAGCCATCAAACACCAGCAAGCACGAGCTCAACCACAGCACTAGCTCAGGTACAACATGCAGGCCGTGTTCAACTATATCACAATTATTGGGAACAAGTTACCGAAAACACATTAGTTTTGAAGTGGGTTCATGAAGGTTTAAATATTCCGTTTAACGAGAAAGTCGTACAAGAGTTTGTTCCTCACACTTCATTTACAATTAATGAGAAGCGTGATATGCATCTTGCCATACAAAAACTGATAGACTTAGGCGCTGTATCGACATGCCAAGATACACCCGAACAATTTCTATCTAAAATTTTTCTAGCTCCTAAGCCCAATGGCGAGAAAAGATTTATTTTGATCCTTAAAGGCCTTAACAAGTTCATTAATACTACCCATTTTAAGATGGAAGATCACAGAACTGCTTCAAAACTAATTCCTAAGGACGGAGTTCTAGCCACGATCGATTTAAAAGAAGCGTACTTATCTATACCATCCAGCTCACAGAAAGTACTTGAGGTTCTATTTTGAAGGCAAAACTTATGAATTTACAGCTATGCCCTATGGTTTATATATAGCACCAAGGGTTTTTAGTAAAATAATGAAAGAAATCATTACACTCTTGCGATCACGTGGCTGGCAGTCCGTCATATATTTGGATGATATCCTATGTATAGGCAACGACTTTTACGAGTGTGAAAATAATGTACAGGAAACCCTTAATTTACTCGAACGCCTCGGATTTACAATCAATTATAATAAAAGCAACTTAAAACCTCAAAAAATTTGTAAGTTTTTGGGTTTTCTGTTTGATACTGAGAGTCTAACGTTATCATTACCTCTCGAAAAGAAAGACAATATTGCACAATTAGTCACGAAATTTTCCCATTTGCCTCGTTGCACCATTAAAAAGTTTTCACAGTTAATTGGTGTTCTTGTAGCGGCCTGCCCAGCAGTGCAATATGGCTGGTTATAGACCAAAATCCTGGAACGACAAAAGTATCTTTTTCTTCTGAGGAACGACGGTTATGAGTCCAAAATTAATCTTCCCGATGTCATATTAGACGATTTAGTTTGGTGGTCTCAAAATATTTACACAGCTTCTTGTCCTATGAGAACTTTAAGTTATAAAAAGGTCATATTCACAGACGCATCTTTAACTGGCTGGGGAGCGTTTTGCGACGGAAAACGGACTAACGGTAACTGGAAAGAACATGAACGTAATTTCCACATTAATTTCCTGGAATTACTAGCTGCTCTTTTTGGATTGAAGAGTTTTGCTCGAGATGACCATGATTGTGCAATATTGTTAAGAATTGACAATACCACGGCCATCAGCTATGTAAACGGTCAGGGAGGCATACAGTATCCACATTTAAATGGGGTAGCAAGAAATATTTGGCAGTGGTGCGAGAATCGTAACATTTGGTTATTCGCATCCTACATTAATTCCAGAAATAATAAGGAAGCTGACGAGGAATCGAGGAGAATTAACCCCGATATCGAATGGGAACTCTCGTCATCAGCTTATCAGCAAGTTGTAGAAAAATTTGACGAGCCTGAAATTGATCTCTTTGCTTCTCGTACCAATGCAAAATCGCAACGCTACATCTCCTGGAAACCGGATCCTGAGGCCATGACAGTGGATGCGTTCACTGTTAATTGGAGTGAATACTATTTTTACGCATTCCCTCCTTTTTCCCTCTTACTAAAATGTTTCAGAAAAATAATTGATGATGGGGCAACCGGAATAGTAGTTTTCCCATACTGGCCATCACAGCCGTGGTTCCCTATCATGAAAGAATTAATAAAATCAGAAATTTCGTATTTTTCTCCGAATAAGAATCTATTGCGTTCTCCTTTCAGAGAATACCACCCGCTTAACTGGCAACTTACCCTGGGTGCCGCGAGGTTCTGCGGACGGCGTTCATAAGACACGGCTCGCCGGCAGAAGCGCTGGACTTGATGCTTGCGTCTCTTTCAAATAACACCGTAATGCAGTATGGTACTTCACTTAAGGCTTGGTGGTTATTCTGTGCAGACATTCTTCGTTCGATCGATCCTTACGTGGGTTCTAATAAGGATGTTTTGAGGTTTTTAATGGATCAATTCAATAATAAAAATGTATCCTATGGAACATTAAATTGTCACCGTTCCGCCCTTTCCTTATTATTAAGTAGTAATAATATTGGGTCAGATGACCTTATTAGAAGGTTATTGAAAGGCGCATTTAAAGTAAAACCAACAAAACCGAGATACAGTTCTACATGGAACCCACAATTAGTTTTGAACCTCGTGTCGACCTGGGTTCCAAATCAAGATATCTTATTAGATAAACTTACTAAAAAAGTTGTGATCTTAATAGCATTATGCACAGCCCACAGGGTACAAACCCTTTCTTTAATTAAAGTCGAAAATATACATTTTGGTTCCAGTGGCATCAAAATCATAATAACAAACACAATTAAAACCTCTGGCCCAGGCCGAGAACAACCGGTTTTATATCTCCATTATTTTAGGGAGGATGTCAATATTTGTCCGGCCACGGCTCTTCAAACCTACCTTCTTAGAACCCAGGATATCAGGAATGAAATTGAATATCTTTTTCTAACATCAAGGCAGCCTTATAGAAATGCCACGTCGCAGACCATCAGCAGATGGATTAAAGCGGTGTTGTTAGAGAGCGGCATAGATGTTTCTATGTTCAAAGCACATAGCACGCGACATGCATCCACGTCAGTGGCTAGTGTTGCGGGGGTTGGCATAGATACCATTCGAAAGGCAGCAGGAAGGTCCGCATCATCTTGTGCCTTTGGAAAATATTACAATAGGCCAGTGATCGACGAAGGTCAGTTCGCTAGATCCGTTTGCCTACAATCAAACCAATAAAGAAATACGGATTTATTTTCTTTTTGTTACATTGCAGCTGAATGTAAACTTTAGTACAATTAATATAAAAATACACCTTTGAAGTAAGTTTTTTATTGAACAGCAAACCATTCTACTCTGAACATCTACCTTGTAAATGATCTTTATATCGAGAATGAAGCGACGCAATATAATATATGATCAAACGAACTTCCCAAGTGAAGTTCGATCGATATTATATGAGTCGCTTCATTCGAAGATATAAAGACCCGCCCGCCCATTATCCCATGCGAATGGTTTGTGGCATACTTTGCTAATCACTCTGAAAAAATGAGGAATCAAGATGGCAGTGGCGGTGTCGATACCGATAATCGATTAGAAAATAAAAAGTGAAATCGAGTTAACTTTAAAATAACGTGCGATGCTACCTTGTAGGTTAAAGGGACTACCTTGTAAATGATCTTTATATCTTCGAATGAAGCGACTCATATAATATCGATCGAACTTCACTTGGGAAGTTCGTTTGATCATATATTAAGTAGACTAAGTGTATTTTTTTTTTACCACTTAGGTGGCAGACAAGCGCACGGCCCACCTGACGGAAAGTGGTTACCGTGGCCTATGGACGTGTGTAACACCAGAGAAGCCACACTCGCGCTGCCGACCCTGTAAGCACAGAGTCTCTGTGCCGTCAGTGCACAGGACAAAGCAGGACAAGCCTTTACTCATCCCACTGACAGCACAAATTCTCCAGTGAGCTCTGGCTACCCTACTCACCGCTGGAAACACAACACGAAGTTATTATAACCGCGGTATTCTGTAGGACGGAGGTACTTCCCCAGTAGGACTGCTCAATTGGGCGGAAATTCCGCCGTGTCCTACCTCCTATAACTTTTTGTGTATGTGTGTAAATAGACCAAAAAAAATGGCCGTTGATTTTCTTACTGGAGTTATCTCGAGTTTCGAACCGGTGGTCCATTTGCTAAACTAGTTTTCATATTTCCTTTTGTATTAACGTTTTGTAAGTGATTTTTGACTTTGTCTTTGACTAGCTATTGCCGGGGACTTCGCCTGTGTCTAGCCTGTTCCTGCAAACCCTGGTGATTCATGAATAACATAAATTTCGCGTAGTCCACCCGCTTGAACTACGCAGGTGGACCACGAGCAATAAAAAATTCTCGTCAGTTGCGAGTACGAGAGTAGATGATTTCAAGAGAGAAGATTTGGTTAAATACTCTGTGCTGCACTGAAAGTCCTGACAAAAAAAAATCTTGGATTTTTTATTTTATTTTTCTATAAGAATATTAACAACCACAATTACTAATATTTCCCTCTAACCCCTCCAACTAAGCTAAATTGCTTGCTCTAGGAGTGGGTTCACGTCTTCCGACGTGTCAGGATGATCAGAACGGTCATAATTCACCACCAATTTAACCACTAAGCTGCCGACGCGTGAAGGACGTGGTTTCAACTTTAGGATAGGGCCTGTAATCGAAACCAGGGCCACCTAATTGCCCGCAATTCCCGAAACTCTTACTAAAACACTCGCCCTTCTGACTTTTTTAGGCAGTGTTTTAGGCATAATTATATGTATGTAATAAGAGTATATGTGTGTACATATACTCTTATTACATACATATAATTATGCCTTTATCCCCAAAGGGTTAGGCAGAAGTGAATGAACACCCACATTTCACCTATCATTGTATTCGGTCCCGCTTAATAGGGGGTGAGCATATTGCCGTTTTACGGGAACGAAAAGAATCGACACTCGAGCCATTCATTTCAGGCTGGGCTGTATATGTGTATATCTGTATATCTGTTTGATGATAAACATCCCTATCCCTTAGTCGCCTTGTTCGACACAGCATGTGAAGAGATGGGGTGGTCCAAATTCTACTCTGCCAGAAACGACGCCGCTATTATATATTTACTCTTATTATCTACAAAAAAACGTGAAACTTTTTTTCATTTATGTTGGTACTCAGTTAACATGACTTCTAGATTTAGATTGGTCTTGTTATGAAAAAGTGACCTTGACCCACGAAATTGATCGTATAATTTCGTGGAGGTCAAACGTGGTAGATTTAATAGATATCTTTCGGCCACCATCACTTTGATTGCGGCTGGAAGATATGAGAATCCTATGCGAACCCCATTTAATAATCTGTGGCGAACCTTAGTTTAAATAAATAAGTACCTACTTTGGCAAACATTCTCCTAACGACTTCTTGGTTGGATCTAAAGTTTACGCTTTATCTGTAGCCAGCAGTCAGTATCAGATCTATCTTCGGGCAGTATCTGCGTCGGATGGAGAAAGAGAGAACATCGAGGGAGGACTCGAGGCTGCACACGCTCACCGAGTGTCAGGCGTGGGAGACGCCGAGACGGGAGCTGGTAGCGGCCTTGGGAGTGAGAGTTCTCACGCTCTCCACCTTGTTCCGGGCAATGGCGATGCGCTGATGCGTGGGTGGCCGGCGCCTCCTTCTGCGAGCAAGTAATGCTCGTGAAGGAGGAGGCGGGGCGGGAGCGCCAGCGGGAGCGACGAAGGATCGCAAGCCAAGCTTCCCGCGTACGAAGGCAACTCGGACGACGAAGGTTGATGAATGATATCCGCCCCCCATTAGCGCAGGCCTGGGGGTGACGGATGGAGCCGCCTATTACCCTGGTAGAAGCAGGCCGCGGCGGTGGTGCGCTTCGCGCGCCTCCCCATTTCCGGGGACGAGTTGGGGACTCTGTAGTCCCCACACCCGAGGAGAGGGCCAGATCGAGAGAGATGGCCCTGGGTCGGCCGGGGTGCGAGGGATATGCCTGTTAACCTCACCTTCGGCAACCAAAAACGACCCACAGGCGTTTTGCGCTATAGTCGGTTCGAGTCCGACATAATCTCTCCCGCCGGCTCCGGTGGTGGGGGCATCCGTGGGGATCATTCGCACGTAAAAAAAAGACTGCAAAGTCTTTCTGGTGTATAATCGTCTGAACTAAAAATGTGTACCAAAAATGAAAACAATCAGTCAATAGTGGTGTAAGTGATGGGGTGGTCCATATTCTACTCTGCCGGGAACCACGCGGCAAATATCTATGTATATTTAAAAATATAATACAGTGCCCCGGAGAGAACGTTAAGCCAATGGTCCCGGTTGCTATATACAAACATCTATGGCAGTCATTACGGGTAGTTAGATCCCTCTAAATACCGACTATACCTATATAGTCCAACTGCAGAAATTTTATATCCCCAAATGATTGCGAAGGTTAAAGAGAAGTCGCTTCACGAAAAATTCTATTCTAAACACATATTGATAACTCACTTGTACTTTTCCACATTACTTTATTGCTTATTACACCTGACCGGTTTCGCCTTACGGCATCCTCAAAGGTTTATAATGACATTTTGTGTAACAACAAATTCCACCAAGTGCCATCAATCTACAGTATAAATAGTCTATTCTAAACATTCAGCAGTATCACAGTTACAATGGAAAGCCAACTCCAACTGATTTGTTAAAAAATTTCAGAACGATTGTGGATTGTAGTGATAGGAAATTCGTGATATTAGAAATAATAGATACCAAACGGAGACTCAATTTAATACGTAGGACTTGAAAAGTACAAAATAAGTTCTACTTTCAATCAGAGGCTTTAAAGATGATGTCGTACAGTCAGCACCAGATCTATGTTGACTAGCAAAGTACTCAAATCTTAATACCATTTGAAATGAAATAATTTTGAACACTGCTCGCTTATATACCATTGAGCGACCTGGCTTGTACATATCAGTATGAACACTCTGCTAGCTTACAACTGTTTGAGCTTTGTGATAGCTACTTATTATAAATTTAAGGAGGTAGGACACGGCGGTATTGCCGCCCAATAGAACAGTCCGACTGGGGAAGTACCTCCGCTCTACAGAATACCGCGGCTATAATAACTTCGTGTTGTGTTCCCAGCGGTCAGTAGGGTAGCCAGAGCTCACTGAAGAATTTGTGCTGTCAGTGGAAGACTAAAGGCTTGTCCTGCTTTGTCTTCTACTGACGGCACAGAAACTCTGTAGGTACTTACAGGGTTGGCAGCGCGACTGTGACTCCTCTGGTGTTACAAACGTCCATAGACCACGGTAACCACTTACCATCAGGTGGGTCGTGTGCTTGTCTGCCACCTAAGCGGTATAAAAAAAATTGGAATTTTGTTATTAAGTTGGTAGAGGTTGTTCACTCTTTGCTTTTTTTATTTTTTACTTCTAGTAGCTGTATATTATGTAATTAGTAATATTAAACATGAGTATGCATATATGTAGCATTGGTATTATGTATATTTAAATGTGGTATATATGTTATGTATGTATTTATGTATCTGTATATATAGGTAGGTATTTATTTCATGAAATAATTAAATTCTAAATCAGGGTGGACACACAGTACTTCGTTTACCTCATACCATCCCGACCTCAATCCAATCGAGATGGTATGGGGTGATATAAAAGGCGACTTGGCAAGTAATATAATCTCTTATTCTTCTTCACTTCTGTTCTCTAAATGATAGCATTTAGAGAACTAGAACTAGATGTGGTTGCGCCGGTGTAGAAACTGTATTTTGACACGGAAACACACTCCTTTTATACCCGTCTCCTCTCCCGCACTAACCATAGATATGGCTTCCGTCCGCCATTTGTGAAATATAGACACTCAGTCTCGCTTTGAACTAGCCAGCGTAAAGACGGACGGACCGCGCTCGCGTCTCTCAGAAATGTATAATATTTGTTACATTTTTACCGCTTCATAGACCTTTACCGATCGGATTGTGCCTCTCGTGTGTTCCTCAAGCGATCTAGTGATGCTGACGGCAGCTCCTGAGCAAGGAAGAGAAGATCCGTGTACCGGCTGCGATGAAAACACGTGTGTCGTGAAGGTTAGTGCATCCTCTCCTAATTTCTCGGGCTGCATTCACTGCCTGGATCGAATCCGCGGCAGCCCGGCCACCTGTCTTGTTTTGTGTGTAAAGCGTCAATAGAACAGTTAGCTACTTCCCGCAATACAGTCCATTACCGCACGCTGCCAAGCGCCACCATTTTTGGTCCGGATCGAGCCGGATTCTTGGCCGTAGTTCGTATTTTGTTATTATTCTAATGGGAATAAGCTCGCCGCACCTAAGTGCCTGGTTATTTTAGTAGAAAACCCCGCATCCAGACACTTAGGATTAGATTTGTTGTCCGTTCGCCGCTGGCTCGCATAGTACCTACCTGGTACATACATAGGTTAGGTATCATATCAACACTTAATCGTAGTTCGCAATTTTCGCATCGCACCTAAGTGCCTGGTTATTTTAGTAGAAAACCCCGCATCCAGACATTTAGGCTTAGATCTTAGGTATACTAGACACCCTAGTGCATAGGCACAGTGTAATACCTAACGCATTTGGCTTTGTTTTGTTTTTTTTCAATTACGTTGTTCTCGGCTCGCGTCGTATTTGCCTAGTACCTGCGTGGGTAGACACGTGGCTGTACCTACCTCGCTCGCATCTCATCCCAATTCATACGAAAGTATTTTAATTTGAATAGATATTACGCAATACTTAATCTCTGAAATAATAGTTGAACCTAGACAGCGACCATCGCGTAGGTACGATCTTGTTGCTATGCGCGTTAGTTCAAGCTTGCACTGGCAGTTATAAGTACCTACCTACCTACGGTTATCGCTCGCGCCGCCTCGCTGCTCTGTACCGCTAAGATTAAGTCATTTCATATTTGTTATTTACCGCACTTTAGTTTGAGATTTAATTGTAAACATGTCCCCAAAGGTTGATAAGACCGGTAAGGTTCAATTGAAACTTTTATACGCTAAAAAAGAAATGATTTACTCTCGCGTACAATCGATCTATGATAATGCACTTAAAACCTCTGATTTGGTCATCAGAGATTCGTTCTTGTGTTCTATAGAAAACTTAGATAGTCTACGCGCGGATTTCGAAACCTTAGTACATGACATCAATGTTTTAGAGTTGAATTTGGATCCCGATTACTCAGTGAGTTATCAAGCCTTGTCGTCGTTTGACGATTTGTATTGTCGTATCAAACGCGTCGCTAGGAGTTTGGAGAAACCGGCTGACCTACCCAACCCCACTCGCGACCGACCTAAGTTGCCACCAATTCAAATACCCGAATTTGATGGTAACATTCGCAATTGGTGTCTATTTATAGATAGTTTTGAGAATACGATAGATAAGAACGATTCGTTGACAGATCACGAAAAATTGCATTATCTCGTTGAAAAATTGACTGGTAAAGCTATAACCGCTTGCGCTGGAATTACGTTTAGTGCCGGGAATTATAATTTAATTTTAAATACTTTGAAAGCTAAGTATGAGGATAAAAGATCGGTAGCTAACGCCTATTTAGATCAGATGTCTGATTTGAAATCTATTACGGCATGTAACGATCAAAACTTAGAGAAATTTCTAGATACTTTCGCGTCAGCTGTTCGCGCCGTAAAGAACTTGAAGATCGATGACCTCTGCGACTTCGTATTTTTGTATATGGGTTTAAAGAAATTAGATTCCGAAACCATTCGTTTGTTTGAGTCGGATCATCGCGGCAGTAAAATTCCTAAGTTCGAAGACTTAGAAAGTTTTGTTCGCGAGCATATAAAGGTATTGCAACGCTCTTCATCGAAACATGAAGGCGCGAAGAAGGTTGTTACTTCTGAACGCAAAATAGATGCCTCATTGAGGTCACCGAGGTCAACTCATACTTATGTTAGTACCGCACCAGCACGTGTACAGTCACCTGTTTGCTCTTTGTGTAGCACTCATCATTCGCAACTGTACAGGTGTCCTGGTTTTCTAAAATTGTCGCCTAGTGATCGTTATAAATTTGTTCGCGCTAATAATTTTTGTTTTAATTGTCTCGGTACTAAACACCGCGTTGTTTTATGTAATAGTAGAAATAGTTGTCGCAAATGCCAAGCGAGACACCACACTTTGCTTCATTTTGAGAATAGTAATGCCGCATCCAATGTGAGCACGGTTGGCTCGTCGAGCGGTGACACACGGCAGCCTGCGCCGCAGCCGCAGCCCGCGCTCGCGCGCGCTCCGGCCCGCCCGGTGACCGCCGCGGATGACGTCACCTTGTGTTCGTTCTCCGCTAGTGCTGCACTCACTACTGTGTGTCTTGCGACCGCTCGCGTTGTTATTGTTGATGCATTAGGTAAGCCGCGCATTGTTCGAGCGCTGTTAGATGGCGCTTCGCAAAGTAATTTTATTACTCAAGATTGTTGTCGGCGTCTTGGTTTCAATGTTGATAAGCGTTCAACCCGCTCAGTGGTGAAGGGTTTTGGAAGCTTACAGTCAGCTGTTCGTGGCACCGTTAAAACAAGGTTTAGATCTCGTTTTAATAATAATATTTGGTTTGACATGGATTCGCTCGTTATAGATAGAATAGCTGAACAGTTGCCTACCGTCCCGGTTGACACGTCTTTATTAACGAAATTTAAAGACTTGCCTTTAGCAGATGAGACTTACGCTGTTCCTGGAGTCGTCGATATATTGATCGGCGCTTCGATTCTCCCGCACCTCCAGTTATCACGTAAGGTTCAAGGGGGACCGACGTACCCCGCTCCGCACGCACTGGAAACAGTTCTTGGTTTTGTTATAATTGGTTCCGCACCCGCTTCTATAGATAGTTTTAGTCACTCGACTGCTTCGTTCTGTTGCACCGTCGAGCCGCCACTGGAGTCTACCATCCGCAAGTTTTCACTCGGTGGCTCCCGTGTATCCGCTGAAAAACGCTTTCTTTGTTTGGAACGA
Source organism: Eilema griseolum (assembly GCA_963662185.1). Lineage (NCBI taxonomy): Eukaryota > Metazoa > Arthropoda > Insecta > Lepidoptera > Erebidae > Eilema > Eilema griseolum. Next base: position 999,547 of record OY759250.1, on the reverse strand, counting down.
AAGATGCAGGCGTCCCCAAAGTCGAAGCGGGCCTATGATGAGGTTGTTAACGAATATTTAGATAAAGGTTACATCTCACCTGCGCCTGCGGACACTGGCGGGACCCAGCCTTCGTACATTATCCCGCACCGCGGAGTTATTAGAGAAGATAAGCTTACTACTAAAACTCCGCGTAGTTTTGGATGGCAGTGCTAAGACTAGCACTTCCGTGTCGCTTAATGACATTTTGTATTGTGGTCGGAATCTTTAAGGTAATTTATTTGACATAATTGTAAATTTTCGCATTAATATTAGTAGAATTTTAGCTTTTAGGACTCAACAGTCGCTTTGTGTTGGGCCCACTCTTCGCCCCATCGTTGGGACACATTCGTCGCTAATAGAGTGGCAAAAATTCAATCTGAATTGGCGCCACATAATCTCTTTCACGTTGCTGGCACCGACAACCCAGCCGGGTGTCTCTCTCGTGGATTGCTTCCTTCGCAAATTTTAGATCACCCGTTATGGTTTAGTGGACCGTCCTGGATTCATGCCGCGTTAGATAAGTGGCCAGTTAGTCAATTCAATCCCACTACGGTTTCCGAACCACCCGAGGAGAAGAAGCACTCGCTTGTTGTATCGGTCCCACGTGAAGAGACCCTTATTTTGTTGTTGGCTAATCGCGTCTCGTCTTGGTCGAGACTGTTGCGTTGTGTTGTTTGTTCGCCTCTGCCCTCTGCCTAGCCAGCGGTAGGCACGAGCTCCAATCTAGGTTTATATTTTAGTTGTTATTTCCCAAACCTAGATTTAGATTAGACTTTAGATTTGTTTCGCATTTGTCGTTTCGAAGGTAACCCTTCAAGCCGGGGGGAATGGTTGCGCCGGTGTAGAAACTGTATTTTGACACGGAAACACACTCCTTTTATACCCGTCTCCTCTCCCGCACTAACCATAGATATGGCTTCCGTCCGCCATTTGTGAAATATAGACACTCAGTCTCGCTTTGAACTAGCCAGCGTAAAGACGGACGGACCGCGCTCGCGTCTCTCAGAAATGTATAATATTTGTTACATTTTTACCGCTTCATAGACCTTTACCGATCGGATTGTGCCTCTCGTGTGTTCCTCAAGCGATCTAGTGATGCTGACGGCAGCTCCTGAGCAAGGAAGAGAAGATCCGTGTACCGGCTGCGATGAAAACACGTGTGTCGTGAAGGTTAGTGCATCCTCTCCTAATTTCTCGGGCTGCATTCACTGCCTGGATCGAATCCGCGGCAGCCCGGCCACCTGTCTTGTTTTGTGTGTAAAGCGTCAATAGAACAGTTAGCTACTTCCCGCAATACAGTCCATTACCGCACGCTGCCAAGCGCCACCAAGATGCAAATACTAAATAATTATAATTTAGTGTACACCGCAAACTACCCTGATTACTGGCAGTATAGTCCATACACTGGTTGTCGGTTGTATGTATCCAATGTTTAGTGTGCAATAAGGAGTATTTATTATTAGTAGGTATTATGATTTTGAATGCTTTGCTAGTCAACATCGATCTAACGCTGACTGTACAAGCAAACACTTTAAAACTTCTTTCGAATATCATTCAATTTGTCAATTCAAAATATAAATTCAATAAGATGGCAGTGGACAATACTAGATTTCGCAACGGTCTGTCACGGAGGCTGTTGTCTCGTGGAGCCTATTTGCCAACGGCTGATGAAACTTGATGTTCCGCAAGCATCTCGTGATCTCTTGATTATCAGGTCAATAGAACAAAAGTGTGGAAGGCGTTCGTTTTGTCTGTTACGAGGCACTCCTTGTTTTACTTATTTTATTACTAGCTGTTACCAGTGAGTCTTTCCGTTTCCGGTTTCCGCATCCCTTAAGAAACTATTCCAGAGATAAGATATAATTATGTTATTCCAGACTATAATTTTGTCCTGTACTAAATATCAACCACATGCGTTGAACCATATGTATAGAGCGTTATTGAGCAACAATAACAAATATCCAAATACCTAAATATCATCATATCTCATTATCTTTCTTTTTGTTTTTTTTTAATACACCTTGTTTCTAGTTTATTTGCTAACTACACCAAACCTTTTGCTTTATTACACTACTGTTCATCCCAAGGTTGCCTGGAAGAAATCGCTTCCAGCGATAAGGCCGCCCATTGTACATTAAACTGTATGCATGCTAACTACACATTTTTCTGTAATCTATTGGTGTACAATAAAGAATTATCTATCTATCTATCTAAATTGAAATGTAAATGTAAATGTCGAGACATTTACATTTTAGGTAATTATTAATAGGTATATTATTTTTATTATTTATATATTCCTCCAAACCAAAGCGTACACTTCCGATTTATTTTGACTTTTACAGAAGGACTACCGTATGAATCCGAAAGCCAGAAAGGAGCCACTTTTAGTTAACCACTTTACAATAGGTGAGTGTGGGCGTACTCAGCTTTCTTCAAGGGATATCCGATGACGCAGGGTGTTGTCGTGTGTCTTTAATTCTTAACTTCGGCCAGAGCAGAGCAGAGAGGGGCAAGCGGCCCGCTTGTCTCACCTGGATATTCACATGGGGTTATATACTTGTCTTGTCTGTCTAAGCACCTGCCTTCTAATACATAGGTGTTAGGTACCTCATTTTAGCGACACTTATTTATTTAATTTTATTTTTATTCGAAAGTTTATAAAATAAATATTGCAGGCAACATCGCGGCACCATATTAAACGGGTAGTATTTAATCTTACAACTGTAAATCCACATTTTTCTATCAAAGTATTCGAAATTGCTAACAAAAATACTGAATTGCACACTAAATTTGCCCATCAAATAAATCAAATATACTACACTGTTTGATGTTTAAAGCTAAACTATTTTACTAGCTTACTATCTGATAACTTATACTAAATCTAATTATCCTTTCAGTGCATCGAAACATTTAATCTGTTTTTTTGGAATACGTCACCTATTAAATTTTAAAGAACATGAGTTATTCTAAATAAAACACCAGTTAATCAGTCATGTTTATTAAATTATAGTTCTCAAAAAATCAAATAAGTGTTATCATCATAATCACTAATTATGGCACAACGGTAAGACTACTCAGACTTTTTTAACAAATTAATTAAAATATTAAAAAATATATATTTTTACTGTAAGATTAGGGCAGGTCTTGCTTTTGATGGACGTCCGCGTTTTCGCTTTATCCCGATAGGTATGTTTTTAGCTTCTGCAGGTGGTGTGACATATTTTAACCTGATAGCCAGTCCGAAACACACTACAATTTATAATGATTGAGCACCAACAAACTACTTACTTGCTTATAAAAAAAATTACCACGAAGACATAAGGCGGGAGCTCCGCTTCGCTTCGCTCCCGCCTTAGTCTTCTAACCTAACCTATCCATTTCGGGGTGGGTGGTGATCATTCTGAAATTAATTAGATGTACAATCAGTATTTTTACTGAACCCGTAGTATCTTCTACATGCGCACTAGTTAATTTGCTGTGCAGTTAGTATTTTTGATAAACATTTATAATTTTTGTACTTAAATAAATTTATTTGTATCGCATTATGAGGATAAAAATAACGTAATATATTGATATGTGATTATTTATTTATTGTGCAATTAATAATATTCCTTACTTATATAGGTAATATACTAAAACAATGCACAAAGACATAGTTAATAAACTAATTTGCACTTAAACTCGAGCAAGTTATGTTTATCTAATGAACGAAAACAATAATAAATGCACGCGACCATGCGCCGTGTACGACTGTGGAATAACATCACTCGATCTCTCTCACACTCGTGCCGCCGTGCCTGTGTGAAGGAGCCAGCGCGATGCGACTAGCGCGAGCGTTGAGTGCGGTCAAAAGCGCGCCAAATATGTTTTCAACAAAACAGTTGAACAAAGAAAAATATAGTTGGGTTAAAGGGATTTTAGCTCAACAAGTAGCAAATTAGTGTAGTCATTAGATAACCTAAAACATGCATTCTTTGTTATGCAATTTTAGATAATGATTTTAGTAATTCGGTGGTAATATTGGATAATTTAGTGTGCAAATCAGTATTTTTGTTATATGGCGAGTAATTTTGTTTTACAATGCTTATATCTGTGGTTTTAGCAAGATTTTCGTAGTAAAATTAGATAAATAAAGTCGCTAACTTTGATATATTTTAGACATTTTCTTATGCTACACATTAAGTTATACAATTATTTAATTTGATAAACAGTCATTTATTTGATATGCTGGTACATTATTAGTGGATAATTGTTGCTTGCTTAAATTTTAAATAGAGGTGCAATTAAAAATTCCCCATATTAAACTAACCGTCTTCTTTATTGGGGCGTCATCCGGTTGTCTCCAAACCAAAGCGTGCACTTATATTGTAACATAACATAACATAAACTCACGCCTATATCCCCGAAGGGGTAGGCAGAGGTGCAAGCACCCACATTTCGCCAGTTTATGTTTAGGTCCCAATGTAATAGGTGGCGAGCCTATTGCCATTAATCGGGCACTTATAAACCTGCGATAAATACACACATAACTTCGAAAAGTCATTGGTGTGTGCCACGGTAAAACCTGGGATCGAACCCGAGACCTTCGTCTCAGCAGTCCATTACCCATACCACTAGGCTTATATTGTGATTGAAATAAAATGTAGATTTAGTCAGGTTTCGCCAGTATCATTCAATATTTTTGAAATATCAGATAAAATAAAACTAATAAAAACATAGACTATCTAGATCGTTGACAAATGACAAACAATAAAACTTAAAACGGCGCCTACTTTCTACGAATTATTAAATAAAAGATTATAAGAATAGCGTATCCATTCGCCAATTTGCGCTGAACTATTGCTGAAACATGATGAAAAACTTCAAATTTAAGACTGATACCGGTGGACTTTTCTTCAGCAAGTCACTGTTATCTAACTACTGAGATTTAACTATCAAATAAAACTATCTAGAAACTGTTACTTGGTACAAACTATTAAACAATGCCGCAAGGGTCCCGGCAAAATAGAATAAAAGTGCCTAGGGTTACTGGCCACTGACCCCTTCAAGGCAGCCAAAATGTTTAGAGCAACTACAGATAATCGCATAAACTAACAGGCTATTAAATGAAAACTAATAACGCTACGTATAGCTACGATCGCACACAGTATTAACTTCATTCTAAAAACAATGTGCCTACTCATCCCTCCAGCACAAACAGCATCCGGCAAGCCAGCTGTTCACGGACGAGACTCTGCTCTCAGAGAGGTCGGACAGCAGGCGGGAGCGTCAAATAACCATATAACGAGGACCCAATACGGAAAGACGGGAAACCCGAAGACTTAGATAAGTGCATGCGAGGACTCTGTTGTGTGGTTTTGAGATTGGTGGTCGCAATACGGAGGGTGAGGACATCTTCCAGTCGAGCCTTAGTAGTATCATTAGTAGCCAATCGCGTTACGAGTTATTTTGAAAATACAGGGTGTATTTTTGAAACGGGGCAGTAAGGGCAAGTACCTTAACCGTTGCAGTTACAGCAAAACGTTCTTAAAAGACCTTCCCTAACTTTTTGGGACATTTTGAACTGCATTCACAGATTTTGTAAAAAACTTAGTTAGCAAAAAAAATGCAAATAGTTCAAATTTTTTTTTTATGCCTATCGATTCTATTTCATGTGGGGATCAAAAAACTCTATGGGACCATTTTAGCTTTCAGTACTAGGAAAGACAGAAATCGCCAAAAACGTTTCCCATACATTTCGGCAACAGAAACAAATTTCTACGATGGTCTAACTTTTTGTTATGGCCAGGAAGTGGGTAAAGTAAATAAAAACTGTAAAGTAAATAAAAAGAATTTTTACCCTCAAATTTCGAATTTGATTCGAAAATCTGTGTGTTATACTTAGTTTCAGCTGAGAAACTTCGTATGAGTTATTAATTAAGGATTTTCGCTAAAATGTCTTCTAATCGTGAAAAAATTGACTTATTAGAAGCGTATTTTGTCAATAATCGAAATGCGGGGAGCTGCATTGGTGTGGTACCGCAATAAGTGAGTTTTGAGTTGATTTATCATATTTCCGTACGAAATGTATGGGAAACGTTTTTGGCGATTTCTGTCTTTCCTAGTACTGAAAGCTAAAATGGTCTCATAGAGTTTTTTGATCCCCACATGAAATAGAATCGATTAGCATAAAAAAAAAATTTTTGGACTTTTTGCATTTTTTTTGCCAACTGTAAGTTTTTTACAAAATCTGTGAATGCAGTTCAAAATATGTCAAAAAGTTAGGGAAGGTCTTCTAAGAACGTTTTGCTGTAACTGCAACGGTTAAGGTACTTGCCCTTACTGCCCCGTTTCAAAAATACACCCTGTATAGCTTTATAGAACCTAAGTTAAGCTTGTTTTAATCTAAATTATAGAAGTAATAGGTTATAAGTGCCCGGTTAATAGCAATAGACTCGCCACCTATTACATTGGGACCTAAACATAAACTGGCGAAATATGGGTGCTAGCACCTTTGCCTACCCCTTCGGGGATATAGGCGTGTATGTTATGTAAGTAATAGTGTGGATGGTGAAATGCTAGTCGCTGCCGAAAAGGTCGAAATAACCGAAGTGAAGAAATGGAAGGCGGTGCCTGGGCTTCGGGAATGCTAGCAAACACACTGCGACCGGAAACTCGCCCGAAAAATGCGCACTGTGCGGTACGAAAGGTACTCTATTCCATGCACTAAGCTGTGGGTATGAACTCCTTAATGTGGTTTCCCAAGCGACTATAATATGGGGTTCGTACATACGTCCATAGGTCACGGTAACACTTTCCATCAGGTAGACCGTGCGCTGCCACTTAAATTATAAAAAAAACAGCATAGGATATAGCTGTGATGATGATGGAAGCAAATAATGAACTACAATTAAAAATGTCATCTTTATTTCATACAAATTTATTTGCATAGTCATTGAATATATGCATACGAAATTATAATACTGTAGTTATTCTAAACATTGAAAAATCTACGTTTAGTACCTGCTAGGTTTTGCTAGGCTTTGTAATCACTTATGTAATACTTCTATATTAAGGCATTTGTCTCGCTCTTTAGGTTACGCCCGTCCATTAGTGCGAGTGAGAGCAAAGACAAAGGCACTAATATAGCTTTAGTTATAATATGATTAGTTGATTTCTTTAACATTAATTTATAGTCTGCACATTCAAACAAAAAACATTATTTATTGTGGAAATAATTATTGTAGGTTAGGTTTGGTTCAAAAACAATAATAGGTTATGTTTTGTTTCAAAAATAATAATAGTAGGTTAAGTTCTGGTTCAAAAATAATAATAGTAGGTTAGGTTTGGTTCAAAAAATATAAAAAACAATGTAATATTTCCACAAAACGACATGTTGATTTTAAATTAATTGTATATCATTTTGTTTGGTACAGACTATCATAAATGATAATACCTAAGTCGATATTTTCCTTGAACATAATAATCAACATATTAACAGAAATTACAAATTTGCTAGACTATACGAAAACAGTATGAAATTCAAAAACTTACAGATCATATAAAACAACATAGAAAAATGTCCACACTATTTACAACAAGAACTGGTCACTTTAGGCATTGTCTGATATTGGCTTCACTTCATTTATGTGAGATATTTCATCATTTGACGATTCTACAATTGACACATTCTGATTGGCATCATCAATTACTGTTAAATTTGATTCTTCTACATCTATTTTAGCTTCGGATGTGACGTCATCCTTCTTATTTACTACGTCATGAACTAGATCATTTGCTTCACATTTATTTACACTCTTCGAGCTAGGTTCAACTAGTGTTATATTAGACGAACTATCAACTAAAGTTGTAGGTTCGCTATTATCTTCCTTATTTGTTTTGACTTCTTCAATTTTAGGACTTACGTCTTCAATTTTTGGACTTAGTTCTTCAGTTTTAGGACTTACTTTTTCAATTTTAGGACTAGTTTCTTCAGTTTTAGGACTTACTTCTTCAGTTTTAGGGCTTACTGTTTCAATTTTAGGACTTACTTCTTCAGTTTTAGGAATTACTTTTTCAATTTTAGGACTTACTTCGTCAGTTTTAGGACTAGCTTCTTCAGTTTTAGGATTTACTTCTTCAATTTTAGGGCTTACTTCTTCAATTGTAGGATTTACTTCTTCACTCACGTTTAGTAACTCGCTAACTTCTTGAGTAACATCTATCAGCTCAGGGTTTGGTTTCACAGTTTCAGCTATTTCATCACTAACAACTTCTAAGTCACAAAGGTTGATATTAGCATTGTTAATTGCTTGTATTAGATTGTCTAGAGTTGCCTCATCTACTTTATCGCCTTCTTGAGCACTGGTACTAGGCAAATTATCATTTGTTAATTCACTTTCTTCTTTTGGAGGGTTACTTTCTTCTTTTGGAGGGTTACTTTCTGCCTTCTTTTCAGCTTTATTCTTCTTAGACTTGGATTTCTTTTTTTCTTGTTTCTCTGGCTTTGCCTCCGGTTTTGGCGATTCTTCTTTTTGTTTGTTTGTAAGTACGTTTAGTTGCGTTTGCAAGTGTGCGAGACTTTCGCGCAACTGTGCGCAGTTGTCTGCCATCGCGTCCACCTAAACATGAATAAATTAAAAAGTTACATAACATAGCATAAACTCACGCTATAATATAACTCTAGGATTTTAGTCCTCTATTATGCTAGCTAAACAGTCAGTCCAAGGATAAAAATACCTGTAGTAAAACCACTTGGACACTGCAGTTGGATCACGAGTAATATTCGGAAGGTAGACCTATATAAAGAATGTACATTGGAATCCTAGTGTGGTACAGTGTTGGCAGGGTGTTACCTTGGCGTCGCTGGAGGGCGCGTGCGGCGGCGTGGCGGGGGCGGCGGCGGGCGGCAGCGGCGGGCGCTCGATGTTGTGCTCCTTCAGCGTGGCCAGCAGCGCGCCGCGCTCCGCCTGCCGCCGGGACAACACACAGCTTAATATTTGGTCTTCACTATCAAAGCATATACAGCTAGTTATTTTTTCAATCAGTAAGCAAAGTTATTTTTTCCATCTTCAGCACGAAAAGTTGTACAACTCGTGCGAATTAACATAGTACCTGCCTCGAAAACAACCTCCTCTCGCATCTTCGCACGATGACCAGTTCTCGTTATTCGAGACTAATTGCATTCGAAACACTGTGCACGTATGTCTCAGTTTGAGTTTCATAGTTATTTGTAATCGGATTTTATTTAAGATTTTTTATGGTTACGTTTGGGAAGCCAGATGCCATTTTTAATGCGCACCAGTTATAGTTTTTAATCGTTAGTATTTTTTTGCTCCGTGCGTTTTTCGTGCAAGACATATATAAAGCATTGATTCCCAGTGAAGAAGGGCCACCTTCTTCACTCGTGGGTCATAGAAGTCGACAATAAACATACAGCCCGCACAAAGTGCCCATTTGAAGTCAATAGGCTCATGGCGAAATATATATATTATAAATATATATATATATATGTATATATATATATACATATATATATACTGAATTAGTGTTACTGAATTAGTGAAAAATATCTTAACCATTATAAATGTATGTGAACTGGAGATCCGTATCTCTCAAAGGAGAGATAGGAGCAATTGCCACATATAATTTGCCAATGTTATGGAGGTAATGAACCCATAATAAGTCCACCACTAACGAACATTGGGTAAACAAAAAAAGATTATAAAAAGTACACTTCTTGTATGCAAATATCTTGTATATTTTACCATATTTACCTGCGATGAACGAAGTGGAGTCTCTTTCATATCTTTGAATTTAATTACTGAGCCGATTGCCGATTCGGGGTCTCTATTCTTTTTCGTGAGACTTCACCCTCAGTTAAACATCAGGCGAGGACATGATTATTGACATGTCCGATAAAAATACTCTAACTTATAAAAAAGTGTTGTTGTCGATTCACTCTCAATATGAAGAGGCTCCAGTATGTTCCATCAGGAGTATGTGTGAGCACATGGGAGTACCTGTAGGGTCCGGCACAGTCCCTGCATATTCGCGAGTTGTCTCGCGACGGCAGCGGCTCGGGCTTCGCTCGCCTGCCTCTCGCTACACATGTCCAGGAGAGCCGTCTGGGATGTCTCCCACCGGGTCTTCCACGATAGAGATTCTTTCTCAAGCTTCTTGATTTTCTTTGACATCTGTTAAAAAATAAAAATACATCAATTAGCGTATTGCAGTCCCCTGCTTGTTATAGGAATATATAAATAACATAATTATTGGGAAATAGGTACAAGATACGTGGGGGATGCTTGGCCTACGGCAATTTCACATGTCCCTCTAACTAGCAGAGGGCAAAGTGGAAAGCAGGCAAGGGGAGGGCTGGTTCTCCCCGAGCGCAGGCCTTGGAGTAACAGATGCGGTCGCAAACCTTATCATCCTTGCCGACATGGTTGCTTTAAAAGCGAGGAATATAATGAATGAAATGGCTCACATATGAAGGGTTACCAACAATCCTTAGACTACATTCAAACTTTTTAGACACATGGCGCAGCGTAAAAAGATCTGCTACTATGGTACAAGTTAAAAAAAAAAATAATAAATATTCTACAACATTCCACACAACGCTATCAAGACCCACGGTAAGCATAGCTTAACTAGCTTGTGTTATGAAATCTAGAATACGGATAAACATACATAAATATTTTTTTGTAAATACATACATATTATACATAGAAACACTCGGACAAATGCAAATACAAATATTCATGCATACAAATATTTGCACTAAGCGGGGATCGAACCCGCGCCTTCTGCGTAGCTATCGCGTTTACTACCGCGACACCAGAGGCTGTTGACATATACATACATTCTTAATATGCACACATTCGTTGGGGACTCTGTAGTCCCCACACCCGAGAAGAGGGCCAGATCGTGAGAGATGGCCCTGGGTCGGCCGGGGTGCGAGGGATATGCCTGTCAACCTCACCTTCGGCAACCAAAACGACCCACAGGTGGCGTGCGTTTTAGTCGGTTCGAGTCCGACATAACCTCCTCCACCGGCTCCGGTGGGGAGGTATCCGTGGGGATTTTGCGCACGTAAAATAAAAAAATATGCACACATCTTAGATGAATTAAAAAAGGGAAGATACGGTACGTTCTATGCATTGTACTTAAAAAAATGGCTCGCACATAACTACACACAAATACTCACTCACACATTGTCTTGTAATTAATAAGAAATGTGCGAAAGTGATATCAATATATGATTAAGATAAGAGTGAACAAGAAGCGTTATCGCTTACTGATCTAGCACTCGTGCGAGTTCGTGAAAGTTTCGGCTTGCGTCGTGTTCAAATTTGGCCGCCAAGACGTCGTTGTTAACACTTTACATGATATCCTTTTCTCTCTCGTGGAATTTCATATATTTGTCTCACCTTCAGCCAAAATCGTATGAAGAGTAACAAATAAATTATTAAATTAAAGTTCTAATGATATTTATTAGGTAATTATGAATGAAAGTAATCCCTTGTGTTTTGTTTTTGCTTCGTGAGTGATTTGGGCATTTTTCTAAATGAACATGAAGGCACTTTTGTTAATTATCACGGGTTTTTTCAGCACTTGAAAGAAGAGCATACACATGTAAGCGCTTCGGTCACTCGACATACACTAAACCAAACTAGGTCCATGGACCTAGTTTGGCATGCCCACACAAATGATCGAGTACCGTATCTTCCTTTTTTAATTCATCTAAGGCACACATTCTGTTTAAAAAGCAATATTGACACGCATACACTAAATCTTCTCTCTCTTTCTAACCATTATATAAAACAGTGAATAATGTTCATAATTTTAGCATGCAAAGCTATTTCTGCTCACCATTTCCATCTGTTCTTTGAACCCGCCGAACATCTGATTGCTCTTGACTAGCGCATTCTGGAACTCGTCATATTTGTCTGTGTACACCGCGAGCTGACTGCGGAGATCTGATAATGACGAATAAGTTATAGACTATAGACAAAGCGATAATGAAGATCGGATAGGATTGGTGGAAAAGTCGTGTATTTCTCGGTCTCAGATGCATGGCTTGAGTCAAAAATAGTTCCCGGATAATCTCCTATTATGTGGGACTGAATTCAATGACTGGTGAAATGTGGATGTTTATTCACCTCTGCCTAACCCTCTGAGGATAAAGGCGTGATTATCATTAATACTTAAAAATAAATGAAAGTCAAAGTCATCCCATACTAGGATACCGTGCTGTGGGACTCGAACCGACAAAAATCGCATGCCACCTTAGGTCTTTCTGTCGGAGGTGAGACTCTCACACACTCTCACGCAACCCAAGCCAAGCTGCAGTGCAGTGACCAATGACGGCGTCGAAGCGGCTGGCATGTTTGCGTGGGATTTTTAACGTGTATGAGCGCGGCGACGGCGCTGCCTAGCGGCCCCATCTGAAGACCAGCGCTGCGCATACTCTCAGTGTGCGACCCAGGAACCACGTTCCCCCTCTTGCCCCCGGGTAGGAGGAAGCGGCCATCGCGCCACTGCCCAGCACTCGTTTTTAAAGGGCCGGTAATGCAACTGTAAGACCACAGACGTCACACGTATCCATAGAAAGCGGTAACTGCTTGGCTTATGGGATGGACTTCAATGGATTCGTAAGCTGTCTGACCTATCAGTGCTACATAAAAGAGAACAATGGTGCACATCACAATACATACTGGTTTCAATCCCCTGTAGCTCCATGACCTTAGCCCTGTATGTCGCCACTGTGACTTTAAGCTGTTCCATCTCTGATAATAGCCGTTCTTTGTCAGCCTGGTGCTCTAGACTTGCCTTCTGCATTTTAGCTTCCGACAGCTGGTTCTCTAGAGCCATTTGTTTCGTCATTTTGTCTACCTAAAAAATGAATGAAATTCAAATTTATTTAAGAACTACTTTCCATTAAGTGAGACACGTGCTTGTCTGCCACTTAAGTAGTATAAAAAACAGGTAAAGATAAGTTCGTACTAATATCATAAATGTGAAGGAATCTGACTGAAAGCGACGTGGGGGTTATGTCGGACTCGAACCGATTAAAACCGCACGCTGCCATCGCGACTCTTTAGATGCCAGGTATAAGATTGCCTAAAGAATATCCCTCATACCCCGGATGACCTAGGGCCATCTCCGGCTTCGAGATTGCCCTCCGGGTGAGAGATCCACTGTTACACTATCTTGACCTCAGAAAGGAGGGGGCGCCACGCCCTGGCCTGCTTCTGCTAGGGTGACAGGCGGCTCTACTTGTCAACTCTAGCCTACTCTAGAAGTATTTTATTCTGGAATAAGGTCCCGTGGGTTGCCGGAACTGGATCAGAATTAGATTTAAGGGAGGTAGGACACGACGGTATTTCCGCCCAATTGAGCAGTCCGACTGGGGAAGTACCTCCGCCCTACAGAATACCGCGGTTATAATAACTTCGTGTTGTATTCCCAGCGTTGAGTAGGGTAGCCAGAGCTCACTGAAGAATTTGTGCTGTCAGTGGGATGACTAAAGGCTTGTCATGTTTTGTCCTCTACACTGACGGTACAGAAACTCTGTGCTTACAGGGTCGGCAGCGCGAGTGTGGCTTCTCTGGTGTTACACACGTCTATAGGCCATGCTAACCACTTTCCATCGGGTGGGCCGTGCGTTTGTCTGTGACTTAAGTGGTATAAAAAAAAAAGATATTTGACTAACTACCTATACCCCGTCCATTATATAATTGTATTTTAGACAGATGGAAGTAGTTGATTGTATAAAAATTTCAAATTTCGATTAAGTTAAAAAACTTCGATTGACATGATTTTATGTGAAATTATTATTCATAATCTATAAATAATAATAAAACAGTAGATTCGTGTCTGGAAATTTATGATACAACTATTGTGGGCCATCACACACGCTAATCTCCAGTCCAAAACATATTAACATTGTGGAATATATATCTTTAGTTTTTCGATTTAAAAGATAGGTGGCGTTACCTTCGAAAAATCCTTTCATGGTGCCCGCGTGAAAAATAAGCAATCCTAAATTAATTGAATATTAATAAAAAACCGTAATATTTAAAAAAATATTTATATTTTAATAATTGTACTGATAGTCGATTTCGATTGTAACATTATCAAGTTATAATAAAAACAGTCGATCGACTAACTACATCCCTAAAATTGCTTTCTGGCTGACGTAACCTTGTCAATGAAATATGACGTATTGGCGTTTAACTTTTGTTCGGAATTTTACACGTTGACGCTAGAATAAAGTTATATCGACCACTGTGTGTGAGCTGTCTAAAATACAATAATATAGTGGACGATCTATATTCAAATTAGTTACTTTTTACTAATATCTAAACGGTAATTTTTACGGTAAAGGTTATATATCAAAATCCCGAGGTTTATATATCATAATACCGAATTTTATAATACCTATGTACGAAAGACCGAAATTCATAATCCCGAACGTTCGTTTCACTGAATGTTCAAAATCCCGAACATTAGATTTTTGACTGGTTTTGTTTTGGTGGTTTTAAAAAAAATTCCCACAAAGGCTAACGCCTTATCCTTCTAACCTAACCTATCCAAGGTAAATTGCGCGGGGTGGTTAATTCGCGCCACGATATAACGAATGTAAACTAAAAGAAAAGAAGAAGGCATTTTAAAACTGTTGAACTATAAAAATTAAAGCAGAACGCCTACCATCAGTAACATATCTAAATCAAATTTGCGGGATTTTGACTTCGGGGCTTTGAACTTTCGGGATTCTGAACTTCGGTATTTCCTACATTAGGGATTTTTGACTTCGGGATTTTGTAATTCGGGTTTTTGATATTCGGTATTTTGATACGTATCTAAGGAAACTTGTACAATTTATTGAGACGTCAATATTTAATTGCCAAAAAATAGAAAACAAAAGCTGTCGCAACTTTTACCGCTCTTCTACCATTCTTAATTTAACGAGTCAGACTATAATATATTTCTACACCAAATTTCAGCAAAATCTGTTAAGCCGTTAAAGCGTGATTGGATAACAAACACACAGCATAAGCTAGAGTTTGTTTGTTTGGACGCGCTTATCTCAGAAACTACCGATTCGTATCAATACATTGAAATCGATTAAGATATGAAAAAAATATGAAATCAATTTAGGCGGGATTCGAACCTTACAGGAGGAATGCTGAGCACTGAGCCACCGAACCACGTCTTACGGCAACTGTGGAAGCCATCTACCGATACTTTAAGGAACTATCGGCACCAATGAATGATATCACAATCATTTTTATTCAATTTCTATCCTAATCAATTTGAAGTTTTTTTTTTTTACGTGCGCAATATCCCCTTGGATACCCCCGGAGCCGGTGGAAGGGGTTATGTCGGACTCGAACCGACTAAAACGCACGCCGCCTGTGGATCGCTTTGGTTGCCGAAGGTGAGGTTGACAGGCATATCCCTCGCACCCCGGCCGACCCAGCGCCATCTCTTACGATCTGGCCCTCTTCTCGGGTGTGGGGACTACAGAGTCCCCAACTCGTCTCCGGAAAACGAGGAGGCGGCCTGATTTGAATAGTTAGCTTATATGGGTGATGTCAGCTAGTAATATTATAAAAAGACCAGGATAGGATCATTTACCTGCTGTTCCCTCAACTGGTACTGTGTGACCACACCCTTGAATTTCTCTGTCATGACGACGTTGTCGTCTCTCAGTTTGGCATTCTTCTCATTATTCTGCTGCAGCATAGTGGTAATCTCGGTCAGAGTGGTCTGGAACTTAGCTTGGGTCTCTTTACGGCGTTCTTCCTCTTCACGAATTTTTAACAGTGATTCTTCCTGAAGATATGCAGAAAAATAGATGAAGTTATAAGTGTAATAAAAATTATTAAAAAATAAAAAGCCCAAGTGCTGTCTAAAAGTTCTAAACAAGTTTGATAGCTGGTGGAGCCCATTTGCTAATCACAAACTGAAAGAAAATTCATGGGTACCACCTGCTATTTTTAATCATTGTACTTGTAATTTATTCAATTTGGAAAGATTTTTGTAGATAAAATATGTTTTACATAACTCACTCTACCGAAGAGGTAGGCAGAGGTGCTAGCACCCACATTTCGCCAGTTTATGTTTAGGTCCCAATGTTAATGGTGGCGACCCTATTGGCATTAACCGGGCACTTATAAACGAGCGATAAATACACACATAACTTCGAAAAGCATAGAAAAGTCATTGGTGTGTGCCATAGTAAAACCTGGGATCGAACTAGAGACCTCATTACAGCAGTCCATTACCCATAACACTAGGCTAAAATATGTTTTAACGCGCATTTTAGCTCCAAAAATCTACCGCATAGTTTTTGTTGACATTTTATGTACCCTTTAACACTCAGACATGAATACCTATCATTTGAGACCTTGAGATGTTCACTAGCATTATTTGTTTTTAGTGTTTGTTGCGGCAACAGAAACTATCAACTATTTAGCTTTACAGTATGCAGCCTGCTAACTAAGAGACAGGAAAGTCTCAGAGTAATAGGGTTCCTTTTTTACCCTTTGGGCATATAACTATCTTTGAAGCCTGGAGGTAGGACACGGCGGTTTTTCCGCCCAATTGAGCAGTCCGACTGGGGAAGTGCCGCGACAGAGTACCGCGGCTATAATAACTTCGTGTTGTGTTCCCAGCAGTGAGTAGTGTAACTAGAGCTCACTGGAGAATTTGTGCTGTCAGTGGGAAGACGAAAGGTTTGTCCTGCTTTGTCTTCTACACTAACGACACAGAAACTCTGTATTTACAGGGTTGGCAGTGTGACTGTGACTCCTCTGGTGTTACAAACATCTATAGGCCACAGAAACCACTTTCCATCAGGTGGGCCGTATGCTTGTCTGCCACCTAAGTGGTATAAAAATAAAAAAAACAGGCTCTAACATAATTGGTGCAATCATGTTCATATTGAATTGTAGCAAGAAGGTAGTCCTTTCCCTGTCGATTTTTAAACGACTGAGCCAGCAAGAGTAAGAGTTACATGTATATGTATGTATGTTTCTATATAGGTATATATGTATGTATGTATGTAGTTTTCTTTTTCCCATCAATAAACATTGGTCCAGCCGTTAAGCCCATACAGGCATACAGGCAGACAGATTCCGATTTTCCAAGTGTCATAGGGTACATAACATGTTAACAAAAACTATGCGGTAGATTTTTGGTGCTAAAATAGGTATTGTCAAAAGAAAATTAAAAAATTATAAACCTATTACTTAATTTTCTTTCACTTTATGATTGGCAAACGGGTTCTGTCTCCTATGAAACTTATTTCGATCTTTTAGACAGCTATCGGATTTTATTTTTTAATAAATTTTGTTTTTATACTAAAATCATAACCTGACACATACCTTTATAGCTTTATTCTGTTTCTGTAACTCCCTACAGAGGTTTTCCAACTTTGACTTTACTAGAACAGTCTTATTGAACTCCAACTGTAAATGTTCCTTCCCTTTCACCTGCAGCGCATACCGCCTTTCCGACTGTTTGATGTAGAACTGCATCTTCTTATTTTCATCTGCCATCTGTACATATTTCTTACAAACTAGAGATAACTTCTCCTCTAGGGTTGGTATAGAGTTGAGGGATTTCATGAACTGATCAAGGTTTTTGTCATCTCTTTTTGTGCGGTCGTCTTTTTTGCTCTTTTTTTGGTCCGCCAGGGGTGGTGTTGCAGAAGCATTCTGGAAGAAAAAAATAATAATTACTTATTAGATGCAAAAGCATATGAGTTGAGGGTTGAAAAAATTGTTTAGATGTAGAGGGCTTTAGGAGCACAGGTAAGCCCAATAAAAGATAAATGGATTGCATGAAAGAGGATATGGTGTAACGACGCGCTCTGCGAACGTCGTCACACCGGTTTTAATTCTATTTTTGAACGAAAAGTTTCGGAACGCGGAGTGAATGACATTTTGACGTATACCTGTCAAGGCACCTTTCTTCCTAGCGCTGAGGCTGGATGGTCGATATTCATGGCTTCGTAACTTAATTTCAATAAA
This sequence comes from Eilema griseolum, assembly GCA_963662185.1. Lineage (NCBI taxonomy): Eukaryota > Metazoa > Arthropoda > Insecta > Lepidoptera > Erebidae > Eilema > Eilema griseolum. The sequence goes on along the minus strand of OY759250.1, from coordinate 981,503 downwards.
TCTCATAAAAATGAGAGTATTTTGGCCTAAAGGATAATAGTTTGTGTCTTCACAACTATCCTCTTGTGGAATTATAGTTTATTTCTGCTCTTAATCTGAAAATATTATGATTTCTTTTGCTATTGGCATTGTTCCAGCAAATTAAGGCGGTAAGTTGCACAAATTTATAAAAAATTAGGACCTCGTGTCCATATTGGAGTTTGTTCTAATGACATGCAATTTTGTTACAGGTTTCCAATTGGAACCGCCTTTGTCTTTGCCTATTCTCTTTTCTTTGGACCTTTTTCGGCGTTTCTTTGTCTTCGGTCAACTGCATTTCCTTATGGAGGGTTTGGGCTTTTCACCTCAAACATGGATGTACCGCATGGGCTTAAACTGAAAACTTCGCCTGCTACGAGCTTTCCCGCTGCTGTGTTTACATATACTCGCCGAGGGATGCCGTGAGCTTACTTTAATTATATTTTAAATCTAAACTTCAAAATAACCTAAAAGTGCATTGGTGACATAGAATCATATTGACGTAGGATAATATTGACATAGCTTATAAAAATCTAATTTTAAATTTAAGGTTAGTTATACATTAGGAATGTATCCTTACATCTATTTCTGAATGCACACTGGAGTGGACAATAAAACCTTAAACCTCACAGTTTGGTTTCATTTAGCTCACCTCCGGAAGATTAAAAGTTTCCAGTATCCGCTGATTATCTTAGGCATGTGTATCTCCAAGGCGCCCGAACTTTTATGGTAATGTACTTACAAACCAATTTTATTTATATTTCTTTTAAATAGGAGATTACACACTTACTTTCTTTCATTGTCATATGACACATATTTTTTTATTATTACATCTGACGCTTGCGAACCAATTTTTTTTACAATTGTAATAATTTTTAAATTATTACAATTGGCACTCGCGAACAGGGACATGACAGTGTGCATATATCTTTATTCCTTGTCACCTTTGCATTATTTTTTACCTTATCATGTTAAGAACAGTGTTTTCTTCATGTATTTTACTGTTACATAACTGTGTATTACAGTAAATCTTTGTTATTGTTTACTTTGCAAAACTAATCATACTACAAGTTAGTACTATTGTTTGTATCTCTCAATTACAGGTGAATGTTTCAATTTGTATAACATGGTTACTGTTATAATTGTTTTATCTTATATAGCTTTTGTTTATTACAGGTAAGATTTTCCACTTAGTAATATTATATAATTACTAGTTCTTAACCTTTATTCACATGTGTGAAAACATAGTAATATTTGAATATTTGCTGTTTACCTTAAGTAGACATAAATAATTTATTTTGTGAATCACTAATGCATTTTTATCTTTATAGGCATTTGACCTAAATAATTTTTGCAACAATAACATTCCATTCTATGAGTTTGTTTGACTTTTGAGTTTAGCGTTTTGCTATCAATGCAATTAACTTCATTCATAATTTAATTAACTTTAATTAGAAACTTTAATTGATACTTTAATTAGAAACTTATAGTGTATTTAATACAACTTTTTATTAGATTTTCACATCCTTTTATAAATCAAACATGGATAAGGAAATACAGGTCCCGCCTTTGTTTGAGAATATTGTTAATGATGTTCCAGTTGGTACTTCTACTTATGAGATGCCTCATGTCATGGCTGATTTATCTGAAGTTGTTGATCCATTTTCGAATAGTCGAGGAGCTGGTGATCATAGTCTGAGAGCCGCATCTTCATTTAATATGATGAATGTTTTATTGAATGATAATTTGAGGAAAAACTTGCCTTCTGTTACTAAGTTGCCTGATTTAAAACGAAGTAAGCTTTTGTATGATGGTAAATCGTGCGTTAGGGAATTTATTACTCAAGTGGAAGAATATTTCTTGTTTAAAAATTTTAATGAATATTTTTTGGTTAGTTCATTCTCTGATCTTTTGTCAGGCACTGCGCTTAAATGGTTTCGTAGTGTTCGTATTCGTATTGCTTCTTGGCAGGATTTGAAGGCTGCGTTGTTGAAACGTTTTGATAGAGTTGAATTTGATTATCATTTGGAACATGAACTCCGTACTCGTAAACAAAAGATAACTGAGTCATTACCAGATTTTATTACAGACATAATGGATATGGCTAGCCGTTTGTCTATGCCTGTTTTTGATGCTACCCTCATAACTATTATTAAACATAACATGTTGAATATTTACACACCTTTTGTGTTTGGTAGAACTATTTCTTCTATCGACGAATTTATTAACCTCAGCAGAGAATTAGAGAATTTTGTGTCAAGAAAGAACTTGAGTGAGAATAAAAGTATTAAAAAAGAAAAATATTCTGCTCAAATTAGTGCTGTTAAATCAGATGATTTAACTTGTTTAAAATGTAAGTCCTCTGGACATTCTTATAAAAATTGCCCTACATTTCCAGGTGTAATTTGTTTTAAATGTCACAAGCTTGGCGTCACTACGAAGAATTGCGAAGTTTGTAATTCAAATACTGTTCAGTCAAAAAACGTATCAGGTCCCATCGAGCCCTAGTTTTTGATAAAACTTCTGGTGACTCGATGTTGAAAAAATTTAGCAATGCTCCGAGTGAAGCCACTTGTAAGAAAGAATTTAATGAATGGTTGGATTATTTGAAAGTTTTCTTTAATAATATCAGGGCTGCTCCTGTTTTGTTTGTTAAACATAAAGACACTAGACCTTATTTAAAATTTAATATTAATAATAAATTTTATTCAGGTTTGTTGGATAGTGGAGCTTGTAGTTGTGTACTCGGTTCTAATATTCATCAAACATTTTTGCAATTAGGTTATAAATTTAAACCTTATAAAGGTAACGCTGTTACTGCTGATGGTTCTGCACACAATGTTATTGGAACTATGGTTTTACCTATCACTTGTGATAACTTAACTCAAAATGTAGATTTTTTGATAATACCTTCTTTTAAACCTTCAATTATTTTGGGATTTGACTTTTGGTTGAAATTTAATCTTGCTAAAGACTTATGGAATAATATTACTTTTGAATATGAATCCACTACTTGTGTAAATGCAGTTACTTCTGTTTCTGAACTTTCTCCTTCTGAGAAACACGAGTTAAATAAAATTATTTCACTTTTTGAAAATATTTCTTATGAAAAGAGAGGCTTAGGTCTTACTCATTTAGTTAAACATAAAATTTTTGTTTGTGATAATGGAAGCCAATTTACAGCTAAGCAATTTGTAGATTTTCTAAAAAGTTATAATATTAGTAAAATATTTTATAATACTTTATATACACCTCAAAATAATCCTGTAGAGAGATATAACAAAACAGTCGAAACATGTATTTCTTGTTTTGTTAAAGATGATCATAGAACTTGGTCAAAATATTTGCCTCATGTTCAATTAGCTTTAAATAGTAGTGTGAATCTAGCTACAGATTTCACTCCTAATTTTCTCATGTTCGGTAGAGAACTTATTTTTGATGCTTCATTGCACCGTTTTAGTAATTCTTTTGATAACCTCAATCAACTTGATGTTGTTGATAGGTCTTCATTTGCTTTTTCACTTAAATCACTTAGTGATATTTTTATAAAAGTTCAAGCTTCATTGCTTAAAGCTTATAAGCGTAATGCGCGTTATTATAATATAGGAAGGAAGGTCATTTCTTTTGAGGTGGGAGATATAGTGTGGAGGAAAGGTTTTGTGCAGTCTAATGCTCCTGCATTCTTTTCGGCTAAGTTAGCACCTAAGTTTGTTAAGTGTGAAATAATAGATAAAATTTCCTCTAATGTTTATGTTTTAAAAGACCTTAATAAAAACTATACTGGTCGTTATCATATTAAAGATATAATTAAATATTAAAATTATTCTTGTTTTGACAATGTCTATCTTTGTCTTTGGTACTTTGTTTGAAGTATGACCCCATTATGAGGTGATGTTTGAAAGGTTGAGGGGTGTTGAAAGGAGATGTATGTTAGGAACTTCACAACAATTTATTAATTTCAATTTTAGTTTCCTTCAAAAATAACTTAGGTCATTTTAGGACTTGTTATTGTGTAACTCTACTCCATATTAACAAATTGTTCCACATCAAAAGATCTTATAATTTTTATTTATCTTTGTTGTATAGGATTATTTTCCTGTATATATTTTTATACACTTGTATATTTAATATTGTATATTTTGTACAAATTTTGGAATTTAGTTTCTACTCTAATATAGGAGTGAAATTTAATATTCATTTTCTACATTAAATTCACTTGACTTATTTCCACTCACTTAGGGAATGGAAAATTAAGTTTCTTGAACTTTATTTTTGTACAGTTCTGGGTTATTTTCTTAGTATTAAGATTCTCGGATTGGACGCATTTTATGCATTTTTTTACACACCTTGTTATACCATTTTTTGGGAAACTTGTGTCTTACTGGACTTTACAATTTTTTGTGCTATTGTGTTTCGTACACATAGTCACACCTTACGCTTTGCGCACGGGAAGCTGGTGGTGTTGAGCCGGTCGTAATTGTCGTTTTTCTCTTTTTGTACGATTGTGTTTTTATACACATTGTTACATTTTTTATGCTTTGCGCACGGGAAGCTGGTGGTGTTGTGCCGGTCGCAAATGTCATACTTTTCTTATGCGGTTGTGCTCAGAAAGTCAGTGGTGTTGTACTGGTCACAATTGTCATATTTTCTTTATATTTTGCTTGTGCTCGGAAAGTTGGTGGTGTTATGCCGATCACAATGCTTATAAATATATTATTACGACACTTTTGTTGTGATTTTGTTTTGACGTTTTGGATGTTGGAATAGGAATTTGAAGTCGGCGGCTTTTCAACCTAACCGACAGTGGGAAAACTTCATTGTTTTTACCGATTTTCTTTCAGATTCGGCAGCGTTGGTGCTTAACCGATATCTTGTTAGTTTCATATTTTTGTTTCAGGAATAGCTGGTATAGAGTCGGTGGCGTAGGAGCTCAACCGCACTTTTGTATTGATGCTAGAAGGCTGGTTAAGATCAAGGATTAGATTCGACGGCGTTGGTTGCCTAATCGATATCTGGAATGGAATTGAGTAGGGATTGTTTAATTTGTTTTATTGAAGGATTTATTTTCACTTTTGTGTTGAAATAAGTTTTTACTCTTTTCTGAGTTTGGTTCTTTACTTTTCGAGTGTTTTCACATTCTTTGATTTTTAGGAATGCTTTCCCATTCTTTAATTTATAATTATTTCTGCAATACCCAATGCAAGATGCTTTCGCATTGCCTTTTTGTTTATTGAAAAATGTTGCAAGACATTTTGTCTTTTGAGGTTTTTTGGAATTTTGTTCTGGATTCTCATAATTTTCATTAGAAAAGGAAGTTTCCTTCTTTCTTTTTTTCTTTTTGGGGAGGGATGTAATGTAACGACGCGCTCTGCGAACGTCGTCACACCGGTTTTAATTCTATTTTTGAACGAAAAGTTTCGGAACGCGGAGTGAATGACATTTTGACGTATACCTGTCAAGGCACCTTTCTTCCTAGCGCTGAGGCTGGATGGTCGATATTCATGGCTTCGTAACTTAATTTCAATAAATCTCATAAAAATGAGAGTATTTTGGCCTAAAGGATAATAGTTTGTGTCTTCACAACTATCCTCTTGTGGAATTATAGTTTATTTCTGCTCTTAATCTGAAAATATTATGATTTCTTTTGCTATTGGCATTGTTCCAGCAAATTAAGGCGGTAAGTTGCACAAATTTATAAAAAATTAGGACCTCGTGTCCATATTGGAGTTTGTTCTAATGACATGCAATTTTGTTACAGGTTTCCAATTGGAACCGCCTTTGTCTTTGCCTATTCTCTTTTCTTTGGACCTTTTTCGGCGTTTCTTTGTCTTCGGTCAACTGCATTTCCTTATGGAGGGTTTGGGCTTTTCACCTCAAACATGGATGTACCGCATGGGCTTAAACTGAAAACTTCGCCTGCTACGAGCTTTCCCGCTGCTGTGTTTACATATACTCGCCGAGGGATGCCGTGAGCTTACTTTAATTATATTTTAAATCTAAACTTCAAAATAACCTAAAAGTGCATTGGTGACATAGAATCATATTGACGTAGGATAATATTGACATAGCTTATAAAAATCTAATTTTAAATTTAAGGTTAGTTATACATTAGGAATGTATCCTTACATCTATTTCTGAATGCACACTGGAGTGGACAATAAAACCTTAAACCTCACAGTTTGGTTTCATTTAGCTCACCTCCGGAAGATTAAAAGTTTCCAGTATCCGCTGATTATCTTAGGCATGTGTATCTCCAAGGCGCCCGAACTTTTATGGTAATGTACTTACAAACCAATTTTATTTATATTTCTTTTAAATAGGAGATTACACACTTACTTTCTTTCATTGTCATATGACACATATTTTTTTATTATTACATCTGACGCTTGCGAACCAATTTTTTTTACTTTGTAATAACACACATATTTATAATTATTACAATGGCAAAGAGGGACGTGACTGATGTTACACATCTTTTTCCCTCCAGGTTATGCAGAAACAGCCAGCTCAATATTTGATTACATAACTATTATCAGACTCCTCATCTGTCTAGGTATTTACTGATCCTCATCTGTCATAAAACTGCATTTACACATTACAAAATCAGGCGTAGTCCAAAGGCGGGGGGGGGTCGGGCATAGGGAAAATGATCCCACACCAACTTTGTTTTTTTTAAATTACCACACTTCAAAATAAAGTGACCCCTTCAAAATTTCAGGCAAATCACCATGCTAGTCTAAAATACTCTCTTAATATTTTGTATGGCTTGCTATAACACATACTATATCTGTAAGTTAGAATACTCTTATGATTTTCCAAATGGTTACCCCAATGTGAATATTTTCACGGATAATAATTTAGTCTTTTCTAGTGCATGCAAAAAAGAAAGTGTATATGATTATGCATGTAATATAAAAATATCAACAGCAGGAGGCCATTCTCTGACCGCAATTTATTTTTTATTTGTTAGAACACTGGTACAGCATCAAATTAATAACTAGGTTTTGTATCAGTAAATCTCGCCAGCAAAATGGAAGTGTGACAGGTGCTCTTCAGTACATATCATCAATTAATCGTTAAGAAAAATATAATTATATTTGCCTATTTAGAATAAAAATTAAGGGCTTTCAGTTTTTAATTAAATATCCTACAGCTAGCGTCGCTGATGCTTAAGTTGCGTGTGCTCAATGCGGTATCATTTATTTACATGTTCGCAGATTGAGTTCACGGCCATATTTACTCAATTATTGCTAAGTAGTCAAGTTAGTGTTTGCTTATAAGTTTCCTTCTTCCATTGTATTAGGTATATCCTGTAATGATGGTTGTATGTTACTAAAAAAAAAATATATCTATAATTAATGTCCAAATAATCACATAATGTTACAGTATGCGGAAACTATAATCTTACTTCATACAATCTATACAATAGATTCTCTAGAAATTTCAAAACACAGGTGACAATATAGTTCTATTTATAGAAACCCATCTTCAAGCAAACATTTGACCCAGATTAATACTATTCCATTCAGATATTTTATGTAACAGGATCTTTATTTTGTTTATATTTAGACTTCTAAATAATACGAAATTTGACTCTCGACAGACAGAAAAATTCTGACTACATATATGGTAAACATGTCAGCAAGTCATGTTGCTCCTGGAAACCATTATTATTAGAATGATATATCTGAAATAAACTAGTTAGCTAATATTTAACATAGTTTTGTCGTCAACCATAAAAGCAGAAAGCGCGTGAAATGTGCTTCCGAACTAAAATACCAAAAACACTACGGAAATTGGCTGCGAGCCAACCAACTTTTAGGTTAGCAGTTTCTCCTTTTTTCGACATTATTTGAATGCAATACTACATCCAATTACTCCAAATAGACTCTTATAAGAATAATTTATTTCAAGTTACGGTAATATTGGAAAATGCAGGTAATTTGAATTGATGAGAGGTAAGTCGTTTACCGATATCCGATAGCGTTCTATTTATAAACCGTATAAAAGTATAAATTATATTGATACTTACTTCACTAGTACTGCTTCCTACTGCACTATCTGCGCTTTCTTTCTGAGTATCTTCTGTTGCGGTTTCCATTATAAAACAATTTTTCTCGCTTGAAATTTTTCTAAACAAAACGGAACCAGACGTTTCGTTTAGGGTTGTCCATTAATAAATTTAGACTAGTGTTAAGTACAGTCGAGAGCCGAGCATGAACAAAAGTTTATACTTTGAATCGATATTGGCTCAAATCGATAGTTCTGGAAATAAACTAATTAATCTTTTTTTTTATACCACTACAAGCACACGGCCCACCTGATGAGAAGTGGTAACCATGGCCTATGGACGTATGCAACACCAGGGGTGTTACACTCGCGCTGCCGACCGTGAAGAAACCTTTCATTCTTTCAATCAAGTTGTTTCAATAATACGCTCTACGCAGTTAGCATCGACATCCCAAATTGGCCCTGAACTTTTTAACTTCGGAGTCGCTTGGACCCGCTGTCGCCACCGTGAACGGGATGAAGTCATATCCGCAGCTTCTGGAGTGGCGTACTTGTTATCAGTCGCTTCCCATCGATACATATCAGGACAAGGGCTCCGAAACGCCATGGATGTACCTATCCACGGGAACAAGCGCCTTTCTATGACCTTGTGGAGGAACGAGGTGTGATGTTCCTCCAACACAAAGGGAGGATCCTCCGACCAGGCAAGGTGATCACGCCTGGCGGGCCGCGTCCCAACGATTGTCGTTGGGTTGATGTATACATGTTGTCCCAGAGCGAGAACTTTACTTGCGCGATGTAGGATTCATAGTTTTACGTAATAGTTCTGCTTGCTGTTGCTAGATGGCGCTGGGTACATGTGGCATCGCCACAACCTCGTTGGTGGTATGGCGCGATGCCGTGCCTTCGTCCAGTGCTTTAGGTATAACTAAATCCGTACACATCATTTGCCTCCACTCCTGCATTACCACAACCACAAATGTGGACCTTAAATACAGTGCAGACATGTCACGCATTTACTTTGAGTGAGTCATTATCCTGTATCATAGCCCATCCGACATCCGGTTCAAACATCCTCCATCCATCGCCTTTTCAATCGATTAAAAATCGAGAAGATATGGTTATGAGCATTTAACTACAGCAACATTTTGTCCACAGGACTCAAAAGAATTTTAATTTTGTGTTCCTGATGGATAGATATTATTTTACACAAATATGCAAAAATTAAAATAATTTATTAAATGGGGAAAGTAGTGCTTTCATGCATGATTTCATAAATGTATCTGATCTAAAATTATTGATTTTTGAACGATTTAACCAGTGCAAACTAGATTTTTTCAGATAATCTATATGAAGTTGCCAAATGTAATATTTCTGTGGAAGTTAGAAGTTTTTAAAAATATAGATACCCCATTCGGTCAGATACATAATTAATCTTGTAGCGACTTTTTTAATCAAAAACATTAAACAAATAAACGAGGCTAACTAAGTAACTGATTAGTGGTTGAAATTCGGTTTTTAGTCATTTAAATGAGTTGCTAAACAAAAAAATATTTGTAAACTGAGTTCATAAATGAAACATAATATAAAACACAAATATTGTTTACGTTTTGTTGAGTACCAAACTGACTGGAGTATAGATCCTGCCTCAGGTTTGTCCTCATTTGCCCATCAGTACAAAATTGTTAAATTAATACTATTTTGTAAAAATAAATGTGCCACATTACTGCTCAACCGCAAAACACTATCTCCTGAAAGAAGTTGTAAGATGAAACATTGAAGCCGAGAAGCAGTAGCAACAGTATCTCAGTAACCTACTTATTTAAATTTTTGCGCTCATGTTTCTCGCTACATCGATTTTACCCTTTGCAGAGCTGTCGAATAATTGCAAAGTTAGTAAAACTAGGTAGATACTTAATAACACTTTGCTTCAATGTTTGATGTTTGGATTAGATTTAAGTTTTTAATTTATTAGGATGAGATGCTGCCCGAAGGTATTCAAGAAGTATGCACAATTTTTTGGTGTCAGAATTTAAGTATCGAAAATTACTGTTAACCCTTCCTTTTATTTTGGATCATCGATTGTTGAACATTAAAGTTGTCAAAAATTCTGATTGAGTTATTGACGGAAGAATTGGTAGGATCACCACTCACCACAGACTAAATTTAAGAAATATTGGTATAAGTTCTAATTTGAAGTTGGCAATACGTTGATATTCGTAAGTTCCTATCTCTTTCACACGCATTCCGTCAAAAGAAGGGAAGCGAGCAGTTGGTGAGTAATCTTTTTCTTCGATTAAATTGTTGAGTAAAAGAACTTTAGTAAACTTAAAAGTATTAAAACTAAATTAATAGTAACAGAAAACCGGTTAGTGCATCAATAACAGTGACAATGTCGGGTGAGTGAGATTTTTTTTTACATTTATTTTGTGTGACACCGGCCGCCGTTGTCTGACGCGAGCCGTTATTTTTCAAGATTTTATAAAGGTCAATGTGCCGTGATGCCGCAGGACGAGATATCCAGCTCGCTGGGCACAGGCGTGTGGATTACACCACATTTTTGCATACGAAACGCGATAAAAATGGTTTTTTCAATGGATTATTTACGCGCTATCGTGGAGCTAAAGAACAAAAGAATTGAATCAACCGTTATATTTCGTTTACCGCATGAATGGAGTGACCGCACTACATGTTCGTTAGATCCATTATTTTTACAGTTACAATGTCTTAAATAAGATGTAATTACCGGGTTTAATGTCTACTTTTTGTAAAGTAACTTGTGCAACTACATTTTGCGCCGTAATGGTTGGAGTGAGCTGTTTCTTGTTCATAATATTTCCTCATTGGAAATGTCGTTACAAGTTTCTAAAAATAAAACATTTTGTAGGTTTCTGTTAATGGATTCTTTGTTTTACCATTAACTACACTATTAAATGTAAAAATAGAAATTGTCTCAATCAAAAAAAATATCTTAAACAAATTTATCAGTAATTAAAACAGTCTTTTTATCCAAGTCTTATAAGACATCTTTATTTATGTTGGTTCAAATTCGTTTTTCTGTGAGAATATTCTGGAATGTTGTGACTCATGTGCGAGGGACATTAAGGGACATGGATAACAACATAAATGAAAGAACAATTTCATCAATCTATCATAAAGGAGTTGTTTATGATGAGAATGACAAAGTACATCATTGAGCTGTCTACCAGGTGTTTTATTGCATTATTTGGTTATTAACCTGTTGATCAAAGTCTCCATTATTGTAACTCAGTACTGTAATTGTTTGGCAGATGGTTTATACTACAAGTACAGTTTTTATATTTACCTATCCAATGTAGTTTAGTTACATTTTGGCTTATCATATTTGAATAAAGGATCCTTTTCATTGTTATCTTATTGAAGTCATAATTAGGAAATATAATTTGTAGATCAGTATAACAGTTGGTTTGTTCTGTTATTGAGTGTTAAACTTCTTTAATGTATTGCTGATATACTATAAAACTTAAATTTCTATCTTATTTTAATAAAAGTAGGTGTTTCAAAGGTTATTTATCTGGTTTATGACTTATTAAAGCAATCTTTTAAGTACAATATTTACAGAATATGCTAACTAATTTAAAGAATAGTTGTAAGGCATTCTGATATATTGGTACAGTGCATTTCAAAATTAATTAATTAGTAAGTGTAATTTTTTTATAAGATACCCACTTTTGATGTGTTATCGTATAATGTGGGTACTATATTATTTGTCTTTTTTTTTCACGTACTTGTAGGGAGAACGTATGATTTTACTAGCCTTAACTGTATCAAATATTAAACTTATTTATGTATTCTGACAGGTCTTAATTACTTACCGCCAGCAGGGGACAACATTCATCGTGATTTACACAACAAAGTACATTTTTCCTGTAACCCATCAGTCTGACACAATAATTACATTTTCCCTTTAATGTGTTAGTCCACCTATGTACAAACTTAGCACAATATCAATAACCTTTGAAACATCTTTGTTTCATTTAATCTTGTTTACATGACATTAGGCTTAAAGTTCAGTTAGCGAGATTGGAAGATTGAAGCAATCTTTGTATTATCAGTACTATGTATGTTGTCTATCTCAGTGGGTCACTTAATGTTATTAATAGTTTGTTGACCTTTACTTTTTATAATCTGTTATACAATATATATATAATGTATGCTTATAAAAAAAAGGGTGTATATTGTTTGACTGTAATTACTGCCTATCAACCCTTGGACTCCTGAGGCCTTGGATATGACTGAGACTAACGCAAGAATAATGATGATTTGTATGACTGGAATAAATTTTTTGACAATATTTCTTTTAAATTAAATTTTAAAGCATTTAGTATGCTAACTATTCAAATAGTTTAGGATAGGATTGTTTTTGAATTCGTTCAGGCGGATTTTGAACCCGCGATCTTTCCCTTACAGGAGGGAAAAAACAATCATGTTATTGAAAAACATTGATTTAGTCATCAATATTCGTCCAAAATAACAATTTAATTGGTAAATTGACCATAATGACCATTAAAAGTATACCTAACTGAACTCCTGTCGAGGGCCTCATTCAACGTTACAAGGAAAATTGATATATAATATTCCAGGCTACCGGCCAACGTATCTATAGTACAATATATGTATAAACTAATATTGGATGGAAACATATCTTGGACCTAAATCCCTAGACATACGAGGCCCTGGCGCACGCGGATATATTTGTAATTATCTATGCTTGGTGAATTTGAGCTCGTCTACTGCCGTAGCATCCCGTGCTATCCTCAAACACACACAGCACGTTTTAGGTCCAAGATATATGTCCCGAGCAATAAACCGCATATAGGTATATTCTTTCAAATATAGGTATATTCTTTCAAACCAGTTTGTAACAAACGCGCCAAAATATATAAATAATAACTATTGCTATTGTGCAATTATATTCTTGCTATACACTAAAATCGATGGTGTAATTAAGTAGTATTACCCGTGAAAGGGTAATAATAAAAAAAACCTCATTGTTAAGCAAACTAGTGTTGCCAAACTTTCCCATATTATGTATGACCAATCACGTCACACAAACACAATTACAAGCTGAACAAAAGGTTCATCAAAATTGATCTAGAAGTTTCTATCTCGAACAAAAGATGAACAATTCTGTAGTAGTACACGGCAGGTAGTAAAATGACTCACGTGTAGCCACGCACCTAAATTCCTAACAAAATTAAGGGCGCAATCATCTATAGTTCAAACAAAAACAATACGTACTTACGGCTTAGGTATGTTAACAGCATTCCGTACATTGAGGAACTCGATAACATGGAGGTGGTACATACATGCAAATATGGAAGTGTGACGCTTGGCCGTGTATGTTCAAACAGGAATCGATAAAAATGGGCACGTTATTTGCGTGTGGAGTGTTTTGACTTGTGATTGCATTTGGACATGCAAAATGCATTGAAAACGTTTGAATGCAAAGGTCCAGTGTGACGCGTTTGTATATAATATTAGAATCGAGAAGAAAATGCAGAGCAGTGAAATTCAGACAATCATGACACTTTCCAATTCCCCGTAAATAGTAATAAAGTTCAGATACTTTTAGATGAACACTTCTTTGAGACAACCAACACCTTATTTTCAAGCGAAAAACCGCAAAAATGTTGAAAATTCCTGTTCGTCTGTACCATGAAATAGTCCTTGAACCTGTATTGGACACAGCTTGTTGCCCATGGCCCCATTACGCAATTGTATTGGTGCGTTTAACTCTCCGTCCTCGCAGTAACTCGGAAACATGTGCTCAGCATTTTTTATACAATCCTTGTTATTATTATGACTAATATTACGATGTTTGTGAAGCTGTTGGGATTAGAAAAGGATTTTCTCGACAGAAACCAATTCCCGGGATAAAATGCAGCTCTCATTCAACCGTTATTGCGTGAAAGAGTAACATTTATCCACACAAACGTAATATTGTAGGATAGATGTTTCTGGATCTGGGCAGACGATTGTTTTACCATCGACCTTTTTTAAGTGCCTAATCCCCCTCGAAGTTTCATTTTAGTAAGGCTGACGCTTAGGGAGGATAGTCTCGGCCTCAATCGACTAACTCCGCTCGGTTCGTCTCTCGTCAGCCTCAGTCAGTAACCTGAGATATGATGTGACATGACAACTGAGGGAAACTAGGACCAAGAAAGGAAAGCAAGGTCTTTCTATGTTGAAATATAATTATATCTAAGCCACAGCACCTCCAAAACAATATTTTTAGCTTCAAGCTAGTGGCTAATTTCATAGCCATTTTTTTACGCAGTATTTGGTTGGGTGGTTTCATAGATGAGTACGTATGTATGGACACAGTGACGACACGTGGTTTACATATATTCAGACTATTATTTTATTATTCAGTGTATCAAAAACATCTATTTAGGACTTGAATTACTTAATCTATCCTATTACCATTTTCTAATAATTAATTTTATCTGATTCTTACGACTCATATACATTACATTCATGTATTTTCCCCAGAATTGGCAGAAATAATCTGCTATTGACTTCTGATTATTTCTGATGCACTGAATTTCTTCTACTTACAGTTTAATCACAATAGAGAAAATTCTTTCATGCAATACCCGAGGATTTCGGGTGCTTTTGATTTATCATAAGATTTTTTCCAGTTTCATTAGTTTGGGTTCTATGATGACAACTCTGACTGATCTTCCCACTTACCTATTGGGTAATGTCCTCTTTCTAGGTGCGCAAATCCCGTTAGTATAGCTTTCTCAATCCTCGTTAGTTCTATCCTTTTATAAACCACTAGCTGACCCACCCCAGCTTCGCCTGGGGTATATTTTGAAGCTTTGAGCCCGTATGTTTTAGTCTTCAAAATATGTATGAAAAATTGCCGAATTCATTAACATTTATTATCAATGCTCCGCTCCCTTAAGTAGTAGCGTGATGATATATAGCCTAAAACCTTCCTTGATAAATGGACTACCCAACACTGAAAAAATCATTCAAATCGGACCAGTAGTTCCAGAGATTAGCGCGTTCAAACAAACAAACAAACTCTGCAGCTTTATAATATTAGTATAGATATCTATCAGTCTAAAGTCCGTCATATTTCATTGAGTAAAACGTAAGGACACTAAGGAAGAACGTACTTAGACTGAATGGGTTTTCACTAGTGGAATAGAGCCTTTTTATACGTGAGATAAATCCCCATGGATAGGTACCCCTCCACGCCAGAGCTTGGTTGATGGTTTGCGGTGCTAAGCACGGTGGAATCAAAGTGGCCACGTGCTCGCAGCCATAGGCACTCGACCCTAAGATGCACCAGTCAGCTGCCACGCTACCAAAAATAGACCTAGATAGCGTAACGTTGTTAGAAAAAGATCCGTACGGGGTCATCGCCCCGGCCTTAGCAGACCGAGCGTGAATTATGTGTTCTCCGCATTTTGATATGGACAACAATCATGAATCCTGATTAGAAATTAGTTGTTCGAGATTATTTCTCATTTTTTCCTGCCGCTCTTGTCGCCATATGCAGGGGGCTCTCTTTTACACTTTTATTAGAGAACAGTCCTGTACAACACGGTACAAAGGCTTTTTACTCAAAGACGGCCGACGTACAACATTGTTTCACAGGAGTTTCTATCTACCATCATAGTACAAGATACTACAATGATCTGCGATGGTTCTGGTCTGGTCAGGATGGTTTGGGGGTACAAGTACAAGATATTCGTGACCCAAGACAACTTCACCTGCTAATAACGGACGAGACTCTGGTGTCGACTTTGCTTTGCTCGGTGTTAGGGGATGAGACGGATATCAAGATAAATCATAGGAGAGCCGACTCTGGACTCTCAAATTACACACAGTGGTTTTGCTTTACCAGAATCGAGACCCTGGACCCTGGTTGCATCATCCATAGGTATTTCACGTAATCTCTAAATATGCATACCGCACATGTTATTGTTATTAAAATATCAGGCATGATCAATGGAGAATAAGAGAAAGCAGCATCATTGAAGTTCATTGTCAACAAACGTAATTTCAATGGGGAAATGCGTAGAACTATAGTTATTTCCCTCTAGAGACTCGTATAATGGGTTGTCCATACATCAGAGAGTTGATTAGAAACTAGTATTGTTCTACAAATGAGGCCGAAGGAAATTCATCAGATTAAATCGTGGTTGAAGATGAATTGGTCAAGATTGAAAAAAGGTATGAACGAATCAGAGAGAGGAAGTTGAATGAGCAACTCTCTAGAGGTCAATCTAGTTGTATGTAGTAGGTATGGCCATCAGATAGGAGAGGTCAGGTTATTGAACCGCATCGACGAGCATGTATGAAAACAATAATTTATGAATGGTTCGTGTTCGTCATCCTTTAATAATTAATATTCCCACACAAATGTGAAAGTTCATGTGCATCCAACTACAAGTATGAAATTTGCTGCGCAATTTTCTTAGCGGAACTTTACGTTCTAAACCATTTGGTTGGCAAGATTTTTACAGAGGTTTTGAGAACTTAGAAAACGATCAATGAAATAAGTAGACGTTCTTAAGTTAGATATGATCAATGAAATAAAGAAGGTTTAAATACCTATCACTAGATATTCTAACGAAAAGATGAGGTCTCTCTAAGTCTTGAGTTTATTCTGTTACAAGTTTTTATATCAATGTTGCGTTTATTCTGTTACAGCTTGTATGCCTACTCAAAAATTCGTTACGGCAATCTTATACTACAATTAAAATAAAAGATCTCACACAAGATGGTCATGTTTTTTTGTTTAAAATCCTGGAATTCATAAAGATATGCCTAGCCTGCTCTAACTTACGTTAGTGAAGGCTCACCAATGTGGGATGTCAACCGCCTACACCTATCCGATTGTCATTCTGTGCGTCGCGTCGTAGGAGGGAATTTGCAATCTTATCTGTTGACACGGCCTGGATCGATTTTAGTAGATATGCGTTGCATTACAAGCCCTGATAGACTACTTTTACAGTTTTCGCCAGTTTCTTTATCAAATTGAACGATATAAAAATATTAGAAGAGATAATCCAACCGTTCAGACAAGAAGTGCCTTATAACCATCCCTTGTGCGCCATTTAGCTGTCAAGATGTTTTACATAATTCGTGGCCTTATCCTGCTTTGTCTAATAAAATTGAAAGCCCTAAAATACTTTTATAGTTCACGACATATTCCGCTGTAATTTACCATATAATTTAGCGAATTCTATTCAAGATTTAGTAATAACATTTAGACTGACTGCCATTATGGAATTTTTATGTATGATATCGTTTTTAATATTGTTTGCCAGCCCTATGGAGAAACTGTGCCTAATAAGATATCTGAAGGTCATTGGGTTATAGACGGCGACGTCTGTTGAATTCCAATGTGACAGGAAACAAGTTTATCGCCATATTGATACTTCGTCACAGAATACGTAACTGAGGATATAATGAAACCGATAAAATTCACATTCCTATACTACATTATTGCACTATGTATCTGGAGACCACTTTTTGGTGACTCATTTCATCGAAATAATTATAGAAAGTTGCTACCACCTACCTAATTGCTAATAGTTGCTACTAATGGTCAGATAATTGCTACACTCGATTTAAAAAATAAATATATAACTTTTTCGGTGACTGATCATTCTGAAATCGACAAGATAGCTGGTGTCCTATCCAGTGAGTACAAACTGCTTAAATGAATTCAGTTTTATTAACCAATAGGTCGTACTAAATTACTATCTTTCTACATGCATCGCTTTGGACTTCAAAGCTTTGAATGAAGTAAGTGTTTGTATCACAAAAATGTACAGCTCAGGGCAAGAACATTTATATCAGGACCTGTTTGTTGCATTCCATATAGGGATCGTACAGTATTATCAAGTTTTAAAGAAGATTGTGTGTCAGTTATCACGGGAAAGGATTTAAAATTCAAGAAGTAATGCCCCACAGCTTTCGCTTGAACGATAATGCTTTGCTGATGTTCAACATAATTCGCAATTTGATTGCCTACTAATTGTTATTTACATTTAGACTTGTTTTTTGTTGAGAATGAAATCTATAATTAATGACGAATAAGACAAAATATGTGAAAGTTTGGTGACAGTTGTTTGTGCACTAAGGTTAAGGGCACTTTCTAGTTATTTTATATTCGGCAGTTTAATAATAAACACCTCTTTCACGGAAATTTCTAGAATCGTTAATGTTCTCGTTTTAAACAAGATATCAAACCCATCTCAAACCAGAAACAGCTGACGTCCATATTGAGCCCGACATAGTAACTCGGGCTGTCTGTACGCAACCACTTAAGCTAAAACAAGCGAAGTGCAGGCGGAGATAAACGACACAGATTGCATTAAACACGCCTTTGATGGCCATACAACAAGATACTATTTGAATAATCGTATTTCTTCCATATAGGGAGAGGTCGACTTGTTTCGGCTAAAATTTAAAAGCGAATCAATTAAGATTGGCCCCTAGTTAACATTAATTACTCAATGTGGGCGATACGATTATAAAACTAAAAAATAAAATATGTTTTTTAACAAATTTAAAACCTAAACAAGCCTTAATCCGACTGGTTTGCGGTGAGACGTTGAAGTGTTTCACTAACTACATTTTATTTCCATCCGAATCCTTTTACATCACCCAAAGGCACACAATAAATAATAGTACTACCTACGTAGTGCCAAGGTTGACTGTAAGAAAAGGATTTCAGCTTTAGTTCACCTTCTGTACAATTAAAAAGTTATAATAAAACTTGTAAAAGAAATGATAGCGTATTGAAATATACAAGGATTATTAGCATTCAAATCCTCAAAAACCTTCGATTGTTTCTAGAATTTTTTTGTTATTTAAATAACAGTATATTCCTACTTTTGGATACATGTTTGGTACACGAAGCCTATCTAATCAGATCGGGGCAAAACAATTTCCTAACAAACAATAAACTATTAAGTTTCCTGTGTGTGTACTGTTTTTATGAGCACCTAACTAATAATATCGGCTTGTTGTCGTCAATATTAATAAAGTCCTAGCCTAGGGCACTCCCCAATCCAGTCATTGATCACTAAAGTTTTTAATATGATTAAAAGTCCAGACATGGCGACACTCCTCCAATGAGTCAGTCAAGCGTTATTGATTCAAATGTAACCATACCTTCCGTAGGCTTCCTAGATTGAATGACCGGTTGTACTTCGTACTTAGCGTGCATTGTACTTGCATCTATATTGTTTTATGGATAGAGCTTATTGTATTGAGTGGCGAGTGATTCATCGGGTAAACCTACTCGTTAAGTATAGGTTTCGTTCAAATGTAATGGATTCCCGGAGAAATTACTCGTGTTTTCGTGCATCATATGATTAGAGTTATCCAGGAATTTTCCAAAAGTGGCTAAAGTTTCGGCATATTTATGACTAAGTATAGCGAGTTCAATATACTATTTTTCTTGCAAAATAGCTTAATGACAGTATTTTCCAATTTTCTCTCAGTGCATTTGGCTTGAGTTCAAAATGCTCAAGTTACAATTTAATTTGTTTTGCTAGCTTGTAAATTGTGACCCATTATTCTTGGAGTTGATTGGGAGGTTGTTAGCCTGTGGTTGCGCAGTGCACTTGCGGTTTACTTATTCTAGTTCTATTTTACGTGTTTTAGCCGTTTTTCGTCATGGGACATTTTAGTTAGTTCACTCAATATTATGTTCAGAAATTCATCTTAATTTTTTTTTTGTTTTTGTGTAATCAATATCTTAAGAAGAGCAATGTACTGTTTTCTAGCAATTTATTGTCTTCTGTTGGATTTATCTTTCCGTAAATTAAAGTGATGTATTAGTTCTTCGTAATTACTTATATTAAAATATGAGTTTAGAATGCCTTGCCATGTGCATTTCTATCAAGCTTTAACTGTGAAATACACTGTAGATGCACTAATAGTTCAAATGTATTGTTTTATGATTTACATTAAATTGATAATTATTTTTATCAATACATACATACATACATACATAAAATCACGCCTATCAATTTCATTGCATTATGTGTAAATTCTATTTTTTTTTATTTAATGACCAAACCCTAAAAATATAACGATTCAAGTGGTCATAAAGATAAATGAATCAATGCGGTGGTAGGTAATTAGCAAGATTTAACGACCCAGTTATATTCTGGCGCCGGCCATCATGGAGCCAGGATTTTAGGCACGATTAGGGTTGGACCAAGATGTCGAGAAACCGACAATACCGAGAGAAAACTCATCTATCTTCATATAGATATTTTAATTATCGATTCAGTATTATCGACAATACCGAGAAGATTATATATTTTCGTTTTAACTTCTTGTAAATGATTTTTTACTTTGCTCAAGAATTTATTAAGCTGAATTACAGACATAACATAAACTCACGCCTATATCCCCGAAGGGGTAGGCAGAGGTGCTAGCACCCACATTTCGCCAGTTTATGTTTAAGTCCCAATGTAATAGGTGGCGAGCTATTACCATTAACCGGGCGCTAATAAACCTGCGATAAAAGACATGCTAGGTACTCTAAAATAATGATGCAAGTACAATTATGCTTACAAAATGAACCCGGTCACATTAATACCCATGAATAAACCTACTATTGTATGGAGCGTTAAACTTTTTAGTATAAAATAATGAATTCCCATGACACAAATAGTTTTAATTGCGTTGTAGTGATGGGATTATAATCAGGGGTCAGTGAACTAAATATACTGATATCAGGCTTTAACATGCCGCTAGTAATAACAGTCGTGTGACACGCTAGACTTGTATTTAGAACTGAATTTTTGATTTTCATGTCACGCTGTAATATGACATTGTTAATGGTCATTACTTGGTCATAGGCCTTTTTATACCAATATCTACTTACCTAGAAATTGTTGTTCCATAAAACAACATATAACATAAACTCATGCCTGAATCTCCGAAGGGGTAGGCAGAGCAGCACCCACAGTTTGCCAATTTATATTTAGGTCCCAATGTAATAGGTGGCGAGCCTATTGCCATTAACCTGGCACTTATAAGCCTGCGATAAATACACATATAACTTTGAAAAGTCATTGGTGTGTGCCATGGTAAAACCTGGAATCGAACCCGAAACCTCGTCTCAGCAGTCAGTCCCATACCACTAGGCTACCGCGGTTTCATCGTATGTTCGTTCGTCGTCGACTGTCGTCGTAATTAATAGTGATGTCCGGATATTGCTATCTGTATATTCGGATATCCGATGTCAAAATATCTGGATTCGTATCCGCAATTTTATAGCAAATCTTTAGTGAATATTTTGTGCTTATGAAATTTATTAGTACATATATTGAGAACTCACTTTTACTTTTCCACATCATGTTCTATTTGCATCCTCAGAGGTTTGAGAATGCCGTTAACGACCATTAACAAATTCCACCAAGTGCCATCAATCAACAGTATAAAAAAAATTGTAGATACCTACTTACCATTTAATTGAAATAATATTATCGTTCATAAAAATATTATGCCAGATAATTCTATAAGAGTAATAATGTCGACCAAGCAAATGTAACTTGTGTAATCGTAAGAGGTACCCACTGGACAGGCTTGCCTAGTGTGGGACCAACGGACACTTTGTTAAAAAACTGTACTCTTATTGATAACAAAATATTTTTCATTTTATTGTTGAAATCACATATTGGAGACGTTTGTATTTCTAAAATTAGTATGTTATGGATATAGTAACCTGTACTTTTATCTTTGTGATAAATATGCTAATTAAAATTATTACTTAATATTATTATCAACCGATAAGTGTTTCATCAGATATGATATAATATTTTCACTATCACAGTTGAGATCCGTATCCGTATTTGTGGATATAGACATTAATGGCGGTATCTACATCCGTAGATCTTTATTTGAGACTTTTGGGGATCCTCTTACGTTTCCATTTGAACATATTCCCAAATTTTACTTTTTTTATCTTCCGAAAGTATCCGCAGAGAGATCCTATTGACGGTGAAGTTGGATTTGTGCAATGAGGGTACGTTTAGCATCTCTGGCACATCGGTTATGTACCCAATCTCACGCCTGTACAGTGTACAGATTGGGTTGAAGCACGCGAAATATTATGTGGAACAAAATTTGTTGATAGAAATTGATATAAGTATATGTTAGGAATGCGGATTGAAGCAGCATGATAAGATTTTAATACGAAGTGTTTAGGATACGAGGAACGAACGAGTACCAACCAGACGAATAACTATATAAGGCAAATATTAGTGAACACGTGGGTGGGAGCGACCTCGAAGAGCAGACACTTCCCAAATTGGTTCTGATATAAGAAGGGCCGGTCAGGGCAGACACTTGAAAGTGGCGGATTGAACGGTACCTTTATATAAATAACGGTAGAGGAAGATGTGCGAAAGACTACTAATATTATAAATGTGAAAGTTTGAGAAGATGTTTGTATGTTTGTTATTCAATTACTCTATAATGGTTGTATGGATCTGGTTGAAATTTGGTACAGGGATGGATTTGTAGTCTAGATTACCACGTGACTACTTTTTATCCCGGGAGATGTGCTTATGGGTAGCGGGAACAGGATCAAATTTGATCCGAGAGATGCGGGCATCATCTGATGCATAATAATTATTGTTTACTCGAGAGAGAGAACTACGTCAGTGCAAGTATGTTATAAATAAATAGTAAACAATAAAACGCCCACATATTTTCTAGATTAGTAGTCCGTAGTAGGCTAGATACCTACACCGACTTGTGTGTGTGTGATTTCGTCAACACCGATGACGTCACGTGTGATATTCACTGATAACGCTCACCTTAAACAGCACCGTTTTTATTGCAACGAATCAATCCGAATAGCTTCTTTAATTTAGTTTAGATAGCCTCTAAAACAGACTAATATCGTATTACAAAACGTGCACGAATAAAAACACTTAGGTTTAACTACCGGCCAGACAATGCCACGTTATTATTTATTTTTTACTTGTGCATAATTGGTTGAATGAACTTTATAAAATCCAAGTGCTGAACCATAGAGTTTTGAAAAGTTGGCTTTGAAATAGTTGATTTGAATATTTCTGTTCGTTACATTTTCGAATACACTGTCTCCATGATTTCAAGATAGAATATGGATAAATATGTAGAAAAAAATAGATCTCACCATGCTCAGCAATATTACTGTAACAAGTCACTAACTCATTCACATTCATGGGCGAGCTCAGCTCAGCATTTGCTCAGCTCTGATAGACAAATCGATATATCACTAAACTGTGTTACTCAGCCGTCTTCTATTGCTAATTTGCAAGTAACTTCGTTTCCTCACCAACTTGATAAAATCCAACGGTTGATTTCTAAAAATAGAACGGTTGCTCAAAAAAAAAACATCAAGTAGCAGATGTTTCAAAACGAACATCCGATATTCGTACAGGACCCACAACAAAAGCATTTATGTACGCAACTGCTGTTCTGAATTTAAAAGATAGAAATTGCCAGCTGCAATAATATAATAGCTTCGGAATACAAAATGTTTAGTGGTAAAATTTTGTATCTAGTTGTTTTTTTTTTACGATATGGCAACAGGCGACAGTGTTTGCAATTGGCCGCATGGTATCAATCTTCAGTCATGCGGTCAATTTTTACGTAAACCTTTGCTTTTGCCTACCCACTTAGATACATATATTGATTTCTTGGTCTTGGCATTTTATTACGGCAATATTATGGCTATCATCAGCAGTGTATTGAAGCTTAAAACAGTACTGTTTAGGGTAGGTACTAGGTAGGGTAGATGAAAGCAAAAAAGTTTTAACAGGATATGAAACTGTAGAGGCGATAGAGTCTGGCACAAATCGCTTCTTTCTAAGCTACCTGCCTTTGGTCTGCCTTCTAGTCTGTGCAACTGGGTTGCTAGCTTCCTGCAGGGGCGCCGTATTCGCGTCCTTTGTGACGGACGAGCTTCAGAGTTTCTGCAGGTTAATGCTGGCGTGCCCCAGGGGTCCGTCTTATCACCCACTCTCTTTCTTCTGCATATCAACGACATGCTGTCTACCGGCAATGTTCATTGTTATGCAGACGATAGCACTTTACATGGGAGTTATCATGGACATCCAGCGGCCAAGCAGTCAGATATCGCAGAGAAAAGGCAGCTTCTTGTCACTGAGCTTGACGGGGTCCTGAATCACATTTCTCAATGGGGCTCTGAGAACCTGGTTGAGTTCAATGCCAAGAAGACGCAGGCATGTGCGTTTACAGCAAAAGTATCTTCTTTCCTTCCCCTCCCCACTCTTCAGAGCACGCCACTGCCGCTGCAGGACAATCTCAATATCCTAGGTATGGATGTTCGCTGCAACCTGAATAACAAAAACTACATCGAAAGCATCATCAAAACAGCCTCACGAAAACTCGGAGTCCTGAACAGAGTGAGACGATTTTTCACGCCGGAGCAGCGGTGTCTTCTATACAAGACACAAATTCGCTCCTGTGTGGAGTACTGCTCGCATCTCTGGGATGGTTCAGCAAAGTACTTACTAGATGCTCTCGACAGGTTGCAGCGACGTGCGATCCGCATCATTGGGAATCCCGAGATCACGAACACCCTAGAACCTTTACAGCTGCGTAGAGATGTTGCGTCCATGGCTGTATTTTACCGTCTGTACCATGGGGAGTGTTCTGATGAGCTCTTCCAATTAGTCCCACCCTCCCCTTTCCTACACAGGACAACGCGTGCAGGTCTTAGATGTCATCCGCACACGGTGCAAAACATCCGATCAAGAACCAAGCGGTTCGGAGACTCTTTCCTCTGTCGCACCATTAAGGCCTGGAATTCATTACCAGCTCACGTGTTTCCTTCTTCCCACAGTCCCGGGTCCTTTAAGCGGGGCGTGAAAAAGCATATGATAAGGCCGTCAAGCTGAGTGTCACCATTGTCACACGGTATGTGTAAGTAATGGTGACCCTCTTTTCTGGGATTTTGCCTTCAGCTTACCATCAGGCAAGGCGAAGTCCAATTGACGTGTCCTATATAAAAAAAAAAAAAAAAAAAAAAAAGAGGCAATAAACTTACAAGGAAGTTTCTTTAAGGGGGCGTTACTGCTTCCTCCTAATATTCTACCGAGGCAAACATTGCAACTGTACCTACTCAGAAAAATACACCCTATTCGGTTATACACGTATTAACAGGTGCCACGCCACTACCTGGAATGGTACCGTTTTCCGTAGGATGACATAAAGAACGACACAAAGTACCAAGGCATATAAATCTAACCAAGCAGAAAGACAGTCTTTGCTTGGTTAGATTTATGTCTTGGTTTTGTCTATTCCTTAGCTAAATCCATGTATCGGAAGCCTTGCATGACTTTTCCAGATTCTCTTTTCTTCACCCTTCTCCTGAAGACGGTTACCGTTTACATCAGGTAGGCCGTGTGTTTGTTTAATAATATCTTAGTAGTATAAAAGGAAATCAAATACCTGCTTTAATTCTCATCGACTGCAGAAATCAGAACAATACTCAATTCTACAATCGTGTTTACTTTTTGTTATAAAAACATGTCCCAGAACTGTAGGAAGTATACTTACACTTCAATTGCCCAGATTCTGAACCCTAAAATGGCTTATCGAGTCACACTTCTTTTATAACAATACCAGGAAGTTCAAACTTAGTCATTATAACTAGAGTGATTATTTACAAGCCATGATTCAAAGTTAAACAACCGTGAATAGAGGTGAGTAATGTCTTCAGCTGAAGAAAATATTCGTCACTATTAGGGTAGGACCGTTTTATCACATATTTATCGATGATGCCGGTAAATTTACTGAAATCGTACGTTTACAAATAACGGTTAATGTCGTAATTACTTGTAAATATATTTCTAAATGATTATTTTTCGTTTGTTGGAAATTGATTTTGGTGGGTCACTCGAAAATGCGTTAGTACCCGCAGAGTTTTGAAAATCATCAGCTGTTTTTGGGATTTGTAACAAAAACAAAGCTCCCTATCTCACTCTACTTAGTAATTTTTCTCTCACTTGTCAGTGAAAAAATTATCATAGCGATAATAAGGAAAATACTGAAACAGCGTTTGTGGAATGGTTATTGACGATTTCAAACAATTCTGAATTCCATTTATAGTGATATTGTGCATTAAAATTCAATCTGACATTAGCATGTTATTTTCCGCCCCACTGCCTAAACATTGTTTTGAGCTAGAAACAACATGAAGCAATGTTTTTATAATTAATGTATTCCTTAATGAATAGGACATTTTTGACGTGTCTTTGTCCTTTGTTTGTCATCAACTCATCGATATTTAAATACAGAACAGTTAATATATTCTTCGTTATATAAGCGTCTGTCTTTATGACATGTATTTTCATAATAAACAATAATGTCATTAATGTAATGATTAGTGATGGGACACTTTGTGGAGTTATTTTGTCTATAAAATTTATTATCGACAATTTTATCTTATCGATTTTGTGATTGATGTTGTCAGTGCGTTGGTATGTTCATTTTTGACTATATTTAGCTGTGATTACGTTCGTTTCTATTGTACCTATGTAGTTTTATAAAACTGTATTAAGCCAACGCCATATTGAAACAATTATCAAAATAAAAAGTCACTAATATATATTTATTATAAAGCACAATACCCGGGGACTTAATGGGGGCTCCATCTAGTCCCCGGGTATCGTTCTTTTTAACACTTATCGTGTTAAAAAGAACGATAAAAAGGTACGATATTGAACACGGTCGCAGTAGACGTATTTCTATATTGAGACTGCACTTTCGTAATATTAATACGTACTCATTGTTTGTGCCATGGAAAGGAAACACATTGATATAATAATATCAATGTGTTTCCTTTGTTGTAATGAGCTTTCCGCTTGAATCTTAATTAGTGATTCCTCGTAACGTTGGCGATTTGTACCAGTTAATTATATTCTATAAGTATTATACTTGTACAAAGACATCCGCAAACAATGATACATTTTTTTTTATGTCGGTATTAGAATCATAATTGTAAGAAAAAAAGAAATAGAGATTTCATATATAAATATTGTTCAAAAATATTATATTATACTATATTATTACGCAGAAAATTTAGGCTAAAACTAAGCATAACTTGTAAAATTGGTTTTAAAATGAGGATAAACATTTTTTGTAATAATGGATCTACATGAATATTATACCTAGAAACATCTAAACCAATGCAAATAGATAGTGATGTATGCAAATGTATCTATGCACTGAACCGGTATCGAACCCGCGATCTCTCACGTAGCCTCAGTCGAATGCACTACCGATGCACTACTGAACACACTAAAGTAATATATCTATGTAATACAAATACATTTTGATAGTGTATCAAAATTTTATCATAATCAGAATTTTTGATAAAAAATATGTAGAGTATAAAATAGTCTAGAACAGTATAAATATCCCGCTTTGCAAGTAACTTAGGCAATGTGTGAGTGATACCCCTTGTGTGCTAACGTACCAGACAATAAAATACATTAGTTCTCTCAACTGTGTCGAGTAATAAAAAACAACTCAAATGCGACATCAACCGTGATAGAGAATTTTGCAAACTTGATCTTCGTTAATTCCAGGATCAAGAATGACTTCCACATCATTTAACGTTGGTTTGAACGAAAACGTGCGGTCATCGAGCCGGGTGCTTCGCCCTCCTGGTGGCGGACACACCGACATCTTCGGCGGAGAGGCTGAACAACCACAACAGACACCAAGACGTGGAGGCCCGCCTTCTTCAGGCATCGCTGCTGTAGTTGGTGAGTATTGTAGATAGATTTTTATTATTTCTTTGACTGTCAATACATGGTTGAGACGATTGATAAGGGAGACTTCTGTCAAGCGTAGCATAGCACATGCCAGGTTATTTTAATATGGTGAGAAATCCACATAACGCTTTGCAGCTTCTCTATGTCGCACGATATGTTTGATGTACTTTTTCCCCTCTATAAAAGGGGGGAGTCGTTAGTTATAAAAAGGGTTGTATAGTGAAACAAGCGTATGTAAGTGAGGTGAAGAAGTGTTATTATTGAGATCAGGATCAGCTTTCACATTGCTCGTTTTTTTTTTTCATAAATTCACTTCTATGTAATTAAAAATTAGCAAAAAGAAATTAACAATTAAATAGATGAAAAACGTTATAATAATAGTAATAGTTGTGCAGCCTGCCATAGCTTTATATTATAATTGAAACATTAATTAAGCCGAGTTGAAATAATAAACTTCTTGTTTACTCTTCAAATTGTGGATATACTTAATCTACTTTATCTAAAAAGGAAATAATTTGGTTAAACTTTATAATCATAGACACAACTGATAACTGTTCACACTGTATAAATTAATTATTTGTTTAAAATATTATGTTTAGGTCCCAATGTAATAGGTGGCGAGCCTATTGCCAGTAACCGTGCACTTATTAACCTGCGATAAATACGCACATAACTTCGAATCGAAATAAACATAAACTGGCGAAGTGTGGGTGCTAGCACCTCTACCTATCCCTTCGGGGATATAGGCGTGAGTTTATGTTATGTTATGTTAAAATCTTAAAACTAGAATTTTACCTGAAGTGTTGTCTTGTACTTTTTGCACGATGTCGTAAGATTCTTTGATAAATCTATTCAAATGTATAATTTGTGACGTCACTTGGCTGGCCTACTGCTTCATTTGAATCTTGAATCGAATTAAAGAACGGTTGTCAGTTTGCAATTCAAATTTTCCTGCCGTTCAGAAACACTACAAACAAATTTTTTTTTTCTACTGTACTCTATTTTGCTAAATCAAAGTCCATTAGGGTGAATTTCTTGCGCGAGATCAAATATAATAAAAATTTTTTTTTTGTTTATTTTGCAATTGTGGCGATCTGTCTACACAATGAGCCACTAGTTTGGTTGACACAATGTACCCTTTTGTCCTTGTTACATAGAGCTTCCTTGCTCTGAGCAGGTAAATCTTTCTACAAGACTTGGGACGTCATTTCTTTTCAGCCTTCTAAACTTGGTGCTGCCGTCACCACCGAGCTCCATGGCTAGTTGATTTTTGTGGTTTATCAGTCTCTTTTGATATTTTGCACTATGTTTAGTGATTTCTTGGCGAACAGTATCGAGCTTTGTATCGTTGTAGATATATTTATTAGCAATATACTGTGGGATGTTAAGTATAGCTCTCAGTGTCTTGCTTTGGAATCTCTCTAGTATGTCCATATTGCTGTTGCTGGCTGTACCCCACAGTTGGATACCGTACGTCCATATTGGCTTCAGAATGGCCTTGTAAACGGTGATTTTGCTGTTTGCATTTAGCTGTGAATGTCTTCCAATAATCCAGTACATATTGCGCAATTTGGTATCCAATTGCTTTCTCTTCGTCCAAATATGTTTTTGCCATGTCAGCCTTCGATCAAGGTGCATGCCCAGGTATTTTGCGTGCTCTGCTTGGGGAATTATTTCTTTGTTCAGCATAACTGGTGGGCAGCTGTCCTTTTTTAGTGTGAAGGTTACATGTACCGATTTGGCCTGGTTAGCTTTTATCCTCGCAAGTTTTAAGCCATACTTCAAGACTATCCAAGCGCAATTGTAACAGCCTTGATGCTGCACCAGGATTACGATGGGTAGCCAATAGAGCTGTGTCGTCAGCATAGGTTGCCACTTTGGTTTCGGCCATTATCGGGATATCAGATGTGTAGATAGTATAGAGGGTAGGTCCAAGTATGCT
Source organism: Eilema griseolum (assembly GCA_963662185.1). Lineage (NCBI taxonomy): Eukaryota > Metazoa > Arthropoda > Insecta > Lepidoptera > Erebidae > Eilema > Eilema griseolum. The sequence goes on along the minus strand of OY759250.1, from coordinate 951,701 downwards.
GCCCTGGGGTACTCCTGACTTTATTTCTTTTAGATTTGACACATCATCTCCAACTCTCACTTCAAAGCAGCGTTTGTCTAGATATGACTTTAGGATTAGAAAGAAGGAGTGCGGTAGCAACTTCTTGATTTTGTAAAGCAATCCTTCGTGCCATACCCTATCAAACGCCTGGCTGATGTTTAGGAACACTGTTGAGCAGAACTCCCCCCTCGCAAGCGATCCACTTATAACATCGACAATTCTATGCACTTGTTCGATTGTGCCATGGTTTTCTCTGAAACCAAACTAATGACTCGGTATGATTTCTACATAGTGTTCTTTCATTCTGCTTAATATAACTTTCTCGAGGAGTTTTCCTGTTACTGCCAGGAGGCTAATGGGTCTATATGAGGAAACATCTTGGGGTACTTTGCCAGGTTTGAGAAACATTAGTATTTGAGCTGTCTTCCATTGTCCAGGGAAATAAGACATGCGCAGGCAGGCGTTAAATAACTATCTTGACGAGCGCCATAATACCCTTTTTCGGTAGTTTCTTCAGAAGGGTTGCATCTATGCAGTCGTAGCCTGGTGATTTTCCCTCTTGTAGACTTCTTACTTCTTTGACTATCTTAGCTGGATATGTGTTTTTAAGTGGTAGGCACATTTGAAGTGCACTCGATAAATTTTCTTTAATCATTGCGCTCTGTCCCGAGATTGCCTCAGGAAAAGGCGAAAAGACTATACCCAGATGATCTGAAAAGACAGCCGCTTTTTCTGAGTCTGATCTTGCCCATCTAGCATTAGAGTTTTTGATTGTAGGGATGTGATTATTTGGCCGTTTGATTTTACTTGTGGCTTTCCAGAGCGAATAGTTTGTATCTGCAGTCGGAGTCAGACCAGAGAAATACGACTGTACATTTGAATTAATAAATTCCTTAGTCATGCATTTAAGTTCTTCAGAGCATCTATTGAAAGCTGTTTTGTCTCTGGGGTATCTGGTATGTTGCCAGATTTTTCTGAGATTGCGCCGTTCCTTTATTTTGTCTTTAATTGATTTAGGGTATTCATTTTGTTCCGGGCCTACTCTTTTCCGTGGTTTAGTTGATTTACAAGCTGCAGTGTGTATAACTCTGTTAAATTTTCTATCTCTGTATCTATATCACATGTTGTCACCACTGGGTTTTGTAGCTTTATCTCGGATGTGATAATATTCTGATATAATTCCCAATTTGTATGTTTGTTATACATCTTAGACGAAGGCTCACGTAGCACTATATGTGAATTTAGATCTAGTCTCACCGGTGTGTGATCTGATGACAGATCGGTATAGGATTGAGTGGTCATATAGTTACGGCTAATATTTCTTACAATAAAGAAGTCTATCACATCGTGGATTTTATATGGGTCAGTAGGCCAATGCGTTGGCTTTCCCTGTGACATGCATTCCATTTGACATTTTGTGATGGTTTTGTATAGTTGTCTGCCTCTAGGAGATATTATTCTTGAGCCCCAGTAAGTATGTTTTGCGTTCTAATCCCCGCCACATATGTATCGAGAGCCCAAGCGGGAGAAGTAGACGTTGAAATCTTCTTCTGTTATTTTGTGTCGAGTTGGGCAATAGACAGCAGATATCGTAGTCTCAGCATTGTTCTTCGATTGAATTCTAATTGATGTGACCTGTATTTTGTCAGTACGGAATTCCTCGAGAGTGTAGTGTTTTATATTTTCTTTTATGATTATAGCCGACCCTCCGTGGCTATTACCCGACGGGTGGTTGGTTGTGTACATTTTGTAATTTCTAAAAGAGATGTGGGTCCTTTCGGTGAATCTTGTTCCCGATATCAGAGCTATGTCTATAATTTGCATTTGCAGGAATACAAGTAGTTCTTGACGACGTTCCGTCAAGCCGTTGGCGTTCCATATGATTATTCGCAAATTGGTCAGGCCTTTACAGCTAGACTTGCGATAAGCTGGAGCATGCGGTCCATCATTTTGTCTATAATGTCTGACATGAATTGTTGTAGTCTTTCAAACATTGTGTCTAAAGTATGTGTTAGTTCGTTGTCTTGGTTTGTTGTTTTGGGGATTGCTGCTATCTTTGCGTAGCTTTTTTGTTTAGGTTGAGTAATTGTCGGTTGTTGCCTTATGACTGTTTTATTTTGCTGTGCTGGTTCTATATTTGTGTTGGTCTCCTTGGTCTTGGGTTTTATCTTAAGTATCTTTTCTCTGTACTCCTTATATTTTATGCAGCCTTTATAGCTAGCAGGGTGCTTTTCTTGGCAATTTGCACATGTAGCTTCAGTTTCAGGCGTCTTACTGCATGTGGATGTGGGATGATCATTTCCACATTTCACACATCTGAAGGGTCGGCAGCACTGATTTTTGGAGTGACCAAATCTCTGACACCTTTTACACTGCATGATTTCTTTCTTTTTGTGTGGGGCTTCTATAGTTACCTTCATTTGGTTGAGGTATTTGATATTAAAAATATCCTTATTATTTGGGTGTGGTTCCAGATCCACATAAAATAATGGTAGTGGATTTTTGGTGACTCTATGCTTCACATTTACCACCTGTCTAACTTCATGACCCTGTGCATCAATTTGTTCCTTTATGTTTTGGGTATCTTCAGTGGAGTGCAAGCCTCTCAGTATTACTCTGTAGGATCTCTCGCATTTGAGTTGGTATGTGTAATGCGCAATATTTTTGGCAGTGAAGTTTTCTCTCAATAATTTATATGTTGCTATATCACTTGGCATTAGTTTTACCACATGGATTGATTTTAGTGTCTTTAAGAGTGTACATTTGTTGATCCACCAGTGAATTGGCAGTTTTTTTCAAGGCCGTTATGTCAATGACTCCAGTTATAAAAATCGGTTCTGGCTTTGGTACGTATTCTTTCACAGTTTTCTCTGTATTGTCGCATTGCAGGATATCAAACCTGTTTTGTGTAGGTATTCCAGTTATGTTCTTGGCTAGTTTAGGTTTATTGCTGTGTATTTGGCTCTGTCTTCCGTTTCATGTTTCTTTGTGGCATTCTGTCATTTTGCCAATTTTGGTTTGCCATGGTATTATCTGCAGCTGGAGTTGGGCTTAGCTCCATTACTTCACTTTGGTTTCGGTCTTTTATTTCATTTCCATAGTAAGCCAATGTTGGTAGGCTATTACTTCGCTCTTTGGTAAACATGCTTCTATATAAAGTTTGCTGTACCATATTTGACGTGTTGTTCAATTTTAGATTTTTATTTTTATTTTCTTCGCTCATATTATTCCCACGAGTAAGGTCGAAAATATAGCGTCGCTTGAAGGGTGACGCCTATTCCCTCAAGAAGGCACAATACAACAACGTTAGCCGGGTCCGTTGAGGTTGGCGCTAAGAACTTGCTACCTGCAAGCCATACATCTCTTCAGCGCGTTTCCCACTTTAAGATTAGGGTGAATTTTGAAGAGGCTTTCTACCTCTTGACACAGGCGGTGAAGCCAATGCCCCCGTTTCCATCTTGGAGTTACGGGTTTCGGAGGTCATTTCCTACCCCCAACAAGTCTGTTTGTTAGGCAGGCTGAGTCAGGTTATTTACTGCCGCCTGAGACTCAGCTTTGTTGCTCATTTTGCACCACCCAGGGGGGACGTGTAGGGTGGGTCTAGGAAAAGATGGTAAAATACTACGGACGCGAGCGACTTTCCCCCCCAAAATAAATAAAATTGCTGTAAATATTATAAACTACTAAGCAAATTCAAATTTTTTAAGGTATAGATAGATCCAATAGCTACCTCTTAGTTATTAAAACACCTAATCATCTCCTGACAAAATTATTCTGTTAAATGTCTTTTAAGCTATGGATTCCCTATTTGTGTATTTACCTGTTTTCATATACCTGAAACCACGATCGGTCTTGGCTAGCAGGTTAACCAGATATTACACGCATACGAAGACTAAAATGTACCTTATCATTCCAGCCCAAGAGGAACCGAAGCCAAACGGACAAGCCCCAGAGGTCCCTCGGCAGAATGGACAAAACGGCCAAGTCACTCCACAGGAGCCTACCCCCGCACCAATCCCCGGACCAGAACCTAAACAGAACAGCCCAGTGAAGCCAGAACCAGCTGCCCTACCTAAAGTAGAAGCTCCAAAACGAGTCCGCGTACCCCCAGGCGGATTCTCTTCAGGGCTCTGGTAAGACAAAGCCGGGTGTAAGCTTTGTTTAGTTGCGTTGAAGATTCCCGGTGGGACCAGCTTGCTTGTTCACATATGTATCTGCGAGCGGCATATGGTTTGATTTAGCTAGTTCCGACCGAATAATGGTCATTTTAACAGACAACCAACCATATTATTTGAGTTCTATTGTTTTCCTGTACATCCTATAGTCTAGCCATTAAACACATACTAGTAATATAAAACAGTATAAAAATAAATTTCTCCAAAGTTCAAATGTCGCATTCTCTCGAACCATTTATTCGCATCAGGAACTATGACATTCTAATCATGTGATGTGGACAAGCTGTTAGGTTATTAGGGTATGATGCTGTGCCTTTCATTTCAAAAATTTGTTGGTTGTAGATAGTATTGTTTTAAAAAAAATATCGCCGTTCCCTGGTCCCCTGTCGGGCGTCTTAGACTTTGCTTTATAAGTAAACGATGGTTCTTTTATAATCCTCGCAAAAAGGAATTCTTTAATATTTACTGAACAGAATACATTTTTCAATGCTAGTATTATTTACTTTTATAGGCCCTGTTCTACGTTAAACCATTCGACAAATTCACTAATGGATTTAATTCCACTCTATTCCATTTCTGGACAGGATTAGATTGACAAAATTAGTTTCGTATTTCACTATAATCACTTACCAGTGGGGCTTAAATTCTGAGAAGGTCCCTTCTAAGAAAAGCACATCACAGAATGTAATGAAACCACAAACAAATGCCACTGTGATTTATCTCACTAAGGAACAAAACCAAACCAGTGATAGATCACAGTGCAACACAATTTGGAGTTAAATCCAGTGAAAGATTATAGTGGTACAAAAATTAGCGATAACAAATCCAGTAAAGGATAATAATGGAACAAAAAATAGAATTTAAACATTTATTGGATTTGTTGAATGAATTGGAGTGGAGCATACCTTTTATAGTTAGGAAATTATTTTCATATTATAATCATGCATATGTATCCAGCTTTATTTGTCGAAGCGGAGCTAGCCAAACTCTCTATTAGATTCTAAAGGTCACATAATTTTTACTAAGACTTCTATAAAGGCCAAATCTGAAAACTCTTGACTGTTAGGGCAAGTATCGGCTGATGTGGCGTGATATTACTATCGGTGTAAGATTTGAAATTGTAAAGCTTCGTATGCACTAGGCAACAATTGACGCTCAACATGTAGTGCAACGTTGCACAACAACGCGCGACGTTGCCAGCTGGCGCGCAACATGACGCGATTGTTTTTGTTCGACGACTGATCATGTGTAGACAGTCAACGTTGTTTCGTTGCCGCGAGTAACATGTTGTGCAACATGTCGCGCAATGATGCTTAGTGGATAAAAGGTTTATTGTATCAATATTTATGTATGTTGGCTTTAGGCGTAAGCAGACTGATACGTGCCTCTCATTTTGGATGTACTTAAATTATCTCTACTGTAATATTTCATGTTTTGCAGTGATTGTTTTTTATTGAAGTAACTATGTATACCTTCGCTGGCAAATGCGATTATGTATATTAATAATGATAATTGTATTTTTATATGAATTACAAAATTAAAACAAATTAATTTGGTATTTAATTTTCAATTAGTGGTATGAACCCTTGGAACTCCGCATAAATGGAACCGCCGAATTTGACAATGTGCTCTAGACAATCGGAAAACGTTTTAAGGTATTCTTATACAAGTTTTTCACACTTGTATATACTTGTCAATCGGTACTAGCTGATGGTACAGGTGGGCTTAGGTACATAAAGCCTACTTTATCTAAATGTCTACCGTCTAAAATGTCTACTGTACCAAATGGTGGCCGGGCATATTAAACTATAAAAAGAATATTTCCCAGGAAAGTTTTGGGTTTAATAGGTACCAAGAAACACAAGTTGTCGGTGATCGGCAGTGCGTCAACCCAGCCAACGCAGCTTGTACAGTAGGCATCAGACCGATCTTGACTAGCAAAGAACTCAGATCTCTGCTAGTCAAACTCAATCTAATGCTGACTGAAGGAACCTATACATCATCACTAGGACAATCATTACTAGGAGGTAGGACACGACGGTATTTCCGTCCCAATTAAGCAGTCCGACTGGGGAAGTACCTCCACCCTACAGAATACCAAGGCTATTATAACCTCGTGTTGTGTTCCCGGCGGTGAGTAGGGTAGCCAGAGCTCACTGAAGAGTTTTTGTGCTGTCAGTGGGAAGACCAAAGGCTTGTCCTGATTTTGCGTTCTGCACTAACGGCACAGAAACTCTGTTCTTTCAAGGTCGGCAGCATGAGTGTGACCCCCTGGTGTTACACAGGTTCATAGGTCACGGTAACCACTTTCCATCAGGTCCTTGTCCACCGTGTGCTTGTCTGCCACCGAAGTTGTATTTGTATGAAAAAAAGCAAACCGAGGGCCCGTGTCTTGTTTTGTAGATAATAATTTATGCTTGGGGAATTTCAGCTCGTCCATTACCGTTGCACCCCGTGCTATCCTGAAAACACATCCAAGAAAAGTTTTTTTTGCACAACTTAGGTGGCAGACAAGCACACGGCCCGCCACAATGATGGAAAGTGGTTACTGTGACTTATAAACGTGTGTAACACCAGTGGATCACATTCGTGCTGCCGACCCTGTAAGAACATATATTTTATGTGCCCTCAGTGCAGAACACAAAATCAGGACAAGCCACTGACAGCATAAAAACTCTCCACTGAGCTTTGGCTACCCTACTCACCACCGTGAACACAACACGAGGTTATTATAGCCGTGGTATTCTGTACTCTGTACCTACTGCGCGCTTAGAGTACTTTTAAGGTCCAGGTTATATGTTACGAGCAATGCTACGAGTCGAAAACGTGTGGCTAGTGCCGTTTCTTCTTAAACTAAGGATTAATGAATTTAGCTACTTAGCTTGGTAGGTTATACGTTATTCAGTGTATCCTATGAACAGATGAATTAGATAAAAGGATGAAACCCGAATAAGGGTTAAATACGAAGACCTCATTAGTGATTATATTCTCTTTGGACCCCATGTCGAAAGCATAGATAAATTTATCAGTCGAAAGGTTGTATTCATATTCGTAGAACCTTTCGTACAACTTAAAAAAGTATTAATAAAAAATGTCCGCATAAATGTCAAATTTAGTGTGTATAAAATTTTAATTTGGTGTTAAATTAAAATATCAAAATGATAAAGCGCTAAAAATGAGAAGATAACTGAAAACATGGCTCTTCCCGCAACTGAAGCGATACAAAGAGAAAAGCGCTGCTTTATTCGGCGATAGTTAAGATGTGAGTAGTACTTCCGTAGGTGAGGCGTATATCTTGAACCTAGAATGTGCTCTTACGCGCAGTACACGTTTTTAGGAAGTCTTTTGAGGATAGCACGGGATGCTATAGCAGTGGACGAGCTCAAACTCACCAAGCGTAGATTAATACAAAAAACGCGCGCGCCAGGACCTCGTTTGTCTCACGAGTTGTTCCAAGATATGAATTATGTAACGTCATAATAACTTTTTTATAAAGACTGTATTATATATACAATTCAGGTGAGTTACCCGAGCACCGCCGAACTAACGTTCACACTGTCACTATAAATGTCAATCTTGTTCCGTGGTATCTCAATTTTTGGATGCATGTTACTGGGGTGCAGCTGCCATGACTCCTTGTACCACTGCTATAACGATGAACACCAGCATGTCAAAGTTAACAATGAGTTTTTTTTTTATACCGCTTAGGTGGCGGACAAGCAAACATTCCAATTAAAGGGAAGCGGTTACCGTGGCCTATTTAGAGACATGCAGAAGTCGATCATTGCTCGATGAGTACTGTGTGAATGGGTTGACTCCACTAATTCTGACCGGTCGCGTATTTACTTTTTTTAAATATTATTTAGGTGGCAGACAAGCACACGTCTCACCTTGCAGCGAGAGCGACGAAGGATCGCAAGGCAAGCTGCCCGCGTACGAAGGCAACTCGGGCGTCGGAGGTCGATGAACGACCTCCGCCCCCCATGAGCGCCGGCCTGGGGGTGACAGGTGGAGCCGCCTGTCACCCTAGCAGAAGCAGGCCGCGGCGGTGGTGCACCTGGCGCGCCTCCCCGTTTCCGGGGACGAGCTGGGGACTCTGTAGTCCCTACACCCGAGAAGAGGGCCAGATCGTGAGAGATGGCCCTGGTTCGGCCGGGGTGCGAGGGATATGCCTGTCAACCTCACCTTCGGCAACCAAAGCGACCCACAGGCGGCGTGCGTTTTAGTCGATTCGAGTCCGACATAACCTCCTCCACCGGCTCCGGTGGGGAGGTATCCGTGGGGATTTTGCGCACGTAAATAAAAAAAAAGCACACGTGTCACCTGATGGAGTGTGTTTACCGTCGCCTATGGATGTGTGCAGCACCAGGGAAGTCATACATATGCTGCCGACTTTGTAAAAATAAAGTTTCTGTGCTGTTAGTACAGAAGACAAAACAGGACAAGTCTTTGGTCTTCTCACTAACAGCACAATAACTCCAGTGAGCGATGCTTATAGCGATGGTAGGACCCGGGACTGTAGGAAGAAGGAGGACATTATGACTGCGGTATTCTGTAGACATTTCGGTGTTCAATAGAACAGGTGTTCTATTGCGCGTTGACGAGGACGTGCCTCTAAGGTAAATACGCGCGCTGTACAATCATGTCAGCCAGTGTAACCAGGTCAAATAAGTAACTTAATAGTTCATTCATACTCTTCTAGTGCAACAATAATCAAGATAAGCACAGAAGTTCGGTCTTCTCTGTCCTCGTCCACGTCATCCCTCTGTGGGCTGCCTATCTTGTACCAGCACAGCACGTTAAAGAACTACGACCTGGCGGGTGCTTACCACAGGATATAGGTAACTATAATAAACTGTTACCATTTTCCTGCAGCAATACCCCCATGGATACCCCACCGCTGACCTGCGGGGCGGCTATGTCGAACTCCAACCGACTAAAACTGCACACCGCAGTCAGGGAGAAAGATGACCAAATAAGGCATTTTCTTCGCTCCACAGCTGACCCTGTGACATCTCCGGTCACGAGATGGCGCCCTTGGGTGTGGAAACCATAGTTTTCCAGTCTTGCAATGAACTGTTATACCTACCTAAGTAATTATATCTATTCAATGTTCTTTCAACCTCAACCGCGGTAACCTAGTGGTATGGTTTATAAGTGCCCGGTTAATGGCAATCTCTCTCTCTCACTCTGCCTACCCCTTCGGGGATATAGGCGTGAGTTTATGTTATGTATGTTATGTCAATACCTATTCTTTATTACTAGCTGACTATACTATAATCTATGGACTCTTTACGTTCTCATTTGCTGATGAGAAGGAAGAAGTCTGACTTACTGCATGTTATTAGACTCTTACAAAATAAAGGTATACTCCTTACGTTCTCACCTACTGATAGGAAGAAAGAGGTCTGACCTAACGTGACTTATTCTGTCTGCTACGATATTTTAGTGAGAGCAGGGTAACTTATCAAAGTATGTTCGGTAGGTCACCCGCTAAAATTAAACTTAGGTAAATTGTGTCGTAAAAGAAAACTCATTAACCCGTGAGCGAGATCTGTGGGCCTGCTCTTGGTCTGGATTGCAGCACAAAGCACGATCGCTTATAGCACGTCACGGCCGATGTGTCCACTAGGTAATAATAAGGCTCGGGTTAGATGGTTGGGTCAAGGGCCAGATGCAGAAGGCTGTGCTTCTTGATACGGCGCGTATCGTGCGGAAGTTTCTTTCTCTGGAGCCCTAACCACCGGTAGCTTAGTCCCTGTACCCGATACCGGTGGAGCACTATTTTTAATATTTTTAAATAGATGTTTTTTATATGTGTTTAAAAATTATAACTTATAAGTTGAATATTAAAATAAAGTAAATAATAATAATAATAATTTATTGCCAAAAAACACAAAGGTTACCATTAATTGCCGCTGAGGCCACACTAGGCAAGCCTGTCCTGTGGGTGTAGGTAGCTATAATAAAAAACGTGTGAAACTGAACTGAAGAATTGTGCCTTCTCCAGTGGTGGCAACCAAACGGGGCAGCACTACAGCCGTCACGGAATGGAGGGTGGGGGGCGGCAGTCGCGACTACTCGGCAGACTGCTCGGCAAGCTACGGGGAGATCACCACAGCAGGAATCCTTACGTCAATTCGCTAGATAACAATTATTCTTTCACGTATTCTTACGCGTAAGTATTTTTGTTAATAAAAAAAATGGGGTATTTTAAAAACAGGAATATAATACAATTTAATGTAGGAGGGTGGGGGTAAATATGGTAGAATTCATTCAGGGAATCGCTTCCCATGCGGTGTCGTACAAGGCGACTAAGGGATAGGGCTGTTTAACACCAGACAGATATATACAGTCCAGACTCAGCTTTAGATGCATTGCTCGAGTCAACAATAGTGCTCGGAAGACGGCAATAGGCTCACCCCCTATTACGTGGGATTGAATTCAATGATTGGTGAAATGTGTGTTTTAATTCACCTCTTCCTAACCCTCCGGGGATAAAGGCGTGATTATATGCATGTGTGTAAGAAGAAGAAATATAGAATTTTGTGAAGGACGGGAATAGGGGCATTATACAGAATCTTTATGCACTCCTGTCGGAGGTCGGAGGTGACAAAGTCCCTGGTGCGCAAAATAAATAGGGCTCCTAACTAGATTGGGTTTTAACAAATCAAAATATACTTAAATATTTTAAGTTTAGAAAGGGGAATGGCAACTGTAATAAAATGTACAATATTCGAGGGCTCCTAGTAGGAATGGGGGTAGTGCCCTGCCGCGGCACCGGCGAGCCCTCCGATAACTCCGATAATGGTACCCAACTTGCTTTCAACATACAGTCAAGTTTACGTGAGGTGGTAGTACATAGACAGTCGATCTCAAAAAACTGGTGGTAGAAACTTGGTGGCACAAATTCGTCTCAAGTTTCGACCGGGTAGGTACCACCGTGCACTATTGCGAAAAACCCTCCATAGCAATTCAATCTCGGTTGTATTGTGTTCAGGGGTCAGCATGTGCATAGCCGGGCAGAGGTGGTGGTTGTCGCAGCACTAGTGGGACCAGTGGGTCTTGGCGTAGTCTAGTGGGGATGGCGCGGGGCGATGCGCCGAACAGGGAGACCTGTAGAAACGGTGGTGCCGCTGGCCGCCCGCGGTATAGTACAGGGGCCCAACTGGGGTTAACCACCTTGGGAGGCTGCCTCACCAGGCCGCGCATAATCCCGATATGGTTCGTCGTGCCGGTTGGTGACCGGATTTGGGAGCCCGGCGACCATACTCGGGGGGGTACGGGGGCCCTTCCGTTCGGCGCGTCGGCTCTCGCCATGCCTCACATTCATAGATAAAACCAATATCCCGCGCTTTGTCACACGGTGCTGCGGCGGCAATCACCTCTTTTTTCACGCCTTCTCCCACCCAAACTCATGGCAGCGCAACTTAGAGAAATAGGCAACACAGCGGCTCGTCACACTCCCAAAAGCTTGCTATTTGAGGTGGAGTCCACTAACATCTGTGGGCTCCATGCAAACCTCAACGCCGTCCACCAACACCTCGAGACGGCGAAACCTGCCATGTTTTTTCTAACGGAGACGCAAATACACCGCCCTGACGACACGACTTACTTGCTCTACCCTGGCTATGTTCTTGATAAAGTTTTCGTGCAAAAGCCGGGGTGTGCGTGTTTGTTAGGGCGGATGTTTGCTGTCGCCGTTTGCGCTGCCTAGAGGACCCATCCTTCTCCGTCCTTTGGGTACACATAGACCATGGCCCTACGAGTCAGATCTATGTGTGCCTCTACCGTTCCCATACAGGAGATGCTGAGACAACTCGACTCTTTGAATATCTGAGTCAGGCGGCAGATGATGCGCAGGAGCGATTTCCGAATGCCGAAATGGTAGTTTTGGGGGATTTTAACGCCCACCACGAGATCTGGTTGGGCTCCTCCAAAACAGACCATGCGGGAAGAGCCGCCCACGCATTTGCTCTGGCGCACGGCCTGACCCAATTGGTGCACGAGGTCACTAGGATACCAAGAAGGTCGGGCCAAGCACCTTCTCTGCTAGACCTACTGCTGACGAGTGATCCGGACCGGTACAGTGTATCGGTGCGAGCCGCTTTAGGCAACTCTGACCACTGCCTGGTCTGTTCCACAGTGCCTATTATAGCGCCCCCACGACCCATGCAGGGGAAGCGGCGTCTCTGGCACTACTCGTCAGCGGACTGGGATGGACTTCGTGACTATTTTGCGTCCATCCCGTGGGTTGAGCGCTGCTTTGAAGGTAAGAACCCATCGGATTGTGCTACTGCTGTCGCCGGTGAGATCGGTCTGGGTATGGAATACTATATCTCATACACCGATGTCACCGGTGACCGCGGGGTGCGCCCTTGGTTCGGGCGCGAGTGCGCGGAAGCTGTTGAACAAAAACGGTCTGCGTACCGCGCTTGGGTAAGGGCGCGCGCCACGCGCCATCCCAATCTGGGCCACTTCAAGGCGGCGTACAACAGAGCCACAAAGGTCTGTAGAAGGGCCTATGTCAGAGCGGATGCCCTGCGCATAGCGCGGCTTGGTCAAGAGCTAGTGATGCATCCCACGGGAAGCCGTGGCTACTGGCGACTGGCTAAAGCCGTGCAAGCCAACTTCTGTCAGCCTTCGCTGCCTCCGCTGCGTAACCCTGATGGATCCCTGGCCCATGAGCCGCAAGAGAAGGCAAATCTGCTGGCTAATCTCTTTGCGGCCAACTCCCGAATCGATGATTGTGGTACGCAGCCACCAACACTACCCGACAGTGACCACGCGATGCCTGATATCCATATCAGGCAACGCGATGTCCGTGCAGTGCTGCAATCACTCGATGTCCGGAAAGCCAGTGGTCCGGATGGTATTCCAGCGGTAGTTTTGAAAAAATGTGCAGCGGAGTTGTCTCCAATGCTTACGCGCCTGTACCGGCTATCCTACAGTTCGGGTACAGTGCCTTTGCCTTGGAAAGAGGCGAATGTTCAGCCGATTCCCAAGAAGGGGGATCGCTCGGAGCCAGCCAACTATCGACCCATAGCCGTCACCTCAGTGCTGTGCAAAGTGTTCGAGCACATAATTAACAAACAGCTCATGCGGCACCTAGAGGATCACTCCTTAATTAATGACCGGCAATATGGCTTCAGACCGAAACGGTCAACGGGTGATCTTCTAGCATACGTTACCCATCTTTGGGGTGAGGCTATGGACAAGCACGGTGAGTCACTGGCAATTAGTCTTGACATCGCCAAAGCTTTCGATAGAGTCTGGCACAAATCGCTTCTTTCTAAGCTACCTGCCTTTGGTCTGCCTTCTGGGCTGTGCAACTGGGTTGCTAGCTTCCTGCAGGGGCGCCGTATTCGCGTCCTTTGTGACGGACGAGCTTCGGAGTTTCTGCAGGTTAATGCTGGCGTGCCCCAGGGGTCCGTCTTATCACCCACTCTCTTTCTTCTGCACATCAACGACATGCTGTCTACCGGCAATGTTCATTGTTATGCAGACGATAGCACTTTACATGGGAGTTATCATGGACATCCAGCGGCCAAGCAGTCAGATATCGCAGAGAAAAGGCAGCTTCTTGTCACTGAGCTTGACGGGGTCCTGAATCACATTTCTCAATGGGGCTCTGAGAACCTGGTTGAGTTCAATGCCAAGAAGACGCAGGCATGTGCGTTTACAGCAAAAGTATCTTCTTTCCTTCCCCTCCCCACTCTTCAGAGCACGCCACTGCCGCTGCAGGACAATCTCAATATCCTAGGTATGGACGTTCGCTGCAACCTGAATAACAAAAACTACATCGAAAGCATCATCAAAACAGCCTCACGAAAACTCGGAGTCCTGAACAGAGTGAGACGATTTTTCACGCCGGAGCAGCGGTGTCTTCTATACAAGACACAAATTCGCTCCTGTGTGGAGTACTGCTCGCATCTCTGGGATGGTTCAGCAAAGTACTTACTAGATGCTCTCGACAGGTTGCAGCGACGTGCGGTCCGCATCATTGGGAATCCCGAGATCACGAACACCCTAGAACCTTTACAGCTGCGTAGAGATGTTGCGTCCATGGCTGTATTTTACCGTCTGTACCATGGGGAGTGTTCTGATGAGCTCTTCCAATTAGTCCCACCCTCCCCTTTCCTACACAGGACAACGCGTGCAGGTCTTAGATGTCATCCGCACACGGTGCAAAACATCCGATCAAGAACCAAGCGGTTCGGAGACTCTTTCCTCTGTCGCACCATTAAGGCCTGGAATTCATTACCAGCTCACGTGTTTCCTTCTTCCTACAGTCCCGGGTCCTTTAAGCGGGGCGTGAAAAAGCATATGATAAGGCCGTCAAGCTGAGTGTCACCATTGTCACACGGTATGTGTAAGTAATGGTGACCCTCTTTTCTGGGATTTTGCCTTCAGCTTACCATCAGGCAAGGCGAAGTCCAATTGACGTGTCCTATATAAAAAAAAAAAAAAAAAAAAAAAAAACATGAAATAAATATTTGCCTAAGCACTGATTACTAAATATTTGGAAGGTACCTAGATGAGAATTTAGTCTACGTAACAGTCTAAGTAAATCCACAATGGTGACATAATATGTTTTCTTTTTATACCACTTAGGTAGCAGACAAGCACATGGCCCTGATGGAATGTGGTTACCATGTCCTATGGACGTTTGTAACACCATAGGAGTCACAGTCGCGCTGCCAACTCTGTAAGTACAGAGTTTCTGTGCCGTCAGTGTAGAAGACAAAGCAGGGCAATCCTTTAGTCTTCCCACTGACAGCACAAATTCTCCTGTGAGCTCTGGCTACCCTACTTACCGCTGGGAACGCAACACGAAGTTATTATAGCCGCGGTATTCTGTAGGGCGGAGGTACTTCCCCAGTCGGACTGCTCAATTGGGCGGAAATACCGCCGTGTCCTACCTCCTTATAAAACACACTTACTTTTCGATTAAGATTAAAAATGGAATCGGTACAGGCGGGATTCGAACCAGCGATCTTTCCCTTACAGGGGGAACGTTCTGACCACTAAGCCACAGAACCTTCGCCCGAAACCGTCCAAATTCTTCTACACATATATCCGTCTTACGGCGACGGTTGAGAGCCATCTACCGATATTCGTACGAACTCTCGGAACTAAAGAATAAAGTTGCAATCATTTTTACTTACTTTCTTCACTTACCTTTATTAAAACTGAAGCACGAGCGATAGCATGGAGCACGGCAGCGTGAACGATGACGAAGACATGGACTCTGAGACGCCGGTCTGTCACAGCTCAGTGTCATCCAAAACGTCCCGGCTATTGTCGACTGAACCTTCGCCAAAGTCTTCTTGCCCTATAGACGACAATCAGTTCGCGGAGAACATCGACTTGAGGTAAGGTCTACATCTTTCTACGAATGGACGGTAAGAAGCATTTCAAAATTCAAGACCTTCTAGGTCCAAACCTCACCTTAACTCTTGGTGATGATGGACAGACTTTGTGTGTACGACCTTGATTTTACTAAGATTGTCGCGTGGTTCCCGGCAGAGTACAATTCGGGTCACCCCATATTTTCCCGTGCGGTGTCGTACAAGGCGACTAAGGGATAGGGCTGTTTAACATCAGACATATATAGGTATACAGCCCAGACTCAGCCTCAGATGTATGGCTCGAGTCAACAATAGTGTCCGGAATACGGCAATAGACTCACCCCCTATTTATTACGTAGGACCGAATACAATTATTGGTGAAATGTGGGTACTAATTCACCTCTGCCTAACCCTCCGGGGATAAAGGCGTGATTATATGTATGTATGGATGTGTAGATAAAGTCTAAAATTAAATGTCATTTTTTGCCGTATCTGTGGGATGACAATGGTTTTGACATGACATAAAATTAGCGGAATTGGGGCCAGGGGTTAACGCTCGAATGATGATAAGTTGATACAATTATCTAGAAGAGGAAGAAGAAAAAAATTACAGTACCCATCCCTCGAATATTGTGTGCATTACACTGAGTGGAAATCGAACCCGTCAGAGAGGCTGGTGTCGAACGGCAGAGTGTTTTTCATAGCTGTCAAACGCTCTACGCCACGTATTGTGGCGATACGTCATCGAAATAAAGTTGGTCTTGTAAATACTACACGAAAAATTGTGAACAGGATCATTCTTGTTTTTTTCTTTTTCAGATATGGCGGCCAATACCTAACTCCTGAGCAGTTACCCGAGTTCTGCGACCAGCTGCACCACTTGGTGGAGGTGATACGAAACATACAGTCGTATGCTAAAGTCACAGGGGAGTATCCGAGGTATTCACATCATAATATTTAACACATTCTTTGGTATATTCTTAAAAATGGGACACAACCTGTCACTTGTGTGGTAGGTTATGGTCCCAATTTTTGCTGGTTTTTATACTACAAGGTGGCACTGTAGTGCTGATGGTAGTCTGCTTCCCTTGCCGGGTAGTGAGTGCATCACCTGAGGCGTGGAAGCAGAGAAGGAAAAACCTATAGCCTCTTACTTTTGTAAACTATAGAACCGCGTGGTTTCCGGCAGAGTAGGATCAGGGCCACCCCATCTCTTCCCATGCGGTGTTGTACAAGGTGACTATAGGATAGGGCTGTTTAACATAAGACAGATATATACAGCCCAGTCTCAGCCTCAGATGCATGGCTAGAGTCAACAATAGGTAGTGACCGGAATACGGCAATAGGCTCACCCCCTATTACGTGAGGCCGAATAAAAGATTGGTAAAATGTGGGTGTTGGTTCACCTCTGCCTAAACCTCCGGGGATAAATGCGTGATTATATGTGTATGTGTATGTGTGCGAAACTTTACCCGCTACTGCTGTTACACGGTACATCTACAGAACTGACATAATGTTTATGACTGTTCCAGTGATATGGAGCGTCGTTTGGAGGCAGAAGCGCGCGAGGTGTCTGCGCTGGCGGCGGAGGCGCGCAATGCGCGTGACGTGGTGGCGCGTACGCGCGCGCAGCGGCGGGCCGTGCGCGCGCATAAAAAGCAACTCGTCGCCACACTCGCTACCTTGCGGGAGTCGGGTGAGTGCTTATGCTCGATATGGTGAATCACCAATCTCCTTCTCAACTGACGAATTCTATACAGCGTTCGACAACTACATTAGTGGTCGCTGGTTTGAAACTCTGAAAACATATCATGAATGAATAAACAATTTGCTGCCTTTAAAACTGCACTTTTTAATACTTAAATAAAAATAAATAAAAATAAAAATAAAAAAGCCTTTTATTTCATGCCTTAGGTACATTGCATTAAACGTTATAAACTAAATAAAGAAAAAAGTTTGAAAAAATTAATGACATTAATCAAAAATAAAAAAATAAAAAATAAAAAATGAAAAATGCATGAACCCCTCATGTTGTGAGGGTGAAGGCCTCCTTCAGAGAACACCAGTGGTCTCGATCTTTGGCTTCAGTTAGCCAGTCTTTGCCTGCTATTTGTGTGATGTCGTCCGCCCACCTGGTTATAGGTCTTCCTCTTTTACGGGTACCCTTTGGGCCTGGCCATGACGTAGTGCGGACTGTCCAGCGATCGTCGCTCATTCTCGCTATGTGTCCTGCCCATCTCCATTTTAATTTTAGAGCGTAGGTGAGAGCATCAGTTACACCTGTCTTTTGTCTGATTATAGTGTGACGTATTTTTTGATGTTTTCTAATTTTTGTGATACTTCTTTCCATACCTCGTTGGCAGGACCTGATTTTATTTTTAACCCTTGCAGTGAACTTCCAGGTCTGAGAGCCGTAGGTTAACGTTGGTAAAAGACATGAGTCCATCACCTTTCTTTTAATTTTTAGAGGCATCTGACTTTTTAAAATTTCTTTTAAACTCCAAAACTTTTTCCATGTCGTTTTTATTCTTCTTTCGACCTCTAAGTCATTGTTTTGTTTTTGGAGGGAAATATGTTTTCCTAAATAGATATAGTTCTCGACATATTCTACCGTTGTGTTGTTTAGACTAACAGAGTTTTGTGCGGCATTTGTCATGAGTTTGGTTTTGCACAGGTTCATTTCTAGTCCTACCTCTATGCTTGCTTGTTGTAATGTCGCTAACATTGATTCCAGCTCGGTGCTATCTTCTGAAAGAAGGACAATGTCATCGGCAAACCTCAGGTGGCTGATATATTTGTCTTCTATACATATACCGGTTTTTTCCCAATTTAATTTGCCGATAATCGATTCCAGTACTGCTGTAAATAGTCGAGGTGATAGGGGGTCACCTTGTCTTACCCCTCTTTCAATGGGGATGGGTGGTCCTGTGCTCTCCAATTTTACTCTGCTAGTGTTGTGTTCATATAAGTATTTTAAGACTTGTACGTACTTTTCCTGCACATTTTGTGATTTTAAAGCTTTCCATATTGCGGAGTGTAGTATTGTATCAAAGGCTTTCTGGTAATCTACGAAACCTATGTAGAGAGGGCGTTGAAATTCTTGATATTTCTCTATTATCTGTTCTAAAGAGTGGATGTGGTCCATAGTGGAAAAACCCCTTCGGAATCCAGCTTGTTCGACTGGTTGGCTTTTTTCTAATGTAGGACTGATTCTTTTCTCTATAATCGAAGCAAATAGCTTGTAAATAGAAGGAAGGAGGCTAATTGGACGATAATTGCCAATATTTAGTGGATCACCTTTTTTAAACAACAGTATTATATCAGATTCTGACCACTGTGTAGGTGTTGTAGAGGAGCTTAATATCAAGTTGAATAAATGAGTCAAAGGTTCTACCAGGAAGAAACCTGCCGCTTTTATGGCCTCGTTCGTTATCCTGTCAGGCCCTGGGCTCTTATCTGCTTTTAACCTTTTAATTCCCATTATAATTTCTGTTTCTTCCACTGGTTTTATTTCTTTGTCATTATCATCAGATTTTGATTCCTCTTGATTAACATATTGACATACTGGAGCACTGTACAAATTTTCATAAAAGCTGGTTGCTATATTAAGTATACCTTTCCGGTCGTGCCTTGTGTTTTGGGCGTCGTTAAGTCCTTCTATCCATACTTTGTGGGAACGAAGATCCTTGTAGGCTTTTTTCAAACTTCCCGTAGAATTAATGTGCATTTCAATAGTGCTCTTACGATGATTCGCGTAGTCTCTTCGAACGTATTTACTTACTAGTTTATACAATGCTTTCAATTCATTTTTCATGGCTCGCGTTTTTGGTTTGGTTTTTTGTAGGGCTCTTCTGCGTTGTATTAGTTCCGAAGTATGGGCAGATATAGCACTGTTTTTCTCTCCGTCTCTATTGTATATGTGAGCTTTCTTCAAGTTGGTGTCTAAAATGTTCATTATTTTATCATAGCATTCTTGTACAGAGTCGGTTTGTTGGCATTGCATAAGATCTTCGTTGCATTCACTGAGTGACTGTTTAAATCTGGATATTTCCTCTTCATTTTTTAGTGAACTTCTTGGGTTGCTAACGTGGTTAATTCTTGTTATTTTTAGTTTCTGTATCAAAAATGTTGCTCTTAGGAATCTGTGGTCTGTATTGTAATTTAGGTTGATGGTTTGTATATTCTGAACATTGTTCTTTAAATTTGTTAAAATAAAGTCTATTTCATTTTTAGTAGAGCCACCTGGAGAGCGCCATGTCCATCTTTGATTGTTCTTCTTTTTATAGAAAGTATTCATAATTGACAATTTATTTTCGTATGCAAATTCTATTAGTCGTTCGCCTCTGCCGTTTCTTGTACCATAGCCATATTTGTTCATAATCATATTTTCTTCTGGTTTCGGTTGGCCAATCTTGGCATTAAAGTCCCCCATGACTATTGTGTTGTTCTCTGATATTTTCAGAGCTTTTTCTATAGTATTGTAGAAACGTTCTATATCTTCATCACTTGCAGCCTCTGTTGGGGCATATGTTTGTATCAAACTGATTTTGAAATTGTTAATATTTATTGTCAATATCGCCACTCGTTCTGACAGGCCAACAAAACTCACGATGTGTGCTTTGAGGTATTTTTTTACGAGAAAGCCCACACCATAAAGGCCTGGGGTTTCTCCCACGTAGTAAAGGATAACGTTTTCATATTCATGAATAGAGTTTCCTCTCCTCCTAATTTCTGATAAGCCAATTATATCGAATTTTATATTTTTCAGTGCTTCCATGAGTTCTAAAAGGCGAGTGTGTGATGATAAAGTTTTTACGTTGTAAGTTCCAATGTAGAATAGATTATCATATGTAGGTTCCAACTTATTTGAGGTAATTGTCTCTGGAGGGTTTCGGTCTTTTTCTCCCACGGTGACCGGCCGGATTGGGAGATGTGTTTTGTGTGTTGTTATATTATGTTCTTCTTTGTGGATTTCTGGGAGGGGTTGAAGTGCTCGTTGCTATGCTTTAGTGGCATCGTATTCTTTGTTTGTATTCTTATTATTGTTGTTCTTGGTTGTCATGTAGCTTAGTATTCCCGGTTTTATAACGTTATCGGGCAAACTCGAAGACCTTTGTTTCGTAAGGGCTGGTACGGTTTTATTCTTTTTATTTACATGAGGTATTTGTTGGGTAAAATTGTTTGGGGCATTTTCCGGAGAGTTAGGGAGGCTTCTTTTGTTGTTTTTATTATTTTTAGGTGTGTTCTCTAATATGACAAGCTTGTCATACTTGATTATGGCTCTATTTCCTTTTTCCCTTTCGACAATTACTCGTTCTTGTAGCTCTTTCCTTATTTGTAATACAGAAGGGGGGTAGTCCTCTTTCACATAGTATGGTGTTTCTTTTAGAGCTCCCTTGTTTTTGAGGATATTAATCTTTTTCCCCAGGGTAGCAAAAGTTACTATTATAGGTCGTGGCTTTTCGGTCTTTTTTCCTATTCTTCTTACGACTTCTAGATCCGTAAGTTCTATTTTTATCTGGAGATATTTATATATAAAGTCTGCGATTCTATTTTCCATGTTATGGTATGATTTTTCATCTTCTTGTAGCCCAAAGAATACCAGGTTGCGTTGCCTTGCTTGTTTCTCTAGGTAGTATATTCTGCTTTCTTGGTTTTCCACTCTCGACTTTAGATTTTCGTGCTTTTCTTCTAGAATTAGAATTTTTTCTTCAATTATTTTGTTTATATTAACTGTTACCTTGTCGGTCACCTCTTCTGCAGTTTTGTTTATCAATTTTCTCTGATCATCAAGATCCTTTTGGATTGCGCGAAGCGCCGCCATAACGTCCGACATTTCTTGCGACATTTTGTAGAAAATAAATTTGAATTTATTGGCTTTATTTTGTTTTGGTACAGGTCGTGCCCTCTGTTGTAGCTTACAGGTACTTCGTGCACGAATCAAATCGATTGTGGAGTGTGAACGTTTATTCACGTGTAAGTAGTACTGCTCTTTTCTAATAGATGGCGTTAGTTAGCACTAGCTCCGGAGTATTAAACCGGACAATGCAGAAATCAATAATATAGGTTATGTTGACAATATTTTCACAAAATTATTTTTATTGTTTTATAACACAGTTCTAAATATAAGTTTCGTGTTCACTGTTGTTCAGTATGTGTATAAAGTTCCACTAAAACGGCTATGATTTCATTATTTAGACAAATGACAGTTCCTTTGCAAATTTTGTCATCACTGTGTTTTTGCACTGTTTTGTTATTTTAATGTTTTGTTTTCACTTTGTCCATACATATTGAGCACTTATTCACGGTTTTAACTGTTTATTTCACTGTAACTTGTATTGTTGTGATTAAAAATAAGCAATAAAACGCGGAGCCGATGTTAACTGTGGCACTGCAGCGCCAACCGCAACTTACCAGTGCGAAAATCACAAAACAGGAAAAACTAATGAAAAACTTTTTTTCTGCTCCGTGGTGAAAATCGATTTCATTCATTCCTTTGTTAGCATTAGATGGTATTACATTATCTTCGTGATAGTTCGTGATTGTATTTGTTGTTGCCAGATATTACAACTAACACAATACACTGTTCAAATCATTGTCATGGTTGAAAAAATAATAGGAAGAGGGTCCAAAATGCTACCCTGTAGAACTCCTAATTTTCTATATTGGAATTAAAACTTGTATGATGTTAATAATATTTTCATTCACACATATAGTTGGTTCTACAGTAAAGATGACTCCAGAATTACTCTGATGATTGAATGCCTTAAATTATGAACATTTGTCCAGGAGCTTTTCAGAACTTATTAAATCAAAGGCTTTACTCACTTCTGGGAATATAATTTTAACTGTATAACGTTGTTAACAGAAGTGCGTGAACTAGAGAGCACAGTGCGCCTGTCTGATAGGAAGCTGTTCAAAAACTGGGAAGTACTGAAAGACACCAACGATCCTGCTGCGTTTGAAACATTGCTCGACGAGATTAAGGTAACTCAAAAATAATCAATTCAGGGAAATGATTTCTGTCCTATATCATTTGGGTCGCGACAGTTAATGGCAAAGTTTTTTTCCTTTGACTTTTTTTACCTGCGCAAAATCCCTACGGAACCCTCCCCCACCGAAACTGGTGGAAGAGGTTATGTCGGACTCGAACCGACCAAAATGCACGGCGTCTGTGGGTCGTTTTTGGTTGCCGAAGGTGCGGTTGACAGGCATATCCCTCGCACCCCGGCCGAAATAGGGTCATCTCTCACGATCTGGCCCTCTCCTCGGGTGTGGGGACCACAGAGTCCCCAACTCGTCTCCGGAAACGGGGAGGCGCGCCAGTCACGCCGCCGCCGTGGATATCCTTTGACTTTGACTTTCAGTTGACTTATACCTCGCGTCTGATAGGTATCACACGCGAGCGTAGGTCTGGGGCCCGCGCAGAAAATTCAATCTCGTCCACCTATATTGCTCAAAGGTGGCTGCAAAGAACTGATATAATATCACCCTTCTAAACTTTGTTTTAGTCAATAATTTATTGATAAGGTACAAATTTGATCAAGGGTTTGTAGTTAAGTAGACTCGGTTAAAGATCCTTCTTCTTTGGAGCCTACTATTCTTTCTCTTGTATTGGCTTATCATGGCGTTCTACTACCCTCTGACCATCAAACTCAGAACTCAAAACCTGATCTAGAGTCTCATGCGTGTATCAGCAGCTTCACCACCTAGCCGGGCCCTCAGATCTTCTAAAGTAAAACCACTGCAAATACGGTTAAAGACCAAAATTGAAAGGCTTTATGCAGAGTGAATATAAATATGTAATGAAACTCTTCTCATTTAATTTTGGACATTAGCGTATACACATAAAGTCTGTGGTACGACAGTTTTGCTTTAGTAGAATCGAGGGATTTTTTTTTATACCACTTAGGTGGAAGACAAGCACACGACCCACCTGATGGAAAGTGGTTACCGTGGCCTATGCACTCGCGCTGCCGACCTTGTATCCACAGAATTTCTGTGCCGTCAGTGTAGAAGACAAAGCAGGGCAAGCCTTTAGTCTTCCCACTGACAGCACAAACTCTCCAGGTTGGCTTGGTTTGCATACGAGGTGTATTGATCCAATCAGTTCGGGATTATTGACACAATAAGTAGACCGATAGACGAATGTATGGTGTGCAGGGTAAGCAAGCCGCCCTGGAATGCCTGGTGCGGCTGGTGGACAGCCGGCGCACGGCGCTGGCCCGCTCCACCCCCGTACCAACGCCGCTGCCCGCCCCCGACTCGCGTGACACCGACATCAACGATGGTAACGACACTACACACTCATCGACCTTTAGGGCTCTTACACATAAGCGGTACGACGAGCAACATTATAAATACACAAGATTGCAACGTGCTACGACACGAGGCAACTTTCATCGATACAGTGTTGCAATTAATCTCGAAACCAACCGTATAGTGTATGATTTGAGTTGAGATTGACATGGCCATTGACATTACTATTGTACAACGCCGGGATATTTACCATGATTATTATTTTTGCTGAGCAACCGTTATTTCGGCGCTGTTACAAGCGCCATGATCACGGTGTACTGATGACCGCCGAGCTAGTTGTTGCTCAGCAAAAATAATAAACATGGTAAATATCCCGGCGAGTTTTACACCGACCCTATAGATCAATAGAAATGGTTTACAATTTTCGTTAAATTCCCATTCCCTGTAGTTACAATTTGCGGCAATTTGCAAAAAAATGGCTTATCGAACTTATCATTTTCAATTTCATCACACAAAACAATTTCCTGGTTATAATACTTTGTCAACCATATTAGCAATATTGCAGAACTTCTGTATAGCACATAAGCGATGGCTGTACACATGCCCTATTAATTCATATTCTATGCCTTCATTGGCGATAATAGTAATATATATACCAACTGTGACAGATCCGGGAGCGACAGGAGTATCCGGGGGGCGCAAGAGACACGAGGCGCGTCGCCAGGCCACTAAGAGACGTCGTCGTGAGCCTCGCTCCGTGCCTCTCTCCGGAGAGCCCAGCCGCCATGCACCTCCCCCTCAGGTACCTATACTAATAAGGAAATATGTAAGAAAGAAAGAAGAATTATAAACAATTACGACATCATGGTGTAGTTATAACGAGTATGGGTCTTCACCAAGATCCTCAAGGTCTACCTAACTTCACCGAGGTGACGACGCAATTTGCGGCTTCCGCAGAGGAGATACCATGGTTCCCACAGCCGAAAGGGGCCAGCACGAAAGAGATGGCCTGGGACGGCCAGGGTGCGAGAGATGTCTCTGCTCTACAACCTATGTCGATTCGAGTATTACATAACCACCTCCGCCGGCTCGGGAGGGCCAGTGGAGGGATGGTGCGGGGGGGGGGGGGGAAGTAGCCGTGGGGAATTTGCGCACGATAAAAAGCTAACTCTTTTCCCCCCTTTTGTAGATACACCAAGAAAGTCATTCCCCATTATCACGGTAGTCGCATCTTCCAAGGAGGCATCCCAAGTTCCTACGTCTCTTCGCATTTAAATATCACGTTGAGCAGAAAACCTTTGACCTTGTAAATGGAACAATTAATATATTGCGGTATTTTCTCCAAAAACAATAAAAAAGTATATAAATAGGCATAAAGTGACAGTGCAAGTGTTATCCAGTCTAACAAATTCATCTAAAAGTAAAATCTCATAGTGCTCATAAGGTGTAGTGAATTTGAACAAAACTAAATTGAAACTACAAGATAAATGAACAATTTGGAAATAAAAAGTACCCATGCAAGTTAAGAATCAAAACAAGTGATCTCAGTCTAGAATTATAAGTGATTGATTATAAACCATTTCAATGAAATAAAAGTGCAGATCATCGTCCATAATATAAGGCTGACATTTTTGCAGCATGACTCATACTGGTGAAATTTTATAAATTTTTAAGACTATGCCGTATGTACTGAACATAAAATTCGATTCAAAAGTTGAAGTCACCGTGGCTCAGTAATACTAGCGATCGGATGCGGGCACGTGAGCTCTCGGATCGATTCCAGTGATACCCATCTCTTTTTGCGCTTTATTATGTTGTTTTTGTACAATTAGAATTGCTGTTTTGCTGTTTTGCTTTTTGAAAGTCATTTTGTTTATATAAATATTGTTTCTGAATAGAACACAATGGATTCTCAAAACATTACGCTGAGAAGACATAAGACTGCTATGAATGACACACTAAACTTGTCATTTATATCGAGCCATTCCGATTATTTATCGAAGAGTCTACCAGATTTATCGTCGGGATGCCTAAATAACGAGGAGGTCGAAGAACTTAGGAAGGTAAATGATGTGTTACGTGAACAATTACAAACGGCACACACAGAAATTGAAAACTTGATTTTGGAAAATACTTCTTTGAAAAAATTATCTACTGAGCAGGAGAGTATTATTAAAAAGCTGAAAACTATTTGTGTAGAACCAATACATAGTGCAAGAAAAAGTTCGCAAAAGAAAAGAAGTACGCCATTACAGAAAATAAGGAGGGAAAATTTAAACGACAGTAGCATTGGACTAGGTTTAAAACCGGATGCAGAGTCTATCACGAATAATTCAATAGCATTCACACAGCAGCCGTCTTCAAATATTGGCAACGGGACGACGCATTACTCAACTAAAACAAAAGATGGCGTCATAAGCGCGCGAAGTGTGCGCTCGCGACTGATGCTTCCTATGAGTTCAACTGATCACCACAAAAAATCAACAGATGGCGCTAAAACAACGCCTGAACCTACAAGAGTCAACAAGCGTCATCCCAATATACTGATAGTGGGTGGACAACAGTGCAGTGGATTGGCGTCGGCGCTTATGTATTCTAGACAAAATCGAGGATACGGCCGGTATAACATTACATCCATCACAAAGCCATATGCAAAATCAGAAGAATTTATACAAACTTGTTGTCAATTAGAAGATGTACCTGATAATTTTTTAATATTATGTATAGGCGAAAATGATACTAATCCAATCAAATGCATGATTAATCTGACTACCATTTTAAATTATTTTAAGAAAGCCAATGTACTTTTATTAAAGGTAAACAAAAATAGATATTTAAATGAAGTAATGTTAAATAACTCAATTAAAAATATCTGTAGAAACTTTGAAAATTGTACGTTTATAGATTTGACATTTACAAATCATTTTACTAAAAATCAGTTCATTATTCACTATTGTACTATAATTAATTCTACAGTTGACACACATTATTATGCAAGAAATTTCCTGACATTTCGAAATATTAAAAAGACCTTGTGTACAAATAATCTTAAACAATCCGGTATTAAAAAAGGCACAATCCCATATTATTTTCCGATAGTGAAACCGAAGCATATTCGTTCTTGTGATACAGATACCAGTAAAGACCAGTTGAATTCAACTTTTTTTCGTTAATAACGATCAAGTCAATACCAGTGTTAGTACATTGACATTATTGCATCAGAATATAGCGGGCTTATTAAATAAGGAGGATCAGCTAGAGATATGTCTGAATGGATTTGCAACAAATAAAAAGCCAATACACATAATATGTTTAACCGAATCGTTTGTACGGTCGGGTGATGAGTGTAACGTACATATTAGCAACTTTAAGTTGGTGAGTGCTTTTTGCAGACAAGATAAAGAGCGGGGGGGTGTATGCATCCTAGTCAGAAAGCATTTAGAATGTGAACCTATTAGTATTTGTAATGAGTTGGCTTTAGAAAAATCCTTCGAATGTTGTGGAATTAGAATACCTAAATTACAGTGCATTATTATCTGTATATATAGAATACCCAATTCAGATGCTAGTACACTTCTCGAAAGACTGGAAATATTACTTCACAAATTAAACCTTAAATCTAATACAAAACTAATTATAGCAGGTGACACTAATATAAACACATTAAAACATAGCACTTTTTCGGAAACTTTAATGAATCTGTTGTTAAATTACAATTTGTACCTACACATCAAGGAACCCACGCGCCAAAATAAGACATGTATTGACCACATAATAAGCAACATTCATGATGCGGAAGGGCACGTTCATAGGTTGTTTCTATCTGATCATGAAACTGGACAAACATTATCATTTCCAGCTGCAAGGGACCGGCAAACACCCGCATATTGGTATGCATTAAGGAGAGATTTTAATAAGGAAAACGTTGAAAAATTTAAAACCTACATCTCCTCTTTATCATGGTCAGAGGTATATAATGAACCAACCTGCAACAGTGCATTCGATCAATTTCATGATATGTTTTCACTCCTGTACAATCTGTGCTTTCCCATAAATAAAATTAAAATAACAGAAAATAACACGGGTCCTAGGTGGTTAACAAAGGGAATAAAAGTATCAGCCATGACAAACAGAAAGTATAGATACCAGTATTATTTAAAAAAAAATGTAGAAAATAAGAATAAATACGACGAATATAACACATTATTTAGAAAATGTATAATTATATCTAAAAAAAGTCACTACAAAAAATACATAACAAATTCGCAAAATAAATGTAAAGCATCATGGAAAGTTATAAAAAACGATAGTGGTATAACGAGGCATGATATTGAAATGGTTGAGTGCAATGGAGAGGAAGTGCGAGATGCAACACAGATTGCGAATAAGTTCAACGATTACTTCTTATCTCTTGTTAATTCAACAAACATAAACAATCCAGACTACTCGTTGATAATTAAGACAGACCCAACTATATTTTTGCAACCCATAACGGAATTAGAAATAGTTAAAATCATAAAATCGCTCAAAAATACAAACGCAGTCGGTTATGATGGTATATCTACATTTATTTTAAAACAATGTGATATGGAGCTGGCAGAGGTCTTGTGTCATTTGGTCAATCAAACATTTATACAAGGTGTATTTCCCGAAAAATTAAAGATATCTACAGTGAGGCCCCTTCACAAGAAACACAGTAGATTGCAAATGAGTAATTATAGACCTATAACTCTGATTCCTGTGTTTTCAAAAATCTTTGAAAAAGCCATGTGTGTTCGAATCAATGACCTTTTGAAAAAATTCAACATCATAGTCCCAGAGCAAAATGGTTTTCAGGCTAACAAGTCAACCACACTGGCAGCTTTTAACTTGTTTAAGAACATTACTGAAAACATTGATAGGAAGAGACAAGTATCTGCTGTGTTCTTTGATATGAGTCGCGCATTTGATTTTGTAGATCACAAAATACTGATCAGCAAATGTGAACGATATGGGCTCAGGGGCAAGGCTCTCGAATGGATAAGTAGCTATCTCCAAAATCGTACACAATGTGTTGAGATAGACCGGGTTGACAATAAAAAATGCTTAAATGCCTTTAGATCACAGTTTGCGCCAAATACATCCGGCGTGCCCCAGGGAAGTGTTCTGGGTCCTCTACTCTTTCTTCTCTATATTAATGATATACCTAAAGTTATAAAAAATCACTGTACTTTATTCGCAGACGATATATCAGTTGTAGTGTCCGACGTCAGGGGTGAACCACAGCACATTTCTGATGTAAATACTGCAATAAGCGACGTAATGAATTGGCTAAATAAGAACAATCTGACCGCCAACATAGCTAAAACAAAAATTTTACAATTTGAGAATTACAAATCAAATAACAAACCACTAAAGATCACCTATCAGGGTACAGATATAGAGACAGCAGTTGATACTAAATTTTTAGGTATTACATTAGACAAACACTGTAATTGGCACTTGCATATAGATGGCTTATGTTCCAAAATAAATCGGTTCGTTTTTGCTTTAAGACGACTACGCAAAACAGTGAATTTAAAAACTGCAATGACTGCTTACCACGGCTATATACAATCAACTTTACGATACGGTTTATTGTTATGGGGTAACTCAAATCATATCTCAAAGGTCTTTATATGTCAAAAAAAATGTATTCGAGCTATGGCGAACATTGGGCCACTAGACTCGTGTAGACCAGCCTTTAAAAGTCTTAGGCTGCTGACGTTGACGTCACTATACGTTTTGGAAATTGGCATATTTGTAAGGAAGCATCCGGAGTTGTTTAAAAAGGCCAGTGAAGATAAGTTGTACAAATCTAGGGATACCACGAAACTTCTGCTGCCTAGCTGTAAAACTTCTCTCCATCAAAATAATTCACATTATATGACAGCCAAAATTTATAACCACATGCCCAGACCCATTAGAGAGCTAACCTTCAACAAATTTAAGAAAGCACTAACTACCTGGCTGATTGAGAAGTGTTATTATAGTGTCAAGGAGTTTCTTGAGGATAAATGATGATTTTAATGTATGTCATTTTAATGTATTATGTGGGACTTATTGTATTGACTTTTAATGTATTATTGTATGTGTAATTATTAGTAGGTAGGTATTGTGTATTCTTTTATATAAAAAATAAATAAATTATACTTGCATGTATTCTTGACACTAAATATTGACATTTTTGGACATTTTATATGTATTCTATTTTTAATTTTTAATTTTATTACAATTGAATTGCCTACATCATCATCAATCGAATATGTAACATTTTCAATGGATTTTGCATGCAGAGAAACTGCGAAGCATGTCGGACCTTATTTGTTTTTGTAACACCATTGTAACATACCGTGTTTCGAGCAATAAATGATTTACTTACTTACTTACTTACTTACTTACTGGTTACGTAAAAATTTTATTCGTTTCTGTAGCAATACAAACCGCTCACGTAACAAAGGCATACGTAAATTTGATTTTTATTAAATACCTATAGCTTATCTACACTCGTTTTCATTTGTAAATTTACGACTCTGTGTATATATGTAAACAAAATTGTCGGTTGCCATGACCTATGTTCTTTATTATGTTTTTTTTTTACTTAACCTACCTAGCAACACGAGTCAGGCAAGTTTGAAAATTGTTTATATATAATTTAACTATCTGAGTTAAATTTGCCCAATCTTGCCCGACTGATAATCTGCGTCTTTACTTTAATATGCAGGACCATTAGTTTCTGAATAGTTTAGCTAGCTATCGCTAGATAGCGCTAGGCACATGTTCGCTACAACTGTGTTAGTTTCATAACTTTCCGACAGGTGACTCTGTACATCCAAGGCACGGAGAGCACGTCCCGCTACCGCGTGAGCAGCGCCGGCGCAGTCGCCCTGACGCCGCTAGAACTGCCCACGGGGGGGAGCGTCAGAGACATATTGTTCTTCACCACTAATTAACTGTCTTGGAATATACTGTATTTAAAATTCTATAAGTGTTTTATTTAAACTATGTTAATTCAATCAATCAGCCCATTGCATTGCACTGTTGATCACAGTTCACACAGGCCTCTACCGTTGTTGGGAGGCTTTGCCCTACTGTTTCCATGGAGCACGGAATTACAGGTTGGACCTAAGAAAAGACTTGATAGACAATTTCGCCATGCTTGTCACATGTTACTTCCGTTCTTCGAACGCAAGCTAAAGGTTTCTTAGCAAGCGTCTATCCTTATTCCTATTTTGGTTGTTAATATCCAAACAAACAACATAGGTAACACAACAACTTTTGGAGCCTTGGGTTCACTATCCTACATCTCCCTTGGACATTCGGTTTATCTTGAGTTTTACCAAGGCAAATAGCTCATTAAATTTATATTTGGTCGTATATACAAACAACAATTTCAGTTCGTTCTTAGGCAATATAAATATATTTTATATGAACGAGATTATTTTATAAAGATCACATATAGCGCCAGACAGACTTATGTTGGTAAGAATTTAGCCGCCTCCATGCTCGCTCGAAGTAATTTAGTCTAAACTAAGCTTTCTTCTCCTCTACCGGTTTGGCAGCCTCCACAGCAACCGCTGGTGCCACTGACTTCACTTCAGGGACTGCTTTAGCCTGGAACAATAAGGAATACATTGAATAAGATGGTTCAGTTCACATGGTCCCTGCAACAAATATCTGGTCCTACCGCATACACTAGGACCTTGTAAGAGTGAACTAATAAATATACTAGCCGTGGTCTACTAAGCCCGCGGACAGAATTGACAGTGGGTTCTATTGACCATGAAGTGTTATTTTCTACTGAAATTATAGCAAGATTAGTAATAAAATACCATACGTGGGTGAGAGTAGTCTCGATTGGGTTTGCCAATAAGTTTTAAGGACAATGTTTTTTCGTAGTTATTGTTACATCCATACCTTTTACTAAATATTATGATAATTGTTATCATAAATGTACTTATACGGATCTTGTTTTGCCTCGGAAGGAGGTAAAAGAAAAAAAGCTCAAGTTCGGATGGAACTCGTGGGTTTTAGGGATTACCTTAGGGGAAAACTTAACATTGTTGTAGTATCCATATACCGACATAGAGCGCGATCAGTTTAATCAAGCTGAAATATGGATTAGACTGACGGTAGGGCTAAACCATAAACTTGGCATCATGCCGTGAGCCATGGAACAAACTGTGATTGGCATTGAAGGATTAAATTTAAAATGAAGAGAATGACTAAATTGAAATGGCAATGGCCTGACCACATCTTTCGATGGACCAATTCGTGGGGTAGACTGGGTCATCCGTCCCGGGTAGCATGTTTTTATACCACTTAGGTGGCAGACAAGCACACGGCCCACCTGATGGAAAGTGGTTACCGTGGCCTATGGACATGTGTAACACCAGAGAAGACACACTCGCACTGCTGACCCTGTAAGCAAAGAGTTTCTGTGCCGTCAGTGTAGAGGACTAAAGCAGGACAAGCCTTTACAAAAGCCTTTATAGTCATCCCACTGACAGCACAAATTCTCCAGTGAGCTCTGGCTACCCTACTCACCGCTGGGAACACAACACGAAGTTATTGTAACCGCGGTATTCTGTAGGGCGGAGGTACTTCCCTAGTTGGACTGCTCAATTGGGCGGAAATACCGCCGTGTCCTACCTCCTACAAAATAAATTGCTCTACAAAGCGATTAGTATACTGATGCCTAGATATTTCACCGTCGACTTGTGAGAAAATGGCACCACACTGGCTTAGGAGTGAATTCATGCACCAGTGAACTTTTGGACTTTAGATGTCGGTTTGAGATATACCGTGTGAAAAATTTTCGTAACTTATTTCAAACTGGACTGAGGGGCAAAACTGTCTAGTTTACACTTCATCTGAAAAAATCATAGATCCAAGGAGGGCACGCAACAATATAATCGATAAATGAAAACTTCGAGAAACAAAACTTAGTGAGAACAGTACTAACGTCTGCTACTGCAGGCACAACAGGTGCGGCTGCTACAGCTGGTTCGACAGGCGCGGCAACTGCTGCAGCTGCCTCAACCTTCTTCTCCTCCTCAGGCGCAGGTGCAGCGTGAGTTAACTGCAAGCAAAGAACACATCAATTAAACACTTCGGCACAATATGGCATTTTGCCTTTGAATATCCGAATGAAATTCTGCAAAGTGAAATCTTCAAAAGATTCGTTTGGATAACAATTCAATCACTACTTAGGTTTATTAATTAGGTATTCGAGTTTCGTCAATTTGGTTTATTATTTCCTGAGTCTAAAATTTAAGAACTAAGACGACAATCCAGTTATAACCACTATCTGCATTAGTTTTTTATAAATCCCAGATAACAGATTCATCTAGATTTGAATTCCGATTTTAAAAGAGAATATTGACTTTAAAGTTACACTAGTCAAAATAATTAGCTCCTACCTGTACAGCCACGAAGGCGAAAAGAGCGACAGCCACAAAGACCTTCATGTTCACAAGTGTCCGACTGATTGACAATAAAATCTCAATGGGAATCGAGTCTAATATATAACAGTGGCTGGTTACACCCGATTGGTTCGTAACCAAAATAACTATTATGAGTCGTTCAATAATGAGCTCTGTTTATAAAACAATTCATGGTGAACAATTAAAATTGTTATCGATTTATGAACTTGTTTCTAATTTACTGGACGGTCGTGTGTATTATTTCTATCTCGGTGACGTCAGGCGACATGGTCGCCATGAATTTATTAAAAACTGATCTTTTTTAGGTTTAAAGGGTCTTCCAGAACCGCCGCATCCGCGGCAACCTTCATGCCCGTGACATAGCTGATGAAATGCAGGAGAGCCGCCTTCACTCAGGAGCCTCTATGTTTGTGGCAACCGTCTGGCTACGTGGGTAACAGATATCTGGACAAACTACTTCCACCAGGCCCCGATAGGAGAGGTAGACCAAAAGTGCAGGTTTGTCGTCATAAGGAAATATTCATGATTAGCAAATGTATTTTTTTATATCACTTAGCGCCACCTTATCTCTTCCCATGCGGTATCGTACAAGGCGATTACAGCCTACAGCTGAAGCTAGCTTCAAATGCATGGCTCGAGTCTACAATAGTGCCCGGAATACGGCAATAGACTCACCCCCTATTATATGGTACCGAATACAACGATTGGTGAAAATGTTGGTGTTAATTCACCTCTGCCTAACCCTCTGGGGATAAAGGCGTGATTATATGTATGTCATGTATGTTATTATCCGTGTGGTGATGGAGAAAGAATACAAGTATCACCACCCCATCTCATCCGAAGGGTGTCGTAAGAGGCGACTAACGGAACAATACGCAGACGATATCACTGCGAGAGAAGGAAAACTTGAAATATAACCCTGTACCAACCCGTCTGGCCAGCGTGGAAACAGTAGGCCAAAGCCTCCCAACATTGGGAGAGGCCTAGTCCAGCAGTGGACTGCGATGGGCTAGTTGTTTTGTTTTGTTTTATATGTATGTATGTATGTGTGTATGTAGATGGCAGACAAGCACGCGACCCATCTGAAGTGAAGTAGTTACCGTGTTCTATATACGGATGCAACACCAGTGGCGTTATACTCGTGCAGCCGACCCTGAAGAAACCTTCTAATGTCCTTCTTCAAGATCCACATATCGTAGTTGCTTAGCAAAACAACAGTAGGGTGTTCATTCCACAGCTTGAATGTGCGTAAGATGGAGTTCCGTTCATATCGCACTGTGCGCATCGTTTCTGGTCGCGCTGTCATGTGTGAAAATGAATTCACTGCATATGGCGACCCGTGTAATGATAGAATGTCACTGTGGGTATCATGTGAACCAATTCATCTGAACAGAACATAAATCATTGTATAGGCGTTCGAACACATACAACAAGGCAAAGTCCCTCCTAAGCCTGTGAAGTTCCACATCACCTGCGAGTTTAGGATTGTAGACGAGCTTAAACGCCCGTTTTAGCACCGAGTCAAAGGGGTCAAGCTGATATTCATGCGCAGCGGCAAAAAGGTGACTCCATGTAGGGCCAACCTGTGCCATATAAAGAAGAAGCCGTTGCCCTGCAGTTAAGTACTGCTACGCCCTGTTGAGCACTGCAAGTTTCTATGAGACCATTTAAATTAACCTTGTCCTCCAAATGACTGCGGTACTGGACGTCCCTGAATATTGACATCAAGGATCCCGATACTTAAGGAGATGGGGTTTCCTTTTTTTTTATATAGAACTCGCCAATTTGACGTCACCTGATGGTAAGCTAAAGACAGTGTCTCCGGAAAGAAGGTGACCATTACAGACATGTAGCATGTTACAATGGCGGCATATAATATATGCTTACTATTTTCCCTTCTACGAGCTATGGAGAGGGCTATGCTCGGTATTTCCTTACGTGATCGCGTCAGAAATGATGATATCCGTAGGAGAACAAAAGTAACCGACGTAGCCCAGCGGATTAGCTCGTTGAAGTGGCAATGGCCGGGACACATAGCGCGCAGAACAGATGGCCGATGGAGCAAAAAAGTTCTGGAATGGCGACCGCGTACGGGCATGCGTGGCGTAGGACGCCCAACGGCTAGGTGAAAGGACGACCTCATGAAGGTCGCCGGGAAGCACTGGATGCGGGCTGCTTTAGATCGGTCATTCTGGAAGTCTGTGGGAGAGGCCTATGTTCAGCAGTGGACTATATGTGGCTGACATGATGATGATGATGATTTTCCCTTCTTATTAGTATGTACTATTTACTTCATAACTATTTATGTGCTAAAGTGGTATATTTATTTTACTTTATTTGAACTTCTCTCATATCATTCTTTCTTTTTGTTTTTGTTTTTTTTAATACACCTTGTTTCTAGTTTACTTGCTAACTACACCAAATCTTTTGCTTTATTACACTACTGTTCATCCCAAGGTTGCCTGGAAGAAATCGCTTCCAGCGATGAGGCCGCCCATTGTACATTATACTGTATGCATGCTAACTACAAGTTTTTCTGTATTCTATTGGTGTGCAATAAAGAATTATCTATCTA
Source organism: Eilema griseolum (assembly GCA_963662185.1). NCBI lineage: Eukaryota > Metazoa > Arthropoda > Insecta > Lepidoptera > Erebidae > Eilema > Eilema griseolum. The sequence continues at coordinate 915,856 of OY759250.1, read as the reverse complement.
TCTATCTATCTATCTCAGCTTGACGGCCTGATCAGATGCTTTTTAACGCACTGCTTAAAGAACTCGGGACTGTAGAAAGAAGGTAACACGTGAGCTGGTAAGGAATTTCAAGTCTTAATGATGCGTCTCCAAACCGCTAGAATCTTTATGGGATATTCTGCACCGTGTGTGAGTGACATCTATGCCTTTCACGTGTTGTCCTGTGTAGGAAAGAAGAAAGTGGGACTAATTGGAAAAGCTCATCAGAACGTGGTATAGCCATGTTAAATGTTCTGGAAAAATACTTCTTTTATCTTTGTATCTAGGGACTTCTAAAGACTTTTCTATATAACCAGACCTTGAGATATAGATAGATAGATAATACTTTATTGTACACCAATACATTTACAGCAGAGACAAGTAGGTAGCATGTATATACAGTTTAATGTACAATGGTTAATGTATTACAGAGTGTACAGGGTATTTGCTAAACAATAGACAAGCCTCTGGAACAGGCTATTAGGATTGGGTGGTCAGGGGGCAGTCACAACCGGAAAAGCCAACATATCCATCCACCAATCAAAAACAATAAGCGGGCTTCGGGCTCCAAAGTACAAAGTCATCGTGAAACAGGAACATCGCGTTAAGGATAATTACGGGAAATCTTGAGGATTTATACCTAAAAATTATATTGAGAGATGGTTACCCTGTTCAGACATAAAATCCAAGATTTTGAATGCCTAGCATAGTGATTTAGACGCAAGAAAGTCCATTGCTTACACGTGTAATTCTTAATTAATCAATTCCACGGATATCTCGCCTAATTAATTTCTGATTGATGCGTGACTCAAATGAATTTTATGGATTAACGGGATACAATTATAAATCTTAGAAGTTATTAAAGATTGAATCATTGCGTAATACTTAATTTTAAAGTGTTTCGGGGCCAAACCTTCAGTCTTTCCTCTAGAGGGCCTCTGCAAGGGGTGAGATGGCATTAACTAGAGTAAAATCCAGATAACCAACATCAGGAGTAAAAATACGTAGGAGAGCGGGCCCCAGACTCTAAAGTGCAATTGGCAACCGGTATTAACGCTGAGGTGAGATGATGATGATGCCTTTATAACGCCTAGGAAAAGGTGATGTACCTAATTGTGGTCTGGGTTCACCACGGAAATAGTTGTGATAGGTAAGGGGAGGGGTAAGAGCAGTAAGTACAAGTTCTAAGACCACTCGGGCTGAATGAAAAAAAATGGCACTCCGCGAGTGCCGAGAGTAGGTATAGTGATAATTTGCCAAATATTAGGTAGGTAGATGTAGAGGTGTCTGTAAAGGCAAAGGTAACAGTATCGCGAGTTGAATTGTTTATTACTTACTAGCTCAAAAAATACCCAACGCATCTAAAGAAGTTATCAGTTCAAAAATTGGACCAGGTGATTCAGGTTGCCATACGAATATCTATGGCAGTCATTATGGGTATCAGAGCCCTAAAAAGTCTCGCAACTAGTCTAACTGCTATACTCCGATATCGCTAATTGGTTATGGAGATCAGATGGCAGTCGCTTCACGGAAAATTTCTAGGTAAGTTCAGCCAAAGCTGCGGTAAGACTGGAAAATGCGGACCCTGGTATCCGAAGTAAAAGCTTCGGATGCGACGGATGAAGAAATAGAAGAAGGTTGAATAGGCTAACACCACTAGTGTGGCACATGTTCTTATGCTGCAGTAACGGGAGCCTATGCTTTTCTAACACCTATGTGGTAGAAAATAAAACTGAACCTTTTAACCATGTCTTCGTAGCAAAATATTTCGAGCTTTTCCAATGGAAACCGGTGGGCTTCTACAATAGGTTTAATGAGATTGGGGTGTTAAGTTTGGAATTTCCATGCGGTTCACCCTGGGTAACAGAGACGGCAGTGGCTCTCTCCCGTAGGGGAGACGCTGGTGCCTGCAGTCAATTCCGACTAGGGGGTTACTCAGTAGAGGACTGCTCGGAGGCTTTCCACGTGCCCCTCAGTGCACAGTGGAGAGGAGGCAAGGGGCGGACTGGTTAAGATTAATGTGATTTGGTGAATACCTTTCTGTTCGAGGTCATGGCACCTCGAACAGAAAGGTATTCATCATTAAAAGTCTGAACTGTAATCGGTCAACAATGCTAAGATTACAATGAGTCACTAACATTTTTTTTTTAAATTTATTTTAAAAATAAAAAACAGTCATGGTTACATTTAAATAGACTACACTTTTCAAACACAGACCTACAGTTCCCTAAAGATGTTTACTTAAAGATGTCGAAGATTGTTTGATGACTGTTTTTAAAAAACATATTTAAGTAAACTCAAGCATACTTAAATCCTATCAAATTAAATTTCAAGGCATAGTGTTGCTGATAGGCTAAGGTGTGATCCAACGTGTGTAATACAGGCCATTATACTACTAACGTGAATCCACTCCTAACACAAGAAACGTAATTTTCAAGACATGGTAAAATTTACTACCATTTTTTATTTTATAGCCGGAGTATATGTATGGTTAGGTGGTGACTATAGCAGACTGGTCTATTTCTAGAAGAGCACACACATAAATTTTATTTTAAGAGGGAGTTCAAGAGTTTATTGCTTACCATCGTCGGATAGCTGACGAAATTAAAATAAAAGAGTATAAATTTTAATATATTTTCAATATAAATAATTGATTGTACAAGACTTTTAAATGTTTATTTTAATAATTAAAAATCAAAAACTTCTATCGTTCTTTTTTCAGTTATATACCCCATGTGTATCCAAACAAAATTTCAAACGTCAAAATTGTGATATTTGCGATTCACTCCATTTCACTCTGTGAAAGTTTACTATTATTTATTTTTGAACATAACGTAAGATTATTCAGTATCAACCACGTATTAGTACTTTAATAGAAAGAAAATAACAAATCCAGTACTTTAAATTCACATCAATAATGACTAAAATAGAAATGTGGGTCAAAATTTATCGCCATTAATTAAGAACTGTGTCGTCAGGAACGTGATTAAAAACCTTGAGACGTTGGCATTTTTGGCATTTTGTTGGCTCTCGTTTGGCATATCATATACCAGATGGGAAAAATGAATTGATCGATAAGAAAAATCTTTGTCAGGATTATCTGAATGATGTCATTTGAGTGACTTGAGATCTATATAAAGTATTTATTTTATTTGTTTATAACATAATTTAGTTAGAAAAATGGCTTCTCGTGGTGGTGTTATGGTGACTGGTACAAACGGTGCCGATTTTGAGCACAGAGAGAAAATAGCAGCACAATATCAGATCAGGTACGTAATTTGGCTTCATAGCAAGTATTTAAGGCCGCACGGAAGAATTTAATTGACTGTCAAACGTAAACTTGATGTGCAGTTGATAAATTACTTTCGTCCAAGTTCCGTCAAATTATTTTTAGACAAAAGCAGTCGATAGCGAAAATGTTTCGCGCCAAATATTCAAAAGTCTTCATAATATAAATCTCAAATTATATTTCAGCTAGTAACTACATCCTTGAGTCAGGAAACATGGTTAGCTGGTTGAAAACTTTATCACTTAATACTCAAACAAAAATATTTGGGTATAGCTATTATGATTTGTTTCCCATCAAGATAATTCATATATATAATGTAAATAACCATATTTTTAAATCCAGCATGCAAGTATTGTTAATTTATTCATAATTAGTAAGTAAAAATTGTTTTAAATAAAGTCATAGATTAGACATTGTTTTTTTTAAATAATACTTGGCACAGATCACTAAATCATAAAGTTTTATAGTTATAAACTTCCTCAATTTAATATTGTGAAAATCAGGAAACTCTACCACAGATGTTGCATTTTATTACTCTAGTGATGAACATAATGAAATTTTTAATTAGATTAGCAATGATAACTTAATTACAGAATTTTTGGGTACCAATATATTTTTGAGAATAAAAACTGCAGTAATACTTCAGTAACAGTAAACTTCAATTGTTAGTTCATTAACACAACCTATCAATCACTATTCTACAGGGCCTAGTCTTCTGAGAACCAAGTAAGACAAGTTGTTTTGATATGGTTACAGCTCCATATAAATAGGACCAGAATATTTTAATTTCAGAACTTGAACCTATGGCAATTTCTTTACCCTGCCTAGACATGTAGGACAATTATGAGTAGATTAGAATAATATATGGAACTGAAATATCACAAGTCAATCCCCTAAAATCAATATTCTATTCTACTAACAATTGTACTGCTTGTCAAGGCTAGTTGTTACAGTCATTCATTCATAGCCTGCAATACTTGCTAGCAGTCAGGCCCCTTCCATTAGTCTATTTTATCAGCAGTCTGAAATGAGAAGAGAAATATAAATTCAGTTAATACTATTTTATTTTAAAATTATGATCTACCAATTCCACACAATTTAAAAACAAAAAATTCAACTCTTTGCTCAATGACACTTTACCCAAGGATACTTTACCCAATCTCACTTTGGCCTATGACACTGTTGGACTAATAGGAGATTTTGTTCAATTTCAGTGCTCTAAACAAATCTCGGTTGAAGTACTGTGTGTTTTTCCATCACATCATGTTCTTGGCAATGCTGGCCAAGCTCTCGGCAGACATCCTCGATAAACTTGACATATTTATACTGGAAATTGAAGAGCTGCAGATACCACAGGTATTATTTTATGGTCATCAACTCATGACTCTGCTGAGCATATCTAGAGCCATTCAAATTCTGGAGGGAAGAAGGGCTTGCTGACATCCAAAAGTGGAGACTGGGGAAATAAAAATCCTGGCAATCAAAAGTCAACCTTATATTCTAAACAGTAACAAACAATTAAAATTAATTCAATATAATTTTTTTTACATCATCCTCCTAACTCTTTCCAAATTTAAGCCTGGAGCTTGGGGTACCTTACCACCTTATCATTTTTGATTTGTTGAAATTTATGAGAGCAACTGCTATCTGAATGCTAACCTCGAGAGGAATGCTTGCCAGCCTTGTTGGTTGTTTAGTAGGTACTAGGAGAGAACCTGGGCCCTTGAATGTTTTTTGTAGGATCATATGCACTCCAAAACAGATATAAAAACTTCGTAAAAATATTTGTGCATGGTTCCCGGCAGAGTAGATTTTGGACCACCCATATCTTCCCATGCGGTGTCGTACAAGATGATTGAGGGATAGGGCATAATACGGTAATAGGCTCACCCCCTTTTTACGTGAGACTGAATACAATGATTGGTGAAATCTGGTTGTTAATTCACTTCTGTCTTTCTCTCCGGGGATAAAGGTGTGATTATATATTTGTATGTAAGTTTTCAAATAGCTAAATAGATTAGTGAAATTTCTTCTTCTCTTATTTCAGCCTCTCTGGTGGGAATACATCTGGTGTCTTTCTCTATTGCTATCCTTCCTTGGTCTGTCAGCAATAAAGCGTAACAATGTCAAACAGCTGAGTCGGTACATTTATGGAGTGATGTTCATGGGCTTTGGCCCACTTCTGTACTGCATATTGTACTACTGCGGAGACGTATGGCGGTACCTGTCTAGTGATATCGACGAGGATGACAGCTCTGAGGTCGAGATTGAGCTTTGGCAGGTGAGGTCACAATTATTTTCTCGTAGAACATTACTTTTTACTGTTTCTTGTGTTTTTTTTTTAATATTCTAATATTCAGTCTTTAAATTATTCAATTTGAACTATTGGCTCAACTATACTACTCCAACAAGTCATTGTATTTAGATTAAGTAAATATGTTTGTAAATAAACCGCGAATATAAAAACCCGCAGAGTTTCTTACCAGGGTCTTTGGTAAGGGCTGTGTTTCAAACTAAACGGGACTTTTTGTTTTGATGTTTTGTAACTGCCATTTTAATGGTCTATACTTTTAAATAGAACACGCCAATTTGACTTCACCTCGCCTGATGATAAGCTAAAGACAAAGTCTCCAGAAAGAGGGTCACCGTTATAGACTTGGCGGCCTCATCAGATGCTTTTTCACGCCTCGCGTAAAGGCCCCAGACCTGTGTAATAATTTAAAAATATGATGTTATTACAAAGTAAAAAAAAAATTGGTTCGCAAGCGTCAGATGTAATAATAAAAAAATATGTGTCATATGACAATGAAAGAAGTAAGTGTGTAATCTCCTATTTAAAAGAAATATAAATAAAATTGGTTTGTAAGTACATTACCATAAAAGTTCGGGCGCCTTGGAGATACACATGCCTAAGATAATCAGCGGATATTGGAAACTTTTAATCTTCCGGAGGTGAGCTAAATGAAACCAAACTGTGAGGTTTAAGGTTTTATTGTCCACTCCAGTGTGCATTCAGAAATAGATGTAAGGATACATTCCTAATGTATAACTAACCTTAAATTTAAAATTAGAGTTTTATAAGCTAGGTCAAAATGATCTTATGTCAATATGATTCTATGTCAATATGATTCTATGTCACCAATGCACTTTTAGGTTATTTTGAAGTTTAGATTTAAAATATAATTAAAGTAAGCTCACGGCATCCCTCGGCGAGTATATGCAAACACAGCAGCGGGAAAGCTCGCAGCAGGCGAAGCTTTCAGTTTAAGCCCATGCGGTACATCCATGTTTGAGGTGAAAAGCCCAAACCCTCCATAAGGAAATGCAGTTGACCGAAGACAAAGAAACGCCGAAAAAGGTCCAAAGAAAAGAGAAAAGGCAAAGACAAAGGCGGTTCCAATTGGAAACCTGTAACAAAATTGCATGTCATTAGAACAACTCCTATATGAACACGAGGTCCTAATTTTTTATAAATTTGGGCGACTTACCGCCTTAATTTGCTGGAACAATGCCAATAGCAAAAGAAATCATAATATTCTCAGATTAAGAGCTGAAACAATAGAATTTTAACAATTATTTTTCAAATTAGGAACGTGACGATTCCAAGAAAGTGAATCTTATTAAAAAATGACAACTCACCAGAAATAAACTATAATTCCACAAGAGGATAGTTGTGAAGACACAAACTATTATCCTTTAGGCAAAAATACTCTCATTTTTATGAGATTTATTGAAATTAAGTTACGAAGCCATGAATATCGACCATCCAGCCTCAACGCTAGGAAGAAAGGTGCCTTGACAGGTATACGTCAAAATGTCATTCACTCCGCGTTCCGAAACTTTTCGTTCAAAAATAGAATTAAAACCGGTGTGACGACGTTCGCAGAGCGCGTCGTTACATTACATCCCTCCCCAAAAAGAAAAAAGAAAGAAAGAAACTTCCTTTTCTAATGAAAATTATGAGAGTCCAGAACAAAATTCCAAAAAACCTCAAAAGACAAAATGTCTTGCAACATTTTTCAATAAACAAAAAAGGCAATGCGAAAGCATCCCGCATTGGGTACCGCAGAAATAACTACAAATTAAAGAATGGGAAAGCTATCCCAAAAATCAAAGAATGTGAAAACACTCGAAAAGTAAAGAATTAAGTTGAAAAAGAATTTCCAGTTTCAAATGGAAACAAAGGACATTATCCAACTTAATGGAATAACCGAAACCAAACTCAGAAAAGAGCAAAAACCCATTTCAACACAAAAGTGAAAATAAATCCCTCAATAAAACAAATTAAACAATCCCTACTCAATTCCATTCCAGATATCGATTAGGCAACCAACGCCGTCGAATCTAATCCTTGATCTTAACCAGCCTTCTAGCATCAATACAAAAGTGCGGTTGAGCTCCTACGCCACCGACTCTATACCAGCTATTCCTGAAACAAAAATATGAAACTAACAAGATATCGGTTAAGCACCAACGCTGCCGAATCTGAAAGAAAATCGGTAAAAACAATGAAGTTTTCCCACTGTCGGTTAGGTTGAAAAGCCGCCGACTTCAAATTCCTATTCCAACATCTAAAACGTCAAAACAAAATCACGACAAAAGTGTCGTAATAATATATTTATAAGCATTGTGATCGGCATAACACCACCAACTTTCCGAGCACAAGCAAAATATAAAGAAAATATGACAATTGTGACCAGTACAACACCACTGACTTTCTGAGCACAACCGCATAAGAAAAGTATGTCATTTGCGACCGGCACAACACCACCGACATCCCGTGCGCAAAGCATAAAAAATGTAACAATGTGTATAAAAACACAATCGTACAAAAAGAGAAGAACGACAATTACGACCGGCTCAACACCACCAGCTTCCCGTGCGCAAAGCGTAAGGTGTGACTATGTGTACGAAACACAATAGCACAAAAAATTGTAAAGTCCAGTAAGACACAAGTTTCCCAAAAAATGGTATAACAAGGTGTGTAAAAAAATGCATAAAATGCGTCCAATCCGAGAATCTTAATACTAAGAAAATAACCCAGAACTGTACAAAAATAAAGTTCAAGAAACTTAATTTTCCATTCCCTAAGTGAGCGGAAATAAGTCAAGTGAATTTAATGTAGAAAATGAATATTAAATTTCACTCCTATATTAGAGTAGAAACTAAATTCCTAAATTTGTACAAAATATACAATATTAAATATACAAGTGTATAAAAATATATACGGGAAAATAATCCTATACAACAAAGATAAATAAAAATATAAGATCTTTTGATGTGGAACAATTTGTTAATATGGAGTAGAGTTACACAATAACAAGTCCTAAAATGACCTAAGTTATTTTTGAAGGAAACTAAAATTGAAATTAATAAATTGTTGTGAAGTTCCTAACATACATCTCCTTTCAACACCCCTCAACCTTTCAAACATCACCTCATAATGGGGTCATACTTCAAACAAAGTACCAAAGACAAAGATAGACATTGTCAAAACAAGAATAATTTTAATATTTAATTATATCTTTAATATGATAACGACCAGTATAGTTTTTATTAAGGTCTTTTAAAACATAAACATTAGAGGAAATTTTATCTATTATTTCACACTTAACAAACTTAGGTGCTAACTTAGCCGAAAAGAATGCAGGAGCATTAGACTGCACAAAACTTCTCCTCCACACTATATCTCCCACTTCAAAAGAAATGACCTTCCTTCCTATATTATAATAACGCGCATTACGCTTATAAGCTTTAAGCAATGAAGCTTGAACTTTTATAAAAATATCACTAAGTGATTTAAGTGAAAAAGCAAATGAAGACCTATCAACAACATCAAGTTGATTGAGGTTATCAAAAGAATTACTAAAACGGTGCAATGAAGCATCAAAAATAAGTTCTCTACCGAACATGAGAAAATTAGGAGTGAAATCTGTAGCTAGATTCACACTACTATTTAAAGCTAATTGAACATGAGGCAAATATTTTGACCAAGTTCTATGATCATCTTTAACAAAACAAGAAATACATGTTTCGACTGTTTTGTTATATCTCTCTACAGGATTATTTTGAGGTGTATACAAAGTATTATAAAATATTTTACTAATATTATAACTTTTTAGAAAATCTACAAATTGCTTAGCTGTAAATTGGCTTCCATTATCACAAACAAAAATTTTAGGTGTTCCAAACTTAAGAAATATTTCTTTTTCAAGTATCCTACAAATTACTTTAGTGGTAGCACTAGTCATAGGAAATATCCAACAATACTTTGTAAAAACATCTATGATTGAAAGTATATACTTATGGCCAGAATAAGCTTTTGGAAGAGTTCCAACAATATCAATAGAAAGCATTAACATTGGTTTATCAACTTTCTTAGGATTAACCATAATTCCATGAGGTGGATTAGTAGAAGATTTATAAGCTTTACAAGTATCACAAGAAGAAATGTATTTTTGAACATCAATAAACATACCTTTCCAAAAATAATGTATTTTTAATTTATTTAAAGTTTTATGAATTCCTAAATGTCCTGAATTAACATCATCATGATTAGATTTAATAGTGTCTAAGATGTGTTCTTTAGGTATGACAATTTTCCAATTTAAACGATTATTAGGATTATATTTATCTTTACAAAATCTATACAAAGTATCACTTTCAACTTTGAAATTTTTATATTTTCTAGGAAACTTTTGACAATTTACAAATATTTTCCTATACCAAGGAGATTTAGAAGGTTCAATAATATTTTCCTTTAATAAAACTTCCACTTCATCATAAAGTTCTTTTTGTTTAGCAGGACTAAGGGGCCAATAACGTTGTTTAAAAGGTTCACCAGTAACATTAATTTTATGTTTAACTAAATGAGTAAGACCTAAGCCTCTCTTTTCATAAGAAATATTTTCAAAAAGTGAAATAATTTTATTTAACTCGTGTTTCTCAGAAGGAGAAAGTTCAGAAACAGAAGTAACTGCATTTACACAAGTAGTGGATTCATATTCAAAAGTAATATTATTCCATAAGTCTTTAGCAAGATTAAATTTCAACCAAAAGTCAAATCCCAAAATAATTGAAGGTTTAAAAGAAGGTATTATCAAAAAATCTACATTTTTAGTTAAGTTATCACAAGTGATAGGTAAAACCATAGTTCCAATAACATTGTGTGCAGAACCATCAGCAGTAACAGCGTTACCTTTATAAGGTTTAAATTTATAACCTAATTGCAAAAATGTTTGATGAATATTAGAACCGAGTACACAACTACAAGCTCCACTATCTAACAAACCTGAATAAAATTTATCATATTAAATGAAGATGCGGCTCTCCGACTATGATCACCAACTTCAGACAAATCAGCCATGACATGAGGCATCTCATGAGTAGAAGTACCAACTGGAACATCATTAACAATATTCTCAAACAAAGGCGGGACCTGTATTTCCTTATCCATGTTTGATTTATAAAAGGATGTGAAAATCTAATAAAAAGTTGTATTAAATACACTATAAGTTTCTAATTAAAGTATCAATTAAAGTTTCTAATTAAAGTTAATTAAATTATGAATGAAGTTAATTGCATTAATTTCAAAACGCTAAACTCAAAAGTCAAACAAACTCATAGAATGGAATGTTATTGTTGCAAAAATTATTTAGGTCAAATGCCTATAAAGATAAAAATGCATTAGTGATTCACAAAATAAATTATCTATGTCTACTTAAGGTAAACAGCAAATATTCAAATATTACTATGTTTTCACACATGTGAATAAAGGTTAAGAACTAGTAATTATATAATATTACTAAGTGGAAAATCTTACCTGTAATAAACAAAGGTTATACAAGATAAAACAATTATAACAATAACCATGTTATACAAGTTGAAACATTCACCTGTAATTGAGAGATACAAACAATAGTACTAACTTGTAGTATGATTAGTTTTGCAAAGTAAACAATAACAAAGGTTTACTGTAATACACAGTTATGTAACAGTAAAATACATGAAGAAAACACTGTTCCTAACATGATAAAGTAAAAAATAATGCAAAGGTGACAAGGAATAAAGATATATGCACACTGTCATGTCCCTGTTCGCGAGTGCCAATTGTAATAATTAAAAAATATGATGTTATTACAAAGTAAAAAAAAATTGGTTCGCAAGCGTCAGATGTAATAATAAAAAAAATATGTGTCATATGACAATGTAAGAAGTAAGTGTGTAATCTCCTATTTAAAAGAAATATAAATAAAATTGGTTTGTAAGTACATTACCATAAAAGTTCGCGCGCCTTGGAGATACACATGCCTAAGATAATCAGCGGATATTGGAAACTTTTAATCTTCCGGAGGTGAGCTAAATGAAACCAAACTGTGAGGTTTAAGGTTTTATTGTCCACTCCAGTGTGCATTCAGAAATAGATGTAAGGATACATTCCTAATGTATAACTAACCTTAAATTTAAAATTAGAGTTTTATAAGCTAGGTCAAAATGATCTTATGTCAATATGATTCTATGTCAATATGATTCTATGTCACCAATGCACTTTTAGGTTATTTTGAAGTTTAGATTTAAAATATAATTAAAGTAAGCTCACGGCATCCCTCGGCGAGTATATGCAAACACAGCAGCGGGAAAGCTCGCAGCAGGCGAAGCTTTCAGTTTAAGCCCATGCGGTACATCCATGTTTGAGGTGAAAAGCCCAAACCCTCCATAAGGAAATGCAGTTGACCGAAGACAAAGAAACGCCGAAAAAGGTCCAAAGAAAAGAGAAAAGGCAAAGACAAAGGCGGTTCCAATTGGAAACCTGTAACAAAATTGCATGTCATTAGAACAACTCCTATATGAACACGAGGTCCTAATTTTTTATAAATTTGGGCGACTTACCGCCTTAATTTGCTGGAACAATGCCAATAGCAAAAGAAATCATAATATTCTCAGATTAAGAGCTGAAACAATAGAATTTTAACAATTATTTTTCAAATTAGGAACGTGACGATTCCAAGAAAGTGAATCTTATTAAAAAATGACAACTCACCAGAAATAAACTATAATTCCACAAGAGGATAGTTGTGAAGACACAAACTATTATCCTTTAGGCAAAAATACTCTCATTTTTATGAGATTTATTGAAATTAAGTTACGAAGCCATGAATATCGACCATCCAGCCTCAACGCTAGGAAGAAAGGTGCCTTGACAGGTATACGTCAAAATGTCATTCACTACGCGTTCCGAAACTTTTCGTTCAAAAATAGAATTAAAACCGGTGTGACGACGTTCGCAGAGCGCGTCGTTACACCTGTAGGAAGCATAAATACAGAAAACAGAATAAAAAGTGCAGAATAAATTATTTTTGAATTTGACTTTAACAATGGACACGAAACTCCTTGCTTCAAAAAGATCTTGAGTCAAAAAGAGTCCTATTATTATTGTGGTTTCAAGAGGTTTGGAGACGCATCTAATGGATTTCAAGTGGCTGACTGCAAGAGAACATCAATAAATCGTAATATGCTCGCAAATTCGTTAATTGAAGACAGATTCGGTTTGATATAGACCATTGTCCAGTAAAATATAAATCTGAACTAGCCAATATACATGACCTCACTTTTTTTAGGGTTTGAGAATCTAAAAAATGACCCCGTGCTGGACTGCAGAGCAGCTCATAGCACGCCCAAGACTATATATTCACTTCCAAATTTAACAAAATAATTTGTACGTTCCAGGGTTATCCCTACGGCCTCCTGTGGTATGCCTTCGTGCTTCTTGCGTCACAGGTGCACTTTTTCCAGCTATACTTTTCGTACAACTTGCTCAAAGCGTGGCGTGTGAGGGGCGCGCTAAGGAAAGCTGACTAACAGCCTTAGTAATACGACTCATTTTTCATTAACCTTACACACTGCCAGTATGAATGTTTGTGCAAGAGGTATACTAGAATATGTTTATGTGATTTAAATTTCAAATCCATGAATGGCCGGTAATTACAAATTTACATATTGAATTATTTATTGTTACAATGGTAATGAGACATAACTATGTCATAATTATTTGACTTCTGTTTCACTTACTGGGGATCTGTTCAAGTAAACACTTGTATAATAATTATGAGAGTCTGAGGCCTGTATTTCATAACAATATAACATAACATAACATAACATAACATAACATAACATAACATAAACTCACGCCTATATCCCCGAAGGGGTAGGCAGAGGAGCTAGCACCCACATTTCACTAGTTTATGTTTAGGTTCCAATGTAATAGGTGGCGAGCCTATTTCCATTAACCGGGCACTTATAAACCTGTGATAGATACACATATAACTTCGAAAAGCATCGAAAAGTCATTGGTGTGTGCCATGGTAAAACCCGAGACCATGGCACGCCACTTATTACATTGGGACCTAAACATAAACTGGCGAAATGTGGGTGCTAGCGCCTCTGCCTACCCCTTCGGGGATATAGGCGTGAGTTTATGTTATGTTAAATACGTTAGTTCTCTACAATATCAAAAGATGGCAATAGTAGTATCATTTTATGAGATATTTATTTATTTAAATTTGATTCTTAGTGTAATGTTGATGTGTTCTATTTTAGTATACATCTTGTACATTTAAAAATTGGTTTGTTAATTTAAAAGACAACAGCTTCCATCATTCAAACGATATAATGTAAATAATTTAATTCTATAGTATACTGAAACGTACCGATGTCACATACATTGATATATTTCGGTACACTAATAATAACATACAAAAGGTATATAATTTTATTAAACATTTATACTTATTTATTATTATTTGGCGTTTTCTCATAAACAATTTCAATAAGGTTTATTAACTGCTATGGGATTACCATGAGACACAGAAGCGAATTGCAATTGAATCGCCAATACGCGTGAAAGATTCGTTCACCAGATTTAAATTAACCAGTAGGCCAACCATGAAACATTCGCATTAATTAATTAATTACAGATGGAAGATTCGAGGAATCTATACATATAAATAAAATTGGAGTGTCTATTTGTAATATTGAAATAACTGCTTTTTACTACATACATGTACATACAGCAAAGTAACATTTATTACAATTTTTGTCTGTCTGTCTGTCTATTTGTTCCGGGTAATCTCTGGAACGGTTGGATCGATTTTAACGAAAAATTCACTGGCGGATAGCTGATGTAACAAGGTATTACATAGGTCATCCCGGGATTTTGTCCCGCGGGAATCAGGATTAATCAGGAAGCATAAACATTTTCACGCAGGCGACGTCGCGGGCGTCCGCTCGTTTCGGTTTAACTTAAACCCTATCGTAAGAAAACCGAAGTAAATTTCATGGCTAAATACATCTTTCGTGCTGTGTCATGGTAAACCTTACGATAAAAGATTCTCAAAAAACAAATCTGAACTCTGAATTAGAATCAGAACTCTGATAAGTCTGATGAGGCCGCCAAGCTGAGTGCCACCATTGTAGCACTTAGTGTCAGTAATGGTGACCCTCTTTCCTGAGACTTTGCCTTTAGCTTACCATCAGGCGAGGTGAGGTCAAGTTGGCGTGTCCTATATATAAAAAAAAAATGATAATTTGGCGAATTAAAGATCTGGTGAACTTAAGTAGACTCCTTTGAATTTTTGCAAATAATTCCACCAAATGTCCGTAGATACACTTATGTCAATATACAAGCATTCAGCTCCGGTACGTTTCATCAGACCAAGCGAAGACATGCCGCCTGGATTCCATCTCCAGTGGCCAACTTGGAAGTCTTTAAACCGCCTACGGACCCAAGTTGGTCGCTGTAGAGAAAACATGGCAAAATGAGACTTTATCGACCGGTCGCAAGAGTCCTGCGACTGCAGGGCCCAATCCCAGTCCATGTCGCATTTGCTTTTCTTCTCGATGTGCCTCTTCACTTTACCGACGACTTATGTAGAGCAACGGAGAGTGCTGTTACTGTGGCCAAGATTTGGGTCAATATATGCTAGACCTAGCCATTGACTGGAAGAAGAAGTCAAATATACTAAATACTCAACAAGAATAGTAGTTCCATGTCTATTTTAAATACATATACCTATTAAGCTATTTTTAAATTATGTATGGTTTTGGAATTTAGGCCCATTAATACTATTGGAGCATCTGGTATAGGCTAGTCAATTATAAAGCAATAATGAAAAGAATCTAATGTCCTATTACTCCTGTCTGTATAAAGAAGACTCTCCACAGTGTGTGATAGTGCGGATAATTGTAAATCAGCCCCACAAAGCAAATCAAGTGTACTATCAGTGGGAAGACCAAAGGCTTGCCCTGCTTTGTCTTCTGCACTGATGACTCAGAAACTCTGTTCTTACAGGGTCGGCAGCAGGAGTGAAACGCTCCTGGTTTATTGCACACGCGCATATGCTACAGTACCCATTTTCCATCAGGTGGGCCGTGTCCTTGCCACCTAAGTGGTATAAAATATCAGAGAAGAGGCGGCCTAAGTTACTTCACTTTACCTTCAGGCCTACTCTGACGTTATCACAGCAGGAGTGATTTTAGTCTGTGTACTATCAGTGTTCATTCTGTGCACAGTTCTAACCCCACCACCGGAGTCGGTGGATGAGGTTATGTCGGACTCGAACCGACTAAAACGCACGACGCCCGTGGGTCGTTTTAGGTTGCCGAATGTGAGGTTGACAGGTATATCTCTCGCACCCTGGCCGACCGGTTGTCTGAAGTATGACAGTGGTTTTGCTATAGCAGAATCGAAGCTGGGCCTGGCCTGGGCTGGGTCAAAAATATTTTTAGACGAAAACTGCAAGAGCGAAAATGTTTACACTCCGTGTGTCATGCTTCTCTGAATAGGGTATCTATAGTTATGACTATTACTGCCTCTTTTATAGATTAAGATCTAGAAAAAATTGAATCAGTTCAGGCGAAATTTGAACCTGCGATCTTTCCCTTGCAGGGAGAACGCTCTGATCAAATTCTTCTATACAAATATTCGTCTTACGGCGACGGCGACGGAACTGATTCAATATTTTCTATATCTTATCGATTTAAATAGTTAGCAAACTAAATGCTTTAAAATTACGTTCAAAATACCTTTTTTATATTTTTCAAATATTTATTTTTAATATAAAAAATATGTAAATAGATAAATATCGTACTTACATGTTGTATATTGATGTAATAGTATGTTAGATTGTGAATCGGTATTTAAAAGAACATTTCCCGTTTAAATAATGTGTTTTTTTATATAATGTTATTTTCAAGATGGCGGAAGGGTTACAAATGAATTGTTATTTACAAAAAGTGTCGTGAATTGACTGAATAGTTGAATTTTTAAAAGTTTACTTTGGTTAAAACAATGTGTATATAGTACGTCCGTTATCATCTGAGCAGGTAACTCTTGTTAATATTCGTCTCGCTCTCTCTCATTGTTATTAAGAACCGCCATAGTGATGTCGTTTTGACGTTTATGATCTGACGTCTCAAATGCTAACGTTCGTAATAAAAGTATATCATATAATCGTGACAAAGATTTTTCTTAAGTATAACGAACATTACGATTTATATAATTAAGTAAAAACAAATTTACACATTCACAAGTTTTTGAACGGTTACTTGGCCGAAAAGTCCATGAGTCAGTTTACGCTTTACTAAGTTTAAACATGAATAGTTTTTTCTGCTATAGTCTTTGGCTTTACTGAAGTTGTACTTTATCATAAAAGCCACTATTCTTTGATACTGAACGGACTTTTCATCCAATTAAACAATCCTTCATAAAAAAATCACCATTCTAATTTTAAAAAGAAGTAAAGATAAATGGGAGTGCCGGCCAATCTTATTGATGGTGAAAAGGCTTTTGGCGGAGTACCTGCGGTTCAGTCTTTTAGCCAGCATACGCAGTCTTTTAAGGTCTCGTCGCAGCACATTTGTTTAAGTGTAAGTTTGTAAATAAATGACACGTTTCAACTTTAATGTATAGTGTTAAGTGTTTTTTGTTTTTCCTCGATCTATTTGATTTTTAATAATAAAATATTTTATAAAATTCTTTGTGTATTTTTATAAAAACTATCAGAGAACTCCCAATGATCATGGCGTCCATGGCTATTGAAAATGTGGGATTTGTGCAAATAATAATAAAAAATAAAATAACTAGAATCAGCTGATCTAAAGTTTTATTTCAATCGATAATCCATGGATAATCTTTTCTAACAAGAAATACGCTAATATTTCTAGATAGTGAGATTACTTTTTCAAAAAATTCCATGACGTTTAGTGTTACTAGCGTTAAAATTCACCTGAATAATAAAAAAATAATTATAATCACTTAATCCACAAATCTAAAGGATTTGGATCTACGTTTAATCTAATGGATTATAGTGATAAAAATATATAGACGTGTATTTGCGAGTTATTCACTGATCGGGGACATAAATTTAGATTTATTAAAGAGGAGGCTAAATGCGTAGGTAGTTAAGTACTATCTCCCTACTTCGCCCAGAAACGAACTATGATAATATATACCAATTTTTTTTATAGGACACGTCAATTAGACTTAGCCTTGCCTGATGGTAAGCTGAAGGCAAAGTCCCAAAAAAGAGGGATGCTATGCATAGATACTAGATGCTATTAGTTGTTTTGTTGTTCGTGTTTTGTTTAGCCTTTTTAAGTAGGTATTACAACGTATTCGCAATACTTAGAGGGCATCTCTATAATAAAGACATTAGGTTTGCTAGGTTTATGTGTGCCGGATGTGTTCTACCGCCTATACAATGGTTTATGCTCAGATGACACCCCCACAGCTACATTCTATCATCGCACCTCTCGCCATAGGCGACCTGAGACGGCGCGCACTGTGCAGTATGTAAGAAAATTCATCCCACTCACACTCAAGCTGTGGAATGACCTCCCTGCTGCGGTTTTCCCAAGCACCTACAATATGGGGTCCTTCAAGCGGGGGCATCAGAAGTTTTCTTCATGGTCGGCAGTGCGAGTGTAACACCCCTGGTGTTGCATACTTCCATAGGCCACGGTAACCACTTCCTATCACGTGGGCCGTGTGCTTGTCTGCCACCCAAGTGGTAGGTATATAAAAAAATGAGGAAGTACGTATGGCGACGCCGAAAACCACCCCTACTGGTGAAGCCCACAGGGCGAACCAACCTCCTGCAGGAGACGCCCCTGACGCGTGCCATTCGCACACGAAACCTCAGCTGCGGAGATTGATCTATTCCATGGAACTAAGAGTGAGTTCACAAGGGTGGCATTACATATAATCTGCAATGTAAGTTCAATATCAACATTTAATATACCTAAGTATTATATAGAATGCAGACACGTAGTTGAATATTATAAGATAGCAACTATTGCATTGAATTAAACCTGTAATGATAGTTGTAATGAGAAATAATTTTTTTTTTTTTTATATTGTATGTACTATATTGAACACGTCAATTAGACTTCGCCTTGCCTGATGGTAAGCTGAAGGCAAAGTCTCAGAAAAGAGGGTCACCATTACCTACACATACCGTGTCACAATGGCGACACTCAGCTTGACGGTCTCATCATATGCTTTTTCACGCCCCGCTTAAAGGACCCGGTACTGTAGGAAGAAGGAAACACGTGAGCTGGTAATGAACTCCAGGCCTTAATGGTGCGACAGAGGAAAGAGTCACCGAACTGCTTGGTGAAATTGCTTGAAACCGCTTGGGGAAATAAAGTCAAAACTACTTTTCTTTCAAGTATAAAATAAAATAAAAATTAACCAGTGTCTCTGGTATGATGGTGGTTTTGCTTTAGCAGAATTGAGGCCCAGGGGTCTAACTGTCTACCGTATTTTTTGGGAATTTACTTCCTAATTTGGAACCTCCAGCAATAATCTTTTTTTTTCACCACTGAGGTGACAGACAAGCACGTTGTCCACCCGATGAAAAATGGTTACCGTGGTCTATGTACGTATGTAACAAACGAGGCGTTACACTCGAGCTGCCGACCTTGAAGAAACCGAATGCCCTTTTAGAAGAACCCCATAATGTAGTCGTTTGGGAAAATCACAGCAGGGAATTCATTTTACAGCTTGAGTGTGTGTGGAATTAAGTTTTTTCCCGAAGAATCTTCCATGGACATCATCAAGTACTAACCTCATTAAAAAATAAAAACAACTCAATTTTTTTTTATTGTTAGTCACGGGTATTACTTAGTAGATGTTGTCATTTAAGTACATAGGTTAGGTAGGTATCTCTGTAACATGTCTGGTAAGACGTACAATAAGATTATTACAATCAATCAATCAATCAAGCCTATCGCAGTCCACTGCTGGACAAAGGCCTCTCCCAATGTTGGGAGAGGCATTTTTCCGTTAGTCGCCTCTTACAACACCCTTCGAATGAGATGGGGTGGTGATACTTGTATTCTTTCTCCGTCACCACAAGAAATCATAGACTTAAAATTAAATTGAAAATATAGTTATTTGAATAAATCATTATTTAACTCGTATCAATATTAACCAAAGAATACAATTGACACATGAATTTATATATGACAAATATTCACCTGACTATTATCATAGGGAATTCCATACGCTTAAAAAGGGCGAATTAGGTACTTCCAAGTCACATGACTTTTTTAAGTACTATCAACGAATTAGTTATCAAAATAATAACGATAGTATGAATTAATAACATAAGTAAGTGAAGATGTATTGGAAGTATTGCAAGTATCAGAGTATTATCTGGCAGATATGAGCGTTTGTCACACTTGGGTATCGGTTTTAACCATCGATCTGGATTTGTAGTGATTATAGACGTGCCCTATCACTGGGTTGGACAATGAAGGCTATGAATTAAGGTAGGTACGTAGTACTTAGGTATTCAGGTACTGTTTAGAGAAGATATTATTATTTATCTACTTATCACAAGTGCGCTTAATGAAAAGAGGAATTGATTCAGTGTTCGCTCATATTTAACTCATTAAATTTACAATAAATCAATATACAGAATAAAGTAACTAGACTTCTAGTTAGTAATTAACGTACTTAATTTTTTTTAAAAACGTTTAACTTAAAAAATTGTCTTTTAAAAAAAACGGAGTCATCATTATATCGACCCATAGCCGTCACCTCAGTGCTGTAGCACTGAGGTGACGGCTATGGGTCGATAGTTGGCTGGCTCCGAGCGATCCCCCTTCTTGGGAATCGGCTGAACATTCGCCTCTTTCCAAGGCAAAGGTAACTGTACCCGAACAGCTGTAGGACAGCCGGTACAGGCGCGTAAGCATTGGAGACAACTCCGCTGCACATTTTTGCAAAACTACCGCTGGAATACCATCCGGACCACTGGCTTTCCGGACATCAAGTGATTGCAGCACTGCACGGACATCGCGTTGCCTGATATGGATATCAGGCATCGCGTGGTCACTGTCGGGTAGTGTCGGTGGGTGCTTACCACAATCATCGATTCGGGAGTTGGCCGCAAAGAGATTAGCCAGCAGCCAGGGTCGTGGGGGCGCTATAATAGGCACCGTGAAACAGACCAGGCAGTGGTCGGAGTTGCGTAAAGCGGCTCGCACCGACACACTGTACCGGTCCGGATTACTCGTCAGCAGAAGGTCTAGCAGAGAAGGTGCTAGGCCCGACCTTCTTGGTATCCTAGTGACCTCGTGCACCAATTGGGTCAGGCCGTGCGCCAGAGCAAATGCGTGGACGGCTCTTCCCGCATGGTCTGTTTTGGAGGAGCCCAACCAGATCTCGTGGTGGGCGTTAAAATCCCCCAATAATACCATTTCGGCATTCGGACATCGCTCCTGCGCATCATCTGCCGCCTGACTCAGATATTCAAAGAGTCGAGTTGTCTCAGCATCTCCTGTATGGGAACGATAGTGGCACATATAGATCTGATTCGTAGGCCCATGGTCTACGAGTACCCAAAGGATAGAGAAGGATGGGTCCTCTAGGCAGCGTAAACGGCGACAGCAAACATCCGCCCTAACAAACACGCACACCCCGGCTTTTGCACGAAAACTTTCCTCAAGAACATAGCCAGGGTAGAGCAAGTAGGTCGTGTCATCAGGGTGGTGTATTTGCGTCTCCGTTAGAAAAAACATGGCAGGTTGGCCGTCTCTAGGTGTTGGTGGACGGCGTTGAGGTTTGCATGGAGCCCACAGATGTTAGTGGAGTCCACCTCAAATAGCAAGCTTTTGGGAGTGTGGCGTAGATTTTCATTCTATTCAATGAATACAAAATTGTTAATGTTCATTTCTTTTCATGGTTAGAAAATTAGATTTTTTCTTGATAGATTACCACGTTTATAATAAGAATATAAGTACATGAAGTTAAATTACTATGTTAAAGCACAAGTCTACAGGCGTGATAATTTGTCAGTTAAGTGTACCACAAAAATACTCGGATGTGATATATGATGATTGAGTTAGAGCATTGTAAGAGGTAGGATACGGCGGTATTTGCGCCCAATTGAGCAGTCCGACTGGGGAAGTACCTCCGCCCTAAAGAATACCGCGGTTATAATAACTTCGTGTTGTGTTCCCAGCGGTGAGTAGGGTAGCCAGAGCTCACTAGAGAATTTGTGCTGTCTGTGGGATGACTAAAAGCTTGTCCTGCTTTGTCCTCTACACTGACGGCACAGAAACTCGGTGCTTACAGGGTCGGCAGTGCGAGTGTGGCTTTTTTGGTGTTACACACGTCCATAGGCCACGGTAACCACTTTTCATTAGGTGGGCCGTGCGCTTGTCTGCCACCTAAGTGGTATAAAAAGAAAGGTTCGTTCGCCCTGAAAAAAAATTTTTCACTTTCTACACAGCACTATCTACACACAAAGTAAGCATAGCCTCACTAGCATGAGTTATGGGATCTAGAATGTAAATAAACATACTTAGATCAATAAAACAACCAAGTAAATGGTGCAGTGTCCAAATAGTTTAATTTAATTGTATTCGTAGTTCCACCCTTCCTTGTTATCTCTAGACTAGATGAGCAACAGTTAGGTCGGTATTCGTCAGCTGTACTTCTGCCCTTCATCATCAGAGCCCTCGTCGGCGGTGGGAGGGCTGCCTGCATCTGCGGAATCTGGGGCTGTTCTGCGCCATTTCGCTCGCCGATTCTGGAACCAGGTTTTGACCTGAAAGAGATAAAGCTTGTATAAAGTTGATTTTTTTATAATTCTAAAGAGAATGCAATGAATTATCTATCTATCTACAACTGTTAGGTATTGGTCATCGTTATCTTTTCAGTCTATAACTGCCAAGCGTTTGAACTTTTATAGTTTCCGTAAAACGACTGCAATTTGACCTCTACAACCTGCTGTCATAGACAGTGAGTCGACTACGATAATCGCAGTTCCGTAGTTAGACCAAATTTGTTTAGACCTACTTAAAAAAAAAAAAAAACTTTTCAGGGCTTCAACTACACTCTATGACCGCTATGGTAACCAGGATAAACGCGGGAACCGCTTAACGTGCTCTCGCGAGTCACGAAGAGGTTTTTATGTGTTAAGATTGGTCACCCATGCTAAACTGACTTGGTTAGTATTGCGTAACTTTTTAATGTTATATGTACTTATTTATCACTCCCTTAATATCTCCATATAACACCTCCAACTGGCTCTCGGATGAAGAACTATACCAACCTGCCGATCACTAAGCCTGAGCGTGCTCGCTAGAGACCTTCGCTCGTCAGGACTGAGGTACTTGCTGGCGCTGAAACGACGCTCCAGGGCGCCTGTCTGTGCCGCCGTGAACCGCACCTGGCCGCCCTTCCGTCTGCCTCCGAGCCCCCACCAGGGGTTGCAGCAGCTTGGAGGTACTGGAACAAAATGGCATGCTATTAAAACTAGAAAACATGCAGGTACTATTATTCTTCTTCTGTCGAGTCATATCATGTAATATTTGTTTGCCCTATGTGCAGCCACCCTGAGAGCTTTCTCAGAGGCACTCATGAGTTCCTCTGGTATACACGTAGGTACTTGAGCAAGTAGCATACCTTAGCAGGTGGGTCATAATATGCGGAGTAGCTCTGCATTCATACCGTGTAAATGTACTAATGTTATGGAATTTTATTACATTTTAAAATTAGATGTGCTAACTAAACGTGATTGAGATACAATCACGTTTTTGTAGGAGGTAGAACACGGCGGTATTTCCGCCCAATTGAGCAGTCCGACTGGGGAAGTACTTCCGCCCTACAGAATACCGCGGTTATAATAACTTCGTGTTGTGTTCCCAGCGGTGAGTAGGGTAGCCAGAGCAATTTGTGCTGTCAGTGGGATGACTAAAGGCTTGTCCTGATGTGTCCTCTATACTGACGGCACAGAAACTCTGTGCTTACAGGGTCGGCAACGCGAGTGTGGCTTCTCTGGTGTTACACACGTCCATAGGCCACGGTAATCACTTTCCATCAGGTGGGCCATGCGCTTGTCTGCCACCTAAGTGGTATAAAAAAAAACGCTCAAATGGCTGAACGGATCAAACTGGAATAACACACTGCAGCCTATCCTATTATTATCCTATATTCCTCCCCTGGACTAGGTTCCCATGGATTACGGGAACGAAATCTGCGTGTGTATTGCTTTTAGACTAGTATATAATTAATATATAGGCACTTGCAGTTGTAGGTATTTTGTGTTATTGTGAGTCTACTGATGTACACCATCTGTATGCCATTAAAAATCTCTTAACCTAGTGAAAATAATCTACACCCTGCACGCCTCAGTAAATATACATTATCTTTATCAACTAAAATACTTTTAATCCAACAAATTGGATTGATATAATAAAGATAACATCCTACCAACCTCCCACAACAGGAACGTGTGACAACGAATACAAATAGATACACTCTGATACTCAGATTAGATACAGGTTACTTGAAAAATGTATATTTTTAAACAAATAACCAATATTGGTATCAATTTAATAGGTTCTTAATCGATAGCGATTTGTGTATTCTTTAATTGGAACAGATAACGTTATCGAGGTTATACTTTGTATTTTTTCATGTTATTGGCATAGGAAGTAGGTAGGTATGTAGCTGCCCTTCCCAGTAAAAGGTAGGTATGTACTGCTAACTGCCGACACGTGCTGTAAAAACGTTTCAAACGATCGAATAAACTTGACAGCAGAATTCGCCGTGAGATTTCCATTGCGCATGCTCTAACGTGACGTCACCAAATTCAGAGCATGCGCAATTGAAATCTTACCTCTCTCAACTGTCAAATCCGTACGATCGTTTGAAACTTTCTTACATGTGCCTACTGATATAAGTACTTGTGAAGTACAGTAGTTCGATTCTCACTTAGTGCAAATATTTGTTTCCCGGCAGAGTAGAATTTGGATCACCCCATCCCTTCCCATGC
This sequence comes from Eilema griseolum, assembly GCA_963662185.1. Lineage (NCBI taxonomy): Eukaryota > Metazoa > Arthropoda > Insecta > Lepidoptera > Erebidae > Eilema > Eilema griseolum. The sequence goes on along the minus strand of OY759250.1, from coordinate 891,202 downwards.
GGTGTCGTACAAGGCGAGTAAGGGATAGGGCTGTTTAACATCAGACAAATATATACAGTCCAGACTCAGCCTCAGATGAATGGCTTGAGTCAACAATAATGCCCGCAATACGCCAATAGGCTCATCCCCTGTTACGTGGGACCGAACTTAATGTTTTTATCTAGGACACGCCAACTTGACTTCCTGACTCGCCTGATGATAAGCTAAAGGCAAAGTCTCAGGAAGGACGGTCACCATTACAGACTCTAAGTAATGTTTATTACTTAGACCGCGATTGTGACTCCTCTGGTGTTACAGACGTCCATAGGTCACGGTAACCACTTTCCATCAGGTGGGCCGTGTGCTTGTCTGCCAACTAAGTGGTATAAAAAAAAATGTTACAATCGAGTGCCAACTCGGCTTGGCGGCCTCATTCCGCTTAGAGGACCCGGGACTGTAGGATGAAGGAAACACGTCTGCTGGTATTGAATTTCATGTCTTGGTCAAAAAAGAGTCTCCGATCCGCTTGGTACTTGCTCGTTTATTCTGTACAGTTTAATGGTGAAAAGTGGGTGTTTATTCACCTCTGCCTAACCTTCCGGGGATAAAGGCGTGATTATATATATTGTATGTATGGATATCTCTAGTTAGGTTGGTGTTTCTAAGTACCTACGTTATGTAATTATTTCCGAGATCTAAGTATGTCCGTGCACATTTCTAGAGACTGATTACAAGATTTGTTTTTATTTATATGCAGGTCACTTATTTATTTCATATTAAAAACATACGAGTACTAATTAAAACAATGTTATATGTTCAACCGGAGAAGTAATATTTTGTTTAGAGTTGCAGTAACAACCAACCAGCTGAAAGGAAACGAGCCTACTGCCGTCTACCCGCTGTATTTCCTGACTTCATACCTACTGATAATTTAAAAATCAATATCGTTTTGTCCAGTGATTCTTGTCCACAAAAGCGTCAAAAGTCACAAAACATGAGACGCATACGAGGATGTGAAAATATCGATATTTCAACTACCCATTGATATAATATTGGATTTCGTAGATAAAGTCTGTTCCTAAACTTCTGTTGGCTGTGAGACAAATAGATATAGCTTTAGTTCACAACTGCTGCTACTACTGCCTAATTAAGTGATGATTCCGTTTCTATATAGATATCTGATTAGTTTTAAGATAACTTGTGCCAATAAAGTTCGTATCACATCGTAAAAATACTTTTAATAACGTAAATGTTTTTAGTTTTTATACCACTTAGGTGGCAGACAAGCACACGGCCCACCTGATGGAAAGTAGTTACCGTGGCCTATGGACGTTTGTAACACCAGAGGAGTAACAGTCGCGCTGCCAACCCTGTAAGTACAGAGTTTCTGTGCCGTCAGTAGAGGACAAAATAGGACAAGCCTACAGTGACAGCACAAATTCTCCAGTGAACTCTGGCTACCCTACTCACCGCTGGGAACACAACACGAAGTTATTATAACCGAGGTATTCTGTAGGGCGGAGGTACTTCCCCAGTCGGACTGCTCAATTGGGCGGAAATACCAACGTGTCCTACCTCCTTGAAAAATACAATTGCAACTGTCATAAAAAATTAATACAACTGTTATAAGGAACACCATCAATAACTGATTTTATTTTAGCTTATCTTCTTTGTAAGAATGACAATGATTTCAAAATTATAAAAAGGGGTTGATATTTATTGGGGGCGGGCAGGTAACATGCTATATTAACTTTTAATTAGGTACTCCTTACATATTATAAATAGGATTTAGGCATGACCACATTACAATATTTAATTATTTTTTCTGATATTTTAACATTTTCAATTTTCTTTAAAATACAAGGACTTCAACCGGGTAGATGGGTTTCAACTGTTGAGTGTCAGGCATCCAGTGATCCGTATGTTTACAACACCTGAGCAAACCAAATTTTCAAAACCTGTGCGAGCCGACTCAGTGAGTGTTGTGTGTCGTGAACGTGATCGAGTACAGTACGAGAACGCGGACAGTAGAAGAGGCGATGAGCGTAACAAACGAGTGCGGAAGAGGGTAGACCGATATTGTCTGCCCAATAACAACTAGCTCGGCGGTCGGCAGTACACCGTGGTCATGGCACTTGTAACAGCGCCGAAATATCGGTTACTGAGAGAAAATAATAAACATGGTAAGTTTCACAGTATTAATCTGTATTTACTTTTTGATTTTTTATTGATATTTTATCTCTTTGCAACCATTTAACCCTTAGAATACATAATCATACACTTTGCAAGATTTTCTAGCCTTAGAGTAAATACTCAGTACATATTAAGGTAGCAAAAATCGCACAGCCTGCCTTATGATGAGCGGTTACTGTCAATGATTTTAAAAAACTATAAATGCATCATGCAGGAACATTGCGGCTTTCAAAAAATGGCGCAAACACGTATAAGTATTAAAAGGAATCTACTTAGCTACTTACTCGCATGAAGAAATCATACGTCATTATTATTAATTTGTATGAATTCTGAATTATATTATTATTTAGATTAAGCTTCTCAGCTTTTTGGGCTGGTATGTGTTTTAAACCAAGTGAGTCGGTTCATTTAGAATTGTGGTGGGTGTTTGGGTAGGGGATGTGAGGAATGCAATGATTTTGGGATGAGATCTGTGGATGAGAGAATGATAGGTATGATTTTAATTGTGTGTTGATGCCACATTTGCCGTATTTCATCATCAGATAGGGGCCAGTTGAAAATCAGCGCTGGGTACGTCATGCCCAGCATTATGCTGAACTGGTCCCATTCTTGGTGTAACCTAAATGTGCCCAATACAAGTACAAAATAATATAATAAATAAGACTGTTTAGTTTTAAGTTAAGTATGTTTGTGTTGCACAAATAATAAAATGTATTTTCTTTCTTTTCTTTCTTTCTTTCTTTCTTTCTTTCAAGTGGTATATATCTTTTCTGTGTATTTTTTCTTTATGTATTCAGAGTTAGGAATCGAAATATCTATTAAATGTGTGATAATTTCAGCTTTTAGTGTTAGTGTTATATCTGATCTATTGTTATATACATTGATAATGTTATTATTATTACGAATTTATTTTTTAATGACGGTTTTTTTGTGTATTGCACAGTCGCGTCTCAGACAAAAAAAGAATGACGAACGTCATCATTTTATTGTTGCCATTTTAATGTACGGACAACATATATATGTGTATAATTTATAATACTTCATTGGTTTCTATAGTTTTAATTGTTTTTTTTTTCAACTTAAGTAATAATTTGTGCAGGTACATAGGTAGCTATTTACCTTATCACTTATTGCTTGTAGTTAAGTAAAAAGATATCATATTGCTGCGATCTTTGACTCATCCATAGATAAGAAAGTAAATGGAGGTGGGGCAGTGGATTCTTGCCCAAATCTAATGCTATTGCAAATTGAACTACTGACAAAGAAATCAACTTTGTTTAAATAATTAGTGAAATTTACAGCCCACGTTCTTTTAGAGTTTTATATAGGTACCAAAAGGAATGGATGTCAATTAAATATGGGATAATTTGACTGACTGTCAATCTTCTTCGTCAATCTTTCAAGTATTGCAATTAAAATTCATGTTTGATGTTACAATACTGACCACAATATTATCGAGGTACGGGGAAACAAGGTCTGATTGCAGACTGTTAGTTGAAAAATAAACATATCTATATTATTTTCCATTCATAATCATATTTTATTATTCTAGTACCCACTTAGGTGCAAACCTAAAATTACATTTTATTTTTATAACTCGACCATAAAAGCATATCCTAAAGATGACCCATAATAGATTAAAATATCTTTACAACAAGACGAAAATATTTACCTATTCAAACAATCAGGGTAATACAAAGACCCGTTATATACAATTTAAGCCGATTACAGACAGTAAATGCATAAAAGATTATGATTAGACATCTTTTGACGTAAGTAATATGATTCAATATCATTATTTGCACTAAATCGGAGACGTTAAATTGATGTTGTTAGATAATAATCGATCTCATAATCTAAGTATATTACTTGTTTTATCGATAAATATTGGTAATTGAACAGCACTATGTTGTTAAAATTTGAAAAAAATAATAAATAAATATTCTAGGTTTATTCTACAACGCTATCCAGATCCAAGGTAAGCTTAAAGAGTTTATGGGTTCCAGAATCTCATTGCTTCTTTTATAGAATATAATAGGTGATGCATGCGTCTTCTGTTCTCGTTCTCGTAAGCTTATTATATTATTTTTACATAAAAGCATATTGTGGAACATCGGGATAGTAAAAAAATAGGTGAAGCGGTTCTCAAGTTTTTTAGCCCTTAGCAAAATCCGTTTTTAAATAGGTGGTAGGAGATTTATTGAGGTTCCATTGCATTCTTTAGACCTGAAAAATCAATCAGTCGCCTTAAAAATCTTGTAATTTTGAAGAGTTTTCTTACCTCTCTCAAATCCGTATGCTTGTCGAATCGCAAAGGGGTGTGCAACAAATCTGTTGGCAGCTAACTGGGTTCTTAAAATCTGACTGGAATTCAGCATTGGATCACTGTAGTAACTAAACGGAGGTGGTCTATCTAAATATCCAGGCTCCTTCCGACTATAGGGCCACGGCACATTAGCTTTTATGGGCATTGGATATAAAGGATATGTATTTCTTCTATGTTCTAGATTTGCTTTTGGCCTGTCATTGTTTTGTATTTCAGTTTCAACAGGTTTACGTTCATTTTCAACAATCTTGGGTTCATTTTCAACAATTTTAACTTCATTTTTAACAACCTTGACGTTCTCGACCGGTCTGACTTGACACGTAAGTGGTTTTGTTGGTTCCTGGCTTAGATTTTTGTAAGGTTTCTTTTTAACATCTTGTAGTATGTCCTCGATGAGGAACGATTTTTTTTGCTTACACGCGCACATGTTGGCGGTTTGACCGACACTGTCGAATTTTATCACTTATCTGTTACTGTTCAATATTATCAGTTACAACGTGGTAATTGATAGCTACTTATTTAATGGACGGGTTTAATCTCTTTCGATTAAAATGGTCGAAGGCACTTAGGTGTATTTTTCTAGGATGTCATGCGGGATTATCATCGATAGTGCTGATGATATGCAATCTGACTAGTTGAAAGCTTGTAATTAGCTGGAGGAGGAGGAGGTGTCAGGTCAATAATGGGTGACGTCCGGGTAATGTTGCATTATCGTTCTTTTGGCTGATAAGTGGTCCATTTGTTATACCTACATGATGGGGTTTTTGGAACTCGTAAAAACAACTGTATTTATTTTACATAACATAACATAAACTCACGCCTATATCCACGAAGGGGTAGGCAGAGGTGCTAGCACCTACGTTTCGCCAGTTTATGTTTAGGTCCTAATGTAATAGGTGACGAGCCTATTGCCATTAACCAGGCACTTATAAACCTGCGATAAATACATATTCTTCGAAAAACATCGAAAAGTAATTGGTGTGTGCCATGGTAAAATCTGGGATCGAACCCGAGACGTCGTCTCAGCAGTCCATTACCCATACCATTAGGCTACCGCGGTTATTTTTTTAAGTATTTTATTTATATAAACAGTTGCTGTGCCTAGAGTGGCCTACCCTGACGGCCTCGATAGATGTTTTTTCACCCACCGGCCGGCGCTTAGAAAACCCTGGATCGTATGAACGTGTGCCTCACACGTGTGTAAAGCGTTTCAGCTCTTTATCGTATCAGAAAATTCATCTGGTTAATTCATAATAATTCATAATTCATTTATTTGTTTGCTTGTTATGTGGTACAACAAAAGATGGAAATAAAAAATATAGTAATCAAGCACATTTCGCCATACAGTTGGCATGCAAACACAGATTATTAGGTATACAAAGCAACTAAAAAAATATTTCAGCCTTTGTTATATTCAAAGCTTTAATCTTTAACTTCAGACTAAATTCAAAACAGCAAGGACCTACCTTGCTGTTTCAAATGTTTGTTGGTATATACCTGATTAGAACCCTTTTTACCAGTAATCGGAAAACGGTATCTAACTATATTTATTTTGAAAAGAGATCAAAATAAACACCTCAACAAAGTCTAGGGAACAAGATGACCCCAATTATTTTTTTTCGTGTAAATCTTGTTTTGCAAATAACTGGCAGCAAATAAATAAAAATAGAATAAAGTAGATTACAGAGTTGTTCGAAATTTAAAAATAAATTTAAATAAGTAATGATTTTCGAATATGGAGGGAAAACTTTTAAAAGTGTTTGATTGTGCAGTTTCTCTGAGGCAAAATAAAAATTATTTTTTTTGATTGTAAATAACGTTTATTAATAATAATACGTCTTTTACGTATGGTTTGTGCATTTTTGTGACTGTAGTCATCATGTCACGTCGTCATTTAAGTCGCGAAGAGATGTTAAGGGCTGTTGGTATGCTGCAAGCTGGACGAACTCAACGCGACGTAGCGGATGCTGTCAACACCCAACCAAGCGTAATTTGCAGATTATGGGCACGCTACTGTACAGGTCTACAGGGGATGTTGCCGAACGTCACAGGGGACGAAATAGGGTTACTACCCCGCGACAAGATCGTTTCTTGCAAAATTCCGCAAGACGGCAACCCACGATTACTGCTCGTCAGTTGGTCACAGGCCTCCAGTCTCAGCATCAAGTGGTTATTAGCGATCAAACTGTCAGAACAAGACTACACGAAGCCAATCCTTATGCTCGCAGACCGCTTAGGGTTCCAGCTCTTCGACGTGGAAATCGAGGTCGTCGCTTATTGTGGGCTAACGCACATTTACAGTGGACCGACCATCAATGGGCACGGGTTCTGTTTTCCGACGAATCTTGCTTCGGTTTTCATCCTGATTCGAGAAGAGTGCGTATATGGCGAGTTCCTGGACGTCGGAGTCGTCTCCAGAATCCGCAAGAAGTTCATCCTTACCAAGGTGGAACAATCATGGTATGGGCTGGAATTCGCCTTGGTGGAAGGACCGACCTCGTTTGGATACGGGGCAATTTGAATGCAAACCAATACATTCAGGAGGTTATACACCCCATGGTAATCCCTCATCGACAGCAGTTCGGTCAAGATTTTATGTTCATGCAAGATAATGCACGGTCACACACCGCGAGGGTAGTGGTCAATGCGTTAAGCGAGCACAATATGACGACGTTGGAATGGCCTGCTCAGTCTGCCGACCTCAATCCCATAGAGCATGCCTGGGATTTGCTTGGGAGAAGAGCTTTCAGTGATTCTTTGGAAAATCTGAACACTGAAGAACAACTTTTTTTACACCTTCGCAGTGTATGGAGCCATATTCCACAGACGATGATTGACAATCTCATACTAAGTATGCCACGCCGTTGTCGAGCTGTTGCTAATGCTTTAGGAGGTCCTACAGATTATTAAAAACGTTTAAAGTACGGTTAATTACTGTATTTCTTACTACCTCGTTATTTTTGTGCCTAATCATAGAAGGTTGTAATACTCAATATTGGCACTATTCAATTCTTTCTTAAAAAAAAAAAAAAATTGGTATGAAAATGTTTTATTAAAATTAAAATTAAAAACGGTATAAAAATACCCTTCTATTGATATAAAACACTCACTATTACAAGAAAGGGTTTTTAAATAAAAACTAGAAATGTCCTTGTTCCCTAGACTTTGTTGATGTGTGTAGATTGAACGTTTCAATGGCAACATCTTTACTATAGGATTAAAATAAGTACTTGCGATGATAGTAATCAAATATTAGAAACTGTTAACGTACACATCTAGTATGTTGACGATAAAGAAATGGGTGTGGGGCACCACCATAATTATTAGGGGGCCCACCAAAATTTTGAAGGTGGCCCCACCAACATTTTGAGGAGGCCCAAGCTAATCTCACCTGCGGGCCGGCACACTTGTTGATTGATATTGATAGTCAAGGTACTGTTACCGACTTTGTGTGGTAGTCAGACAGCAGTCGCTTCCGTAAAAGTCAATACATAATAGAAAAAGAGAAATAGGAAGGGCGCGAATCCCTACCGATGTTCCTAACACAAGCAATTTAGCTTAATTGTATCGGTTAGCAGGAATACCCTAGTAATTTTGATACCAATGGTCAAGATCTGACCTAACATTGACCTTCACCCGTTTGTTTACCGGATGAAAAATATATTTTAGCGAATGAAAAGTATTGCTGAATACATACCAATAGAGTTGTCTAAAAATATGATCAAACAATTATTTACTTAAAATTATGAAATGTTTTTTTTCTCAATTTCACTTCGTGCTTTCCGGCAGAGTATATGATAGGGCTATTTAACATCAGATATACAGCCCAGACTCAGCCTTAGATGCATGGCTTGCGTCAACAATAGTCTCCAGAATATGGCAATAGACTAACCCCCGATTATGTGGGACCGAATACAATTATTGGTGAAATGTGGGTGTTAATTCACCTCTGCCTAACCCTTCAAGGATAAAGGCGTGATTATGTATGTTTGTAATTTCACTTATCTTGTCTGCCAAAAAATGAACCTACAATAAAGAGTATACAATGTATACTACGTATAATAGCTAGGTAACCTACCATTTTCTGCTACCTACTACCTTGTTGCCGTGTGCAAACAGGAAACAGGTTACAAGATTTCATTGCGAATTCAGTAATATAGGATTGCATGTGAAAATCTTGTGATGAATAACTCTCTTACATTTTTTTTTCTTAAAAAGAATATTAGCAACTGCAATCCTTACTAATATTATAAATGTGAAAGTAACTCTGTCTGTCTGTCTGTCTGTTACGCTTTCACGCCTAAACCACTGAACCGATTTTGCTGAAATTTGGTACAGGGGTAGATTAGATCTTGGGAAAGGACATAGGCTATGTTTTGTCGCGATAACCGACATCTACGCGGGCGGAGCCGCGGGCAAAAGCTAGTTACTAATATTCCCTCTAACCCCTTCAACTAAGCTAAATTGCTTGTGCTAGGAGTGGGTTTACGTCGGTAGTGTAATGCCCAGTATTCGAACCCGGGTCCTCTCGATCGAAAGGCAGACTCCTTAACCACTAAGCTACCGCCGATATTGTAATGTACATGTCAATACATATGATTACTGTTTAAGTAAGTTTTAAAGACCAAAATTTTACATTTCTCAATTTATGTGTTTACTATTTCATATGCATAAAATATAAATTACACCTTCGTTAAATTGTAATGCTTAGCATTCCTGTAAACTGCCGACTTCCGAGTATAACTTTATGTATTTTAGAAATTAGAAATATTTGTTTGGTTGTATTAAGCTAGTAGGTACCACTGAACACTTTGACACGATATTTAATAGGTACCTATTATCACAATCTATCTACCTCATTTTATTTAAAGATAAAGATACTCCATTCGTTTGGGTACTTAACCAAAGGAATGCTACTACATGATTATGTACATAATCATGTAGCGACTTTTTCTAAAAACTCATATTAACTCATATTTTTTAGACGCTTCTCATGACCAGAAGGCTAGCCTCTTTTTAGAAAAGAGACTAAGCATTGCCATACAACGTGGCAACGCTGCCAGTCTTCTGGGAACGCTACCACAAGAGGCATGCGATGCGGAGGTATTCCACGACGCATTTTAATTATTCTTAGTTATAAGTTGTATGTTTAATAATTATTTTAGTTCTATTGTATCTAATTTATGAATATTCCGAATGCGAATATAAAAAATAAACTATTCAAAATATAAACTATATTCAAAAAATAAACTATTCAAAAAATAAACTATTCAAAAAATAAACTATTCAAAAAATAAACTAGGCTAACGGACTGGCTAGCTAGTGGTTCAATTTCAGTTTTTAGTCTTTAAAATGAGTTTCTAAACAGTAAAAATATTAATAAACTTAGTTATCAAATAAAACATTAAAAAGACACTTCAAGAATGTTTACATTTAGTTAAGTAGCTACCTAACCGAATTAAACCAGCGAAATAATCATATTTCAATGGTTTATTTTTACATTATTTAGTGTTTCTATTTTATTTCTTGACATAATTGTAAAATTTTGACGTTCATATGTGCTCTTTGTGTGCCTAAATTGAATAAATGAAATTGATTCTTTGATTCTTTGAATGGAGTTTAGGATTCAATGTAACTTTAAGCACGTACAATAACCGTTTGCAATCACCGCAAGCCCCCATCTTCGCACAACTCGTATAGCTGTCTCTCAAATAGATTTTCTCTTTAAAAACAAAGGGAAAATTCCTACGTCCGTGTTTCGCCCTCTTTCCCCCCGTAATTAATGAGAAGAGTTTTTCTACCTTTTGTTGCTGCAGGAAGGGCGGCTAATTGTCTCTAATTAATTGGGCCTGGGGTATTTTTAACCCCTTTTATTCCCTTTGTCTGTTGTACTTGGCTCAAATACAGCGGTCGACAATTGGAGAGTTTACCCTGATTTAGAATTTTGGCTAGTTAATTGGCCATTCATTGCTTTTTGTTTGGCGTGTCTTTATTGACCGATTCGTGAGTTATGTAAGTGTCAGATGATAATAGGATTATCTAATAAATACTTGATTATTATTATTAATAATTTGGATTTGGTGCTTTCGTGTAATAACGTGATATGAGATATAAATAGGTTATATCAGCTTTGCTTAGGATTAATAAAAATGTAATCATACAAAATATGTTTGTAGTATATGTTTCAACGTATTTAGGTATTAAGTTTACCTTTTGCACGTACCACCTTTCTTAATTTGTATTTTATTTGACTTTTTTTTTGGTTTTTATGTATAAGGGAGCAGGGAGCAAAGGAAAGATGGGACGCCCCTTAACCAGATGGACTGGGACCAACTGGGGCTAACGACCAATAGACCTGAAAATGGTGACTGGGATAATCTGTACCATACAGATCAGACAGACCTGTGTCCGGCAGTGGACTGCGAGAGGGTCAATCAATAAGCCTATCGCAGTTCACAGCTGGACATAGGCCTCTCCCAATGTTGGGAGGCTTTGGCTTACTGTTTCCACGCTGGCCAGACGGGTTGGTACAGGGTTTTATTTCAAGTTTTCCTTCTCTCGCAGTGATATCGTCTGCGTATTGTTTCGTTAGTCGCCTCTTACGACACCCTTCGGATGAGATGGGGTGGTGATACTTGTATTCTTTCTCCGTCACCACACGGATCATGCGAGAGGCTAATCGATTTCAAATATTGTCTTAATTGATTTTTACTTCCGACTTTTACTAAGTCTATATACCAATATACCTATCAATCAAATATAAAAAGCAGATCTGAAATGAAAATGAAAAAAAATGAAAAAATCTAGAGGATCTAGAGTGTAATTTAAACTGGGAAACGCGACGGGGATTCGGGGATTAAAATGGTGGCTTTCCTCGTTGATCAAATGGTTAGTTGTATGTTTGAAACGAGAACAATTTTTAATTATTTATAGTCTTTAAGTCACTCTCTGTGCTCGTGATTTAATTGTACTTACTTATAGTTTCGTGATTTAAAATCGAAGCAAATAACCTTGCTCATATTTTGTTGAATAATTAGTTATCCGTTACTCCTGCTCCTACAATATTGCTATTACCCTAAGTATATCTGTTTTTCAGTAATTCCATTTTAAGTACGGGTATTAAAAGTAAATTAATTATATCTTGTACGATAAGATTAGAAAAGAATCGATCGCCTATCCTGTTATCAGTTAATTTGAAGATTACGTGTTGTTTTTTTTCAAATATCGTGTTCATAGCCGATTTATATAATAAAGCCGATAATACTGGGCGTGAATACGGAACGAGTGCAGGGACATCGGTGCATCAGTAGGGGGCAGAGGACCCGAGGGGACATCTCGGGATGAGCCGGGCGCCGAGTGATGTCAGTGGCAAGTTCGTCTCCGGTAACTGATGAAGCAATATGGTGTGTGGTTTTAGTCCGTTCGAGCCCTCCACGAGTCGATTGGATATCCGCACTATAAAAAAGAGGAACTGAGTACTGGAGATTATTGTTAGTTGGAAAAAAAAATCTGAAACTCGTATTTTTATTTATTTGTGTTAGCAACTTTTTTATTATTGGTTTGCCGAAAAGTTGCCGATCTTAATTTGTCAAGAATTTAATTCTACACAAAAATGTTTTCATAAATTTTTTTGGTGAAAGAAAAGTTTGTTCGAAATTTTTACAATTTTTATAATTTTTTCAAACCAACGTGAATTAAAAACAATTAAACTTAAACGCAAGTGCAAGTAATAACTTCACAAAGTATTATCTCAATCAGATTAGTAGGTACGATAACGTATAAAAAACTAACAAACAAACAAATTGATTGATTATATACGGAACCAGGATACATAAATATCAGATCGAAGGCAATTTAAAGAAAGGACACGTGAAGAGTACCTAAACCTGGCGAGCATTTCTTTTTTTTTAAACAACTTAGGTGGTTAACAAGCACAAGCATACGGCCTACTTGATGGAAATTGGTTACCGTGAACATGTGTAAACGCCAGGGGAGCCAAACCCGCGCTGCCGACCCTGAAAGAAACAAGAGTTTCTGTGCCAAAATCAGGATAAGCCTTTAGTTTTCCATTTTTTATTAGACCTGACCGGTTTCACCTTACAGCATCCTCAAAGGTTTACAATGACATTTAAATAGTCTTTGGTCTTCCCACAGACAGCACAAAAACACATGTTTGAAAACAATTACGATAATAAATTTACGAAAAAAAAAATATCTAAGTATGTTTATCCGCATTCTAGATCCCATAACACAAGCTAGTTAAGCTATGCTTACTATGGGTCTAAATAGCGTTGTGTAGAATGTCGTGGAATATTTATTTATTTATTTATTTATAATTATGAAAGTAGAAGAATATATGGCAGGAAACTGTAGTCTCTGCCTACTACACTGGTAAAAAGACGTACAAACAGTCATAAACATACAGTCATGTTTGTATACGGAACCCACAACGGTGTTTGTACACAAGAATCAGAAATATTTATAGCACATATTAAACCATTAAAAAGCTGTTTCTATTAACTAGTATCTACGACAAAATCGCGCCGATATTTGTCTTCAATAAATTGTTTTAATAAAAGTTGTATTATGTTAATTTTGTCTCATGCCAGCTTCCAACATCTCCTACTGATCATATCTGCGACTTAAATGATGTCGATGCCTCTAATTGGTTTCTTTTTATTAAATTTAATATGACATTCAGAATCAAGCATTTATTTATTTAAATTAAGGAAAGAAGGCGGGTATTTGTTTATTTGAGACTGACATGGTCATTCACATTTAGATTGCTATTATCGAGGCGTTTAACATAATTTTTATGTTTATCGTATAGACCAGTGGTGGCTAAACTTGTTTTATGGGGGGCCAGAAAGTCTAAGAAATTTTAGAGGTGGGCCAGAATTTATATTTTGGGATACAACCCCATGCCCCGTCGGCGGGGGTGGTTAAGAATTTGTTGTAGTGTTCGAGCAAATCTGTAAAAAAAGGCAAAATCGATATGTCAATCTTTTTCCCTTCACCACGCTTCTTTGCCTATTCGTCTATTATATTAATAATAATAATAATGACATCTTTATTGTACACCAATTACACTAGAATGTGTGATATACGTTCCGTGGCACGTACAGATGGCGGCCTTATCGCTCTGCGGCAATTTTTTACAGACAACCATAGGATGGAAATAAGAAAATAGGAGAAGAATATTTTAGGGCAGTTAGGTGTACATAGAGAATATATAAAGAAAATAATATAATAATAATGAAAAAGAAAACACAATAGCCATAGGTAAATACAATTATAGATATAAGTATATAAGCATACACACTATATATATCTTAGAAAAAGTCATAATACATTAACACAAACATTTTTTTTTTTTTTTTTTTTCTCTTCGCATGGACCTGCGATCAGTCATCTAGACTATAATCAGGTAAGTTGTGAGTGCTTGGCGTTTGGTGATTCAGAGCCACTGCTCCGTCTCCCCTTATTAAGTCAACACGTCGGATCTTTTGAGTCTTCCAATCGGGTTTGGCTGCAAAAGCATACTGGATAACGGGTTTGGGTGAGTTGTCAAGCGGTCCCTGTAGTTGGCTGAGTATTGTTTGACTTCATCCAGGATGGTTGAGATTCCCAGGTATTCGTGGATTTCCGAATTGCGAGCATACCAGGGTGCAGAGGAAAGTACCCTTAGAATATGGTTTTGAGCTCTCTGCAGGCACATGATGTTAGATTTGCTGGCTGTCGACCAGAGTTGGACACCATATGTCCAGATTGGTTTTATTATGGAGCAATATACCCTTAGCTTGTTAGATAGGGATAAGGCAGACTGTCTACCGAGGAGCCAGAGTAGGTTTTTAAATCTCAGGTTAATTTCATTGCGCTTCGTTTTTATATGATCTTTCCATGTCATCCTTCGATCCAGGTGAAATCCTAGGTATTTAACGCAGGTTGATTGGGGCAGTGTGTTGAGGCCTAGGATGTCCGGGGGGCAGGATTCACGTCTTAGGGTAAATGTGATGTGGTGAGACTTTGGGGCGCTTGCTTTTATGCGCCACTTGGTAAGCCAAGCACTGGTGGCATTTAGCTGAGATTGCAACAGTCTACTCGCCTCAATTGGATCACTGTTACAACTGAGGAAGGCTGCATCGTCGGCAAATGTTGCTACAGTTGTTTCGGGCGACTGGGGAAAGTCACTAGTGAATATGTTGTAAAGCACCGGACCAAGTACTGAGCCCTGGGGCACTCCTGCTCTGCAGTCGAAGAGGGAAGATCTTGCGTCACGAAGCTTGACTTGAAACTTTCTGTCACTCAGGTAAGAGTCCATCAGCAGGTAGTAGGAGTGTGGAAGGAAGTTTTTAATTTTGCAGAGTAGCCCTTTATGCCAAACCCGGTCAAAGGCCTGTTGTATATCGAGAAATGCAGCCGAACAGTATTCTTTCTTTTCCAGACACTGCCTAATTGTGTAATAGACTCTGTGGACTTGTTCTATGGTTGAGTGGTGCTTCCGGAAGCCAAACTGGTGATCAGGTATCACGTGGTCCATATCTAGGCAGGGGGATAATCGTAAGAGGATGATCCTTTCCCATAATTTTGACAACACTGGCGTCAAACTAATAGGCCGATAAGAAGAGACTTCGTTAGGAGGCTTGCAAGGCTTTTGGATCATAACGATTTGAGATGTTTTCCAGAGTGCAGGAACATGTGAGGTTCTCAGTGTGGCGTTTATAAGAATGGTCAAAAAGACGACGCACCTCCTAGGGAGCTCTTTCAGTATCCGGGGGGTGATCAAATCAAATCCAGGTGCTTTGTTAGGGTCCATTTTGGCTATTTCGCTTGCTATCTCCCTTGGTGAGGTAGACCTTAACGGCAGGCATAGTTGTAGATCTTGCCTTAGGACTTGATCTATTTCCGGATCTTCAGGAACATCCGTATTGTTGGGTTTAAAGACTCCAGCTAGGTATGTAGCAAAGACCTGGGATTTTTCTTGGTCAGTTCGTGCCCATTTGTTTCCGGATCTAATAGGCGGAGAGCACTGTTGCGGCTGTGGGAGGTACTTAGTTGCCTTCCAGAGATTGTGGGTTCCATTAGCATTTGGAGACATTTTAACCAATCTCTGTTTGAGGGATTCGTTCGCAGCATCAGCCAGAAGATCTTTGAGTTCTTTGATTGCTCGGTTTAATCTGGTTTTATCCGCGCGCCTGTGGGACGTCTGCCAAATTCTGCGAAGGCGACGTTTTTCAGCGATTTTCTTCTTGACAACAAGAGGGATCGGTACCCCATGCGATGGATTCTTCAGTTCAGGAGTACTAGACCAAGCCGCCACTTGGATCAGGTTTGTGATGTGTAAACACGCGTCATCTACTTCCTCCCTGGTTTTAAGTGGGACATTGAGGTTTATGTTTGAGTCCAGGAACACCCGAAAGCATCTCCAATCAGTTCTGTGATTGTGGAGATGGTCAGTCTGAGTGTCACTGGGTATGGCCCCTGGACTAATTGTTAGTAAGACAGGCGAGTGGTCAGAGCTACCATCGAGACTTGACTTTATGAGGGTGTTCTGTACGCTGATACCCTTTGTGATAAAAAAAAGTCTAGCAGATCAGGTGTTTTATTGCGGTCCGTGGGCCAATATGTAGGCTCCCCGGTTGACATAGCTAATAGGTGATTTGCGTCTATACTCATTTTCAGTTCACGCCCTCTAGTGACTGTTAGTCTAGATCCCCAATATGAATGCTTGGCATTCCAATCACCACCAGCAATGAATCGGTTGCCCAGTGTCTTGAAGAAGTCAGTAAACATTTTCTCCTTTATGGTGTGGCGTGGAGGACAGTATACCGCAGAAAGATTAAGGGATCCCGATCGGTCTTCCACCCTCACACTCGTGGCTTGAAGATAGGGGGCCGTTGGGGAATCCAAGAGGCAATGCTTCACACTGTTTTTGATTACTATTGCGGTGCCAGAATGGGCCCCACCATCAGGATGGCAGGTGAAATACACGGAATATCCTGGGCTGCATATTCGGCTTCTTGTTGTAGTATGCGATTCAGAAATAAGGCAAGCGTCAATTTTATTGGATTTGATGAGCATCTCAAGTTCGTTTTTATTAGGGGCAAGGCCGTTGATATTCCAAGTAGCAATGAGTAGGGAAGTCATTTTGTAAGTTTAGAGACGAGAGTGGTGATAAGACTCACTAAGGAGCCTATTTGTTGTATTAGGAGATCCATTTTCTCGCTTTGTTTGAGTAGGATATCTTCCAGCTTGTTGTAGGATTGTATGTATTGTGTAACACAAACATAAATTTACTTCATTCTACCTTATTATTCCACTCTTTCATAGAGACAGGTAGTATTCCTTGACGAGTCTATTGAACACAGGCAAGGACTGAGCTCGCCTGACAGTCACTGGCAAAGCATTCCACAACCGAGCCGCCTGAACCGAAAAGGATTTGTCAGCAAAGTTGGTGGAATGGCTCGGTATTTTCAACCTTAGATTCTCCGATGATCTCAAAACTTGTCGAGTGAGTGTCGTGTAAGAACTCAAATCGCTGTTTCAGGTAAGAAGGAGTTGGTGGGTTAAATAAAATGTCGTATAGTAAGCAGAGAATATGCGCATTCCAGTGAAGGCGTATAGGTAACCACTTGAGCTTTTTTCGAAATTCTGAAACATGATCATATTACGAATCGTAAACAAATATTTTCTCTTGTCTCTCAAGCTTGTTAAGTTGGTCTTCAGTGAGATCTAGATAGCTGGCATCAGCATAGTCGAGAATAGGAAAATAAGAGATTGTGCAAGCGCAGTCTTAGTGGCAGTGGGTAGAAAATTTTGAAGCCTACGCAGGGACCCTGCCGCTGCAAATACTTTACGCCTTAGTTCCAGGAGATGCGGCCCCCAGGATAAGCGACTATCAATAACAATCCCCAGATTTTTTACTTTGTTGCTATATGGGATTATTGTTCCATTGCAAGTCACTTGAGGTAGGGTTAACCAATCTTGTTATCAATCAACCTGGAGCTCCCGACAATAATGACTTGTGTCTTGCACGGATTTACTTTTAGACCGTACGAGGCACTCCAGCAGCATATCGATGTTAGGTCAGTATTTACTGTATTGACAGCTACCGCCAGTTTGTCCAGCGGGGCCCGAGAGTATATCTGCAGGTCATCAGCATACAGGTGGTAGGAAGAAAATAGTTCGTCGGTGATAGAGTTTATAAAAACTGCAAAAAGTAGGGGAGATAAAATGCCGCCCTGTGGTACACCAGTGGTTGTTGTAGACCAAGAGGAGATGGATTCTTTGACACATACACGCTGCCGGCGACCAAACAGGTAACTACGAAACCAGTCAATCACCGTTGGAGATATGTTAAGAGTGCTCAATATACCAAATAACACGTCGAAATCTACGGTATTAAATGCGTTACTGAAGTCCAACAAAGTTAGTACTGTCAACTCACCGCTTTCCATACCTGATCTGATATCTTCTGTAATATGAACTAAAGTAGTAGTAGTAATGTGACCAGGACGAAATCCAGATATTTACACTGGACTTTTTCTGAACTACCAAAATATAATTATCGCGGGCCATAGACTATTTAAGTCAAAAGCGGGCCAGATTAAGTGCTTGCGCGTGCCGAATTTAGCTCGCGGGCCGAACTTTGCCCATCATTGGTTTAGACTTTTATGTACAGTATGTCAGCAAAGTTTATATATTATTATTTTGTTAAAATAGGCAAACAATACATACTAATGTAGTACTTACTTACTTTCCGAGAAAAAATGTTGGACTGATGTTAATTAATGGCTATGAAATCTATCGAGTCACTGAACTTGAACAATGATCTGGGTGCTATAGGCTCAATTTATGTTATAATTTTATGTAACAGAGTCAATTTATTTTCATTTTTTTACACAACTTAAGTGGCAAACAAGCATGATAGAAAGTGGTTACCGTGACCTATGAACGTGTGCAACACCAGGGGAGTCACACTCGTGCTGCCGAATGAGTAAGAACAGAGAGTTTCGGTGCCGTCAGTGGAGAAGACACAATCAGGACAAGCCTTTAGTCTGCCCACTGACAACACAAAAACTCTCCAGTGAGCTCTGGCTTCCCTACACACTGCCGGGAACATAACACGAGGTTATTATAGCCGCGGTATTCTGTAAAGTGGAGGTACTTCCCCAGACGGACTGCTTAATTGCTCTAATAATAGTCTATTTTTCATATTTTAAAATAGTATAATTAAAAAAAAACCTTTTTCAAAAAAGTTACTGAAAGCAATGTAGGTATTTAAATCAGTGCATGCATTTAAAATCATCATAATTCTTTTAATCAGTTAATTTTAATAACCCATCTAGAGATGATTTCCTTGTATGAACGACAGTAGAACTAAGAAGGATTAAAAAATAATCAATTATACTCTATCACTTCTTCATAAGTCCAATTAACAATGTTCAAGTCAGTATTCTCTCACCTAAATATACCATCAAATGCTTTACTTTCATCAAAAATAAACTCCATTGCGCTTCATACACAGGTGTTTTAAAAGTCAGCAGTTGAAAATCGTCAATGTATGTTGAATAAAAAAGAATCGTCCTAGTGATTAGAGGTGTCCCGTAGCAGTTAAATCGAGAATTGGTGGACAGTGGCACGCTGAATCGATATAGATAATGGGCGATTACTTAGAGCGAGTTGACAACCCTACGAGATGGTAGGGATGGGAACATCCCTGGTCGACATTTTGTTAGTGAAAACGTTATGAAAATCGAAAATAATTTAACTGCACTGAAAATAACTCTGGAATAGATAAGTTGACTCTGAAATCACGAAAACTAGTCACGAAAGTTGCATTTCTCGATAATTTATGAATGATATTGAAATAAGAAAGCAACAGGATGCTGTTTTTCGTATTTGCGAAAGTACCAAAAGCTAAACGAAACCTACCTTCTTACCTTTCTCGTGATAACCGAGTGAAAGCTGAGATTCCATCCTAAACTACATTCATATTTATATTATAAATGCGAAAGTACCTGCGTCAGTATGTTAGATTTTACGCCTAAACCACTGAACCGATTTAGATGAAATTCGATATAGGAGTACATTAGACCTTGAGAAAGGGCCTATGCTATGTTTGCCGACGTCCACGCGGGCGGAGCCGCGAGCAATAGCTAGTTAGTGATATATAAAAATCTATACAAAACTATGACGTTTGGCTGAAAAATATATTGGTTCATTTTAATAGTCTATCTGGATTGCATTACATACCTACGTCTATCCCGTAAAACTATGGCAATTCACATCAAGAGATAGAATTGGAGTACGCCGTGCTCCAAACTGGCTTTGAACACAACCGGAACTAGCGTTATGATGATGATGATAATTAGCCTATCGCTGTCCACTGCTGGACAAAGGCCTCTCCCAATATAGGCAGGCTTTAGCGTACTGTTTTCACGCTGGCCAGATGGGTTAGTACTGGACTTTATTTCGAGTTTTCTTTTGCTCGCAGTGATATCGTCTGCGCATTTTTCAGTTAGTCGTCTTTTACGACACCTTTTGGATGAGATAAGGTGATACTTGCATTCTTTCTCCATCTCACAAGGGCGGGTTAATAGTTAGTGTGGTTACAAAAAGTCAACCAATTACAATTGATGAATGTTAGTGAACATTACATCAGCACGTGACAGCTTAACATCTATTCGTAACCCTTATCTACATACTTTAGTAGTACTTAGATAATATTTAAAAGTAATCATTGTGATAACTCTTCAAGAATGCTGCTAATCCATAAATCCGAAAAATTTATATAATAAATCATACCTGTTCACAAAGTGACCTCGATAAGCAATTCAACAAAATGAATTATTTTATCGACTATCGATATCTTACTTAATCGCGTCACTACGACAATCTTTTTGTATTGATTTTGACTTTATTTTTATTCGGCGGCCCACCTGTATAGCAACCGGCCAAACGTGAAAGTTCCGTGTTATTACCGCGGGCGTTACGTCTCATGTACTACAAGAAATGGTCGAGTAGTATTTTCACATCATTTCATATTACCCTTTGATAGAATTATTTAATGTTTGTCAAAAGTTTGTGCGTTTATTTGAGTTTAGCTTTTGATATGAATATTTAGATCCGCAGTTAATTTGCATTTTTTTATGTAGCTTTGATATGTATTTTGCTATTTGTTTAGATAGATTTGTTTATTATACAATGATCTATGATAATTTAAGATTACTAAATTTTAAACTTTACATGAAGTAGTCTCCTAGGCTCTTAAGATCAATCTCAACTGGACGGCGGGACATTTTTAAAAAAAAATTTTTTTGTGCCACTTAGTTGGCAGACAAGCACACGGCTCACCTGATGGAAAGTGGTTACCGTGACCTATGGACGTCTGTAACACCAGAGGAGTCACAGTCGCGCTGCTAACCCTGTAAGTACAGAGTTTCTGTGCCGTCAGTAGAAGACAAAGCAGGACAAGCCTTTAGTCTTCCCACTGACAGCACAAATTCTCCAGTGAGCTCTGGCTACCCTACTCACCGCTGAGAACACAACACGAAGTTATTGTAGCCTCGGTATTCTGTAGGGCGGAGGTACTACACCAGTCGGACTGCTCAATCGGGCGGAAATACCGCCATGTCCTACCTCCTATAAAAAGTGTTGAGGATTGGGAGGTCAGATGCTAGTCACTCCCATAAAAACAGCATAAACATCTTTAAAGACCGATGGTTTCAAGGCAGAATCAACTAACACACAGTATGGCTGAGTATGGCGGCGATGTAATTTTTAGTTTCGAGTGTTATTATGACTTATTTTCTGGCGTTGGCTCTATCATCAGATAGTGTCAAACTAATGTGTTTTCATCCGGACGTCACTTCCTTATACACTTCACATCGAATAAGACAGTTAACAGTTGGTTTAATACAACTTATAAAACTTGTTTACGGGCATATTTGGTGTAAAGCTAATAAAAACCTCTTAATCTCACATTCATTATTTAAGTATTTCAGTTTCCGGGGACGAGTTGGGGACTCGCCGGTGCTTACACCCGAGGAGAGGGCCAGACCGAGAGGGATGGCTCTGGGTTGGCTGGGGTGCTAGGGATATGCTTGTTAACCTCACCTTCGGCAACCAAAAAGACCCACGTGTGTCGTCCGTTTTATTTGGTTCGAGTCCCACATAACCTCTCCCATCGGCTCCGGTGGTGGGCGTATCCGTAAAAAAAGTTGGTGAAAATTAGTATTTGTGTCGTGACGGTAAAAGAATACGAATATCATCACCCCATCTCATCTGCAAGGTGTCGCAAGAGACGAGTGAAAGAAAAATACGCAGACGATATCATTGCGAGTGAAGGAGAACTCGAAATAAAATCCTGTACCAACCAAAGCCAAAGCCTCCTGAAACATTAGAAGAGGCATATGTCCAGCAGCGAAAGGCTAATACACATATATATGTAAAATATTAGTTTTTCAACTGGACACGCCAAGGTTTTTAGGCGTGTCCACTCCACCCAGCGAAACTTAAAATCACTATTTAACTATCTTAAACTTTAACGGATTTTTGACGAAATCCGGCCTTAAAAAGTAGAGCAAAATTAATATCACCTTACGATCGGAAGCGTAGTGGTTAAGGAGGCGGCCTTACGATCGAGGGGTCTTGGGTTCGAGACCTCAATGAACTAACGCGTGTGTGATTGGGCTATGAAAAAAAATTACAGGAATTGACAAACTTATGTATATATAAATTGCTGTTTGTCTAATATTGGCGTATTCATCTGAAATAATATATAATGAAACAGTTTTTATTGCCAAATATTGTTACAATAAAAATGCCTGTGTTAATAGCCTGCTTTATCAAAATGCAAAAATTTGTTAACTGCCATCGTGGGAAGGATAAATGAGAGTAATTAATAGATCCTCTTTCATATTGCTTTGCTATTTTTCCCCAGAAATTCATCCCTACAGCTACCCTTAGATGAGGTGTGCCCTCCGACCTCTCAAGTTACTTAACCCAAAAGATTTCGTACAAATGTTTTGTGCTTTGTACAGCCGTTGAGATAGAAATGGACTGGTTTTTGTGTGAAATATAAAACATATTTCTTAATGAAATTTATGAGGCTTTGCTAAACGCAAAGACTCGTGGCAGGCGGAGCAATAAAACGTGCAAAAGAGACAGCGCACATCATGTTCTCTGTCGCACTTGCACTGTTTATGGATGACGTCATACAGACACAGAGATGCGCTTTGTTTGTGTACATGCGTTTATCGATAAAAACAGGTTTGAAATGGGGATATTTGAAATGCCATAAATAATAAAACTGTTTATTGGTATTATTAATTTATTCTTGAAATGATTACAGGCTAATCGTCATCATCATCGTCCGTGTCGCTATCATTGACATTTATTATTAGCCGTTCGCATAAAAATGATTTTTTCAAGTCCTGTTCTTGCAGAGTTTCAGCGTGACGCACACATTTTTGCCAATTATCTACAGTTACATTTTCGATAGCTTCATTTGTTAATTTTTCCACATCAGCTATTTTAAACGTTTTGTTTTTTTCTGCCACTTCTCCTTTTACCTGCGCCCAAATTAGCTCGATTGGATTGTATTGGCAATGATATGGTGGTAACCGAATAACTTCGTGACCGTATTCGTTTGCTAGTTGGTCCAAATGGTAAGTCTTTTCTCCTCGATTTGCTTGTATTTTTAGAAGAAGTTCATCTTTAAAAGCAGATTCTGAAAAAGGTATATTATGCTGCCGTAACCATTCTTGAATTTCTGCTTTTGTCGATCTAGTTGTCGGAACTCTATTTATTTGTTTGGAATGGTAACTGGCGTTATCCATGATTAATATTGAAGGCTCTTCGAGGCTTTGAAGTAGTCGAGTAAACCAGTCGGTGAAACCCTCAGCATCCATTTCGGTATGATAATCTTCATTTTTGCTTTTAACTGCACGAAAAACCCATTTAGCACCTGGCATAAACCCGTACTTTTCACACCCTGCGTGACAAACAATAAGTCTGCTACCTTTTCCTATCGGTTTCTTTAATCCGCCTTCATTATTTTCGTCAACCCATACGCGTTTCCGGGAATGATTTTGATTCACCCAGGTTTCATCTATATAAATTCTGGGACGTGTATCTCCGCTTTTTTTCAAATCGTCTAGTTTTCGAAGAAACTGCAGTCTGGCGCTGACAATATCTCGTCGTTCCATTAGTTGTTTTCTTCCATCTGGTGCAATTTTAAATCTGTACCCAAGGTCATGTAAAATTGTTCTCATAGAAGACACACTGCACTTGAAACCGTCAATTCTCTCCATTGCAGCTGTTAAAATCTTTTTTGCTGTCGGAAACTCTCTTTTTGCATAGAAGGAAAATACAATCTGCTTAATTACGCTTTTATCAAAGCCGTCCAAACCTGTCACTGGCCGTGGTTGACACACTTGTTCCCGGGGAGATGTTATTTCATCAGAAGCACTCTCTTTTTTTATTCTATCGACAGTTCTTAAACTAATACCACAAATCATTGCAGTTAGTTCTCGAGGCTTGTCAAAGTTAAGTTCCTTTAACTTGACAGGATCTTCTTTTAGCTCCTTCAAAAAACTTAAAACATTTTTTATTACAACACGACTTTGTTGTTGAATATTTCCCTGAAGACTTGTAATATTATTTTTAACAAACGACTCCATCTCGAAAGAAATTATCAATTGAAATGATTATGATGTACGAGTAACTTAGTCTTTAATACAAAACAATTAGTCAAACCGAGGGTTATCTATTATCTAATTATTTCTAATTACCCTCATTACATCATATGTAATTAAGTAAATGTAAGTACAGATATTCTCAGTAACGATCAATACTTTAATGAGCTCATGTTTTGTGTATCGATTAAGTATACGCATTCCATATTATCGATAGTCTATAATTATAGTAATTTGCACGTGCACATCTCTATTACAAAAGTGATTTATGGCCCCGACTGCCACGAGTCTTTGCGTTTAGACAGAATTGATAAAAAATCGTAGTGACACTAGTTATAGGTAGTTATAGGAAGATATAACAAATTCAAATTAATTATTTCTCAAAAGAGTGTGGTAGCCTAGTGGTATGGGTAATGGACTGCTGAGCCGAGGTCTCGGGTTCGATCCAAGGTTTTACATGGCACACACCAATGACTTTTCGATGCTTTTCGAAGTTATGTGTTTATCGCAGGTTTATAAGTGCCCGGTTAATGGCAATAGGCTTGCCACCTATTATTACATTGGGACCTAAACATAAACTGGCGAAATGTGGGTGCTAGCACCTCTGCTTACCCCTTCGGGGATATAGGCGTGAGTTTATGTTATGTTTATGTCAAAAGAGTACATCTTTTTGACGTCAAAACAGCTCCACTGCTTACCGTCTTAATCCTTACAAACTTCATGAACTTCTTCGTCATTAGGCCTTTCATGCAAGCCTTTCCGATGGTTTAGAGAGCCTTGGCTTAACCTTTTACAGCTCTTTTTATAGATATAGGACTTAAATCTATGCTGTTAACAGGAGGTAGGACAATTGAGCAGTCCAACTAGGGAAGAACCCCGCCCTACAGAATACCGCTGCCATAATAACCTCGTGTTGTATTCCCGGCGGTGACTAGGGTAGCCAGAGCTTACTGGAGAGTTTTTATACTGTCAGTGGGCAGACCAAAGGCTGGTTCTGCTTTTTCTTCTACACTTGTTTTTATTATACCACTTAGATGGCAGACAAGCACACGGCCCACCTGATGGGAAGTGGTTACCGTGGCCTATGGACTCGTGCAACACCAGGAGCGTCACACTCGCGCTGCCGACCCTGAAGAAACCTCCTAATGCCCCTTTTGAAGAACCGCATATTGTAGGCGCATGGGAAGATCGCAGCAGGGAGTTCATTCCACAGCTTGAGTGTGCGTGGGATGAAGTTTCTTTCATACCGCACACACACACTGACGGCACAGAAACATTTTGTGCTTACAGAGTCGGGGCAGCGCGAGTGTGACTACCCTGGTGTTGCACACATCCGTAGGCCACGGTAACCACTTTATATCAGGTGGCCCTAACTAAATCATTGCCTGTACTTAAGTTTAAAATCATGCTACAATCATTATTAATTGACAAATGCTACTATACACGAGATGAATTCCTAAATGACAATTCAATATAAGCGATATTTTATCAATTATTGTTATTCTTTAATTTGTAATCATAATTTGACATTCTTTGACTATGTTGACTTTGATATTTTATTAATTTTTGTATGTATTTCTTTTATACTTTAATTTGTAATCGCAATTTGACATTTATTTACTTGACATTTTTTATTCCCAGAAATATTTTGAATTGTTGAATAGTAGGTATTGCATGTTTGGTATTATTGTTTTATACTACAACAATAGTGTAACAGTTGTGATATTATGACACTATGATAATTGGCCAAGTGTTGCTTGCACTAAATCTAATTTGTATGCCCAAGTGGCAAAACATAGTGAGCCTAATACCTCTTAAGATCTCTGTGTACCTATGTTTCACAAATAAAGACATATCATTTCATTTCATTTCATTTCATGTGCTTGTCTGCCACCTAAGTGGTATAAAATTGAGTACCTATCTTGCTCTTAATATGTTTTGGTAGGCAAGAGATCAAAGCTAAATTGAATGTTGCCTCATTGTAGAAGAGCTGACCTTTGTATATAATTATGTCAAAGGTTATTTATATGAGGCACAAAGGGGATGTTTGATGGCAATAGAAATGCTAAAAATAAATTTATCTAAAGTTCAGCCAACTCTCATTGGCTGCGCTTCGGTGGCTTCATCTTTCTTTTGCTCTGAACGCTGCTGCTCAATCAACCCACGTTATATTTGACAGAAATTTTGTTGCGAATTTTTCGCATTGACATTCCCGTCAAGTGTCCATCCGCTTTATACAATAGAATGAAATTTTAAAGCAATCGGCTCTAAAAAACGAACGTACTATCGGTTCGAATCCCGCTTAAACTGATTTCTATATCTTAATCGATTTGAATAATTAGCATATTAAATGCTTTAAAATTTCATTCAATAGTTTGATTTGATCATCAAAAATCAATGTTTAAAAATGATTACAACATCATTCATTGGTTACAATAGTTCGTACGAATATCGGTAGATGGCACTTAACCGCCGCCTTAAGACGGATATATATATAGAAGAATTTGGATGGTTTCGTGCGATGGTTCTGTGGCTTAGTGGTCAAAGCGTTAGCCCTGTAAGGGATCGCAAGACAAGCTGCCCGCGTACGAAGGTAACTCGGGCGTCGGAGGTCGCTGAACGACCTCCGCCCCCCATGAGCGCCGGCCTGGGGGTGACAGGTGGAGCCGCCTGTCACCCTGGCAGAAGCAGGCCGCGGCGGTGGCGCGCGTGGCGCGCCTCCCCGTTTCCGGGGACGAGTTGGGGACTCTGTAGTCCCCACACCCGAGAAGAGGGCCAGATCGTGAGAGATGGCCCTGGGTCGGCCGGGGTGCGAGGGATATGCCTGTCAACCTCACCTTCGGCAACCAATGCGACCCACAGGCGGCGTGCGTTTTAGTCGGTTCGAGTCCGACATAACCTCCTCCACCGGCTCCGGTGGGGAGGTATCCGTGGGGATTTTGCGCACGTAAAAAAAAAAGCCCTGTAAGGGAAAGATCGCTTGTTCAAGTCCCGCCTGAACCGATTACATTTTTTCTAAATCTTAATCGGTTTTACACAAATCGTCTGATCTATAAAAATCAAAAATAATTATGAAGTGTAGGTATCTTAAATAAATTGTGACTTTTCGATGATTTTCGAAGTTATGTGTGTATTTATCGCAGGTTTATAAAGTGCCCGGTTAATGGCAATAGGCTCGCCACCTATTACATTGGGACCTAAACATAAACTGGCGAAATGTGGGTGGTAGCACCTCTGCCTACCACTTTGGGGATATAGGCGTGAGTTAATATTATGTATGTTTTGTAAAAATATGAATGTTTACACAACATCTACGAGTATAACAAAAATTCAACTATTGTTAATCTCCTAAGTGGCTGGGGCGATTTTGATAGGATCTTTACCACAGAAAACTGATGTTATAAGACGTACCGCGTGGTTCCCGACAGAGTAGAATCTGGACCACCCCATCTCTCCTCATGCGGTGTCGTACAAGGCGACTGAGGAATAGGGCTGTTTAACATCACACAGATATATACAGCCCAGACTCAGTCCCAGATGCATGGTTTGAGTCAATAATAGTGCCCGGAAGACAACAATACGTTTACCCCCTATTACGTGGGCCCGCATTCAATGATTGGTGATATGTGGCTGTTAATTCACCTCTACATGACCCTCCGGGGATAAAGGCGTAATTATATGTATGTATGTAATTTCACTTGCCTGCTAAAATAATTACTTTCTAAGTATACAATGCATACTACATGTAAAAGCTAGGTAACTTACCATTCGCCGAGACGGGAGCTTGTGGCGGCCCTGGGAGTGAGAGTTCTCACGCTCTCCACCTTGCTTGCGGCGATGGTCCGCTGCGCGGATGCGTGGGCGGCCGGCGCCTCCTTCCGCGAGCAAGTAATGCTCGTGAAGGAGGAGGTGGGGCGGGAGCGGCTGCGGGAGCGACGAAGGATCGCAAGCCAAGCTGCCCGCGTACGAAGGCAACTCGGGCGTCTGAGGTCAATGAACGACCTCCGCCCCCCATGAGCGCCGGCCTGGGGGTGACAGGTGGAGCCGCCTGTCACCCTGGCTCTCTCTCTCCCCATTTCCGGGGTCGAGTTGGGGACTCTGTAGTCCCCACACCCGAGAAGAGGGCCAGATCGTCAGAGATGGCCCTGGGTCGGCCGGGGTGCGAGGGATATGCCTGTCAACCTCACCTTCGGCAACAAAAGCGACCCACAGGCGGCGTGCGTTTTAGTCGGTTCGAGTCCGACATAAGGTTCCGGTGGGGAGGTATCCGTGGGGATTTTGCGCACATAAAAAAAAAAAGGTAACTTACCATTTTTTGCTCCCTACTACGTGGTTACCGTGTACAATCAGATAACTAGATTTTATTGCGAATTCAATAATAGGGTTGCATGTGAAAATCTTGTGATGAGTAACTCTCTTACATTATAATATAAATATCGGCTTGTTTGTGCAATAACATATTCAGCGTTTCGACGCCAAAGATCCGCGACAACATTTTAGTCGAATATAGCGGAGGTCTAAAGGACTCATGAGTTTAGTTTTTGTATGATAAAAGTAACTTAGAATATATACTTGTATATGACTATAACATTAAATAAGACCACAGTGAAGAGTGATTGCAAAAGTAATATCGGTCCATAACAATAAAATTTCCTTAATGCGTCCACTAATTGCGTGGTCCACATGTCACGGCTTTGTGACTTTTATGAACCTCTTATAAATAGTTATTAAAGCTTTTAATGGCGTTCAAGTGTGGGGTCCTGGTGATTGAGGGATGTCGACAAGTGGGCACGTATTGGACGTTGCAACCGAACTGTGTGAGGATTTAGCTTCTATATATTTTTTAATGTGGTTGCATTTTTGACCAATA
Source organism: Eilema griseolum (assembly GCA_963662185.1). Classification (NCBI taxonomy): domain Eukaryota; kingdom Metazoa; phylum Arthropoda; class Insecta; order Lepidoptera; family Erebidae; genus Eilema; species Eilema griseolum. The sequence continues at coordinate 862,134 of OY759250.1, read as the reverse complement.
GGCAGGGAATTCATCCTCACACATTGCGACCTGAGACGGTGCGCACTGTGCGGTGTGAAAGAAACTTCATCCTACGCACACTCGAGCTGTGGGATGACCTCCCTGCTGCGGTTTTCCCAAGTACCTACAATATGGGGTTCTTCAAGAGGGGCATCAGAAGGTTTCTACATGGTCAGCAGCGCGAGTGTAACGCTCCTGGTGTTGCATACGTCCTTAGGCTACGGTGACCACTTCCTATCAGGTGGGCCGCGTGCTTATCTGCCACCTAAATGGTATAAAAAATCCTGCATACTACTAACTACCAGATGCCCACTGTACTACTTCCTACTAATATCAAAAACGTTAAAGTACCGCGGTTGCCTAGTGGTATGGGTAATGGACTGTTGAGACGAGGTCTCGGGTTCGATCCCAGGTTTTACCATGGCACACACCAGAGACTTTTCGATGCTTTTCGAAGTTATGTTTGTATTTATCGCAGGTTTATAAGTGCCCGGTTAATGGCAATAGGCTCGCCACCTATTTACATTGGGACCTAAACGTAAAAACTGGCGAAATGTGGGTGCTAGCACCTCTGCCTACCCCTTCGGGGAATATAGTGAGTTTAAGTTATAATAAGAAAGTTTGAAGATATTTAGATATTTCTGTTGAAAAAATTGTGTGAAGAACCATATGATGAGGCCATCAAGCTGAGTGTTACTCAATGGTTTTTATTAATTACTTACATATATCATGTTACAATTAACATGGTATATGCAAGTAATGGTGGCGCGAGACGAGGGCCAGATCGTGAGAGATGGCCCTGAGTCGGCCGGAGTGCGAGGGATATGCCTGTCAACCTCACCTTCGGCAACCAAAACGACCCACAGGTGGCGTGCGTTTTAGTCGGTTCGAGTCCGACATAACCTCCTCCACGGGCTCCAGTGGGGAGGTATCCGTGGGGATTTTGCGCACGTAAAAAAAAAAAGTAATGATGACGAGGCGAAGTCTAATTGACGTATATACTATACGTATGTACTATATAAAATAAATTGTATCTCTCTTTTGCCTTTGGGGTGTATTTAAAATCGTGCTTTTTATTATGTCAGATTTTGATCCATTCATTTTATTTTATCTCCTGAGGAATGAGATTGTCAAAAATCCTTATATTTTCCTTATTATTCCTTAATCTTTATCCTAACGAAAAGACATCTGCTGCCAAAATTAGTAATCTTACCGACGGTTTAGGCCTACAGATATGTCTAAATATATATAAATCAATTATTAAATACCTAAACATACGAATAAATACCGACAATTATACTTAAAAATATCTACCTTGTACTCATAGAGTAAAAAAAATATTGTAAAAGGTGTTTTCTAACATTGAATATGGATCCCAAGATTACACAAGGGGTTTCACTAATTTTTATTACCCACAGCTACCTGAGAAGCTCGTAAACCATAGACTCGACTCTATAACCATAAACAGCAGTTATAATCACTCAATATACAAGCAATTATGAATCTTAACTCAATACAAATAAAGGTAAATTTCACAAAAGATTTTATTGTCAGTATTAGAGTCACAATGGTAGTTTTAATAATGATGTTTTTAGTGTTGCCACTGCTAAAATCTGTATTTAATGACATTTTTTTTGTATCTATCCATTAGAATGTCATCAGTGATTTGTGGTTTATTCCAACAGTTCCAATAAAATATGGAATGCCAGTGTACCACATGTGTGCTATTGGTGGGATATCCTGCCATAAATACATATATTATTATTTAATAGCCATGCTGATTGATTTGAAAAATTAAGTCTAATATTCAAAAGTATTTTTTATTTGGATTGGATTTTAAATTTTTATTAAAATTTTATCACCCCATTTCTTCCTACGCGGTGTCGTACAAGGCGACTAAGGGATAGAGCTGTCTAACGTCAGACATATGTACAGCCTAGACTCGGTCTCAGATGCATGGCTTGAGTCAACAATAGTGCTCGAAAGACGGCAATAGGCTCACCCCCTATTACGAGCGACCAAATTAAATTATTTGTGAAACGTGGGTGTTAACCTCTGCTTTACTCTCCGGGGATAAAGACGTGATAATATGCATATAGGTAATTTTTATTAACGAAAAGCGTCTTAACTTTCTTATTTTGAGGTGCAGATCCAGAAGTAGTCGCCTTCATTTCAGATGGTGTTCTTAGTGTGATGGTCCCTTCACAGATGTTTTTTTCACTTCCCCATTAAAGAATCTTCAAAGTTCTGAGTTATTTAATTTATGTAAAAAACTTATTTACCTATACGCTTTCATTATCTGAGGTATAGGCATTCAATTTTTCGTCAAATATATGTTACCATCTATTAAAAGGTTACAATATTCGATTACGATAAAGAAAAAATAAATTGGTTCAGGCGGGATTCGAACCCGCGATCTTTTCCTTACAGGGGGAACCACTAAGCCACAGAACCTTCGCCTGAAACCTTCTAAATTTTTCTACACATATATCAGTCTTCAATTCAATTTTTTCTATATCTTATACGATTTAAATAGTTAGCATTTTAAATGCTTTAAAATTTCATTCCAAAGGTTTATATATGTAGGTTTATATGTTTATTATTTATACTTTATTGCCGCCATATAGGCACTTCTCGATTCAATGCTCCAATTCAAAATTAATGTAGAAAAAGAATACCTACTAATAAAAATAAACTCTACCTGGAATGGAATGAGCAGGTTGGCCTGAGCCCCGACAATCTTGATGGGCCATACACCCGTGGGGTTTTAAGCTATTATAGGTAATTTTATTATTAAACTATCGCGGTGTAAATTCATAATTGTACAATGATTCAATTCATTCTAAAAGTAGTAAAAGACTAAATATCATTCATTACACAAGCAATAGAGGGTAGGCGCATATAAAATATGCCCCACACACTTCTCGACGCTCGCAAGCCAACCAAGTCATGATCATAACGTCCGCGAAAATAGTAAGCTCCCTAATTTAATCGCTAAAAGTTCCGAACCATTGTATAATTAATTATGTATCATAGATAATTATTTTCCTGTATATTTCGGTTTTTCTAGTGTTAAGCCAGGATAATCCTCATGCAATAATCTAACACAATACAACATAAATAAGTATATCCATATTTATGTCTTAAATGTGAAAGTAACTCTGTCTGTCTGCATGTTACGCTTTCACGCCAAAACCACTGAACCAATTTTGATAACATTTGTTACAAACGTAGATTAGACCTTGAGAAAAGACAAAGACTATGGTTTGATCGCGATATCCGATATCCAAGCGGACAGAATCGCGGGCTAAAGCTTGTATTGTATATGTTTACCAGCATTCTAGCACATATTACAGGCTAGTCAAACTATTGGTAAGCACTAAGTAGCTACATACTTTTGGTCTAGATGGCGCTGATTTGATTGGTGCGATGTACCATAAAGCGCCATCTAGACTAGAATATTACAATAATACAAATATAAATAATCACATTGTTAATTGAGAATAACATAGACGTCCTTCAAAACCAAACTTTACAAGTCAGGTAAAAATAAATCACCCACCGTTATCAATCAAATTCACTGCATTCCACGCAACCGTCTATAAAAAAACAAAACGTTGGAACTCTTCAGACTATTAAAAGGGACCAATTAAGACGACTATCCACTTAATCGTTTGTATAAAAAATCCTATAAAAAGTCCTTAAATGTCTTCATCACATGTTTAGTTTTTGTTGGAACGCGGGCACCCGCGTTTAAAATGCCGTGGGCCTATAAAATTAGGCATTTATAGGACTTCTTGCCGGTTTATTGTGGTGAAAGCCATTGATTTGAGTTTTACAGTAAGTGATTGTAATTGTCCGGAATGTGTTAGTGAATGTTTGTTGGATTGGGGAGTTGTATTTGCTTGGATGTTGGTTGAGTGGTAATTGGATTTTTTGGTTATGTTATAATGAGTAGTGATAAGTTTTGGAAAGTATATAGGTATGTACATACCGTGTGTTTTAATATGTTGTATAACTTAGAGAAAAAAATAACATGCCGTTAGCCTGTATTCGAGGATGTTTTGATATCGATGGAGAATTGGAGCGAAATTTATCGATACCATAACTTTTAACTTTAGTTTTAAATAAAGGGGAAGGAGTTTCCCTTTTTATGGTGTAGGTAGTTTATTCTAAGATGTAGTATTTTAGTCTAAGATGTTGTATTCATTAATTTAACTATTATATTTAAAAACGAATTATAGTTCAATTAACATTAACATTTTATTTTTGAATGTCTTGTATATTTGAAATGTCTTCTTTATGCTGATGATCAGGTTTTACTGGCGTCATCGGCAGATGAGTTGCAGGAGATGGTAACAACTATGCATGAAGCTTTTGAGAGGAAAGGAATGAAAGTGAATGTTAGTAAGAAAAAAGTTATGGTTTTTGAAAGAGATGAATGCGTGATAGAGTGTAGGATTTCTATAGATGGAGAAAAAGTGGAAAAAGTGAATGAGTTCATATATGCATGAAGAAGATGTTGAAAGGAGAGTGATGGCCGGAAATAGAGTGAATGGGGCACTACATAACTTTATGAGCAGCCGGAAAGTGTCCGAAAAGGCACGACTGGCTGTACATGGAGGAGTATTGGTGCCTACTCTTATGTATGGTAGTGAAAGTTGGGTGTGGCAGAAAAAGCATCAGAGTAGAGTGAATGCAGTAGAAATGCGTGCGTTGCGAAGTATGTGTGGCTTGACCTTGAAAGATAGAGTGACAAATAGCGTGATAAGAGAACGATGTGGAGTGATAGAAGATGTAGTGATGAGAATTGAGAGAGGAATGTTGAGATGGTTTGGTCATGTTGAGAGAATGAATGAAAGAAGACTAACGAAACAGGTGTATGAGGCGAGTGTGGATGGTACCGTCGGAAGGGGAAGACCTAGGCGCACATACCTGGACCAAATCGGGGAAGTTTTAGAAAAGGGGCAGGTCAGGAGTATTCTAAACCGACGAGCATGCATGAAGAATGTAATGAGAGTAAATGAAGCGAGAGTAGTATGTCAGGATCGTAGCAAATGGAGATCCGTGATCTCTGCCTACCCCTATGGGAGACAGGCGTGATTTTATGTATGTATGTATGTATGTTTTATTTTTGAGTTTTTCTAAATTATGTGATTTTATTCTATATAATTAAAATAAACTAAAAGAACTATTACCTATACAACTTATAACTAAAAATATATAAAATGCGTCGTGGAATTTTGTCAGAAGACAACGTAGCAGCATTGCTACGTTGTATGGCAATGCTTATTCTTAAAACTAGTCTAGTCTCTTAGCCTAGCCTTTAGGTCACAAAAACTGTCGGCCATAATATGCTTCGCAGTTTTCCTGAAGAGATTGCGGGCACTCAGACCCCATTACACCAAAGTTTAGACTCCAAACTGCACAAATTCATAATCTCTGATGAGGTTAGAGTATTTACACCGTAAGAGCCTCTGCAAAAGCAACAGCACCACAGCACAGCCAGCCGTGCCAGATATATAGGCAGGTGCAATGGTATCAACGCATGGTTAGTAGGAGCTGTGCAATACGAGCTATTATTTTTATGACACTTATAATGTAATTTTTAATAATGTATTAATGTTATTTTTATGTTTGCCCTCTTAATAGAAACGCTTTTATTATTCTGGGCCATTTTATTGTCCTGAATTGTACTGTACAGGAGGGATTCATTATACAATTAATAAATTAATTTATTTGTTGTCGCGTGGTGGTCGAATGCTCGATTGCTACGTCAGAGGTTGCGGGTTCCTTTCTCACTCAGTGCTATACATATCTATTTGTTTTGTTTGACCACTGTCTCGGCTACTGACAAGTAATAATTAATATTAAGTCTACTATAAAACTCATTTGTCCAGAAGGAACGCACTCATTCGAGACGTGAAGATTGCCAGGATTTTGACAGGTTCTTCAAGAAGAGCATTAGAAGATTCCTACTGGGTCGGCAGCACCAGTATGACGCTCCTGGTCTTGCGTTCATCGATTGGCCCATCAGTTTGTCCGTATGTTTATAAGTTAGCACGTGTTTAAGAAAGTTTAAGCCGCTCAACAATTATGGCAACACTCTGTAAGTATTCAATGTAACGATCATAGCAACATAAGTAGCCCTTAAGTACTACAAGTTTTATTTTATGACACGTTTCATAAGATCGTTAAGCTATCCGAACCCCCTTCTTTTGAAACAGAGCTATAACGTATATCGGGAGGGTGAATAGGACTCTATTGACATCATTGGGGTCCCTGTCAACGTCACCTGCAGGTTGGTACACCTACTAAATATTGAACGACGCTCGGCTTTGCTCTTGGGGTTGAGAGGTCATTAGGTACTCATCGTCGCTCCCAAAATAATCAATATAACAGTTGGAAATAACTGAGAACTCGCTACGAGGATGATGATCATTTTTAACATATACATATAATCACGCCTTTATCCCTAGAGGGCTAGGCTGAGAAGAGTTAACACCCACATTTTACTAATCATCGTTTTCGGTCCCACGTAATAGTGGGTGAGCCTATTGCCGTCTTTCAGGCACTATTGTTGACTCGAGGCTTGTATCTATGGCTGAGTTTGAGCTGTATATATCTGTCTGATGTTAAACAGCCGGACACTATTGTTGACTCGAGCCATGCATCTGAGGCTGAACCTGCGCGGTATATATCTGTCTGATGAAACAGCCCTATCCCTTACTCGCCTTGTACGACACCGCATGGGAAGAGATAGGGTGGTCCAAATTCTACTCTGCCGGAAACCATTTTTAATACATATCTATGAGCAAGAGTTTATTATAACCATTTATTTTAGGATTAATATACGTTTGCCACCCACTGAATAACCTCGTGCCATGTTCCTGGTGTTGAGTAGGATAACCAGAGAACTCTTCAGAGTTGTTGTGCTGTCAGTGGGAAGACTAAAGGTTTCTGTGTCTTATGAACTGACGGCACAGAAACTACGTTCTTACATGGTCGGTAGCACGCGTGTGACTCTTCTGGTGTTGGACACGTCCATAGGTCGCGGTAACCACTTTCAATCATGTGGGCCGTGTGCTTGAGGCAAGTGATCCCTATCTTCTTCATCTTAGCGTTACTCCCAGTTGTATCTGAGGCTTTCACCTCGGAGTCTGGGGTCCGCTCTACCAGTGGAACTGCGGATTTGGCTGAACTTCGCTGAGCTGCAAGTGATTCTTATATACCTGCATAATATAAATTGAATTCCCATTTTTACTATCTACCCTATAACTTGAAAAACCGTCAAGCTGATTGTCACCATTCTAACATGGGATATGTAAGTAATGGTGACCCTCTTTTCTGAGACTGTACCTTCAGCTTACCATAAGGCGAGGCGAAGTCTAATTGCCGAGTCCTATATCTGGAATATGAAATACTTGGAACATTGGAATGTCGTGTTTTTTTTTATAAAAAACGATTTTACAGATAATATTTTTGCTGCGGTTTTCCCAAGCGCCTACAATATGGGGTTCTTCAAGAGGGGCATCAGAAGGTTTCTTCATGGTCGGCAGCGCGAGTGTGACACCCCTGGTGTTGCATATGTCCATAGGCCACGGTAACCGCTTCCCATCAGGTGGGCCGTGTGCTTGTCTGCCAACTAAGTGGTATAAAAAAATATATATATATATTTGGTCCGTCAATTGCCTACTCGCCGCTAGATGATAAAAAGCAGAGGTATAGTGCAAAAGATTCTGACCACCACTTCTGATACTATTGAACTTAAGATGGTGCTCACTTCCTTGACGGGTTAGAGAGAAGCTTTTTCACGCCCCACTTTAAGAACCCGGGACTGTAAGAAGAAGAAGAAAACACGTGCGCTGGCAGAGCATTCCAGCTGTTTATCCTGCGTCAGAGGAAGAAGGTCACTGCATTCTCTCTATAGTGTCTAACAAGTATTATGCGGAGCTATCGATTTTTCTTATCATAATACTTGGTAGAAAGATTTTATGTAAAGAAAAAATAACAAAATTGGGCACATACTTAACTAATTTAAATATTTCCCATCAGCCCAGCTGCGGTCAACGAATATTACTATAATAACAATTAATTAAAATTCAACATAACTACTAACAACAAATCATAATCACGTATTAAAATTCAATCGTTCAACTCAAGTGTTAGCAACAATTCGGTCAATAATCACCGCGCGCCATCGTTATACCACCGACAGGCATTGAACCCGGGCCTTTAATAGACCATAACTTTTTTACATGCACCCACAGTTGACTCAGGCCCATATAATTCCAGAAAGAGACATAAATTATGGTTTAAGAACACACGAGTATTATTGTTAAGTTTTAATGAATGTTATAAATGTGTTCTTTAGAACGACAAGATAAAAATTACGTGCTTGATCCTGTTAAGAGGATATTATCGGCAGCAAGAACCATATAAAGGAGATTTAGTTACTGGCATATATCTTGACCACAGTGACGTCATCAACTGTACTCTATACGCGCAGTAAGCATTTTTTTTGTCTTTGAGGATAACATGGGGTGCTAAAGAGGTGGATGAATTCAAATTCACTAATCATTATTTAATTTTCTCTTCACCCCTACCGCACTGCCTTAAAACAAAGGTCTTTGAACAGTGCGTCCTACCTGTTAACACTTACGGTGCCGAAACGTGGACGCTTACAGTGGAGCTGGTCAATAGCTTAAAAGTCACGCAGCGGACTATGGAGCGAGCTATGCTTGGAGTTTCTCTGAAGGATAGAATTCGGAACGAGGTTATCCGACAGTGAACTAAAGCTACCGACATAGGCCACAGAATACACTGTAAGTAACAGTTCTGATTGAAATAAATAATAATAATAAATATTCTATAACTTTCCACACAACGCTATCTAGACCCATGGTAAGCATAGCTTAACTAGCATGTGTTATGGAATCTAGAATGCGGATGAACATACTTAGATCCTTTTTTTTGTAAATACATACACATTATACATAGAAACACCCAGACCAATACAAATATATATATACGTTCGAGGTTATCCGACAGAGAACTAAAGTTACCGACATAGGCCACAGAATAAGCAAGCTGAAGTAGCAGTGGACTGGCCACGTTTGTTGAAGGACCGATGGCTGTTAGAGCAAACGAGTCCTAGAGTGGAGACCGCGAGAAGGTAAACCGAAGGTAGACACCCCCTAGCCAGATGGACGGACAACCTAAAATAGGTGGCTGGGGAAGACTGATTGCGGAAGATAGAGGATCGGAAAAATGGCGCATATTAGGAGAGGCCTATGTCTAGCAGTGGACTGCGGTGGGCTAATTGATATATTAAACAAATCTGGAGATCAAGATATATAACGGAAACTACACTATATTTAATATTTTATATCATGTCATTAAATTCGGAACACTTTAGTGGTAAAATATCCGTCCGAAACTTTTTTATTGCATAAAAAGAGTATTGCGAGTAGAACCGAAATTACTAATATTACCTTTAACCCCTCCAGCTAAGCTAAATTGCTTGTGTTGGGAGTGGGTCAGTTCGGTAGTGTAATCGCCAGAATTCGAACCCGAGACCTTTGGATTGTAAGCCTGACTACTTAACCACTAAGTTACGTTTAGCATGCATATATATTATACATATAAGATGTCAAATTAACCTTAAATGATGCTCTAATCTAGTTGTTTGCCCGCCATCTGGAAAAGGATTCAAAGTAGGTATACAATCACGTGTGTAAATAACGTAGTTTGATTCTCTAAAATATTGATAAGAAATAAGTAGTGAAAAACCCAAAGGAAACGAGAGACTTGCTGGCATACTGTTGTATCTTCCATAAACATAAACTCATCCATAAACTCACGCCTATATCCCCGAAGGGGTAGGCAAAGGTGCTAGCACCCACATTACGCCAGTTTATGTTTAGGTCCCAATGTAAGGTGGCGAGCCTATTGCCATTCTGACATGTTCTCTTTTATGGACTGATTGTTGTGTTTGGTTTGTTGATTTTATGTGATCGTGATAGTACCTGTGAGGTTCCATACCTTCAGGTGGATAATGTTAACTTTGACCTATTTCAGACTAACTTGTCTGCTTCAGAAGCTTCTGACTTACCATTTGTCATATATTTTTAAACATTGACTACAGTACAGTCAGCGTCTAAACGTTCTTGACTATAAAGTCTCAAAATGATCTTAATACCAAAATTTTAATTTAGATTTAGACTTTTTGTTTTGACAATTGATTATATTATTACTATTAATTTCTTATGGGTTAATTAAATATCGAATGAATTTATATTGTTGACGAATGTCAGAAGATTTATTATTATATTTGATTTGAAAAAGTAGTGTGTGAACATTATCACAAAAGATAAATATAATAACGTAATATTTGCATGCTATTACTGGTGATAATACATTGTACTTATTTTATTTTTAGTGACCTACTTATTATGACTGTATTATGCAAATAAATGAATAAATAAATAAATAAATTAACCTTATTAAACCTGCGGTACATACACACAAAACTTCGAAAAGCATTGAAAAGTCATTAGTGTGTGCCATAGTAAAACCTGGGATCGAACCCGAGACCTCGTCTCAGCAGTCCATTACCCATACCACTAGGCTACCGCGGCTACTTTAGTTGTATCTTCCAATATTCCTTAAGTACTATATAATCCAACAGATCATCTATCTGCTCTTGGTGCCGTACTTATTTCATCAGAAGTATGTTTGAAATATGTGAAGAGAGAAGTCTCTCTTCACGTTTCAAACTTATATGCCAATATGCAATAATATCGTTGAGGTGCATAGAATTCGTAGCACGTAGAGCTAGCTACGGCGTAGACAGTAATCACACATAAATACTGTAATAATACAAGGGGCGCCTTTGCATTGATGTAAAATATCTCAGGAATGTTGCAATTTTTAACCTCCGACGCAAAAACGATGGGTTGTTATAAGTTTGACGTGCTTGTGTGTGCGTGTGTGTGTGTGTCATCATAGCTAATGAACGGATGACCCGATTTGGATTTAGTTTCTTTTGATTGAAAGGTATATTAGTCAGGAGTGTTCTTATTTATATTATCGCTTCTATTTTGTTTTACAAATTATCAGCTTCTACCCTGCCTGAGCTACACACTTGATTTAATACAACCTCCATAGGTACCAGTATTATTTTCTGGGTCAAATGTAAGTACTTACCTTAAGCCCTTATCTGTATTGATAACAAGTTAATATGTTGAATTTCGAGATTATCGGTTGAGTATTTAACAAAAAACAAACAGTGAAATCATGAAATAAGATGGAGGACTACCCCAAAATAAAAACCTCGAATGATAATGTTGATGGTGATGATGATGATAATGATGATGATGTTATTGTTGTTGATGATGATGTTGTTGTTGATGATGATGATGATGGTGATAATGATGATGTTCACGATAATTTTGATGAAGATGTTGTTGTTGTTGTTGATGGTGATGATATTGTAGTTGTAGATGATGATGATGATGGTGATAATGATGATGATGATGTTGAGTAACTGTTCTTGCTTAGTCTAAGCCCGTATATAAGCGAAGAATACATTACGCAGATTATGCTATACCCTAGACGAGAACCGTTGTAATACAGGCATTGCGACCGAATAATTAAACTTTAATGTTGTTTAAACTAGATATAATCACGACAAACTCATCACCACATGTCACTAGCAGCGATATAAATTAATCCAATCAAAACATAATTTCTTCGTCCGCCATTAAGAAATAATCATTAGATATCAATAAATAAATCCGTCATATCATGACGTACCACCGTTTTAACATCTAAATGAATACTCTAATTAATTGGAACGAGTTTTAGATCGAAAGCCTCGGTCTCATGGCTTGATAATTAAAATACGTTATGGCTCCTTAACTGGCAACTCTAAATAAGTACTTCCGTCAACGCAAGGAAATACGTTATTAATTAACATTCTAACCGTTTATAGGCAATAATAATATATCTATACTATTATATAATTGTATGGTAGTCGTGTCTGTTCATTGGAGCTATTTAAATATTACGCGGAACCGAATTCAATGATTGGTAAAATGTGGGTGGTAATTCACCTCTGCCTAACCCTCTGGGGATAAAGACATCATTAAATATATGTATAAAAAAAATATTTGTGTTTTCTTAAATTAACGATGTTGACTATAAACAATTTTTTTCTCGAAATTTTATCTTATCCGGGATGGATGCAAAAATTACTAAACAGATTTTGATGTGGATTTTTTTATAGAAAGCTCTTAGTCCGGCTTAAAAATTTTACGTTTGCTCGATCGCAATTCTTTGAGTAAAATCCGACAGCAATCGGCAGCAGGAGTGTGCCTCCTTTAGTGTTGCACACGCCCATAGGCTACGGTAATCATTTTGTACCAAGTGGGCCGCCTTTATCCCTGGAGGGTTAGACAGAGGTGAATTAAACAGCCACATTTCACCAATAATTGTATATCACCGTATTCCGGGCACTATTGTTTTCTCGAGCCATGCATCTGAGGCTGAGTCTGGACTGTATATATCTGTCTGATGTTAAACAGCCCGATCCCTTAGTCGCCTTGTACGACACCGCATGGGAAGAGATGGGGTGGTCCTAATTCTACTCTGCCGGGAACCACGCAGCAATTAAGTGCTATAAAAAAATCGACATCCACGCGACCGGAGCCGCGGGTACAGACTAGTAGGTAATAAAAATCTCTCAAACTTCAGATGAGAGGTACTCAACTGATTATCAGATGAGATATTAATGTAAATATATGTATTTTAATTGATATTGCGTTCATATTATCTTATCTCTGATTTTCTTTATCGCCTTTGAGTAACGCTGATGATAATGCCTGACTTCTTCATTAAGAAACTTTAAAAAAAAGTTCGTTTAGTATATTACAAGTAAGGGAATAGAAATTGTTATCAGATAATGTAAATTTTACTTGAAATAGTATTTCTGTTTATTAGAAAGTCCCATATATATTGGACCCAGCATCCTCTGTTATATCTCTCATTAATATTTTTACATCTTATCATTGCCTGGAAGAGATAGCAAGATAAGGCCGCCAATTATACAACAGCTGTTAACATTCAAATTAAATGAAAATTGGGTGACAGAATTTTCCACAATATAAACTGAATTAAATTAAATTAAATTAAATATCATTTTATTGATGGCAACAGGGCCCTATATTTGTCTTAAAATCAAATCAGGAAATGATTATCAATTGATATTATATTATTGCATTAAATTTGATGTCAGTTAAGAATTATAATTAACAAATATAAAAATATTTCAATTATTAATGAATGAAGTATCACAAGTTAATACTAAATGCAATAGTCAATAAAATGTCAATTCATATTAAAATAAAGAGAAAGGAGGAGTCACTATTTCCATAATTTAATACATTTTGAGTTTTATGAGAGCTTTGTTATCTGATCTAGGGGATCTGAGAGAAGTACCCGTGTCAGAGTTTCTTCCATTCTTGCTGAGACCCCAGTCACCCACCTGAGAAGAATACACTTTCGAAGCATATATTACTATTTAACGTTACATACCTCGGCGTACATATTTTGGACTCAAGTTGCAAGAGAAACGAGGAATGAATCTTTGATTCGTGGATTTGAGCATATCCTTGCTATCATTATAAGATACGTAAAAACCGCATTTTGAGCACCTTTTGCGTCCAAGATATATGCCCCGAGGTATACAATAATGTTATTCGTTCAGATGCCTAATTGACAGCATGAAGGAAGTCACGCTTACTTTATGCTCCACGAACATACATATTTTATTATTTGACGATTGAAATAACTTTCCAGATCACCAAAACTGATAAAAAATGTGAGTTACGGTTCGTAATCGTATCCGTTTTGTACTAGTTTTGCACTAAACATGTTTAATTGGCAAATAAACAATCTTGGTCTTCCCGTCTTCGTCAGCACCACTCGCGTTGAAGACTTTTACTGAGGTAAAAACATGATATATGGTAAAAACATGATAAATGATTTTTTATACAACTTAGGTGGCAGACAAGCACACGGCCCACCTGATGGAAAGTGGTAACACCCGTGCTGCCGACCCTGTAAGAACAGAGAGCTTCTGTGCCGTCTGTGCAGAAAACACAATCAGGACAAGCCTTTAGTATTACCACTGACAGTATAAAAACTCTCCAGTGAGCTTTGGGTACCCTACTCACCGCCGGGAACACAACACGAGGTTGTTATAGCCGTGGTATTTCGTAGGGTGGAGGTACTTCCCCAGTCAGACTGGTCTATTGGGATAGGAATGCCGTCGTGTCCTAATTCCTCCTAAACATGTTCATATCGGGATGAAAAGTATCCTAAGACATAACAATCGTGACACCTCACACGAAATTCCAGGAAAATAGTATAGATCAACATCCCCAGCTTGATGTCTAACTGTGATGTGTCTGAACTTCGATATTTTCCGTGAAGCGACTGCCATCTTACCTCCTCAAGCAATCGGGAAAATATTTTAGTTAACATAACATAACATAAACTCACGTCTATATCCCCGAAAGGGTAGGCAGAGGTGTTAGCACCCATATTTCGCCAGTTTATGTTTAGGTCCCAATGTAATAGGTGGCGAGCCTATTGCCATTAACCGAGCACTTATAAACCTGCGATAAATACACACGTAACGTCGAAAAGCATCGAAAAGGCATTGATGTGTGCCATGGTAAAACCTGAGATCGAACCCGAGACCTCGTCTCAGCAGTCCATTACCCACACCACTAGGCTACCGCGGTTTTTCAAAAAAAGTTATTAACAAGAAATTCGTTATAATAATAAGATTATCGATATAAATATTATATATATATATATAATTCATATAAATTGTATTTATATAATTAGATTTACAATAATTTAGAAATTAGAGTACGCCAATATATAAAAATTAATTATTACATTATACAATTAAAATATTGTCCACATTTTTGTACAGTCAGAGTGACAGTCTAATCTATTAACCCGCCCCTCATCGTACCTAATTATATAAATACAATATATTCATATAAATTATAAATAATGTAATTTTATTTCTTTACGCAAGTAAGCTATTTTTTAAACTTAGTGCTTGCGCCATTTTTAAATACCGCCATGTTCCCGCATGTCGTATCTATAGATTATTACACATCAGTTGTTATGAGTGGGTTGTTGTGGGACCAGGATTCAAACCTAGAAACGTGATTTATCTAATGGTTTTATTTTTGTCTATAAAAATGTATTCATCAGGATTTAACATTAATTATATTTCAAGAAAATAATATTCCCATAAAATAACATTATTCTGCAAATAAGATCGTGCGTTTCGCTTACGTAGCCGGAATAGTGCTCACTCCCAACCCTCGCGGAGGTTCGGAGGTATCTAATAGATCATTACTCACCCTCCCCATTAGTACCTCGTGGCGGATTCCTCGCACCCCATTAATTTATGTCTCTTAACAATATTATTATCATTCTTTCTCGAAACCAAACGCATTTATGGTTGTTTAAACTTTATTTTTTATTTAACATGTAATCGTTATTTTTATTACTTGATACTTATTAGTTTAATTGTCATTTTGTACTACTTAGGTGGCAGACAAGCACATGTTCAGCCCACCATATATTATGTTATTATAGAAATATGTGTATGGAATTGTATGAGAAATATTTTACAACATTCTACACAACGCCGTCTAATCTTTGGTACAAATTGTAATATTTGGGACAGAAGCCAACCTTTTTTTACCGTGCGAAAAATCTCCATGGATTCTCCCTCCTTCCCGGCCGGAGCCGGTGGTGGAAGTTATGTCGGACTTGAACTGACTAAAAGCACGCTGTATGTGGGTCGTTGTCGGTTACTGGAGGTGAGGTTGGCAGGCATATCCCTTGCACTTTTTTATTTTTTTATACCACTTAGTTGGCAGACAAGCACACGGCCCACCTGATGTGAAGCGGTTACCGTGGCCTATGGACGTATGCAACACTAGGGGTGTCACATTCGCGCTGCCGACCATGAAGAAACCTTCTGAGGCCCCTCTTGAAGAACCCCATATTGTACGCGCTTGGGAAAACCGCAGCACTTCGGCAGATCCAGGGTCCTCGGGTGTGGAGATCATGGAGTCCTCAACTCGTCTCCGAATATGAGGAGGACACACAAGCCAATCTTACCTATTGATTGCTGGAAGAGGCTCTGGCGTAGTTTGTGCAAAGGAGCAGTGGAAGAGTGGATCCCAGTCACCTATTTCTCTCAATCTTTAGATGCAACCAGGATTGGCTCCAATGAAGGAGTACCTCCGCCTTACAGAATACCGCGGCCATAATAACCCCGTGTTGTGTACCCGGCGGTGAGTTGGGTAGCCAGAGTGCACTGGAGAGTTTTTGTGCTGTCAGTGGGAAGACCAAAGGCTTGTCCTGTTTTCTCTTCTGCACTGACGGCACAGAAACTCTGATCTTACAGGGTCGACAGCACGTGTGTGACTCTCTTAGTGTCTGTGTTGCACACGTCCATAGGCCACGGTAACCACTTTCCATCAGATGAGCCGTGTGCTTGTCTACCATCTAAGTGGTATAAAAAAATAAAGATATATTTCAGTAGGAAAAATGTTTATCCGCATTCTAGAACTCATATTACAAGTTATATTTAGCGTGGATCTAGATAGCACTGTGCAGTATATCCCAGAATACCTAATAACTCATTCTGGGATGTACTGTAGATGTGTATTTTAACAATTTTTTTTTATGCCACTAAAGTGGCAGACAAGCGCACGGCCCACCTGATGGAAAGTGGTTACCGTGGCCTATGGACGTGTGTAACACCAGAGAAACCACACTCGCGCGGCCGATCCTGTAAGCACAGAGTTTCTGTGCCGTCAGTGTAGAGGACAAAGCAGGACAAGCCTTTAGTCATCCCCCTGACAGCACAAATTCTCCAGTGAGCGCTGGCTACCCTACTCACTGCTGGGAGCACAACATGAAATATGTCATTATTAAGATGCAAACGACCGGAAATAACGTATCAAAATTCGTTTAACACAACTCCTCATTACGTTCAAAATACATTACCCGGCAAATCCGTACACATAAATGGCAATCTCAAACACTAAAAATTAAGACACACCCACAAAATGCAAAAGTATAACCGCTTCCATAATCAAATTACTAACAAGTAATTAAAAGCCCCTGACGGAGCAGTGGCAATGTGCGTCACTTGAACACATTCGGCTTAATTACTGTTATATTGTTATACTTGTAATGTGTGCTATGTTGTTACATAACACGCGTGTAATATAACGTGTGCCGTTAATATTTCAAATGGATACATAGTAATAACAATGCGATGTGATGTCGGGCACTCAATTAGGCGGAATGAGACGCGCGCTGCGATACGGTGCGCTGATATAACATCGTTTGATTTAGGAAAAAATAAACTGGTGAAAATGTACATTGAAGTTCTGAACATCTTTCATTATTATTATTAAAGTTATCGGGATATTTACCATGTTGCATTGTTCTGAGTTGTCGCGAACAACTTGTGTCTAAAATCGAGACTACTCTCTCTGGAGTATCCGATTGGGGACGACTAAACCTAGTCCAATTCAACCCCACTAAGACACAAGTATGTGTATTCACCGCTAAGAAAACCCCATTCATTGTAGCGCCGCAATTCCTGGGCACACCGCTTACCATCTCCTCGAGTATCGGGATCCTTGGTGTCGATATCTCCAGCGACGTCCAATACCGAAGTCATTTGCAGGACAAGGTTAAGTTGGCATTAAGAAAACTCGGAGTGCTCAACAGGGCGAAGCAGTACTTCACTCCGGGGCAGCAACTCCTTCTTTATAAGGCACAGGTCCGGCCTCACATGGAGTACTGCTGTCACCTTTTTGCTGGAGCACCTGCATACCAGCTTGACCCCTTCGACTCGTTGCAAAGACGGGCATTGAGGCTGGTTGTCAATCCCATACTCACAGGTAGAGTGGAACCTCTTAGCCTTAGGAGGGATTTTGCCTCACTGTGTGTGTTCTACCGCCTATACAATGGTTTGTGCTCAGATGAATTGTTTGACATGATGCCCGTAGCTACATTCTATCATCGCTCCTCTCGCCATAGGCAGGGAATTCATCCCCACACATTGCGACCTGAGACGGTGCGCACTGTGCGGTATGAAAGAAACTTCATCCCACGCACATTCAAGCTGTGGAATGACCGCGGTTTCTGTAGCACCTGCAATATGGGTTTCTTCGTGGTCGGCAGTGCGAGTGTAACACCCCTGGTGTTGCATACGTCCATAGGCCACGGTAACCACTTCCCATCAGGTGAGCCGTGTGCTTGTGTGCCATCTAAGAGGTATAAAAAAAAAGTTGAACCGTGTGCTTGTCTACCACTCGATTTTTACGATTTCTGTTGAAATAACGGCCTCATTTAGTATTAAGCACATCAGCATTTCGGATCTGGCTCTAATAACAAAGCCCCATTAACACATAATTAGATATAATCAAAACAATAAACACTAACTAATTGTTCCATATGTGATCGTATCACGGTCATAATTATATCAATCGAAAATCGATTTTTGATAACAAATATTTCTTTGAACACTTTATCTGATCGCTTTTTTTTATAAACCACTTAGTTGGCAGACAAGCACACGGCCCTCTGATGGGATGAGGTTACCGTGGCCTATGGACGTATGCAACACCAGGGGTGTCACGCTCGCGCTGCCGACCATGAAGAAAGCTTCTGATGCCCCTCTTGAAGAACCCCATATTGTAGGCGCTTGGGAAAACCGCAGCAGGGATCGCTTCAGTCAGTGTGAATATAAATGAAAGCTATCATGAATGGAAATTGCGGCATAGGTCCAATCAAGAACCAAGCGGTACGGAGACTTTTTCCTTTGCTATAAGACCTGGAATTCTTTAACAGCTCACGTGTTTCCTTCTTCCTACAGTCCCGGGTCCTTTAAGCGGTGCGTGAAAAAGCATCTGATGAGGCCGCCAAGCTGAGTGTCACTATTGTAACATGCTGCGTGTCTATAATGGTGACCCTCTTTCCGGAGTCTTTGCCTTTTGTTTACCATCAAGCAAGGTGAAGTCTGTGGAAAGAGGGTCACCATTACAGTCAAGTAGCATGTTACAATGGTGGCACTCAGCTTGACGGCTTTATCAAATACTCTTTCACTCCCTGGGACCCGGGACTGTAGGAAGAAGGAAACACGTGAGCTGTTAAGGACTTCCAGGTCTTAACGTTGCAGCAAAGGAAATAGTCTCCAAACCGCTTGGTTTTCGATGGGATATTCTGCATCGTGATCGGGAGACTTTTAAGTCCTGCACACGTTGTCTTGGTAAGAAAGGAGAGGGTGGGACTAATTGGAAGAGCTTATCATAATACCCACCATGGTAGAGACAGTAAAAAACTCACAAGGAAGATCTAAGACAAGCTAACCCACAAACCGATGTACAATGATGCTGATTGCTTGACGAGATTCTGGTACAGGTTTTCATCGGTAGTTGCTCTTGTAAAAGCTAAAATTGAGTGCAGGTTCACCATTGGTTGCAAATGTTGGCTTATGTGTGATCTTTATGGGGCACCATACAACCCAAGTAGAACCAATATTTAAATCCATATCTAATCTAAAAAATAAATTTTAATAGAAATGTACATTTTCATAAGAATTTAAAAATTAAGTGACACTTTTATGACAGAAATCACGTGGATTCTCGACGCAGTATACGATACCCATCTCTGTGGGTATCGTATATAGCAACATTGAAGTAATTTGTAAATAAAAATGAATGGTTTTCATTCCTATCTCTTACTAATGCTTTGCGAATCAGATAATTTTATAAATAAGCCAGTACATCTTATAGTTAAATATTTTCAATTTCAATTTATTTCAATCAAAAACTGGGTGCTCCCTGTGTTTCTCCTCATCGATGTCACTGTGGTGAGGCAGTCGACAGCCTTGGGCATCACGGCCTATCATGCGGCAGGAGCGCAGGCCGCATGTCACGTCATGCACATTTAAATGACATTATCCGCCGGGCTCTTGTCACCGCTGGTGTTCCAGCTATACTTGAACCAGTTGGCTTGGTGCGCAACGATGGCAAGAGACCGGACGGTATGTCTTTAGTGCCTTGGAAGATGGGTAGGCCTTTGGTGTGGGACGCAACATGCGTCGACACCCTTGCCCCTTCCCATCTTCCAAGTACGACGGATTGCGCCTGTGCTGCTGCGGCATCTGCTGAGACCCTCAAACGGCGAAAATATGATAACATTACAAACAATTACATATTTGAGCCGTTTGGGGTTGAAACGCTGGGTTCGTGGGGTCCAAGCGCACGGTCGCTATACAAAGAAATAGCAAAACGACTGGTCGATGCTTCGCGTGACCCAAGGGCTGGCCTCTTTTTCGCTCAACGGATTGGCATTGCCATCCAACGGGGCAATGCCGCCAGCCTTTTGGGCACATTACCAGTCGACATCGATGGGGAGGAATTCTTCGATGCTTAATTTGATCCTTTTGTATCCTATTTTATATTCTTGTAAATATTAGTTTATATCTTATTACTTTAGTTTACATCAAAAACTTATTTTCTAAGCTACATTTTACACATACAGAAAAATATGATTACAATCTTATGCAATATTAGAGACAACATCTGTGTCTGAACTAGATAAGTTAATATCTGTATTTCAGACAGCAGCCCCAACTATAATAGATCATATTATGCTTAACCTCTAATCTGATTAACCTCTATAACGTACACGGTTACACCTCTGCCTATCCCTTCGAGGATAAAAGGCGTGAGTGTAGTTATGTAATAACGATACCTTGGTACCGCAAACAGTTTAAGTTCATTGTCATACAAAAAGAGCGCTATAATCTAAGAATAAACGATATAAGTACAATCAAAGTCAAAAGTTTGTTAACGCTAAAATATTTACAAAACTTTTTTACATTGAAATACCAATAAGAATATTAATATATAATTCGTAGAGAAACAGTTAAGATGGTTTATGTTAGTTTATTATTTTACTAAACCTTTAGGAACTATGTAACATTGCGACTAATATTTTTTTTTATACCACTTAGGCAGACAAGCGCACGGCCCACCTGATGGAAAGTGGTTACCGTGGCCTATGGGCGTGTGTGACACCAGAGAAGCCACACTTGCGCTGCCGACACAGTAAGGATAGAGTTTCCGTGCCGTCAGTGTAGAGGACAAAGCAGGTCAAGCCTTTAGACATCCCACTGGCAGCACAAATTCTCCAGTGAGCTCTAGCTACCCTACTCACCGCTGGGAACACAACATTATTGAAACAAAACTATTTTAAAATGAATTCTAGTACGATTGGATGTCACTTTATTATTATTACCCATTACTTATATACCTTCATTGATCTCGACATTTCAGCTGTGGCGACCATGATTGCTAAAGCAATCGAAACGTCGCCAACAGATAAAAATTTTTAATTATATATATATATATATATATATATATATATATATATATATATATATTATATATATATAATAATAAAAATTATTACAGATAAGTACCTATCTTGAATTTTTTAAAACACTTTTGTCATTAACTGTACCTATATTTCTTCATTTGCATTCATATTATGAAATAATTGTATTCATTGTAGTTATATCTTCTCTAATTACATTATTTAGTTCTGGTTTAGTAACTTAATTATAATAACATAATCATAAAAATTAACTTAATAACAAAACCATTTGAAATTATTGTCCATGTCTATCTATCCATTAAAACAAGAAAATAAAAAGAATTATTATTTGTTATAAACCATTTAAGACTCAAGGTAAAATGAATAGCAAAAAATGTACAAAAATATTAGAGAAAGATAATAATTTACAATATGGGGTTCTTCAAGGTATTAGAAGGTTTCTACAGGGTCAGCAGCACGAGTGTGATGCCTCTGTTATTGCACACGTCCCACTCCCGTGGGCCACAGGGCTACTTGTTTGAGGCCTATGTGGTATAGAAAAAAATAAACTATCAGAAGCAATGACATTTTGAGCCTTGTTTATTTGCTCCTTGACCACTGGAGTCCGGGTAGAGGTGTTTATTCGAATAAAACAGAAAACTTTGGAACAGAAACCTACGAGTACAAAAGTGAAAAGAAAAACGTGTTTGTTGACCTTTTTTGTACTTTTGACTTTGATGTAGGTACTTTTTTTTTCATTTTACGTGCGCAAAGCCCCGCGGGTACTCCCCCACCGGAGCCGGTGGAAGAGGTTATGTCGGACTCGAACCGACTAAAATGCACGCTACCTGTGAGTCGCTTTGGTTGCCGAAGGTGAGGTTGACAGGCATTTCCCTCGCACCCCAGCCGACCCAGGGCCATCTCTTACGATCTGGCCCTCTTCTCGGGTATGGGGACTACAGAGTCCCCAACTCGTCCCGGGAAACGGGGAGGCGCGCCGCCTTGATGTAGGTACTTAGAACTATTTTGATTTAAGCGTTGTCGTGTCGGGGGACAACCCTAACTGGTAATACACTCCTACTTTTAGCGGAACGATCGAAAATATTTAAAGCTACAGTAAATTTTCAGCGTACTTTATTGCGCCAAGTACAATTTTCTTTGTTTCTTCAAGTTTTCAAGTGGTTCTATGCCGTGGAACAGTCCTAGCCCAGCGCGTCCCTCTTAACAGTGCGAATACCGTATTACCTTCCAAAATAATTACTGTAAAGTCTGATAACAATTACAAAAGTGATCAGATTAGCTCACCGAGCAAACAAAGTCAAATTTTAATTTACTTTAATTATTAACACAAATGGTCCTATTAAAATTCACTCTACACACATAATGCAACCAAAACTCTAAAGTTAGCAATATTCCGAAAAAGGTCACATTACCTTCCCTAATAATATCGTTCAAAGCAAATAAAAAAGGTAAACATCAATTAAATTCGCCACACTCTCTAGTCGAACACATTTCCCGCGCGTCAGACACGGACGTGTCTGTGTGCGTGCCTGCGCTTGTGTGCGTGCTGTAATAGAGCGATGACGTGATTTCCTGCGCTGAGTTATTGCTACTGTACCGGCGCTAAATGCTTTGGATGATGTGATCTTGTGCGGAGGTGAGAGATTATCAAAATTTCGTTTTGTACTTTGTTTTAATAGAACCGCTAATCCGTAAATAAGTTCATATGAATTAATTTACAGATTAGCGCTATATTCGTTACAAAACACTCTGATATGAGATAATAATTGAGTGTTAGAAAATTAGTGTTTAGCATACAAAATAGATATTATTATCTACGGTGAACAGTGTACAGAAGTCTGCTGTACACAAATATTCTGAACATTAAATAGGTTGAGAGATTGCTTTTTCAGTTAGTGTTCTATCAATCAAAAATCAATTAGCCCATTGCAGTCCACTGCTGGACTAGGCCTTTTCCAATGTAGGGAGGCTTTGACCTACTGTTTTCACGCTGGCCACTTACGACACTCTTTAGATGAGGTAGGGTGATAACACTTGTATTCTTTCTCCATTACCACGGGACTATAGACTATATATTTTGATTGATTTTAGATTCATCTTAACATGTATAATGTAATTATATTTGCAGTAGACGTTTATAGATATAATAATTGACTATTTTTTGTCGACCTTGTTCGCTGTAGGATAAGATAGATTCAATCTAATTCTAATGCTATTACTAATTACTATTTTAATAAAAATCTCAATCCCTTATTCAGGGATCAATCGAAAACTTCAGATTTAAATATAAAGAATCAATAACTTGAAATAAATAAGCTTGTATTGTCACTGTACAGTCGGATTAACACATTGACAGAATTTATCGAGATATATAATGACAGAAATAGATGGCAGACTGTCATATCTACCTACTGAATATCTTGTAATACTTACATATTATTATAAAAAGATTAATGAGAACACGAATAACTTTTTAATCAATGAATACTTCAAAAAAAAAAAAATTAATAAAATGTACCTAAGTATATCACTAAGTACCTACGCCTTAATTTCTAGCCCCAAAATACAGCACATGACTTTAATTGCTTATCACCTGCTATTTTTTTATAATAGAGGCAATCAAGCCCATCTTTATCGTATAATATTAAAATTACTAATGATAAATTGATTGATAACCGAGCGATTACTAGTCATAGCTGATATCTACAGTAATCGGTGTAATGTGAATACCTTATTCAACAGTTTTTACATGTTATTTTATAATCATGATTTTGGCGAAATATTTTATCTTTATTGATATGTGAAATGAACACTAGACTTAAGTAATTACAAGCCCTGGTAATACGGTTTGATTAGTATATGACGTCATATTCATATGACTATATTAATATCCTGTATGTATAAGCAATATATCTATGTATTAGTCATTATTTTAGCTTAAGTGTCAAACCAAACACTAAACTGATGCACACTGTATATGTCTACCTCAGTGGTATTAAAGTTAGGTACCTATTTCCTTTTATGATTTCAATTAATTCCTGTTGATGATTTGAAAATCATCAACGTGTGACAACAAGCCTGCACAGAAAACGCCATACTTTGCCACGACCTTGACGTAAATTACGTACAAGAGTGAAAAATGCTATGCTAAATATAATGTATTTTATGATTTAAACGCAAACATGGATATTCAACAAATTTTCACGTATCCCGTATTATTTATGCTGTAAAGTACGCAAAAATAAAAATGTACACTAAAACTATTATTATTAACTTTTTTTACTCCAAGACTAAACTTATTTATTCACGTCTCACTACTTACTCCTATGAAAACAAATGAATCTAAAGGCAGTTATCAACTTGGCTCCCATCCCATGAGACGCCATTCCAAAGTCACGGCGCGCGTCCCTAGCGAGGGGGTGGAGAAGGCAACAACTCATAAAATTAAGCGATTTGGATGTGAGTTAGTCTAACTGTGAGGATCGTCGAGTTAACAGTTCGCTAGCTATCTTCCTCACACACACACACAGTGACGCGACGTGTCGGACTCAATTCGGCATTACACACACCGACGTGCAGGCTTCGCGCGCCGTCAGTACAACGTCATATCGCCTGGAACACGTTTCGTTTTCGCGTTCGTTCCCGCCATAATGCTTTCGGAAGTGTAATTGACGTTTGACATTTATGATCTGTGACAATTTCGTGTTTTTTTTAATGATTATGATGTTTTTGTTGCACGGATCACTTGCGTAAGGTGAGTCTTTATCATTTAAACTTTTGTCCGTATTTTTTTTAGGTATTAATATATGTTAAGGATTAACGTATTATGGTTGTAATCTATTAATGATTGATCGATTGTTAATGATTAAATTAGATGCCTATTGTTTTTTTTGTAGATATGTATTTAGAACATAATACGTTGTGATAATTATTAATTTAACATTGGTTGTTTTTAGACATCACAACAAAGGCTATTTGCATAATATAGGACTTATTTTATTTTACGAAAGACTATTAAAAGGTAGGTTTAGTTCAGTTTTAATACTTTTATTGGATATTATTGTAATAAATCCTTAGCTTGAGTAATCAGTTTGCATATAGTATTTATTTCTTATTAATTTATTGACAGCCCTAGGAAATTACCTATTGTTTTTAATTAAACTCAGTTAATCAAGTTATGAATAGACACTTAAAGTATAATTAACTTCTACTATATATTATAATGATTAATAAAAGTTACTGCAAACAATTTTAAAGTAATTTTTTTTTTTTACTAAATATTAGCGTTCTATATTATACAAAAATATATTATAATTAAACTGATGAATAGTTAGTAGATAGGTATCAATTTTTGAACTCGTATTCTCTCGGGGTTGGGCTGTCACACGCAGTCGCTTCAGTAAAAGTCAAATCTAATGTAGAAGAAGGAGTAAGCGAATAGCGCTGGCTTAAACTGGGAAATAATATTAAGGTGATGATGATTATTATATTCTAAATTAAAAGAAAATGCCTCGATGGTGCAGTGGTACCGAGTGCGATTACTGTGTGAGTTCGATTCACGGGTCGGGAAAATTTTTACTTTACTGTTATATCAGAAAAGTCTACGTAGCTTCAAGGTTAATTATCCTTACACTACTCCTTCGGGAAACATGCTAAAAAATAGCTAAGAAAATGAGTAAAAAGGCTCTTCATCTTCGCATTAAGAAAGTCTCCTCCCCACCCCTTATTATTTATTTATGACCTTTCTTACGGTATAATTATTGAAGGCTATCTATGTGAAATTATTTTTTGTTAATCATAACTGGTGCGTTCAAAGAAACGTGCAAAATCTATTGGATTATTAGTATGTAGATGACATAGATAGCCTGGCGGCGCCGGCGGTGGCCTAGTGGCTACGGACTTGCAAGAAGTGTTAGTAAGTAGGATCGAACCCCGGCCGATACACAATACTCAGTGCAATTTACATAGGGATGGGTGTTTCTATGCATTATATACCTACCTATATTTTCGGTGAAAAGATTACAACCAAATATTCGATCACCACTTAGCGTCCATTGAAATAAATATAATATCCACTATCTAGAACTATAGGTTCTAGATTGTAAAAATGTAGAAAACAAAAATAGCAAGAAGCTCAAGGTGAATTAATGTTATTGTACTACCGATATATGAGAATCAGATCGAACGAGATTATTTTTGTATAAACACCACATTTTCTTACACAACTTAGTTGGCAGACAAGCACACGGCCCATCTGAAGGAAAGTGGTTACCATGGCTTATGGATGTGTGCAACACCAGTAGCGTTTCCCTCACGCTACCGACCCTGAAGAAACCCTCTAATGCGTCTCTTAAAGAACCCCATATTATTGGCACCTGGGAAAACCGCAGAATATTTAACAACGGTTGCATAATAATTTATGCATTTTACCTTGATTAATAAAAGAATCAAATTTTATTTACGTATTCAGTTTAGGCACATAAAGAGCACATGAACGTCAAAATTTTACAATTATGTCAAGAAGTATTATAAAAATATTGAATAAGGAAGATAAACCATAGAAAAATGATTCATTCACTGGTTCGATAAATTCGTTCTACTGAAACTCAGAAAACTAAATTAGATTTTAATTTTCTTTTTTTTAAATATGGTTTGGTTTGCAATTTATATTGTGCGAGCAAGCAAGAGATTAGTATGATCATGCATTTTTATCATTAAGATATGCTTTGTCCTCTACACTGACGGCAAAGATACTCTGTGCTTACAGGGTCGGCAGCGCGAGTGTTGCTTCTCTGGTGTTACACACGTCCATAGGCCACGGTAACCACTTTCCATCAGGTGGGCCGTGTGCTTGTCTGCCACCTAAGTGGTATAAAAAAAAATCGTCTACAATATAAATGAAGCTGGTGTAACCTGGTCTAAACGTCAGGCAGGTCAAAGGTATTATGTACATATACCATGATCGCGTTAGTTCCCGTTAACATTATTGTAAATATAAAAGAAGTTAAGAATTTACTAAATGATTCATCCCCCAGTCCCAGAAGCTTTTCACCTCGAAGTCCAGGGGTACACTTTTTCCAGTCTAACTGCAGATTTGGCTGAACTTCGATATTTTCCATGAAACGACTGCCATATGACCTCTAGAACCCATTGGTGATATCGCATCATTGCAGTTAGACCTGTTTTTAGACTTGGCTCCAACTACCCGTAACGACTGTGATAGATGTTCGTATCCCAACTGTGAGTCTGGAAATTTTAGTTCCTACAGGATAGGCAGCACAAGTATGACGCTCTTGGTGTTGCAAACGTCCACATACGACATCTAACTGAGTTTTTATCTGGTGCAAATCATCTAGAAGCATCCGCAATTGCTGAACGAAGTTTTACATCATCGGTTCCATAGAACGCATTTATCCTGAAATCCGATCCAAAGTCACTGTGTGACATTTCGGGTAAGCTTAAACTTTACCAAAAGAAAACCGATGTGATTTCATGGTATATTCAATATCCATGTCTCTCATCATTCCCTGAGCCTTTTCACATATTCAGTTGGGGTCGGCTTCTCAACCTTTTTTTATACCACTTGAGTGGTAGACAAGCACACGGCCCTCCTGATGGAAAGTAGTTACTCTCGTGCTGTCGACTCTGTAAGAACAGAGAGTTTCTGTGCCGTCAATGCAGAAGACAAAGTGGAACAAGCCTTCCACTGACAGCAGAATTGCTCTCCAGTGAGCTCACCTAATCGTAATCACCGCTGGGAATCTAACTGTGATATGGCTGAATAGTCATCTGACATATAAAATACAAATATTTACACTGAACGGGAATCGACTCACGTCCCCTGGGTGCATTCGAATTCACTGCCCTCACGTGTTACAGAGTGTATGTTATTTGTCCGTGTTCATACAACAAAAATGATTCATGGTAGCCCCCCAGATAGCTTTTATGAATATAAACGTAATACGAATATATGTTTAGTAAACCAAAGGTTTCAATCAACGAAATAAATACAGTTGCGATATAATCGTGCGATAAACAGTGCGATACGTGCGTGCATTTGGCGCGATTGTTATAATATATTGCAGATTACGTATCGTCAATTACGTGTATTGTATGTCAATATTATTGATGTCTAGTCTAGCGGTCGGAGGGCAGCAATTTGTACATGTGTGTGTATAAATTTATGTAATTGGCGGCCTCTGTGGCGTAGCGGTAGAACGTTCGACTGCCACACAGAGGGCGCGAGTTCGATTCCCGCTCATTGCAAATATTTGTTTGCATGAATATGTATATTTGCATTGGTCTGAGTGTTTCTATGTATAATATGTATGCATTTACAAAAAAAAGATATCTAAGTATGTTTATATCCGCATTCTAGATTCCATAACACAAGCTAGTTAAACTATGCTTACTATGGGTCTAGATAGCGATGTGTAGTAGAATGTTGTAGAATATTTATTATTTATTGATTGGAAATTATGATTAGTAGTTCAGACTTTATTGTTACGGAATATAAAAACGTTAAGACGTTTAGGTTCATAATGTCCAAATCCCAAAATGTCCAGAGGGTGCAAAACGTCCATATCCCGGAATGTCCATGTCCCAAAATGTCCAAATCCCAAAATGTCCAAATCCCATAATGTCCACGTCCCAGAAAGATAAAACGTAGACACAAATGGGCAATGAATTGATACTATAAAGGATGAGTTTTCATTTCGAGAAATTTTGACTTTTGCAAGAGTGATTGCCGGCTGACTTTCGAAAGGAAAGCCGATGCTAGAACCTTAGCTGTTATTTCGAAAAATAATATTTCATGTTTATGTTTATTATTTTATGAAAGGTTTAAGACCTAAGGTGATCGGTAACATGGCATATGTTAAGTTACTTTATTATCACTGTATATACCTACCTCGTGGTAAAGTCAAAAATTCTGATTGATATCTAAAATACTGTTTAAAGTAAAATATACCCTCAAATCATATCCATCAACAAATTTCCTTATAATGTGCTGAACATCAAAAACATTTCTCTTTTCCCTAAAGACATTCATAAAGCAACTCTCAGTGTACCCATACCTTTATATCACCATCTACATCACAACTCTACAATGTTGACGATCAAACCCCAAAGGGAACAACCGACATCCAACGTTCAAAGAGAAAAGATCTCAAACGACCTAATAAACACTTAACTGAAAAGTGATTATCTTGTCAACTATTATAGTCACTTATACCCTTTTAGCCTTTTGACTGTCGATATAATATCGCCGGTGACATCAAAGGCCGACCACACACATCGACTTCCGCGACTTTGTACGCGCGTGTCCGCCGGTGTCCGCCGATGTCCGCCGGTGTCCGCCGATGTTTGTCCACGCCTCGTTACCAATTAATGTCATAATCCTTTGCCGTAATTGGCTGGATCGGGCGACATTTTGTTGTTCCATTTTTAAAGATCACAGTGACTTTTATGTTTTGATTTGTTTTTTTTTTTAAAAGTCTAAGAACTATTTTTTCCAACCTGATTAACGAAGTGACCCATTCTCATTTAGTCTGAATTTCATCAGAGAAAATCTTTTTCGCGATTCTCGCGATTCTCCTTCACTCCGGTACCCGAGCCCGGCCCGCCTCCTCCTTCACGAGCAATACTTAAAGCCCACGTAGTTTGTATATAAATAAAAAATAAACTAAAATATTAACAAAAAGTATCCAGTATGGACTGCTGAGACGAGGTCTCAGGTTCGATCCCAGGTTTTACCATGGCACACACCAATGACTTTTCGATGCTTTTCGAAGTTATGTGTGTATTTATCGCAGGTTTATAAGTGCCCTGTTAATGGCAATAGGCTTGCAATCTATTACATTGGGACCTAAACATAAACTAGCGAAATGTGGGTGCTAGCACCTCTGCCTACCCCTTCGGGGATATAGGCGTGAGTTTATGTTATGTTATGTAAAAAGTATCCATCTTTCCACGCATTTAAATAAAATATAAACGTTCTAATAACTTTATAGTCTCTGGCCGTTATAATCCACTTATCAAATTATCACCGCTACAAAATATCAAAAGAACACATCTGGCATTTTTATTAAAAACAAATCCTCCACTTTCATCAAATATATATAAAAAAAGATATAAATTAATGATTGTGGATATCAAAGCATCGCGTTATGAGCTCAGGAAATGTACGGAAAGACTGTCAAAGATGCAGCATGGTGTTTTGGGACATTGACTACTTCCGAGGGTTTCATCTAATCTGTCTGGTGTGGTGGCGATGGCTGATATATGCCGCAAGATTGTCATCGAGGGTTCCTTGTGTCCTAGTCGATTTATGTATGATTTATGTGTCTTTGCCGCACCATCAAGACCTGGAATTCATTATCACCTCACGTGCTTCCTTCTTCTTACAGTCCGAGCTCCTTTAGGCGAGGCGTGAAAAAGTATTTAATGAGGCCGCCAAGCTGAGTGCCACCATTGTAACGTTACTTAGTGTCTGTAATGTCGACCCTCTTTCCTGACACTTTGTCTTGCTTGCCCTGAGGCAAGGTGAAGTCAAGTTGCCATGTCGTAGATAAAAAAAAAATAACAATGTAGTAGCCCTGGATGCAAAAAAATCATCTAAAATTCAGATGAAGATGTAACAAATACTTTCAGTGTCTTAAAATGTTAATTTATATACCTTTTATTAGATGAAAAAAAAAGTTAAAAGTTTTTTTTTTTTTCGAAAAAATGTCCAACCCACTGAATCACATTGAAGCATTGTCAGCATTCCCTGTACACTCTATCTCTTCCCTTGTTTTGAAGAAGGCATTTTTCTACTACCCTCCAAAAAGTCCCAGATTATCAGCGAGACGTTAGTACTAACACATCTCTGCCTACTGCCGAGATATACAGGCATATAAATACAGCGTTAAAACGGATCGCCCGGACCTAAAGTGAGACGCTTAACACATAAAATCCCGAATAAACAATTTCTATAAACATAAACTAATTACATTTTCTTGAAATCCTACACGCAGTCTAGGTAAAGCCTTTAGATATCGGTCCATACTATAATCTACCTTATTATAACGTTGTAAAGAGTTATAATGCTATGGTTGAAACTGATATAATAAAATAAGGTTATGTAGGACGCCCGTTCTATTGACGTCAATCGGAGTGTGTATGTAAGCATTATATTATAATTATTAAACCGATGTGCATTTACGCATATTCTGGGTTTAAGGAGCTTACATACTGACGAAGCAAAACGCACGAAAAATGCTTAAAATACGACTACAAAAAAAAAACGAACACAAAGGTTCATCCAGACGTATAAGACGTCTAAATTGATAGGAATGTATTGTATTTTACTTTGCTGGTATCCAGACAGATTCAAATTTCTTCTCGGCAGTCGGCTAAAATACCAAATAGAAAAAGAAAGAATTTACTGAAGCGAAGGATTCCCAAAAATTGAATTTTTGTTAGTTTTCCCTTAAACTTTATCTATTCCAGATTTATGGAAAGTAAATGAAAAAGAAGAAACGAGAGTCTCCGATACGCTCACACTTTGCTGTGCGAACAGGTCAGATCAACCTATAAAG
Source organism: Eilema griseolum (assembly GCA_963662185.1). Taxonomy (NCBI): domain Eukaryota; kingdom Metazoa; phylum Arthropoda; class Insecta; order Lepidoptera; family Erebidae; genus Eilema; species Eilema griseolum. The sequence goes on along the minus strand of OY759250.1, from coordinate 830,029 downwards.
TTACTACGCTAGAGCAAATCTCTTCATACTGCCACTACGGAATGTTAAAAACTAGAAAAAGTGTCCTTAAACATCTTTACTATGGAGAGCAATGTCATTGAACACTCAGATAATTATGACCGATCACGTCACATAGAATAGTGCTAACTTTTAACAGGAGGTAGGACACGGCGGTATTTCCGCCCAATTGAGCAGTCCGACTGGGGAAGTACCTCTGCCCTACAGAATACCGCGGTTATAATAACTTCGTGTTGTGTTCCCAGCGGTGAGTAGGGTAGGCAGAGCTCACTGGAGAATTTGTGCTGTCAGTGGGAAGGCTCAAGGCTTGTCCTGCTTTGTCTTCTACACTGACGGCACAGAAACTCTGTACTTACAGGGTTGGCAGCGCGACTGTGACTCCTCTGGTGTTCCACACGTCCATAGGCCACGGTAACCAGTTTCCATCAGGTGGGCCGTGTGCTTGTCTGCCATAAAGTGGTATAAAAAAAAGCCAAGTTAGATGGTATTGCATCGCGAATTATGTTGAACACAATTTTTATTCTGGTACTAAAAACGCTGCTGTATAATGTGCTAATGTGAAATACCTTTATGACGTAGATAGATGAGTATAATCCGTGTTGGCATTTTATCGATACAGTTCCCGATCTCGCTCATAATTAACTTCAGTACAGCCTGTAACTGTGATGATGACGAGGAATAACGGAAAGTCTGTTTCGAGGGTTAAATCGATTTTATAATCGCCATTATGTAGCGATTATTTTATTTGTAATCGATTGCTAAAGTTATTAGCTTCATTTGTGTATGTATCATTGAAAAAGAAATGTAATATTATAAAATGTTACTTGAAAAAGTTTGCTGTTAGTTTTACACGCATTGTGAAAAATTGATATTTTTTTATACAACTTAGTTGGCAGACAAGCACACGGCCCAACTGATGGAAAGTGGTTACCGTAGCCTATGAACGTGTGTAACACCAGTGGATCACATCCGTGCTGCTGACCCTGTAAGAACAGTGATTTTATGTGCCCTCAGTGCAGAACACAAAACCAGGACAAGCCTTTGGTTTTCCCACTGACAGCACAAGAACTTTCCAGTGAGCTCTGGCTACCCTACTCACCGCCGGGAACACAACACGAGGTTATTATAGCCGTAGTATTCTTTAGGGTGGAGGTACTTCCCCAGTCGGATTGCTCAATTCGGACGGGAATACCGTCGTGTCCTACCTCCTGCAACGTGGTGACGAAACAATGATTATAATAATAATAATAATAAATTTTATTGTTCAGTAACTTAGATATAGTTTACAAATCCTCTGACTCCCAAACTAGGAGGTAGACCAAAGGCTAGTCCTGCTTTGTCCTCTACACTGACAGCACAAAATCTCTGTTCTTACAGGGTCGGCAGCATGGATGTGACTCCACTGGTGTTACACACGTTCATAGGTCATGGTAACCACTTTCCATCTGGTGGACCGTGTGCTTGCCTGCCACCATGCGTACAAATATTTGCACTGAGCTGGGATCGAACCCACGCCTCTTACGTAACAGCCGCATTCACTAGTGGCACGCCAAGGAGTGGATGAAAACTAGATAGGTGGCGTCGCCTTTAGTACTGTGCCCATAGTAATTAGGATTCTAATTGGCCTGGAGCTTGGTGGGTATCTAAACAGGGTAACAAGCCTGGTGAAGACTTAGTTGCTCTGAATTTCCAAAGCAAATAAATCTTCATTAGGTCTAAATAGACAAACTCTACAAATAATTGTCTGCCTATACAGTGAACATACATGAAATGGAAACAATTAAATAAATATTAATTTTGGTTAACACCGTATTTCCGCTGTATTTACATCTGTGTTTACTGGCATTATTGACTGTCGCGGTTACTTTGCTGGCTCTGGAAAGCACGGTAGTTTCCACATATTTCGTCATCCGTCAATGGATTAGCCTGAGAGCAACTTATGCGATAGTAGCAAGTTTCGGGTCTATAGTTACAGTTCCTAAACTTCTATTTATAGTTACGTAAACATCGAAAACAAAATTAATTATTGCGTAAAGAGGTCCCCATTCAAGATGGCCGACAAGTATTTGGTCAGTCGTTTTCATATTTATATAATATCACACGGCCATTTGCTTTTATTGTTACATTACAATTCTTGTAATTTTTTAAACAATAGCTTTCTGCAGGTGTTACTAATTGTTACATATCTGGGTTATTGTGGAATAAATTGCTTTTATAGGATAATATTATGAATATCGTTTTGTTCTGGCATTCATGGTTGTAATATTTAGATATGTTTGAGTTAGATTTATTATCTTTATCGTTTATAAATAAATTAGATTAACAAAGCCTCTCGCGGATGTGACATAGTGTGAATGAATGCGAACATGTTTGGATGCTTGTCAATCATGTGATCAATCTTGCTCAAACGAATGAACGGATTGGGTTAAAATTTGATACCTACAAGTTTCAAATTTCAATAGCTTTATACAGTCTAAAATAGTGGTGGTCAAACTTTTTTAATAGAGGGTTAGAATGTTAAAGCAATTTAAGAGGAGAGCCAGCTCTCCTTGCAATTTTTTATTTAATTTGTTGTAGTGAATCTTTGTCCCTTAATCATTTCATCACGCTTCAATTGCGCCCTGCGACCTGCAACACTATTAAGCATGGCCTACGAGGCTATTCTAGCTGATTTCTTTGCAAAACTTTCAATTATTTTAATAATTAGAATTTATTTTTCACTTCTGGGTCGTCAATAAATAATTATAGCGGATCATATAAGTAGATATTGTTCATGTCGAAGGACCGTCCGCAGGCCGAATTTAATGCTCCGCGGGCCGGTGCTGGCCCGCGGGCTATACTTTGTTCATCCCTGGTCTAAAATAATACATTGACGATCTAAATTTGAATTAATATTTAAAAATAATAATGTAACTTTGCATTAGATCAGGATCAGTCGAAAGAGTAGTAATGAGTCGAAAGAGGTTGACTTTGTGTTCCCCTACTTTTTAATATAATTTAGGTGGCAGACAAGCATACGGTACATCTTATGGAAAGTGATAACCGTAGCCTATGGACGTGTGCATCACCAGGGGCATCACACTCGGGCTGTCTCCTTTGAAGAACCCCATATTCCTGGTAGTATTTTTTTTTAATATTAGCAACTGCAATTACTAATATTTTCACCTTTAGTCCCTCCAATTATGCTAAATTGCTTATGCTAGTAGTGGGTTCACGTCGATAGACCTCTAGATCATAAGACCGACTCCTTAACCACTTAGCTACTGACGCTTACGACAATATTTAACGTAATAAGAACTCAATCGTCGACTAGACTACCGCTATCTCTCTCTCGCTCATCAAAACGAACACGCAAAACGATTACGAGTAGAACAAACGCAATTCCATGTTCTAGGAAATTATCCGCACAGCGCGAGTTGCCACATTCCCTATCAGGCACGTCTTCAGTGCTATCATTTTATTTCTTTCTACACATAAAACTGCACTAGTTATTGCTCTAGGTAGGGCCTATTTATTGGTCTATCGCTACCTATTACAAAGCTGAAGAGTTTGTCTGTTTGAATGTGTTAATCTTTGGGACGTCAAGTGCAATTTGAAAACTAGCCCAGTTCTCGGGGAGGGTTTTAGGTTCTATATCTAACATCTCGCTATGTTCTTAGCGAGCTGAAGAAAAGAGATTTGTGGGATATAGATAATATAAAATCCAGAGGAACTGCCCTTTTTTTACATGCGTAAAATTCACACGGATACCCCCAGCACCGGAGTCGGTGGGAGAGGTTATGTCGGACTCGAACCGACTAAAACGCACAACGGCTGTGGGTCGTATTTGATTGCTGAAGATGAGGTTAACAGGCATATCCCTCGCACCCCGGTAGACTCAGGAGAGGAACTGCCCTTAAATCTAATCAACAGAAACTAGTATTTCCAAATAATTATAACCAATCATGCACTCCCAAAAAGCCCCTCGACTCTCACTGTTCATCAAAAGAAGTCAAGAGCAGTTTTGGCTACTTTCTTTTGGTTTACACATCTCCCAGCCATATTATTGTGTTCCCGGCGGTGAGTAGGGTAGCCAAAACTCACTGGAGAGTTTTGTGCAGTCTGTCGGAAGACCAAATTTTATCCCAATTGTGTCCTCTGCACTGACGGCACATAAACTCTCTGTTCTTAAAGGGTCGGCAGCACAGGTGTGACTCCCCTGGTGTTCATAGGTCACGGTAACCACTTCCCATCAGGTAGGGCGTGTGTATTTTTTATATAGTACGCACCAATTTGACTTCACCTCGCCTGATGGTAAGCTAAAGGCAGATGGTCACCATTATAAACACGCAGCATTTTACAATGGTGGCACTTAGCTTGGCGGCCTTATCAGATACTTTTTCACGCCCCACTTAAAGGACCCGGAACTATTGGAAGAAGGAAGGAGCTTGTCTGCCACCTAAATGTTACCAAAAAACTTTGCTAGGTTCAGCATGCTCTGATCCTTTCCCCCACCCAGTTGGGGTCAGCTTTTCAGTATGTGTAACTGTGATAAAACTGAATTTCGACATTTTCCCTGAAGCGACTGCCATTTGATTTCCACAACCAATTGGTGATTTCAAAGTTCTGTTATTGGACAAATCGAACTTTTTTTGGGATCCAACTAGGTACCTGTAACCATAGATGTTGGAAGCAACTGATGAATGCTAATAATATAAATACTTAGATATATTCAATATTCACGTATACAAATATGAATCGAACCCACACCTTAAATGATAGGCAACGGAAAAGAACTCTTCTGCCCGACATTAGCCTCCATTTTTGGGCGATTGTGCGTGCAGAGTTACTGGCTAGAGCAGCCAGCCCAGCTCCGCGCAGAAACGCATAAGCTTACAGCTAAGGCTATTATAATAGTAAATATTTGTAATAGTGGTGAATAGGCTAAACCTACTAAATACACGTACTATTGTTTCGCAATGTGCGTTATTTATCGTCTGATTTGCGCTCGACTATTCGTGTATATTTATAACTGCGTATATTTTAATTATTGTTTCATTTTGAGTTTTTTTGACAATAACATAAAATATTTCTCACTCATTTACATACTTTAGTTAAGCTGGTTTATATAAGAACGACAGCACTCTGATTCCCTAATCCCGAAACGAAAGTCTACGCTAGAACCTTATCGGTAAGGGATCGTCCGGAAAAATACTGTAGCCATTTTTAAGTTGATATTTCATTATCACTTAAAAGAACTCGAGCTTTTTTCCACCTGGTCTGAACACTGAACCTAAGCAACCAAAAGGGCCATTAGTAATATAAACATGCCTTTATCCCCGGAGGGTTAGGCAGGGGTGAATTAACACCCACATTCCACCAATCATTGAATTCGGTCCCACGTAATAAGGGGTGAGCGTCTTCCCGTCTTCCGGGCACTATTATTGACTCAAGCCATGCATCTAAGACTGAGTCTGGGCTATATATATCTGTCTGATATTAAACAACCCTATCCCTTAGTCGCCTTGTACGATACCGCATGGGAAGAGATGGGGTGGTCCAAATTCTACTCTGCCGGGAATCACGCGACTTCTATTACCTATTAGTAATGTCATGTGTATATTGAAAGCTGTTAGTATCCTTCACCATCCTAGCGCAAATCCCAGTCACATACGAAGCCTTCACATTGAATCCAGGAGTCCTCTTTTTCAAGTTTAACTCCGAGTTTGGCTAATCTTTTATATCTTCTGTGAAGCGACTACCAACAGATCTACATAGCCTCTTGGTGATATCGAAGTATGGTAGTTGAACCAGTTGTTGCATTTTGTAGGACTCCAATGACCAAGAACGACTGCTATAGATGTTATAGGCACCAACAGACCGGACGTTGAAAGCTGTATTGATTCACATAAAATTTGTGTGCGATTCACACTGAACAGTGTACAGTCATATTGTTTCATGTTCTGGCCGAAGCTTCGTTTCAATTTTAATGTGCTAGGGGTGGCACGTGAGAGCGTTTTGAATGCACTTGTTTCAATGGTCACTGAGAGTAATATAAGTTATGGATGTTAAAAGGAACAATGTGTAAGGTTGATTATTAAATTACTATTCAAACTTCTTCACTGGATCTGTACTGGGTCTTTTGGAATTCTTATTTGTTTGTTCACAAAAACTACTAATTATTTTATTAGAAAGGTCCTGATCAGACATTTTTTATATACCACTTTGGACTTAAAATTGACTTTATATTTTTATTCGATGAGACACGTTGTACTTTTCCACTATATTTTATTTAGAATTCCGTCTAAAAAAAAAAATATTGTGGAAAAATACAAAGTGTCTTATGCAATATGTGTAGTAGGTTCTACCAAGTGCCATCAATCAACAGTATTAACAGACGGTATATTTGATCTCAACGGTTTAGAGAACCGGAAAGAGCTGAAGGCATCAGCCAGCTCTTCACTTATGTACCGTCGATTCTTTTTTCGTTAGATATTACTTTTAATTTACTTAAAGCATTCAATTTCGTATTATTTTTATGATAACATTGATTCAACAAAGATTGTAATCACTCTAATAATGTACTTAATCAATACCCCACATCTTCAATTATCTTCTGATAACGGGAATATCTTCATCTGATAAGACTCCACAAGTTTTTGGGGCAGTCTGTGTCACTCCATAACGAACTGATAGACAATAAGTGGGTCTGCACGTACGCATTTAGCCCAGGTGGTCAGGATGGTGTATAATATGCTCTAGGCAGCTTTATGCCTCGGCAACTGAATATTATACTCGGCCCGAGTCCAACATAACCACCCCAGTTGGTGAACGGGGGTGGTATCCAAGGAGACTTCTGCACGAAAAAAATGATGTGCAGAAAATATAGCCGTTTCACCGTAATGGAGATCACGAACGACTGCTAAAGTTTTTTCAAGCAACTATTATATGGGGCCCTTCAAGTGGCTTATAGCAGGTTGCAGATGTCCGTAGGCCATGGTAACCGCTACCTATTAGGTAACCCGTGTGTTTATTGTATGCAACCAAGGTGAATTAAAAAAATAGCCGGTTGCCGGTAATATGCCAATCATGAAATTCTAATTAACCCATTAAGAGCACTAAGCTTTCCCTTAACTGTGCATTTCTGAACTGGCCTCTCTCAATGTTGAAAGGCTTTTGAAGCTAATGTTTCCACGGATTGATACAGGGTTTATTTTGTGTTTTCTTTCTCTCGCAGTATTTGATTTGCGTATTTTAGAATGCATAACATGACGCAAAATACATAGATTCAATACTGCTACAGAATATAAATCATAAAACAAAAAAAATATCTGTGACAACCCTGAATATGTGATTCCAATAAAAATCAATCAGCGCTTACCGCTCACTTGATCCTGTGTGCCGGTGTGCGTGGGGCGACCCGATGGTGGGAGGGAGGGGTGAGGGGTGACAGAAAGGGGAACATGGGCTGCTACAAGATAGGGCACGCAGGTTTATTGGGCTGTTGGAGTACCGGCTCGTTCGGATTGAGTAAACGTTTTTGTAAGTGATGTTTAGATTGTTGCAAGGTTAAGGTTGTATCTTTACTTACTAATTTCTGTTTTGTTTTTTTTTTTGAAAAATAATATATGATCCGAAATTACTAATATTCCCTTTAACCCCTCTAGATAAAGTACATACATAGAGCTTCACATCGGCAGTGTAATGGCCAGGGTTCGAACCCGGGACCTCTCGAATCTCGATCGTAAGGCCGACTTCAAAACCACTACCGATGCTTCAATTAATGTTTGTTTGCGTTTTATTTGCTGTTTTGTTGTTTATCCGATTGCGATGAGACTTTCAATTTGGTACCTACTTTTATTTCTTGGTCATGCGTGGTAGGTTTACAAATAGTTTTTTTGCCAATTGTAGGTATACGTACTAAACAACCTTACTTCAGAGGTACTGTATGGATCATTAAAAAGGTCGATCACATGCTTATTTTCTACCTTAGTAATCTTTTAATCTCTTCTCATAGGAGTCCTTAGTGAATAAAAAATAAATTTAATAGACTGAAGACGCCTCTTGAAAAGTATTTATAGCACTATTGAAAAACGTGTTATCGCTCGATATTTCGCTCCGTCCATGCTAAAATTAGCTTTTAAGAAGTTGTAAATTAATATTCTCAAAACCAAATGTCACAAAACACATTTGAATCAGAAAGCACTCAATGATATTTAAAACTGTGTTTGTTGCAGGAAACGAATGAACACATCAAGCGAACTTCAAAGTGCCACATCAAACAACGCCTGCGCATTAATCAAACACTAATACAATCATAAAAACAAACATGTTTTATATCCGAACGAATTAACAAGATTAAACACATGAACGAGGATAATAAAGACAAAGAAATGCAAACTGTAGTGTCTAATTACACCCCGCACCAAGATGACAACACTTTGATAGACGCACAAAACTTCACGAATGAAAATTTCTACGAAGACCGACTTAGTCCAAACGATAAGATAAACGTTGATGACGAAAAAGAAGAATTGGTTATAGATGAGTCAAGAGACGAAGCAGAACTTAATGTCGATGTCACAGATTCGAGAGAGGAAAGCTTTAGCGCTAACGAAGAAAGGAAAGAAGACTTATTTGAACCCTCTTGGCATCCACACGTATATGGTAAACCACCTAAAATGCCAACCCCACACACGATAGACTATATTTTAGGTATTTCTAACGTAGATAGAAACGAGAAAAAATCTACAGTTTCTCAGCTAATGAACGTTAAAATTAATTTTGATGTTAAAAAATCTTTTGGCTATAAAGAAAAGAGTGTACAAGTGTCAGATGTTGATAGGAACTTAATAAATGTGCATAAAAACAAACTGCAGGAACAGTTGTTGCAGAAAGGTGTGAGAACTAGTGACAGTGATGTTGAAAAAGTGTATTATAGTCGTGAGGAGCCGCTGAATTTGTCTGTGCCAAAGTCGAAAGACTCATCGGGGTGGATTGATGAGGAGAGGATGGTGAAAGGTGAGTCATTCAATGGATATTTTACATGTCTTACAAGTACCAACAGAAAAAAAATTCTCAATTTTTTGAAAAATTGTTTTTAATTCTACTCAATGTGAACTTTTGAGCATTATATTTATCACGTTAGTTTTTTCATTGAAACATTAATATTATTAATTTACAGGGATATCTTCTTACTGTTAGCATGGTTATTCACGTTAACAGTTAGAAGATATGCCTATAAATTAATCCCCTAAGCCATTATTTTAAATGGTTAGAAAAAGATTTTTGGGCTTCGGCCCCCAGGCGTGATCACCTTGCCCGATCTGTGCAAAATCTCTGCATTCCCAGGAGGTAGGACACGGCGGTTTTTCCGCCCAATTGAGCAGTCCGACTGGGGAAGTACCTCCCTACAGAAAGAAAGCCCTACAGAATACCGCAGCTATAATAACTTCGTGTTGTGTTCCCAGTGGTGAGTAGGGTAGCCAGAGCTCACTGGAGAATTTGTGCTGTCACTGGGAAGAAAGGCTTGTCCTGCTTTGTCTTCTACATTGACGGCACAGAAACTCTATATATTTACAGGGTTGGCAGCGCGACTGTGACTCCACTGGTGTTACAAACGTCTATAAGCCACGGTAACCACTTTCCATCAGGTGGGCCGTGTGCTTGTCTGCCACTTAAGTAGTATAAAAAAAAAAGATTATCTCGAAAAGATCTGATTTTCTTGTGATTTTTAATAAAAGAAAAGGTAATGTAAACTCCTGGATTTATTTCTCCAGTGAATTCTTATTGCCTGTTTCTGTAAGAAAATATCAATAGAAAAACGAAAGTACATAGATCCTAATATCTAAGTTCCCTATGGGACCAAAATATATAGTTAGCGAAATGTTTATGTTCCTAATTATGCTTCTGGTTCATCCTTCGGGAATCAGCACTGGGCGCAAATAATATTAAACAACAATAAATTATTAGCCACCCATCTGATTTGATACAGTAGCTCGTGATAGAAGTGATGTTGCGGCACTGACCACCAATATTAATTTGGAAGATGACGAAGATTAGTCTAGTGGCCAAAGATATATTGAGTCAATTACGCGAGTGCGTAGGAGTCGGTAAACACATGTGGACATACTGTGAATGAAATTATAATGAATTAAATTTTGATAGTGGTGTTTTATGTGTGTCATTAGTAGTTCGTGTTATTCGATATTTTATAGAATACCTAGAATTGTTACAACCTGCTACATTTGACGACCTCCGTGGCGTAGCGGTAGAGCATTCGACTGCTATGTAGGGGGCGCAGGTTCGATTCCCGTACAGTGCAAATATTTGTATGCATGAATATGTATATTTGCATTGGTCTGAGTGTATCTATGTATAATATGTATGTGTTTACAAAAAAAAAGTATCTAAGTATGTTTATCCGCATTCTAGAACCCATAACACAAGTTAATTAGGCTATGTTTACCATGGGTCTAGATAGCGTTGTGTAGAATGTCGTTATAACATTGCCTGCATACCTTTTTTTACCTATTGTTCTGTTTATATATATTCACAGTCATATTTCAAAATATTTTCTTAGTTATCAACAGATTTTTTTTCTTGACTTCTGGCTGATACTGACAATTTAATAACAAGTGAAATAGTAGTCACTAATATTGCTCCACAAGAACAAGTAGTTTAAATTATTAATTATCTGCAGTCCACGGTTCCGTTCCAGACTTACCTATTATCTATCTCTGTGCCGAATTTCATTCAGATCCGTTCAGCCGTTGTTAAGTGATTAAGTGACAAACATTCATCTATAGAAACTTTCGCATTTAGAATCCTATTCAATAGGATAAGATTTTATACTCTCAAATTTATATTTTAACATACAATAAAAACTCACGTTAATTTTTTTCTTAAACGCGGTCCCTAAACATGTCTTTAAAAAGTATCTGAACTAAAAACGCACAATTTTTTCAATCCTTTTTACACGGTATTAACCCTAAAAAAGCAATATGGATGATCTGTCAAAGAGTAAACTCCATTTTCACCCCACAAATTAAGTGCAATGAAAATGCGTTTCAAACGCGTTAATGGTCACATTGAGGGGTTGATATATCACGTATCACTTAGGCGGGGAATGTTCGAGACTGGTGAAGTCTTTTTGTATGAAATTTATTTGTATGAAGGCATAAATCGATGGTTTATAGGCAAGTGTTGCTTTTCTTAGTGATTGTATTGTATGCTGAAGTTGTCGCTATATTTATGAGTTCAACGAAACGAATATTAATTCGTTCCATCAAGTTTCATTCACTTGCAATGATTGAATGTTAGTTTTTTAGGTAGAATTTTAGAATCAACTTTGTATGAGACAGCAGAATATGAATATAGGACATTTTGAAGAAAGACCAGGTTAGAACTGACCTGGGTCGGATGACCAGATCAAGAGTCATGAATGATACAATAGTAACAGTTAATTTGTGTCATGTGGATGACTTGTTAGTTGTCATTGTTGTAATTATGGTGTCATTGTTGTGGCAGTTATCACTTTTCATTTGTGTCTTATGTATCACCTTCACCCCAAGACGGTTATATAGGTGAATTTAGAATGCTCAAATCGTGGTTCAGTAAGGAACTGGGCGCGTGTTCAAGTCCCGTCTGAGCATTTCAATTTTAAATCTTAATCTACTTGTTAGTATTCTTCCATCATTCAGTTCAGCGGTGATGAATCGGAACAGCAAGAACATCCTGTTCCTTGGTTTACATCATCCAATTTAAAATAATCATCATTATAACCACACAAACTATTATCTTAAACACCGACGCATAAAAATTCAAAAACTGCATGCTCGTAACTCTTCACACTAAACTGAAGCACCCATTGGTATCCCACACACGGAGCCAAATAAACAAAATACCCTTCCCCGAAGTTCACCGGGTTACAACCCGACCGAGATGTAAATCACATTCAATTAGTACAAAGACGTACAGTTGGTGGCCATCTTTTTTTTTGTAGCGTTATAATTTTAGTACATGCCAATGCGCGCAGATGGGACTGATTGTTTTCGTAAAAGTCAGCGCACACTGTCGTTTGTCGTTCGATTTTTGAATGTTTATTTTTTTTAATAGACATGAATAAAGTGTTTTATGGGTTTACTTATTATAATTTTTTATTGATATTGTACCCGATTGCGACGAAGGCAAAAAAGAGGGTTATGTATTTGACCTGAATAAATGTCCGTCGGTCATGTGTTTCCCTGCTGTATATACTACTAAATGACTAAACAGATTTTTATGATTCTTTATTGCACGGGGTTCATCGTGAATAATGGAAGTATAGCGATAAAAATTTATGAAGATAGGTAATATTCAAGACTGTATCCAAATCAGGGTCCCGATTCTATTCATTTTATGTCACAATAAAATCACTGTCATAGCACTGACATTATAAACAATGCGATTTAATTGTAGTCTTTGTACTGTTAGAGTCTGAAATTGAATGGCATCTTGTAGAGGGAGTGAAAAGATGTAATGAACTCTTTCATTTAATTATGAACTTAAAGACGATGTCAATAAAGTCTAAAATTGAATATAATATTTTGCAGCGTCAGTGGTTCTGCTATGACATAACATTAGCAGAATCGAGCAGCCTGTTCAGCCGTTTTTACTTGATAGAATAACAAACGTCTTTTTCATTTAATTTTGAACTTTAAGCCTTTATTATTGAAGTCTAAAATTTAATATCGCTTTTGCAGCGCCAGTGGTTCTGCTATGACATAGCATTAGCAGAATCGAGCAGCCTGTTAGCCGTTTTTACTTGATAGAATAACAAACATCTATCCATTTATCCTTACAAACTTACTCATCTGTTGAATGAAAATTTAAAGCATTTAGTATGCAAACTATTCAAATCGTTTAAGATAAAGAAAACATTGAATCGGTTCTGTGGCTAAGAAGGGAAAGATCGTGGGTTCGAAACCCGCCTGAACCGATCAATTTTTTTCTATATCTTACTCTTCTTTCTCATCTGTCTATTATTATGAAATATGATTAACTTGTGTATTTCAGTATATCTTATTGGCATGTGAACGGTGTGGCTTCGATGCGGGTTACTCATAATTTTTACTGCAGAGCTTATTACGTTATTACGGTGATTTAATCTGTACTTAGAAAGGCAGATATTTCAACTTAAATCACAGCTGACATAAGTTGAAAAAAGTGTTAGTTTAAGCACCTGGAAATGTCCATTTCCTGCGAATATATCCATTAAAACTACTTAATTATGATATGCAAATACACGGAACACTCAAGCCAATCCATATAAAAAACTTTACCAGCACACATATATCCTTCTTTCTACAGTCCCGGGTCCGTTTAAAAGCATCTGATGATGGCGTCAAGCTGTCCATAGGCCGCGGTAGCCACTTAACTTAATTTTTCTAACAAAACAAAAACAACGGCCATATTGGAATTTCCGCACGAAAAAAAATTGTCATGTTATAGTGATGTGTTACTATCATACCAAGGCATCGATATACAGATAGATACACCAATAATATTTATTTGGTCTTTAAGGCGACTGAGCTGATCTTGAGACTGTAGGTACTACTTGACTCCTTAATATAAGATCTCTTTGCTAGCTTGTACCGAATATTGATATGACATCTATGTCTGCTACATATTTTCATTGGCAGAATAAGTCAAGAAAAATATGAATCTTTGAAAAATAAACATAACATAACATAAACTCACGTCTATATCCCCGAAGGGGTAGGCAGAGATGTTAGCACCCATATTTCGCCAATTTATGTTTGGGTCCCAATGTAATACGTGGGGAGTCTATTGCCATTAACTGGGCACTTATAAACCTGCGATAAATACACACATAACTTCGAAAAGCATCGAAAAGTCATTGGTGTGTGAAATAAAATATAGTCCAAAAGTACAAAGTGTCTATTTACTTTCACTAAACTTCTGCCATTTTGAAGAGCGATAGTACACGTATAAACAACCAAAAAGGTTTAGTAAAGTTATAGTACCTATATAATGAAACTAACGATTCCGTGAAGTGGTGATAATAGGGACTGTCAAATGCGTACTGTTTTAATAATACAAATAAAATATAATTTGTACGATTTGAAATTATTGCATGGAAAATGGCGACCTCTTTCAATTCACAAAGTTACTATTTTAATTTATGAAAATTTTTAAGTTGTGTCATCATTAAAACTTTGTGTCATTGTCAAATCAATGCAATATTATCATACACAGATAAGCAGAAACTAAACGTACCTAATTATAATCTTAATGACGACTAATAGTAGGTATTCCTACGTGATTTAATTGACTTTCGAAATTTTGCAATTATATGATTTTCTAACGTTATACAATATGTAACAACCGCAATTCACATTTCGAATTACAAAACACTTCGTGAGTTTTACAACAAATTATTTTTACCTAATGAAATAGATAATGTATGCGTGTTTAGGCAAAAAAATGTATTAAACATTTATGTTGAATTTATTTGAATTTCAAATAGTTTCTGAGCCTTCAGTGAGATTATGTTTTTAAAACGTATGATTTGGATACCTTCGGTAAATACACACATAACGTATAAAAGTATCGAAAAGTCATTGGTGTGTGCCATGGTAAACATGGGATCGAACCCGAGACCTCGTCTAAGCAGTCCATTAGCCATACTACTAGGCTACCGCGGTTCTGGTACATTATACCTTTTTTCCTACTAATCAAATTAAAATCATCTTGTTGGAAATTGAGATAATTGGATAAATGGAGAAACTGCCAGCCTATGTAGAATATGTGCGGAAAGCATCAACACGTCTTCGAAGAAACATAAAGAACAATTTCAAATTCCTATTCATGGAATAAATCTATACCTATCTAATGTCAGCAAAAATTATAAATATAAAATAAATTATTAACAAAAAATCTAAAAAAATGTGTGCAGTTGTGAAACACTTGGTAGATATTAAATATTTAAATTTATACGTATTTTAATATGAAAATATTTTAAGTGGAAACATGCAAAATTGAAAAAAAAGATCATTAACATTTAAATTAATGTGTATCATCTCTCACAGCGTTTAAGGCAAATTCGCTTAATTAAATGAAACATAACTATAAATTAACTTTTTATGTGTTTGATATTTGGAAAGATTTAGACTAGGTATAGGATAAAATAAATCTCGTGAAGATAGTCTCGGAATACTGAGATGGCAACATTGAAAGAAAGAGTCAACAGGATAAAGAAGGAAGAGGAAATAATCTATTCAAAGTTAACTAAGCTTAGTTATAATAAGCTTAGTTGGAGGGGTTAGAGGGAACATTAGTAATTTTGATTGCTTATATTTTTTTAAATTATAAAAGTTAATTGCTTATAGTTGGAAAACGAATTATTTTACTTATTTTATTAAATGGGACGGAGTGTCGATTTAGATTGGAAAAAGTGATTGAAAAAAAGTAGAGGCGTTCGTAAATCGGTCACCCGTCTCCGAAGAGTGACCTTCGGAAGTATCAAGGATTCAACGATGATGATACATAGGTTAATAAAAAAATACTTTGTTTAAAGCGCGTTGTCGATAAATCCTCTTTAAGTGAGTCGCGTGATGCGCGCGGATCCTTACTCGTTAGTCATCGCATTGTCTTCTGCGTTATTGTCTTTTTATCGCCCTGTATATCGCGTGACTTTTCTGTTTATTCGCCCTAACTGTTGCACTGCACTATGTCTTATGCAAACTTGTCGTTTTTAAATTGACGCGTTGAACAATCACCGTGTATGTAGGTGGGCATTAATAGTTTCATTTTTCGTTGAGTCCTTTTGATGTATCGTGATGAAGTGCCATTACCTAGTTTCGATTTCTGACATTACTTCTACTATAACGTTGTGTTTTGATTAGGTTTTCTTCACGTTATTAAAATGAGAATGGGTATACCGGAATTTGAGGTTTCAAAATCACATACTCACAACTTTCTTTTTGTTTCACTGTAAAGCCCTCCAGGTATCCCACTTAGGCTATCGCGGCGGGGTCATTATCTCGGGCGCAAAATCGAGTCTTGAATGTTTGGGTGTAAAGTGACTCTATGAGACACTTCTTTTGCACTCCGTCTGATAGTTTCATACCCACGCTACCTACCCTATTGAATTTTAACAATTTTGGAAACCGTTCGCATCAAGAATATCCACGTACTATGTTATTTAGGCTGAAGTCTTCCTTTTAATCTCCCAGTCGGGGAAGCCACTATTTTAATGAGCTTCTGTAGATATTGGCCAGTTCATTTTAATCATAACAATCACTCACTCACTTAATAATAAATAGCACGATTATTAGAGCCATTAACAAAGCTTAATCGCACAGAGCAATTTCAACAGTAAGTACCAGGGCTCTAGACTCGTCAGGAGTTCATTCTCGATTTGTCAATCGGCATCACCAAGTATTATTAGAGTGCAGAAACAGCCCGCTCACTATAACTAATGTCGAATAGCCTTTGCATTTCTATCGTTTTAATCGAGACGAATACCTTAACAACAAAATATACCATCAATAAACTAATTCACAAACAAAATTGAACTTTAACAGCTTGAAATAAGCGTTATTTATTATTTCAACAGCTGTATAAGTATGTTTGCAAGATGTAATTCAAACGTGGAACGTCCAAGCAATAAGCTATTGGCCGTTGCAGCTGCGGCTTAGGGTTGCCAATTTATTTTTAGCATTTAAATTTATATGGATTAATGGTGGCAATATTAACGTGGGCTTATTGCGTCAATTGTGAGTTTGTCTGTGCTACGATTTGTCTATGTTAATGGTTTAGGGCTGTCAGGTAATTTACTTACGGATTATGGAACTTCTTGAGATTATTTTCAATTGGATTAATATAGATGTAAAAGAGGAAATGTCGTGTTCTGTATTAAAACGCAAATAGGAATTAAGTGATGAGATCAATTTTAAAGTTATTATTTTTTTACGTGAAATATTCGGTTATTTAACTAATGAAATTTGAAGACATGTAGGTATGCCAACTTGTCAAATTTAAGTACGAAAGGCATATCATAAGACTTTCGCCCTTTCAGGGTTATTTCAGGTAGTGGTAGACTCCTCCCTCTAGGAACAACCTGTACCGAATTTAAGTCCTGGACTGGATTATTTAGTAAAAAGTTTGCCTGGAAGAGATTTTTGTATCCAATAAATCATTGTACATAAATTATATACTAAATGTCTAATTTGTGTATTTTGGTATTCAATAAATAAGTATGACCTCCCCGCACTGCAATAAATATACAAACAAACGTGTCTTCTTTGCATATAAAAATAATTGCCAACTTAACTGCAACATAGACAATATTGACTAACGATGCTTACAAAACAAAGTGACTCCTTCCCACTTGCATCAATAAACCCAATTATAAGAACGAGGCAGCCCTGACAGACACTTGGGGCTGAGCTCGCAATGCAATGGTTCAATTTGTAACTCGTCTGCCCCCTTGTTTAGACTACCGTTCGATAATGCAGTAGGGGTATGCTTCCACTATAAGCTATCTCATTGTACAGTGATCCAATGGAACATTGAAAATAGATAGAATTAATACACGAGGAGGATAGAAGCTATGGCATTAAGAGAGGCCGATTTCCAGCAGTGCAGTGGACTGCAATAGGGTTGATTAGTGGAACGATTCATCCAATCTTTGATTTTCACGACCTTAGTTACTTTGATTGGTCTAGTTTTACTTGTCCAGTGAAAGAATTAAGACTTCTTCATATTTATACTTATGTATGAGCAAATAATTTCCTACACCAGGGTTGATTCCGGTTGCATCCAAAGCTTCCAATTTGGAGCCCGGGGTTTGTTATTCTACTTTCTATTTCTATATAATTGATTTATCTTGATTTTTACGGATGCGACAGCCGCTTTCTTTTTTTTTTAAACCACTTAGTTGACAGACAAGCATACGGCCCACCTGGTGGATAGTGGTTACCGTGGCATATGGACGTGTGCAACACCAAGGGAGTCGCACTCACACTGCCAACCCTATAAGCACAGAGTTTCTGTGCAGTCAGTGTAAAAGACAAAGCAGGACAGGCTTTTGGTCTTCCCACTGACAGCACAAAAACTCTCTCTTTACTCGGTACACGTCAACTTAGAAAAAACCTGCACCAGAGCCTATAATTTAATAATTCGATATGGCGCACATTGGGAGAGGTCTATGTCCAGCAGTGCACTGCGGTGGACTAGAATTGAATAGAATAATCATCTATTTCTCAGAATATTTTCTTAAACAGGTATTTTTAAGATTATTCGTTTCACATATTCTACCATAATACGGTGTAGAAATACAAACTATCATGTTTTTGCAGTTATATTTGCAAAGTATTTTTTTTATGTAAAATAAGCTAATTGATTGATTGACAAATAAATAAATCAATCAAAAAATATCACTCAAATAATATATTCTGCATTACATCGCTTGAAGTATACCCAATCGTATACAAAACCCATCGATAATGACGGCGTGTCAAAATAAACGCATCGCTAACGTTTTACCCCGGCGTTGCCCGCAAATAGAACAACATCGACGTCGCTGATAGGCCCATTAGCGTTCCATTTTGTCTTTTACAAGTCAGGATTGATATTTATTAATGGTACCATAAAATTCAATAGGAATGTCGCAAGGAGTTAAGTATTGTTGTTTAGAATAGTATTGCATTTAGTAATTTATATAGTAATTTATATATTAGTAATAGTATTGCATTTAGTAATTTACAAGCCGCGTGGTTCCCGGCAGAGTAGAATTTGAACCACCCTATCTCTTCCCAAGCGGTTTCGTACAAGGCGACGAAGGGATAGGGCTGTTTAACATCAGACAGATATATACAGCTCAGACTCAGCCTCAGATGCATGGTTTGAGTCAACAATAGTGACCGGGAGACTTCAATAGGTTCACCCCCTATTACGTGGGAACGAATTTTATGATTGGAGAAATGTGGATGTTAATTCACCTCTGCTTAACTCTACTGGGATAAAGGCGTGATTATATGTATGTATGTATTTAGTAATAGCTATGTACTTAGGTACTTATATAGTTTGTCTAAGTCCAATTGACACAAATACCTCTCTTACGCACACGAGCAAATTATTGACGATATAATTATTTCATGAAAAAATTTACTTTACATAAATGACGTGTATGTGTGTGAGACATAATTTTATGCAAGCTACATACATACATATAGTCACGTTTCTATCCCCGAAGGGTTAGGCAGAGGTGAATTAACACCCACATTTCATTAATTATTAAATTCGGTCCCACGTAATAGGAGGTGAGCCTATTGCCGTTATTCGGGCACTATTGTTGACTCAAACTATACCTACATCTGAGGCTATCTAGGCTGTATATATCTGTCTGATGTTAAACAGCCCTATCCAGATAATCTAGCCATTTATTTATATGTATGTGGTTTATGAATCCCAATACCTACCATCATGTAACCTGAAGGACAATTTTTCCAATAAAAAACCACTTACTATACATATTTAAGATTAAATTGATATTGTTAATCGCAATTGTGGATAAAACAAATAAGAATTGTCACAAATTAAAATTATCATTACAGTGCCCGACAGCAATTCAAATAAAAAACTATTCAAATTTGAATCTTGAAGTCAAAATCAGATGCAATGTCAAAAATAGTATTTTCGTGACACAATTACAAGAAAAAATGTTGACATCGTGATCTGTTTCGACATTGCATTTGATTTTGACAGATCGAGGTCAAATTTTGAACAGATTTTTATGAAGAAAATTGACGTTCTGATATTTCAAATCTCATTATATCAAGGTATTAAGAGCAAATCAAACTATTTTATTGATTTAAATTTCATAATTTTATTGTCTAAACTAACGGTATGTACCAATTATCAGAACAATCAGTCAACAGAAAGGGGAAACCAAAGCATTGAGATTGTTCTGATGCTGACTGTACAACATGATGTGGAAATATAGGTATTTAAACTATCATGGTCACTGACATCAGTATCAGAATAAACGGGATATTTACCATGTTTCACTATTTTGAGCTCAAAATAGTGAAACATGGTAAATATCCCGTTTATTCTGATACTGATGATGTGGAAAATTCGGAGGTAATAATATTGTACTTCTACTATCTCTAGTAAACTAGTTGTCATTTCTTTCATATTTTCTCGCAGAGCCTCATTCTTTTTATGTTTTAAAAAGTAAAATAAATGTCTCCCCTAGAGCATGAACCGTGGAGACTAATTGTAATGTTACAATTAATTAATTACTGCCCGAGATGTGGGTTATGCTATATCTTAATTACACTTACAACGTTTAATTTCAAAATAACTAAGCAAAAAAATCTTCTTGAATGTTTGTAAAGTGATTAAGTATATATTGTGTTGGCGCGATTGGCCACGTGAGCTAGTGGACTGTATTATGCGGGGATGAAGTTAACTGTTCCATTGACGCTTTACACAACAAACAAGACAGGTGATCGGGTTGCCGCGGATGTGATTAGGCATTGAATGCAACCCGAGAAATTAGGAGAGGATGCACTAACCTTTACTACGCCACGTGCCGTTTTGTCATTTGCTGGCTGGGCCGTTGCACCGATCTTCTCTTCCTGGCTCAGGAGCTGCTGTCCACATCACTAAATCACTTGAGGGACACACGAGAGGCACAATCCGATCGGTAAG
The DNA here is from genome assembly GCA_963662185.1 of Eilema griseolum. NCBI lineage: Eukaryota > Metazoa > Arthropoda > Insecta > Lepidoptera > Erebidae > Eilema > Eilema griseolum. The sequence continues at coordinate 809,308 of OY759250.1, read as the reverse complement.
GGTCTATGAAAGCGGTTAAAATACAACAAATATTATTCATTTCTGAGACGCGCGCGCCGTCCGCCATTGCGTGGCTAGTTCAAAGCGGGACTGAATAAGCGTCTATATTTGACAATTGGCGGGCGAAAACTATTGCTACCTTTCACTTAGAGGAAGTGCGGGAGGGGAGATGGGTATAGGAGGAGTGTGTTTCCGCGTCAGAAAATACAGATTCTACATCGGCGCAACCATTCCCCCCGGCTTGAAGGGTTACCTTCGAAACGAAAAATGCGGAACAAATCTAAAGTCTAATCTAAATCTAGGTTTGGGAAATAACAACTAAAATATAAACCTAGATTTGAACTCGTGCCTACTGCTGGTTAGGCAGAGGGCAGAGGCGAACAACCGGGCGCAGATACGATCCGGTTGCAGTTTTAACCCGTACAACACGAGTTATCCCGCGGGAATCGGGAAAAACTTCCTCTACTACCCCTAGAGGCCAATGTAAAGGAGGCGCATTCTCAGTCATAAGGACTACCACCGTACCTACAGTAATTGGGTTGGATGGAGTATTCCATTTTTGACGTGACTGCAGCGTGTGCAAATAATCGGTTCTCCAACGATTCCAAAACGATTGGACTAATCTATCTAAAAGAGCGTGACGAGTTAGAAGGAGCATTCTATCGTCATCAACATCTATTGCGGGCAAATATTTTGGCGTACTTAAATCACCGGTCAACAATATGACCGCGCGTAGATAAAATTCTCAAAAATCGGCCCACATAGACAACACAACGCAATAGTCTCGACCAAGACGAGACGCGATTAGCCAACAACAAATAAGGGACTCTTCACGCGGGACCGATACAACAAGCGAGTGCTTCTTCTCCTCGGGTGGTTCGGAAACCGTAGTGGGATTGAATTGACTAACTGGCCACTTATCTAACGCGGCATGAATCCAGGACGGTCCACTAAACCATAACGGGTGATCTAAAATTTGCGAAGGAAGCAATCCACGAGAGAGACAATCGGCTGGGTTGTCGGTGCCAGCAACGTGAAAGAGATTTTGTGGCGCTAATTCAGATTGAATTTTTGCCACTCTATTAGCGACGAATGTGTCCCAACGATGGGGCGAAGAGTGGGCCCAACACAAAGCGACTGTTGAGTCCGAAAAAGCTAAAATTCTACTAATACACTCGAGAGCAATGAATCCGGGTCACTTAAAGAATGTTAAAAATCTCGGAAACTAAAAATGATAGGTTAATGCAATAAATTGTATTTAATAGACAATGTAATACTCCTTAAATGAAAGTAAAAAAAATATGAGTCACCGTACATTTTATTAACACAAAATTACATAAAGAAAAAAACTGCTGATCTCTCCTTAAAACAAAAATAGGAAACATGAAATTTTTGAACTTTATTACGATTTTCTTGAATTTTAATACTTCGTATTGCCTCCTCGTGCTTCCATTACTGCGTTTACGCGGTTTGGCATGCTGTACACCAAGTTCCTTATACGATTTTGGGGAATATTCTCCCATTCCTCTGTGAGAGCAATTTTGAGCTCACGAAGCGTGATTGGGGGAGGGTTTCGTTGTTTTACGCATCTGCCTAGCTCGTCCCAAGCATGCTCGATCGGGTTGATATCCGGGCTGCGCGCTGGCCACTCCATACGAGTAATGTTCATCTCTTGAAGGTAGTCATTCACAATCCTACCTGTATGAGGTCTGGCATTGTCATGCATAAATATAGCATCCTCACCTAAATTGACCATAAATGGACCAACGTGATCATTGAGGATTTCTTCCACATATCTTACGCTAGTTAAAGAGCCGTTTTCTATGATCACCAGCTCTGTGCGACTTTCAGAAGAAATTCCGGCCCACACAAGTACAGACCCACCACCGTAGGCTACTTTTTCTTCGATGCATGCTTGCTTGAATCTTTCCCCTGGTCTTCGATACACTCTGTGTCTTCCATCGTGCTTGTAGAGCATAAATTTTGATTCGTCGGAGAACATAACTTTTGACCAATCTTCAATACTCCAATTTACGTGGCTCTGGGCATAACTTAGTCTCGAAATACGATGCCCACGCTCCAGTTTAGGGCCGTTTGCAGGTCTAAGGGGTTTTAAGTTAGATTCAGCAAGCCGACGTCTTACTGTCCATGCACTTGGGTTACTTCCTCCGAGGCGTCGAAACTGATTGGTGAGTTCAGTTCCTGTGAGAAAGCGATTTCGAAGCATGGTGTTCACCAAGTATCGGTCTTCTCGTGCTGTGGTACACCTGGTTCTGCCCGTTCCTGGTCTGCGTAGGTTAGAACCAGTTTCTTCGTAACGTCGGAGAACTCTTTGTACTGTTGACAGCGACACACCGACAGTCCTGGCTGTATCGCGCTGACTCCGGCCGGTTTCCAGCATTGTAAGTATTCTGGTGCATTCTTCAGGCGTAAGCGACATAATTTCAGCTTGATTAATGAATATAGAGCACTATCAACATGGTTTATGTACCCACATAAATGACAGATTACAAACAAAAGCAACACCAAATGCTGTAATTTCGTAGTTCCATCTTCGAAAGTGGCCCTTTTTCAAATTTGATTTTTTTATGATATAACTTTACAATAACTAAGAAGTTTTAATACCTTCATTTAAGGAGTATTACATTGTCTATTAAATACAATTTATTGCATTAACCTAGCATTTTTAGTTTCCGAGATTTTTAGGATTCTTTAAGTGACCCGGATTCATTGCTCTCGAGTGTATTAATGCGAAAATTTACAATTATGACAAATAAATTACCTTAAAGATTTTGACCACAATACAAAATGTCATTAAGCGACACGGAAGTGCTAGTCTTAGCACTGCCATCCAAAACTACTCGGAGTTTAGTAGTAAGCTTATCTTCTCTAATAACTCCGTGGTGCGGGATAATGTACGAAGGCTGGGTCCCGCCAGTGTCCGCAGGCGCAGGTGAGATGCAACCTTTATCTAAATATTCGTTAACAACCTCATCACAGGCCCGCTTCAACTTTGGAGACGCCTGCATCTTTCGTTCTAAACAAAGAAAGCGTTTTTCAGCGGATACACGGGAGTCACCGAGCGAAAAAATATCTCCCTTGAAAGGGAGCGCGACAACATAACGACCCTGCTCATCACGAGTAGTCGTGCGACAACAAATCTCCTCAGCCATCTTGTCATCAGGGCTTAGGATAGGTGGGACATTGACCTCTTCAATTTCCCAAAACTTGCGGATGGTAGACTCCAGTGGCGGCTCGACGGTGCAACAGAACGAAGCAGTCGAGTGACTAAAACTATCTATAGAAGCGGGTGCGGAACCAATTATAACAAAACCTAGAACTGTTTCCAGTGCGTGCGGAGCGGGGTACGTCGGTCCCCCTTGAACCTTACGTGATAACTGGAGGTGCGGGAGAATCGAAGCGCCGATCAATATATCGACGACTCCAGGAACAGCGTAAGTCTCATCTGCTAAAGGCAAGTCTTTAAATTTCGTTAATAAAGACGTGTCAACCGGGACGGTAGGCAACTGTTCAGTTATTTTTATCTATAACGAGCGAATCCATGTCAAACCAAATATTATTATTAAAACGAGATCCGAACCTTGTTTTAACGGTGCCATGAACAGCTGACCGTAAACCTCCAAAACCCTTCACCACTGAGCGGGTTGAACGCTTATTAACATTGAAACCAAGACGTTGACAACAATCTTGAGTAATAAAATTACTTTGCGAAGCGCCATCTAACAGCGCTCGAACAATGCGCGGCTTACCTAATGCATCAACAATAACAACGCGAGCGGTCGCGAGACACACAGTAGTGAGCGCGGCACTAGCTGAGACCGAACACAAGGTGACGTCACTCGCAGCGGTCACCGGGCGGGCCGGAGCGCGCGCGAGCGCGGGCTGCGGCTGCGGCGCAGGCTGCCGTGTGTCACCGCTCGACGAGCCAACTGTGCTCACATTGGATGCGGCATTACTATTCTCAAAATGAAGTAAAGTGTGGTGTCTCGCTTGACATTTGCGACAACCATTTCTACTATTACATAAAACAACGCGGTGTTTAGTACCGAGACAATTAAAACAAAAATTATTAGCGCGAACAAATTTATAACGATCATTAGGCGACAATTTTAGGAAACCAGGACACTTGTACAATTGGGAATGATGAGTATTACACAAAGAGCAAACAGGTGATTGTACATGTGCTGGTGCGGTATTAACATAAGTATGAGCGATATTCCGTAGGTAGGTAGGTACTTACAACTGTGAATGCACGCTTGAACAAAACGCGCCTAGCAACAGCCAGATCGTACTTACGCGAGCCAGACCGCTGTCCAGGTTCAACTATTATTTCAGGGATCAAGTATTGCGTAATATCCATTCAAATCAAAATACTTTCGTATGAACTTGAATGAAATGCGAGCGAGGTAGGTACAACCACGTATCTACCCACGTAGGTATTAGGTAAATACGATTCGAGCTGCGGCGAACGAACAACTTAATTGAAAAAAATAAAACAAAAGCCAAATGCGTTAGGTATTACACTGTGCCTATGCACTAGGGTGTCTAGTATACCTAAGATCTAAGCCTAAATGCCTAGATGCGGGGTTTTCTACTAAAATAACTAGGTATTTAGGCGCGGTGCGTTTATTCCCAATAGAATAATAACAAAATTGCGAACTACGACTAAGTGTTGATACGATACCTAACCTATGTATGTATTAGGTAGGTACGATGCGAGCCAGCGGCGAACGGACAACAAAATTCTAAGCCTAAATGTCTAGATGCGGGGTTTTCTACTAAAATAACCAGGCATTTAGGTGCGGTGCGCTTATTCCCAATAGAATAATAACAAACTACGAACTACGGCTAAGAATCCGGCTCGATCAGGACCAAAGAATATTGGCGCGATTGGCCACGTGAGCTAGTGGACTGTATTATGCGGGGATGAAGTTAACTGTTCCATTGACGCTTTACACAACAAACAAGACAGGTGATCGGGTTGCCGCGGATGTGATTAGGCATTGAATGAAACCCGAGAAATTAGGAGAGGATGCACTAACCTTTACTACGCCACGTGCCGTTTTGTCATTTGCTGGCTGGGCCGTTGCACCGATCTTCTCTTCCTGGCTCAGGAGCTGCTGTCCACATCACTAAATCACTTGAGGGACACACGAGAGGCACAATCCGATCGGTAAGGGTCTATGAAAGCGGTTAAAATACAACAAATATTATTCATTTCTGAGAGACGCGCGCGCCGTCCGCCATTGCGTGGCTAGTTCAAAGCGGGACTGAATAAACGTCTATATTTGACAATTGGCGGGCGAAAACTATTGCTACCTTTCACTTAGAGGAAGTGCGGGAGGGGAGATGGGTATAGGAGGAGTGTGTTTCCGCGTCAGAAAATACAGATTCTACATCGGCGCAACCATATTGGATGGATATTTTTTGAGCAAAGAATTAGCGCTGCTATTTAACGGTAATAGTTGCCGTAAGACGGATAAATGTATAGAAGAATTTAGTAAGACGGATATATGTATAGAAGAATTTAGTAAGACAGATAAATGTATAGAAGAATTTAGTAAGACGGATATATGTATAGAAGAATTTAGTAAGACGGATAAATGTATAGAAGAATTTAGTAAGACGGATAAATGTATAGAAGAATTTAGTAAGACGGATATATGTATAGAAGAATTTAGTAAGACGGATAAATGTATAGAAGAATTTAGTAAGACGGATAAATGTATAGAAGAATCTAGTAAGACGGATAAATGTATAGAAGAATCTAGTAAAACGGATAAATGTATAGAAGAATTTAGTAAGACGGATAAATGTATAGAAGAATTTAGTAAGACGGATAAATGTATAGAAGAATTTAGTAAGACGTATATATGTATAGAAGAATTTAGTAAGACGGATAAATGTATAGAAGAATCTAGTAAGACGGATAAATGTATAGAAGAATTTAGTAAGACGTATATATGTATAGAAGAATTTATTAAGACGGATATATGTATAGAAGAATTTAGTAAGACGGATAAATGTATAGAAGAATCTAGTAAAACGGATAAATGTATAGAAGAATTTAGTAAGACGGATAAATGTATAGAAGAATTTAGTAAGACGGATAAATGTATAGAAGAATTTAGTAAGACGTATATATGTATAGAAGAATTTAGTAAGACGGATAAATGTATAGAAGAATCTAGTAAGACGGATAAATGTATAGAAGAATTTAGTAAGACGTATATATGTATAGAAGAATTTAGTAAGACGGATATATGTATAGAAGAATTTAGTAAGACGGATATATGTATAGAAGAATCTAGTAAGATGGATATATGTATAGAAGAATTTAGTAAGACGGATAAATGTATAGAAGAATTTAGTAAGACGGATAAATGTATAGAAGAATCTAGTAAGACGGATAAATGTATAGAAGAATTTAGTAAGACGGATAAATGTATAGGAGAATCTAGTAAGACGGATAAATGTATAGAAGAATTTAGTAAGACGGATAAATGTATAGAAGAATCTAGTAAGACGGATAAATGTATAGAAGAATTTAGGAAGACTGATAAATGTATAGAAAAAATTGGATTGTTTCGGGCGAAGGTTCTGTGGCTTAGTGGTCAGAGCGTCCCCCCTGTAAGGGAAAGATCGTGGGTTCGAATCCCGCCTGAACCGATTAAATGTTTTTTATACCTTATTCAATTTGAATAGTTAGCATACTGCTTTAAAATTTCATTCAACACTAGTTTATTATTCTAAAAATGTGTTTTTGCTAGAGAAAATAAATGTCAAATTATTTAAAAACGAAGAAGTAAAAATGTAAAACTACAACTAGATAAACTAATATTTACAAGAAGATAAAATAGGATTCAAAAGTATTAGGCGTCGAAAAATTCCTCCCCATCGATGTCGACTGGTAACGTGCCCAAAAGGCTGGCGGCCCCGTTGGATGGCAACTTAACTTTGGGTTAAGCTAGAATGTTGAAAAATAATCAACGGAAAAATACGCAAACAATATCACTGCAAGAGAAGGAAAACTTGAAATAATACCCTGTACCAACTCGTCTGGCCAGCGTGGAAACAGTAGGACAAAGCCTCCCAACATTAGGAGAGGCCTTTTTCTAGCAGTGGGACTGCGATAGGCTCATTGATCGACATAGGTGTCTGATCCAGAACCTCAGTAACAAAATAATCGGGATATTTACCAAGTTGCATTGTTTCGTTTTCGTTGCATCGTTTGAACAGCACCGATATATCGGAAACTCGAAACAATGCAACATGGAAAAAATCCGTTTATTAAATACTGATGTGAGTGACCATGATAGTTTAAATATCTGTCATACTGTGCAGAATATACGAGCAAGAACCAAGTGGTTCGGAGACTCTTTTCCATGCCGCATCACCAAGACCTGGAATTCATAACCAGCTCACGTGTTTCCTTCAACCTATAGTCCCGGGTCCTTTAAGCGGGGCGTGAAAAAGGATCTGATGACGCCGCCAAGCTGAGTGCCACCATTGTAACATTACTTAGTGTCTGTAATGGTGACCCTCTTTCCTGCGACTTTTGACTTTAGCTTACCATTAGGCGAGGTGAAGTCAAGTTGGCGTGTCCTCGATAAAAAAAAAACTATAATCCAGAACCCCCTTTTTGAAGGTAAAATCGATACGTGGATCCCATAACTTAACAATAGTATACCTATTTTCAAAAATACTGCAGCACACCAATCAGACTTAAAGATACATCCATAATATGATCTAAATTTAATCCAGTGTGCCACACCATGTCCCGGGGGGCTACGTGGCTTTAATCTTCACGGCGTGTCACCACGCGGGCGTCAGCAGACATCGTAAATCACTCCACCACTCGCAGCTGTGATCCACGTTATTAGTTAATTCGTCTTTGTTACAGCTCACGTACGTGTACGGTCGGCAGCAAAAGTCGCTTGACAGATTCATGCATGCAGTGCTTAAGTGCGAATAGATACTAAATGTTATCATCGCCCCAGCTTTAATACTGGTTATTAAGAATATTAGTAAGCAAAATTACGAATATTTCTTCCGCGGTAGCCTAGTGGTATGGGTAATGAACTGCTGAGACGAGGTCTCTGGTTCGATCCCAGGTTTTACCATGGCACACACCAATGACTTTTCGATGCTTTTCAAAGTTATGTGTGTATTTATCGCAAGTTTATAAGTGCCCGGTTAATGGCAATAGGCTCACCACCTATTACATTGGGACTTAAACATAAACTGTCGAAATGTGGGTGCTAGCACCTCTGCCTACCTCTTCGGAGATATAGGCATGAGTTTATGTTATGTTATGTTCTTCAAACCCCTCCAGCTAAAATTAAATTGTATGATAGGAGTGACTTCATGTACTTAGTGTAGTGTGTATTATTTCAATCTTAGGGCGACTACTTTTTTTTATGTAGGACACGCCAATTTAACTTCACCTCGCCTGATGGAAAGCTAAAGGCAAAGTCTCAGGAAAGGGTCACCATGACAGACACGTAGCATGTTACAATGGTAGCACTTAACTTGACAGACTCATATGATGCTTTTCTTCTAACCGATACTAAATAAAATATATATGGTACTATAATAAATCGATCAATCTATATTTTAACTGTAGAATTAAAAAAATAGCAGTTACAATATAAAAAATATAAATATATCGGATAATTTTTTTTTAATTTATTTCAACGCATGGATCTCACCTGTCAAACTTTGCACCGTGCCCAACTAATTGGGGTAAGCCAATCATTTGGCTCGGTGCAACGTATCATTCTCTTCCATTAATTGCTATCAGATGTCATTTGAAGCTACTTTTTTAGCTGACTGTACGTGTACATTTGTGAACTGTTTTAGTCGACCTTTTGATGTTTGGGTTTGAACTCTGATGGTAAAAATGGTGCTATTAAACTAGTAAGTAATGCGATTCCAGTAACGTGATTTTACATTCCTCAGGGTAATTATGGTTTAAGGGTAAAGGCGTAGTCAGCAGCATATTAGATAGGTCAACTTATCCGGACAGGGAGTTTTTTTCCAATTAATCAAAGAATCAATTTCATTTATTCAGTTCATGCAAATAAAGAGCTTATATGAACGTTAAAATTTTACAATTAACTATGTCAAGAAATATTAAATAAGGTAAGGTAGATAAACCATTGGATAATAATTCTTTCACTGGTTTGGTAGGTTCGTTCTACTGAGAATATACAGCGAGATACTCAGAGAACTTTATTAGAACTATATTATCTTTTTAAATTAGGTTTCATTTACAATCTATATTGTACAAATAAGAAAGAGATTAAGATGTATTTTTATCATTAAGATAAAACCTTTTTTCATTAATCATTTTTTCACTTCCATTTAAAATTCATTAAATGACATATCAACCAAATTGTGAGCAATTTTGGTAGGCAGGTAGGAGGTACGGTATTCCCGTCTCAATTGAGCAGTCCGACTGGGGAAGTATACCTCCGCCCTACAGAATACCGCGACCAGAATAACCTCGTGTTGTATTCCCGGCAGCGAGTGGGGTAGCCAGTGCTCACTGGAGACACTTTGTGCTGTCAGTGGGAAGAGCAAAGGCTTATTCTTATTGTGTCTTCTACACTGACGGCACAGAAACTCTCTATTATTACAAGCTCGGCATTAGCATGACCTACTGGTGTTGCGCACGTCTATAGGCCGTGGTAACCACATTCCTCCAGGCGGTGTGCTTGTCTACCTCCTAAGTTGTATACAAAAAATGTTAAACATTATTATACACTTGCCTTAAAATGAATTACCAACTTTATGAAGCCAGATTGTACATGCTACCGCAGGTTCCTCCTACCTCACTTGCAAGCTAACTTAATTGACGGTCGACGACGACTTTCCTCTCGAGTCAGACGGCAGTCGCTCACGTCTCATTTTATTGTATCCTCTAAAGTCTGCAGTTATTCCGAAGTCCGCTAAAATGGTTTGTATTCCACCTTTGTAATATTAAAAAAGATTATCTGTCACACATGTTTTGTACCGTAACTATAAATATAAGATACCTTTCATTCCGGCCGGGGTGCGAGGAATATGTCTAGGATAGTCTCACCTCCGGGAACCTGTCGGCGTGCGTTTTAGTCGGTTCAAGTCCGACATAACCTCCCACACCGGCCCCAGTGGTGGGAGTATTCGTAGAGATTATGCGCATAACAAAAAAGAAATCTTTCATTCAATAACACTCTACTATATAATATGTTAAGAGGTAGGACACGGCGGTATTTCCGTCCAATGAGCAGTCCGACTGGGGAAGTACCTCCGCCCTACAGAATACCGCGGTCATAATAACTTCGTGTTGTGTTCCCAACGGTAAGTAGGGTAGCCAGAGCTCACTGGAGAGTTTGTGCTCTCAGTGGGAAGACTAAAGGCTTACCCTGCTTTGTCTTCTACACTGACGGTACAGAAACTCTGTGCATACAGGGTCGGCAGTGCGAGTGTGATTCCTCTGGTGTTACACACGTCCATAGGCCACGGTAAATACTTTCCATCAGGTGGGCCGTGTGCTTGTCTGCCACTTAAGTGGTATAAAAAAATACTATCGATTAAGCACATTACAAAACAGCTATAATTTATCGATTCAATTTAACGATAATATAATTTATATCGATTACCCGTTATTGGCTGATTATGTTTAGTAACAGAGCTCATCTCTATGACAACCACTCTTCAAACAATATCCGACGTTGACACTCAAGAAATAAAGTTGATATTCAAACGGTGGTTATAAGAGAACGTATTAGGAATGATCCTAGGACATTATCGTTTATTATGAATGACGTTAGTCTGTCGTGACAATGTATAGGTGATTATTACAGTGAGATATTGCTCATACAGTGAACTGTAATGTGTATTGTGCCTGTAATAAATAGACAGGTGACCGGCTTGCTCAGAATAGTGTAGACAAGAATAACTGTTATTTTCGATATATCAGTAGCGATATTATGAAGAGGAAGTCCTTCTTTGTGTGGCTGATTGACCATCGTATACTTAGCTAAAATTACCAAAGTTAGAACTAAAGAAATGGGCCAATGATGTCCTTTAAGGCCTACACAAATAATAGTACGGGATTTTGCGCAATTTGCCCTTTGAGGGTATAAAATAGGGGTTTTAAAAGGGTGTGAGAAAATCTTTTGATTTGAAAACATAAATAAACATATAAGACCACGTAAGGTAATGATTATATTATTTATCAACATTCATTAGTTAAGGTGACGAGTATAAAATACAGTTTAACAATAAAGTTTAACATTAATTCTCGTTTTGGTTTACTTTAAACGAACGAAAGGTATTGTCGTCTGACCTCCCAACTCAGATAAGAAGATCTGCTTCAGTGACCTATACGTCAATCACCGGTAGCGGTTTGTAGGTAAGTTTGCTTTGGGCCCCGGAGTACAAAAACACCTGTCACAACAGAACTGTTTTCTTATGTAATGCCATACTATAAGGTACAATGCCTGTAAATCCCTGAAGAGGTAGGCAGAGCTGTATTAATCATCATCATGCCCTATTGCAGTTATTTGCTATTTTGTCATAAACGCCTAAACAAACAAACTGCCTACCATCTGTCATGGATCGCTATGGTATCCGGCACATTGCCAGCCACATTGTCAAACAGAAACAATAAAAACAGTAACCCACGAGCCCCATAAACTCCCATAACGCACCACACTCGATCGTTCCAACTCAATTACTGTTGACTTCAAAAGATCCTGAGCTTTAATGCCCAGTCCCAGGTTCGTGTCCGATTTATTGGTCGTAATACGCTCCCAGTGGGATACGTTAAGTGGTTCATTGATTGTCCGTAATTATGTGGATTATTTCCTGTTTTTGTGGTTCACTGAAGTTTAGTGCGATTGATGATGATGCGGTTGTTACTCTTTGTTAGTGGACATTTAGGGGTTAAAATTAAAAAAAAAATGCAAGGTAATGTACAAACTAAGGAACAACCTGTCGGTAGACGGTTACTTATACCCTGGGTCTCGATTCTGCTAAAGCAAAACCAGATCCTGCTAATAATGCATTTGATTTTAGACTTTAAAGCAATGCTGTTAAAGTCCAAAACTAATAAGGTTTCTGCAAATGAATGCAAAAGTGTTATGAAACTCTTTTTATTTTGGACTTTAAGAGCATTGAAATAAAGTTTATACTTTACAGTCTCTGTGATATGACAGTAGTTTTGCTTTAGTAAAATCGAGGACCTGATCTAGTGCCAGTTCTAACACTGTTCGGGCAGGGTGAAAGTCAATTAAACCCTGCTGTAATAATTATAGGCATGTAAAAATTTGTAGGAGGTAGGACACGACGGTATTCCCATCCTTATTGAGCAGTCCGACTGGGGAAGTACCTCCACCCTACAGAATACCAAGGCTGTAATAAACTCGTGTTGTGTTCCCGGTTGTGAGTAGGGTAGCCAGAGCTCACTGGAGAGTTTTTGTGCTGTCTGTTGGAAGACCAAAGGCCTGTCCTGATTTAGTGTTCTGCACTGAGGGCACATAAAATCTCTGTTCTTACAGGGTCGGCAGCACGGATGTGACGGTGGGCCGTGTGCTTGTCTACCACCTAAGTTGTATAAAAAAAAATTGTATACGAAAATTGAAATTAATGATATATTAAATGATCACGCACACTGAAGCTGTGGAATGACCTCCCTGTTGCGGTTTGCTTGCCTACAATATGGGTTTCTTCAAGAGGGGCATCAGAAGGTTTCTTTATGGTCGGCAGCGCTAGTGTAACGCCCCTGGTGTTGCATATGTCCATAGGCCACGGTAACCACTTCCCTTCAGATGGGCCGTGTGCTTGTCTGCCACCTAAGTGGTATAAAAAATGTGGGGGTTAGTAAAAAGTACTTTAAAATCACCTCACATTCACCATTCTTAAGTCATACTGTCGTAATTTCCTCTTAATGTATTTCTCATGTTGTAATAGGTTTTTGTTGTATATTTCTGGTTCTGAGAGACACACTTCGTTTTTGGTCTAAGAAAACTAGTAATGAAAACGAGCTCTTTCGTTTGAACTTTTCTAACTTAAAGTAGTGGAGTTGGAAGGAGGTTAGGTTTGAACAATCAAATTGTATTACATTTCGAATAAGAAGAATATTATATTTAAGGTCAGCTTTTTATATCTTGTTTTAAGTTTAGGCTATTAAGTAATATGTGATTTAGATTAGGTAGGGTTAAAATTGCCGCGTGGTTTTCGGCAGAGTAGAATTAGGGCCACCCCATCTCTTCCCATGCGGTGTCGTACAAGGCGACTAAGGAATAGGGCTGTTTAACATCAGACAGATATATACAGCCCCGACACATCCTCATATGCATGGCTCGAGTCAACAATAGTGCCCGGAATACGGCGATAGGCTCACCCCCTATAACGTGGGACCGAATACAATTATTGGTGAAATGAGGGTGTTAATTCACCTCCGCCTAACCCTCCAGGGATAAAGGCGTGATTATATGTATGTATGTATGTAAATTATTGCATATGTTACCAATACGGATAAGCATGTCACAGGTTAAAAAAATGTCCCAAATATGTATAAAAGTACCATTATTCAATGTAATTAATCATTAATAGTTCCTCAAAACTACTACGCGTTTCTTTTCCCGTGTTACAGCATATTACCCAAAATAACAGTGAAAGTTAATTTAGTTCTAAAGCTACATCCTGTAGCAGCGTGACTTACAACAACCTGTATTAGCGTAACCTACTGTCGCGGACATTCTTTACGATACTTCGGACGTTTATTGAGAAAACACATCATTTGTGGTTAGGATCTTTTGCCACCGGTGGCAAGGATGTCAGCAAATATGTTGAAAATAGAAATAAAATTGTTATATATTGCAATGACTGTTTTTCAATGCCTGTGATACAGTTAGATACTGATACATCAAAATTGAGGAAATGGTTACAGAACTTCAAGGGTTGCTAGAAAGCTTTGGTTTGGAGTAATTAGTAATTTATTTATTAATTCAACTTCATATTCTTTTACTGGTTTTCATTAAACTAGACACGTGGGAGCTTGTCAAGCCCAAGTTCAATTAAACTTAATTCATAAATTAGGCAAATACAGTTTTTTCTGTAAGCAAATAGCGTTTCATTGAAGTTGACATATACAAACAATAATTAACAATTAAAATCAAACTGATATACATAACATAACATAAACTCACGCCTATATCCCCGAAATGGTAGGCACTAGCACCCACATTTCGTCAGTTTATGTTTAGGTCCCAATGTCTTCTCAACAATTGCATTCGATTCACCTTTAACCTTAGGAAATATGATCACGTCTCAGCTCATCGTTCGGAGTTAGGATGGTTGCCGATACGTCAGCGACGCAGCTTGAGGGCGGTGATGATGATACATAAAATTTTAGCCACTCCTAATGTCCCCTCTTATTTATCATCTCATATTCAGCTACTTGGTTCTCATCACAACAGAAATCTGCGGTCAGCTGACAACCGTCTTCTCCACTGTCCTACTCATAGTTCCAGCCTAATTCATTCTTCTTTCCTCGTGCAAGCAATTCTCCTCTGGAATGCGCTTCCTCTCGAAATCCGGATGACTACTAACCGTGCAACATTCAAGTACAAAGTACGTCAGCTCTACTACAGTAGCCCCTAGTCATAGTAATGTGTAAAACCTTAATGTTAGAAATACTTAGTCATTATATATAACTATGTAAGTATAGGTAAGTTTATATTATATAAGTATATATTATACGAATATATATAAGTATATATATAAGTAGTAAGTATAAGTAAGTAATATGTAAGTAAATATATTTAAAAGTATGTGTATGAATTTCTTATGTATTATAGTGTGTATGTATAATGTATGTATTATTATTGTGGTCATAGTGCACTGCACCTACCTCAATGTATCTCTGCATCACCCTAAGGTTGACTGTTAGATAATGCCTTTGGCATTAAGTCCGCCTTTGTACAAAATTACTGTGCATAAAGTTGAATAAATAAATAAATAAATAAATAATAGGTGGCGAGCCTATTGCCATTAACCTGGCACTTATAAACCTGCGATAAATACTCACATAACTTCGAAAAGCATCGAAAAGTCATTGGTGTGTGCCATGGTAAAACCTGGGATTGAAACCGAGACCTCGTCTCAGCAGTCCATTACCCAGACCACTAGGCACTGAAATAACTATTATACAATTTATAGCTAAAAAATAATGAAAATGAGTCGTGGAATTCCTCCGCATCGCATGCCTCTTGTGGAGAAGAAAGAAAGCTGGTAGCTTTGCCACGTTGTACATATAGGTATTTTATTAACACAACTATTTTATTGTTTAACTCAACATTTATTTATTTATTACACACAATAATTCTACCAAACAACTAAGCCATTTCACAGCTACATTACATTCCATGACAGTTACATTTTTCAACATATTATAATTCGAAATTGTAGAAATATAAAGACCAACTGCCCCTCCGAGAAGTAAGCTCCTCTAATCCGATCCCATGACGTGTTCAACCCATAAAGTTGCCCGAACACGGCACACTCCGCACAGGTGCGTTCGCTCCACTGAGCCGCGTGTCAATACGCCCCGTATTACACAAATTTATACCTTCCTCTGTTTTCCTAACGCGTTTATTATTGCAAAGTGGCCGCCATATTTTATATTGACAGGGTATTTGGTGTTTTTACGTCTATTGACAGTAGCAGTACGCTACGAGAATGTTTTATTTTGTGTTGTAGCTTCTTTGATGTGAAACATGCCTTCTAAAATTCAACCACACTTCTTTGCCACCTGAGGGTTAATGCTTCTAATATAAACATGCACAATCGCGGTAGCCTAGTGGTATGGGTAATGGACAGCTGAGACGAGGTCTCGGGTTCGATCCCAGGTTTTACCATGGCACACACCAATGACTTTTCGATACTTTTCGAAGTTACGTGTATATTTATCGCAGGTTTATAAGTGCCCGGTAAATGGCAATAGGCTCGCCACCTATTACATTGGGACCTAAACATAAACTGGCGAAATGTGGGTGCTAGCACCTCTGCCTAACCATTCGAGGATATAGGCGTGAGCTTATGTTAATGTTAAATATGTTCTATTTTTCATCGATAGTAAAAATACAGTCTATGAGTGCCCGCTTGACGGCAATAGTCTCGCCCCCTATATCGTGAGACTGAAAGTCATAATTGGCGAATTGTGGGTGTCAAGACAGTTCTGCATACCCCTTCGGGGATTTACAGGCGTGAGTAAATGAGTGCATAATAAGTATGTTCAAAACTCAGTGTCGATCTAATCTAAATCACCCAATTAATGTCGAAAATTATCACGATTTCTGTGAAAATTGTGTTTCGAGAATTTTCTTACGCCAGTAAATCTTCAAAGGATTAGCAGAAATGTAAAATACCTATAATCTCAACCATGTTGTAGGTTCATGTAATACGGGTTGAAACTATTTACAACTGGTTACCTACTTATTCATGCAGGAACCATGCAAACCACCTCTACTGAAGCCTTCATGAAGAGCTAGTCGTGATGGTACCAAGTCAGTAACACGTAGTAGGTAGAAAAATTATGGCCACCCACTTAATTTCATACGTGAGAAATGTTTACCAACCCATGTTCCCGCTACCGCTTTCAGATGTAGGCAGCTCTCTCATTGCACGAGAAAGCGATTCGCGTACGCTTTTTTATTATTACACCAACTATTTTGCATCGAAATTAGTTATTTGCCTCACATGTAGACTGGTATACCGTACAGATATAGGTTGTACCTAAGCTGGTACCTAATTGTACGCCTAGGTATTATTTACTAGATTCAATTCCTGAATTTGAAGTGAGTACATTTATAATTATCTGCAGTGCGGAAGGCAGAAATGTATTGAAACTCACATTTTACTATGTTTTTGTGTACCACAATATAATGGAATTATTTCATGCTTACTAAAATATATGTTGGAATTGATTTGATTTTTTGGATCATTCATATAAAACAGAACAGCTAGATGATGACAAATAGGTTGTTGAATGTATGTTTCCAATCACAATTTACATGTTAATCAAACTTGGTGTACTACAGGGAAGTATTTTGTGTTCCAAAGTTCCACTAATTTTTCTACTATAAATTAATGATTATCCTAAATGCTTTTGTTTGTAGTTGTAAGGTTGTAAGTGTTAAAAAAATGTGGAAAGCTTTATGATTTTACATGTCATCCTTGCGTAGGCTTTAGTTATTTTGCACAATACCCTCAGCATGATGTAGAATATGTAAAGTGGCTTCCGTAGGCTTGACTTGGTCATGCGATTTAATTAATAAAATCGACTACTTTATCCGGCTTAATATTATAGATAGGTTTTTTTATACCACTTAGGTGGCAGACAAGCACACGGCCCACCTGATGGAAAGTGGTTACCGCGGCCTATGGACGTGTGCAAAACCAAGAGAGTCACACTCGCGCTGCCAAACCTGTAAGCATTGAGAGTTTCTGTACCGTCTGTGTAAAAGACAAAGTAGGACCAGCTTTTGGTTTTCCCACTGACAGCACAAAAACTCTCCAGTGAGCTCTGGCTAACCTACTCACTGCCGGGAACACAACACTGCTCAATTGGACGGAAATACCGTCGTGTCCTATTTGTATGCTATTCTACATCATTTTTCATTCGTTATCCCGCTCCCCGCTCTGCTTATCACTATAGTACCAGTCCTTAACTAATACCGCTGACACATCTCTGACTCACACGTCACATATCAATTACAACACTACCTGGAACGATTATGTTGTATTTCTATCACATACAATATGTATTGTATACATTTTGTATGAGCTACTGTTAATTGTTTGGTGAGGTAATTAGGTGTTTTATTTGTTGGCGGTTATGACATTTGGGTTTTGAGGGCAGGTAATTATTGTGTGATAGTTATTTGTAGATTTGTTTTAGCAGGAGTTAGTTCTAATGAGACTGGTGCGTTTAATGGCACAAGATACTTTGGTTGTTCATAGGAGATATTAAAAAAAATATTATGTTTTATTAGCGATCCTGAATACAAATTTATTGTAAATGCAATTCATGTCTGTTTATTTGGCGGTGGACGCAACTCTTTCCTTACCCTCTTTCTTGAATCCTCCGGTTCGGCGAGGTGAAGTCAAATTGACGTGTCCTTCAAACTAATGTACAGATTTTGATGCTGTTTTTTAACAACTTCTAAACTATCGCGTTCCAGGGTATAGGTACATACATACCTTTCGCGTCATCAGGTATCAAACCAAAGGTACGTATGCCATGATCGCGTTAATTTCCGTTAACTTTATTGCTGTTTTTTTGTTTGAAAACTTTTAGTCACATTCAAAATATTATGTTACTCGTAATTCGTTGAATAGAACCGAAGATGCGACCAAAAGTCTTTTATTTTAAATAGGACACGCCAACTTGACTTCACCTCGCCTGATGGTAAGCTAAAGGCAAAGTCTCAGGAAAGAGGGTCACCTGGGTCACCATTACAGACACTAAGTAATGTTACAATGGTGGCACTCAGCTTGGCGGCCTCATCAGATTCTTTTACAAGACCCGCTTAAAGGACCTTTTTTTTTATACCACTTAGGTGGCAGACAAGCACACGGCCCACCTGATGGAAAATGGTTACCGTGGCCTATGGACGTTTGTAACACCAGAGGAGTCACACTCGCGCTGCCAACCCTGTAAGTACAGAGTTTCTGTGTCGTCAGTGTAGAAAATAAAGCAGGACAAGCCTTTATTCTTCCCACTGACAGCATAAATTCTCCAGCGAGCTCTGGCTACCCTACTCACCGCTGGGAACACAACACGAAGTTATTATAGCCGCGGTATTCTGTAGGGCGGAGGTATTTCCTCAGTCGGACTGCTCAATTGGGCGGAAATACCGCCGTGTCCTATCTCCTAAATACCGAAATATAGCGATGCAACAGTTAGTATTTTAAATTCATTACATAGTAAGAAGCTCGACCTATAATATATGTAATAATAAAATAGTTGTTAACTATGTAAGTACAGTTAAAATGACAATTTATATCGCCCCCCGACTATTCTCGTCTAAACGTTGAAGATTGAGGGCATGAGTGTCGTTACTTCTATTATTTAGGACTTCCAATTGTCATATTATATGTTGATCGTTTTCTGTGTGAACTATATTTGTTTGCTGACATATGACATGATATCTTCCGGGTTCGATATCCGGGAACAGCAAAGTGTTATAAGTATTATCTGTAGTAGGTTTCTCAGTAGCAAAAAGGTAATTTATAGCTTAGAGTAGCTACGGGGCCCGCTTTCTTATTTTTTCTTCTCTACTCTTACCTTGCGGAAATTCCCATGGATACCCCCAGCTGGCGTATGGTTGCATCGTATTTGAACTGACCACTAGGGTGCAAGGCAGATCATATGGTATTCCCATTCCTTTTCAGGCTTATAATTTCTATAAATTACTGAACCGATTTTGTACAAAGATTTGGCAAATAGCAATATTCCGCGACAAAAGGTTTCGTTACGTAAACCTACCTGCTAGTTTCTCATAGACAGAAAAGAAGAGAATATATATACATCATTCCTGCCTGTAAATCCCTTGAGTGATATGCAGAGATGTAGATATTAATACTCATATGTCGCTAAAAGAGGACGAACCTATTACCGTCAAACAGGCACTTTGTCATGGGCTGTGTATTTACTGTAAGATGGGAAACTGCCCTATCCCTTAGTACCTTCTACGAGATCCATAGGTAGAGATAGAGTGGCTTAGGTCTAATTTTTTCAATGGGATCCAACACGGTTACCAAGAGAAGAGAAAATCAATAATCAAAGCACTAAATAAACTTCAGAACGAGAGCTTCCAGTTAGACTAAGAAACTTCCACCTCGGTACGCAGCGCAGAGCTGAGCAACTGAGCATCTGAAGTTCCATGTTAGCTCTGCGGAGAGAAAGTTTGTTCTTCAATTAAACAGATTTGTTAACTTATGTCAAGGTTGTCTTACTAGTATCCGTATACTGTAAACTAACTCTGTCTGTCTGTTTGCTACGCTTTGACATCTAAAGCACCGAGTATAATGTTTGGTACTGAGCTAGACTAGTTTGGAAAATAACAAAGGCTCTTAAAGGTCACGATAACCGAAAACCTGCAGGCGGAGCAGTTAGTCACAGCTGGATAGTATTATAAATAGGAAAGTAGATAGTTTTATTGGCGTTTTATATAATTATTTAAACTATTATGGTCACTTACATTAGTATTAAAGCTGTATTGATACATACCATGTTGTATTGTTCTGAATTTCCGATATTTCAGCGCTGTTGCAAGCAGGAGGTAGGACACGACGGTATTTTCGTCCAATTGAGCAGTCCGACTGGGGAAGTACCTCCACCCCACAGAATACCGCGGCCATAATAATCTCGTGTTGTGTTCCCGGCGGTTAGTAGGGCAGCCAGAGCTCACTGGAGAGTTTTGTACTGTCAGTGGGAAGACCAAAAGCTTGTCCTGCTTTATTTTTTACACTGACGCCACAGAAACTCTTGTGCTTACAGGGTTGACGATTGTGACTCCCTTGGTGTTGCACACGTCCATATATAGACCACGGTAACCATTTTCCATCAGGTGGGTTGTGTGCTTGTCTGCCAACCAAGTGGTATAAAAAAGCACCATGATCATGGAGGAACTAGAGTGTTGGCGGTATACAGTGAAAAAGTTTTTAGGAGTAAATATATCGAATCTATCAATATCAATATATAATATCGGAATTTCAGAACTATACAACATGGTAAATATCCCTATAAAATGTATACCAATTATTGAAGTTTAGTTCCAAACTTGAGTGCAGATTGTTTGAACGCGCAGATGTTCTGTTCTCAAAACCAATTTAGACCCACAACTGAGTATTGTCCGACTAGGGAAGTACTTCCGCCCTACAGAATACCGCAACCATAATAACTTCGTGATGGTCTACTCACCGCTGGGCACACAGCGGTGAGTAGGGTAGCCAGAGCTCACTGGAGACTCTGTGCTGTCAATGGAAAGACTAAAGATTTCCCTGCTTTGTCTGCACTGACGGCAAGAAAACTCTGCTTACAGCGTCGGTAGCGCGAGTTTGACTCTTCTAGTGTTACACAAGTCATAGGCCACGGTAACCACTTTCCATCAGGTGGGCCGTGTGCTTGTGTACCACATAAGTGGTATAAAAAAAGAGAATACGGGCTTTAGAATGCTACCAGTCCTAAACCTATCACAGCTTGATGCCTCGAAGTTCGAAGTAGTTCTCAGATAATTTCTAAAACATCTATGAACCACAAATATAAATTAGATGGAGAGGCGTTAATGGCGCACTGTAAATCTGCCACCAGTTTATTGCTCGTTTAGAAATTACGATTTATATGGTTATTTAAGGGCAGTGATGGTCTACTGATTAAACATGCGCTTACTTAAGTGGCAGTTCGATGTTAGATCCTTATTGACCTTGAGATTATGTGTTTATAATAAAAGCGGTTAAGTGAACAGTTGTTTTAAAGTTGTAAGTTATATTAACTTCTATAGTTGGTGCTGTTTTATTTGGAAAAAAAAAAGAATTTAATTGTAAAGTTGTTTGTTATTCAGGTGTGTTTACTTGGTATCGAGTATAATGTTATCTGTGGTATCGGCAAAAAAAATTGTAACATAACATAAACTCACGCCTATACCCCCGAAGGGGGAGGCAGAGGTCCTAGTACCCACATTTCGCCAGTTTATGTTTAGGTCCCAAAGTAATAGGTGATAGCCTATTGCCATTAACCGGGCAATTATAAACCAGCGATAAATACTCACATAACTTCGAAAAGCATCGAAAAGTCATTGGTTTGTGCCATGGTAAAACCTGGGATCGAACCTGCGACCTCGTCTCAGCAGTCCATTACCCATACGACTAGGCTACCGAAAATAAGTGTAGGAAAAAAATATTGAGTGACCCAATTCTTCGAAATTCTGTCGCAAATATTACAAAAATTTACATCAATGCCTCTGTTACTCGTACCTCATCGATATGACCAGCATATGGGGTGCAGTGAGCAGCTGATTTTTGGAGGTCAATGACCGGTAAGTGTGAATCGTGACCCGTGGTAGAGTTAGCATACAAACATGAGCGTAATATAAAACAATAAGTGAAAAATTAGCGTATGATTTATTTTTCGGGCATAATTACGGATACTGATCAAGTCCCCAAAGTTCCAAGAGTTTATTTTGTTACATATTATATAATGTTCTAACAAATCTATTTAGTACATGGATTGATTATTGTCTGGATAGGCTACATTTTATAGCAGGATTAGGTCCCCATGGGCAGATTTTAATTAATTAAACATTCATAGACAATATCATCGTGGTCTCTGTCACAGTAGTATTAAAACAATCGGGAATAAGTTAAAACAAAATCGTGAGTGGATACAGTAAGCATCGTGTGTCGTGAACGTGATCGAGTTTGTAGTGAGAGTGAAACAAGTGGTAGTGCAGATACGCGTAGTATAATAACTCGAAAGAGGGTAGATGGATATATTTACTCCTAAAAAACTTTTTTCACTGTTCACCGCCAATACTCTGTCCTCAGTGATAATGGTGCTTGCAACATCGCCGAAATATCGGAAACTCAGTACAATACAACATGGTAAATATCCCAATTGCTTTAATACTAATTATGCAAAAGGTTGCTTGGAAGAAATTGTGTAAAGCGATAAGGCCGCCCTTTCATCCTATCATGAATATTGTAAATGGCGTACAAAAAGTATATAACCTGACAAATTCTGACAAGTTGTATACATGAGCCTCCCAATATTGGGAGAGGCCTTTGTCCAGCAGTGCACTGCGATAGACTAATTAATTGATTGATTGTATACATGAATATAGGTATGTATGGATAGCTAGCACAACTATAATATATAATGATGGTATGTGGAGCTAGCCCTAATTATGCAAGAGACAGAGAGACAACAGCCAAGTCTCGGCTAAATTCAAACTCTGTCAAGTAGTTAAGTTGTCAGTATTGATGTAAATTGAGTGTACACAAGAATGATTTACACGTAATGAACGCTTAGAGTGAACGGCAAAGTTCAAGTCAGGTTACTGAGGTTGATTGGGTTTTGATATTTACCATAGACTAATACCAACTACATAATATGTAAGAAACTTCATAAATGTTTGAATAGACAGAGTGGATTAAACTATTGCTTGAAATAACCGCGTCCTTCACAGTGTGGTAATAGGCTACCCTATCTTTATAAATAAAAAATTATACCACTTAGGTGACAGACAAGCACACGGCCCACCTGATAAAAAGTGGTTACCGTGGCCGATGGACGTTTGTAACACCAGAGGAGTCACACTCGCGCTGCCAACTCTGTAAGTACAGAGTTTCTGTGCCGTCAGTGTAGAAAATAAAGCAGTACAAGCCTTTTAGTCTTCCCACTGACAGTACAAATTCTCCAGTGAGTTCTGGCTACCCTACTCACCGCTGCGAACACAACGCGAAGTTATTATGGCCGCGGTATTCTGTAGGGCAGAGATACTTCCCCAGTCGGACTGCTCAATTGGGCGGAAATACTGCAGTGTCCTACCTCCTATCAATAGATAGCCCTATTCGTTTGTTCGTCATCTGATGGTGATTACAAAGGTAATGAATAGAGTCCGGTTTATGGTAATGGAATTACGTTCATGGGTAGAATAGGTAGAGAGAGGGGGAAGAATAGAGACTGGGAAGAATAATAAGAGCTACGAATTAACACCCCTAGGTACATCCTCATTCATTGTTTCTCTTTCTACCGCTTCTCTGGTATATTCATCTTGCAAATGCCTTCTATCTTTAATGAAACGTCTCTTGAGGACCCTAGGGTACCAAATTTTCATAGGCCTCGAAGGACCGTAGCTAAATCACGTGTGTTTTATTACTGTCACTATTTATAAAAGAGGATTTAAGTGAATTTTTACTTTTCTAGATCCTTCCAAACTCATCAAGCGCAAGAAATCCACGGAAGACGTCCGGTCCCCTCTAGGGGGAGAGGGTTCTTTAACCAGTGAAGAGGGCGAAGAGCCAGGAGTTGGGAGACGGAAGAAAGCCAGGACCACGTTCACTGGAAGACAGATTTTCGAACTGGAGAAGTTGTTTGAGGTGAAGAAGTACCTCTCTTCGGGGGAAAGAGCGGATATGGCGAAACTCCTCAATGTCACGGAGACACAGGTTAGTGATATGAGCAGTTTATTTTTTTATACAGCTGTTTTATAACACTATGCAGAATACTTCTCTTTTTAACGAATTTTTTAGGAACGTAAAAACAATTTTGTTTATAAATACCTACTAATTTCATAGACGAATATAAACTACATTATCACGTTCAAATTGATCGCGATTACTTTCAATGGTCAGGTCTACATTATAAACTTCGATAAGTTAAGAAATTATAAGTACGTAGTTAAATTTACATAGGTAGGCATATCGCGTAGTTAGAGAAGTTAAAATTTATACGAGACGACATAATTCTCCGTATAGGTAGTAAAGACTGAGGGTTTTTGGAGCCCACAACTTCGGAGTCCAAGCCTTTACCTGTTTCCTGTCGAGGCGTGGAGGTCAGTCGGCAGTCACTCCTGCAAAAGCCAGGGTAATTAAAATCAAGAAGATTATGAGAAAAGCGAATCACGGGCTCCAAAATACAAGATTCGTCTTATAAATATTTAAACAACACCATAGCTTCTCTATAAATTTTATAGAAATATTTAAGTACTTAAGTATTCAGAGTCGGCGGTGTGGAAATCACATTAATCTCGAACATGATTATATTACTTGTGTCCCCGATTATATACTATTGTAATTGTATACTTGTACTAATTAAAGTATGAAAATATTCGATAGTCTATCAGTTCCGATAATTTCAGCTGATATCATTAACGACACCCCAAAGCCATTAAATAAAACGTTTCTAAAAAGTACAGTCATCCACTAAAATGTTTTGTTTGTCAATTAAGTAATTATTATTGTACAAATCACTTAAAGCGGCCGCTGTCAGACATTCCACGAAATCTCTGAAATTAAACGATTTCGAATGTAACCCACACGTTGACGGAGTTTTGACGAGGTGTGAGTCATAAGCTGTAGCGTTAGCGGCAGCGAGGTTATTAGAATTTCTAACCTTATTTATTTTACTAAGATTTTATATCACTTGTATTTAATACAATTCGTATAATAATCATTTCATCAAATGACTATATTCTAGGTATACATAAAGTTCCAAGTGTCAATTTGTTATTCGAGTCATTAAAATTTCAAGATTTGGAATAAAAAATATTATAACCAACTACCTTATGTCTCGTGAAATATTACCCGCGGCCAATGATTACCTTTTCCAAGTATAATCCTACAATCTCAGAAGTACTCTGCCAGTGCGTAAATTTCAACCAAATCCTTTCTGAAACCACTATGTACTTGAAAATCACTTATGTAAGTTATTTTGGCAACATTGTATCGCATATATTTTTTATTTTTATACAACTTAGGTGGCAGACAGAAACACGGCCCACCTGATGGAAAGTGGTTACCATGACCTATGAACGTGTATAACACGAGTGGAGTCACATCCGTGCTGCCGACCCTGTAAGAACCGAGATTTTGTGCCGTCAGTGTAAAGGACAAAGCAGGACAGCCTTTGGTCATCCCACTGACAGCACAAAAACTCTACAGTGAGCTCTGGCTACCTTACACACCGACGGGAACACAACACTATTACATACTACATATTACGACTACTACTACTACTACGAACACAAATTACATACCCTCAAGGATTTCTCGAACTTCCAGTCTTATTAACTTTATTTATACGTGAACGCTTGCTCTCCTAACTAAACCCAGCACATTAAACGTTCTGAGATAATTATACTATCACCAAGGTGGCAGATGGATGGGGGGTGGGGCGGCCCCCGCGACGTGAGTCGACACATATGGTGGCACTAATTAAAACTATGGGCTGCTTTGTGTACGCGACTGTACGAATGTACGACTAGTCGGTTCGGGACTGAATTGGTGCTATTAGTCGAATTGTGACGTACTTGAGTGTGATGAATTTTGGTATTGAGATTCTGAAAGTTATATTGAGTGTGTGTTTGAGTACAAATAACTTCATGATTATTTTAGAACAGTAGTAACATGTGGCGTTGTGGTAGTGAAGGCGGCCGCTACACAAGAGGCGCGGGTTCGAACCCCGCTCATGAATATAGGTTTTGCATTCGTCTGGTAGTGCCTTAGAGAGCACGTTAAGCCTTTGGTCCCGGTTGCCATACGAACTTCTATGGTCGTCGTTATGGGTAGTTAGAGCCTCATAAACTCAATAACTGGTCTAAATACAATGCATGGATATGGCCTTTGGGTTGTGGAGGTCCAATGGCAGTCGCTTCACGGTAAATATTGAAGTTCAGTCAAATCTGCAGACAGGTATAACGGACACCAGACTCAGAGGTGAAAGCTTCAAATGTGACTGGGATTAACGCTAGGACGGAGAAGTAACATGTAGATTTAGACGAGCAATATAGTGTAGGTTTTGGTGTTCGTCTCTTTCATATATTTCTATGAATACGAGGCGGTTTTCTGACCATTTTCAGCGGGTCTAAAAAGGTCACACTGATCGATTCTGCTAAAAACTAGTAACTTCATGAATATCCAGTACATCTAATAGATTCCTATAAAATTCGTTAAATGGTCACTCATATGAGTAGAATCACGGTAATTCATTTATTAAGCAGATCCTAATCTTATATATAAAATTCTCGTGCCACAATGTTCGTTCCCGTACTCCTCCGAAACGGCTTGACCGATTCTCATGAAATTTTGTGAGCATATTGGGTAGGTCTGAGAATCGGACAACATCTATTTTTCATCCCCCTAAATGCTAAGGGTAGTCCACCCTAATTTTTTTTAACATGGCTGACCCGGCAAACAACCTTTGCCGGGTCAGCTAGTTTCGTATAAATATTGCCGCAAGGCAAAATGTTGTCCTAATACGGTTCGAATAAAGTGACCTTTTTAGACCTGCAGGTGTGATCTTGTTATTTCTTGTCATGGTGACCCCACTGCTGTTGTATTAGCACTGTTAGCCTTCATAAGCAACAGTGGCTGTTTTATAAGGCACTTAGTACCAGATGTATGTAAGTTGAGGAAAATAAGTTGCGTCCCTCTTTGCTGAGACTGCCTTCAGCTTAACATCAGGCGAGGGGAAGTCTTATTGAGGTGTCCGATATAAAAAAAATCTAAACTACTACACGAATTTTGTTGCGGTATTTGTTTATACAAAAATTCAAGTTTTCAATTCAATTTTTTACGTGCGAACTGGCCCTCTCGTCGGGAAAATTCTAGACCTGGTCTTTAAAACAAATCACCTAATGTCTATTTCCCCAGCATCTTTTATGTCCACAGAGCAATTTATTTCAAAACACGCTGAACATTATTAATTCATGTAAATACCGTCGCCATTACGCCGACGGGGCCACGTGTCACCGATAGGAAGTCTATTATCCCCTAATGTCCTCGCTAACGAGATGGCGACGTAAAATCTAACCAAAAAAGCAGAGGGAACTTGGGCTCGCAGTGTCTTGGTGATATAAGCATGGTTCGTGAATTTATTGTATAGTTTTAAGAATTTTAAAAGTGATTTTTTGTAGCTTCTCTTTCCTTGGATTTTGACCTTCAACTTAACATCAGGCGAGGTGAAGTTATATTAATGTGTCCTATGCAAAAAAAAGTTGTTTTTATGGGAGATGTGGAATAGAGATTTTTTTTTATACAACTTAGGTGGCAGACAAGCACACGGCCCACCTGATGGAAAGTGGTTACCGTGACCTATGAACGTGTGTAACACCAGTGGAGTCACATCCGTGCTGCCGACCCTGTAAGAATTGTAAGAAAGATTGCTGTTGATTGTCAAAAACAGCTAAATTCATTGGACTACAGCTGAAATTATTTACATCGGTTAAAATAGGAAAAATCCTTTTTTTATTGCACCCGCGATCTTTCCCTTACAGGGAGAATGCTTTGACCACTGAGCCACAGCGTGAATTTATCCAAATCTTCCTACATATATCCGTCTGACGGCGACGAAATAATTTACTTTTACTTTTGAAGTTAGGGCTCAATCGCTCTCGTAAAAACCAAAATAAGTTATATCAGCCAATCTAACACCTGGCGCGCCTCCCCTTTTTCCGGGGACGAGTTGGAGACTCTGTAGTCCCCACACCCCCGAGGAGAGGGCCAGATCGTGAGAGATGGCCCTGGGTCGGCCGGGGTGCGAAGGATATGCCTGTCAACCTCACCTTCGGCAACCAAAACGACCCACAGGCGGCGTGCGTGTTAGTCGGTTCGAGTCCGACATACCTCTTCCACTGGCTCCGGTAGGGAGGTATCCCTGCGGATTTTGTGCACGTACAAAAAAAAAATATACAAGTGGCAATTGGGTATTTGACTGACTACTCAAATTAGTTACTTTTTACTAAACGTCAAGACGGTACGTTATTCCGGAACTTGTATGAAATAATTAATTGTGACGTCATAATATTTAAGAGTTCAATCATTTACTATTATAGGTTGGGTGGATAATTTAGAATGACAAAACAAGAACCAACGCAACTTTTACCGCTCTTTTACCGTTCTTAATTTAATAACCTCAGTTAAATAAGTTATTTTACATAACGTAACTCACGCCAGTAGGGCATAACAGCACCCACATTTCGCCAGTTTATGTTTAGGTCCCAATGTAATAGATGGCGAGCCTATTGCCATTAACTGGACACTTATAAACCTGCGATAAATACACACATAACTTCGAAAAGCATCGAAAAGTCATTGGTGTGTGCCATGGTAAAACCTGGGATCGAACCCGAGACCATTACCGAGAGCAGTCCATTACCCATACCACTATTTCTTTTTAACACAATTTATTTTAATTACAGCAAAATACCCAATTGTAGTATAGAACTATGAATACATACATACATATGACATAAACGTCAAAATGTGTAAGAAATGGTGACCCTCTTTTCTGAGACTTTGCCTTCAGCTTACCATCAGGTAAGGCGAAGTCTAATTGACGTGTTCTAGATATAAAAAAAATACGCCTCTCCTTGACTTTATATGCCGTCCATAGAACTCTATGATAAGATATTGTTACTATTACTGTCTTATTATTTTGGCCTACTATTAAGAATGTATGATTAATCAAAAAGGTTAATTAGTTTTCTATTCTGGTTAATGTCAGTTCTATTAGTGAGCCCACGCAAGTAATTGTCGCCTATGAGCAGTGACAGGTTGAAAGTGACAGCTAAACTTTTCAGCCGGTTATAAATCATGGAAGAATATACACTGCGACATGTTTCTGTCATAATGTCTACAATACAATAGGCCGTTATAGTGTAGGAGCTTGTGTACAGTAGAACTACGTTATAAAGGATGATTTTTGTGTGTACGTGTAAAATTTTAGATTACAAGATTTGATTAATACGAACTTTTATCGTTATCATTATTAGACGTTGTATCCGAAGTTTTCACCATGGAATTCATCTTTTTTTCTTTTTTTTATACCACTTAGGTGGCAGACAAGCGCACGGCCCACCTGATGGAAAGTGGTTACCGTGGCCTATGGACGTGTGTAACACCAGAGAAGCCACACTCGTGCTGCCGACCCTGTAAGCACAGAGTGCTGTGCTGTCAGTATAGAGGACAAACCTTTAGTCATCCCACTGACAGCACAAATTCTCCAGTGAGCTCTGGCTACCCTACTCATCGCTGGGAACACAACACGAAGTTATTATAACCGTGGTATTCTGTTGAGCGGAGGTACTTCCCCAGTCGGACTGCTCAATTGGGCGGAAATACCGCCGTATCCTACATCCTATCCGTTGTCCACTTACCACGAACTCCTCCATTTTCTTTTTTAGAAGTGATTTACTGTCTCACCTCGTAACTTCGTGAGGGAATCCTGTGCCAGAAATTGTCTTGGTCCTGGAAGATTTTGGTGAGCCCCCTAAAACACCGAGTACGAACATTAGATCATCATACGGCGCTGTCAAATCTGTCATATTTGTACTCGAAAAGTAACCAGTATGACGTGGGTTTGGCATTATTTGGCTCTTGGACTATAGATGTAATTAGAAATATATTCTGATTTCTAGAAATAAACCGTTCTATAAAATAAACAAGTTACCCGTAACTCCCCTTTCGGGCCACCCGCGTGGGATATGAATCATGTTCCTATACCTAACCCACAGGAAAATATTCTTATAATTAAAGTAACCTACGAACTATTCCAGATTATTAATCTATGTCAATGCCAAATGTCATTCAAATCTGTTCAGCTGTTCTGATGTGCTTGAGTCACAAACATACATCCGAATTTTCGCATTTCTTATAGTTACAAGACTAGCTGTTGCCTGCGACTCTACTCGCGTGAGATATCCTTTTCCTGCGACCTATAAGGACCCTATATTCCAAGATAAATTAATATAGCTTATCAGATCCAGTCAGCATCACATAGAACTAGCAAAGTACTCTAAATGACTTGAATACCCTCTAATGATGTTACCTAGGACTTACCAGGATGTTTTATTGATTAAAATTGTATTATCGTCAGAGCTAACGTCAACAAAAATGATAAACATATTTTGGCGGTGTTACAAGCGCCATGATCACGGTGTACTCACACCGTACATCGTGATCATGGAGCTTATAACAGCGCCAAAATATCGGTTAGGTACTCAAGAAAAATAATTAACATGGTAAATATCCCGGTGAATGACCATGCCAATCTAAAATTATACATTGTCCTGATTTCATCCTAACTTTCGCATTTATAATAAGTAAGTTAATATTGTTTCACCAAATTATAAAGAGACACGTGTTCTGTGCTATAACAAGAGTGGCTGACTCTTAAACAGCTTCAGCATTAATTGACGAGCCAGTTTTCCCACTAAATTGCAATAAAACAAGCTGAAATAGACCGTATCTTAGTCGTGATAAAATTGATTTTGATCTGTGAGCGTGACAGTACTATTGATCTATGCAGTCCGCAGGGATTCCATTATACAGGATGGTTTAAAAGCTTAATTGTTAGTTTTCGTTGGAGGTTTTGTTTTGTTATCGGTGGGTAACAAGTCATTGTGTTTTTTGTTGTTGTAGCATTTAAGGGTTACGCGATGAAAGAGCCTGGATGAATGAAATATTTCAAGAGTATTTCATCGTGACTTTTGATTGTCAGGCGTTTGTTTGTTTTGAACTTATTTGTTGGTTCGTGTCGGTATTGTAATGATCAGTATTCGAACATATATAGCGATAGTTATAATTTATAAGTTTGACAATGATTACAGTGAATATGGAGAATGCTCTTAAACAAAGACTATTACGAGTAGACGTACTTTTTTATATTATTTTAGACCCCCGGATAGCGAGAGACTACTGTCGTCTACAAGGTATGTTTATATAATGTACATGGGAATTATCTAAATTTAAATATAAAAGCAAAATAGAATATACCTTTACAAACCTGCAGGTTCAGGTATCAAAGAATTCCTCAATCAAGAATGTCAACAGGGAGGGTGGCCAGAAGGCTGGCGGCATTGCCACGTTGAATGGCAATATCAATCCTTTGCGCAAGTAATAAACCTACCCTCTGGTCACGGGCGCATCTATTAAACGTTTAGAAATGTTTCTAAACAAAAGAAGAGCACTTGGACCCATGACCCATCCCAGCGCGCGTGGGTTCAAGTGCCCTTATTTATATATATCTATTTGAGCCGTTTGGCTGCAGTGTCTCGACGGCTCAAATATGTAATTACCACTTAAATATAATTTTATATTTAATAATATTTGCGCCATTTGAGGGACTCTGCCGACGCAGCAGCAGCGCAGGTGTAAACTGCAGTCCCTGGATATGTATATTGCAACCAACAATGTCTAATACAATAATGTTAACGAGAATTAACACGATACGATACGAGAAATAACATACCTTTGGTTGCCTGATTGCGTTAATTTCCGTTAGCATTATTGTATTGTTATTACAACAATATCTTAACAAAAAGACCTCATTAGGGTATATAAACAGGTAGCATCAATGAGACAGAAAAAAGGCGCGTATTATCACATGTTTGTCTTTCTCCAGGTAGATTCTTATCCTCATCCTGTATAAACTCATTGACGCCATGTGTCATGTGTTAAGTGCGGCACTTTTTGTAGTCCCCCGGTTCGTTCAGCGAGTGCGATCAGTGGGCCACTCCTGCGCATCACGTGCTAAATGCGCACGATTGGACCAAAGTGTTTGTTAATTATGTAAAATGTGTGATGATTATGTTGGCATTTGTTTATTTAGGTTAAAAGTAACAAGATATATTTCGGTTATTTTTTGTTCGGTGACAAAAAATGTTTCATGAGAGTCATCATTATAAATCAATAGTTTACTGGGAAGCTTTGAACTGTTGGTTAGTTTTTAATTGCAAACTTAGGTCAGGTATATTTCCTGTTATAAGATCTTCAGCTCGATTTAAAGTTTTTGAGGCTTACTATCAGAAAATATCCAGGAACAGTATTGAGTTTAGATATGTATCTTCCTGGTACATAGTAGAAAAGACAGATAAAGAATAGAAAAATCCTCTGAAAAAAAACCATGAAATTACCTGCCCCACTAAATTTTATTTCAGCCTTCTTATTATCTTAAGACAAAACTGAGAAAATGTAAAGTAAACCTTTCTTTTTCACCTTATCGTTAACCGGCAGGAACAACGCCTTTCCCAAAGAAAAAAATGAAACAGGGATTCCAAATGATTTTATTCTGTCATCGTAAAAATAAATTCATCCAATAGGTATTTAAAAACCAAATACTAGTAAAACATCGCTACATATCACTTTAAACTAAAACAATAAACTCTAAATCACGATTTAAACCAGCTGACAGGACAAAAAACTTACACCACAAGAATAAAGCACATTTATTTCACAAAATTATCTTGTGAAATCCCCCACACTTCCTCTGAACGCGGTGCGCCCCCGTTAGGGTGTCAGTTAAATAAACAGAACTAATTAGTGACATTCCTATTAACCCGACGAAAAGACAACACCCCGTATTTAATTATTTATGACGATATTTTCAATGATGAAGTTTTAAAGATTTATGATGAAAATTAATAATAATATGTGTAAATATTTAAAGATATTGCATTTTCACTACATTTAATCACGCCTTTATTCCCGGAGGGTTAAGCAGAGGTGAATTAACACCCACATTTCACCAATCATTGAATACGGTGTATTGAGTCTATTGTCGTCTACCAGGCACTATTGTTGACTCAAGCCATGCATCTGAGGTTGAGTCTGGGCTGTATATATCTGTCTGATGTTAAACAGCCCTATCCTTTAGTCGCCTCGTACCACTGCATGTGAGGAGATGGGGTGGTTCAAATTCTACTCTGCCGGGAACCACGCGGCTTTGCATTTTTTCTATCTGTAGAAAAATATGTATATATATTTAACGAATCTTTTATTAATGATAAACAAACATAACCCTGCCTTGAAAAAGGATAACTAGAGTAAGCTGCAATATGGGTACCATTTTTTACCAGGATCTGTCTAAGATACGTGATCAGATAAGTGAACAAATAACTACTGTCAACATTTTTAGTAAAAAAATAATTGGACTATAAGATTATGTTTTAGGGACCAAATCAATTAAAATATAACGTATAAAGTGCCAGTTTGGTGCTATGGTGCGTGGGTGGGGCCAATTCTGTGATCGCGCTAAGGATATTAACTCGTTAGAAATGCGACTGATGTGACCGGACCGGTTCGGCTTTTTAGGTACCATTTCATTTGACCGGTTAGTGTTTATAATAACTAAACAAACTAAGTAGGTATATGAATTATAATTGTGAATTTTTTAGAAGTTCATTAGTATTTTTTTCTACATTTTATCATCGCACCTCTCGCCATAGGCAGGGAATTCGTCCTCACACATTGCGACCTGAGACGGTGCTGCGGTTTTCCCAAGCACCTACAATTTGGGGTTCTTCAAGATGGGCATCAGAAGGTTTCTTAATGGTCAGCAGCGCGAGTGTGACGCCACTGGTGTTGCATACGTTCATAGGCCACAGTAACCACTTCCCATCAGGTGGGCCGTGTGCTTGTCTGCCATCTAAGTGGTATAAAAAAAACAAAAAAAATTAAATAAATCGGGTAAATTGAACTTTTCTACCCTTTTTTTTATGTGCGCAAAATCCCCACGGATACCTTCCCACCGGAACCGGTGGAAGAGGTTATGTCGGACTCGAACCGACTAAAACGCACGCCGCCTGTGGGTCATTATGGTTACCGAAGGTGAGGTTGACAGGCATATCCCTCGCACCCCGGCCGACCCAGGGCCATCTCTCACGATCTGGCCCGGGACTACAGAGTCCCCAACTCGTCCCCGGGAAACGGGGAGGCGCGCCAGGCGCGCCACCGCCGCGAACTTTTCTACCCTTGAACCTCTAGAGATTTTATCCACCCAAGAATCACAATACTGCAATAGTAAGTTCTTTGTAAGGAAATCTCGATGGTAGCATGGAGTCAGGAATAGTGTCTGTTTGAAGGCAATATGATAATACTCATGGCCTATGTCAGTTAATTAATGGCTTTCTGCCTCTTTGAGAACAAAAAGAGCAGAATATCACTCCCTAAATAAGGATAAAAAAATATCACATCGTCGCGAGCAATATTTGTATTTGCGTAATGATTAGAATCGTGGATATAATACTAAATCTAAATGTAAAGGCCAGGGTTGCCTAGCAACAGGAAATTGGAAATCTGTCTTTATTAAATTTGGATCATTTTTGAAAACAAATTGTACGAGTTTCAACTTTTTTGATATTAAGTTAAGACTTTATTTTACCTAACACTTTTGGTTTTATTTTCGAATACCGATATTCGAAAATTGGATGCTGATTCTGTTGTGCCTATTAATATACGTGGGGCGCACTATAAGTTTCCAGAATGAATATGAAAAAATACTATTAAAGGTACAAAATTAATTTATTGTTTTTCAAAATAATCTCCCTTGGCGTCTATGCACTTTTTCATTCGATCAAACCAGTTTTGAAAACTTTTGTGCCACTCCTCTGTGGTGACCTCTGAAACGTGTTTTTCATACTCCTCGACAGCCTCTTCTGGTGATGAAAATCGTTGGCCGCGTAATTGGTTCTTAATTTTTGGGAACAGATAAAAGTCACAAGGTGCCAGGTCGGGACTGTATGCAGGATGACTCATGAGTTCTACATTTTTCGCCTTCAAAAAGTCGTTTGTCTGTCTGGCCGTGTGAGAACTAGCATTGTCGTGGTGCAGGATGATACGGCGTTTACGGTTATTTTTACGGAGTTCGTCAATAACTTCGGGCAAACAAATGGTCGTGTACCAGTCACTATTCACAGTACGACGATTTTCTAAAGCAACAGTAGCCACGTGTCCAGTTTTATTAAAAAAAGAAGCAATCATCCGCTTAGATGCACTTTTCACGCGCGCCACTTTGGTTGGTTTCGGCTCATCTTGAAAGACCCATACGCTCGATTGCTGCTTTGTTTTGGGATTGTAGCAATAAATCCATGTTTCGTCACCTGTTACTATGTCCCACACCAAATTTGACGCACCTTCGTTGAATCTGGTAAGCATGGCACTGCACCAAGTGACGCGGTCCGTTTTTTGATCCTCGGTCAAGTTATGTGGGATCCACCGCGAGCACAGCTTTCTCACACCCAAATGTTTGTGTAGGATTGATTGTATTTGACTCATGCCTATTTTTAAGGATGCGCGAATTTCATGGTAGGTCACATGCCTGTCTGTTTCAATCATACGGCGCACAGCATCGATGTTTTTGTTGGTCATAGCGGTGGACGGCCGACCATCGCGAGATTCGTCACTGAGATTGATACGACCACGCATGAATTCTGCAAACCAGCTATAAACAGTCGTCTTGCATGGAGCTTCATCGCCAAAAGCTGTTTCAAGCCGAGCGATGCTCTGTTGAGCCGTCAAATTACACTTAAAATCGTAGAAAATCATACTACGAAAATTTTCACGAGTTAAATCCATGTTGATGCAGACACACATTTTTTTAAATGGCGCCACAAGGTAAAAACAAAAGACAGTCAGATGAAACAAACTGTATTCTACAGCCAAAGAGTTCTATTTTCAAATTTTGTAATAAATTTTTAAATATTGTTTATGTAAGTGGCCAGTTCCGGAAACTTTTAGTGTAACCTATGTATGCCATTTGGCATTAGATTAAATTTAGACCTTTTAAAGAGATGGGCATCTACGTAGGTACAAAATTGGAGTGTTCTTTTATTTATTAATTATGAACATATTATACAGGCAGAAACCACTTAAGCTACTTATTTATTTATTTATTTATTAGATTCACCAACAGTTAAATACAATGATACAATTTTCAAAGTTTCACATATTACAGGTTTACGGATAATTGCTTAACTAATTATAGGTGAATACAGCATGCAGCATTAACAATTAACAATTACAATATTCCTATAAACAATGAATTATCAATCAATTATAATTATAATAATTATCAAACAATAACTATCAATCAAAAAATAATCATTAAAAAATTATCAAAAACAAATCAAAAAAAAATAAAAAATAATTATCAACCATCATCGATTATTATCAATTAATATCGGTTATTATCATTTATTAACAATTGCTATAATATTATATGCACATAATTAGCATAATAAATCCATTATATGTATAATATAAATGTGAATGGTTCATATAATTATGTAAGTATAGGTAAGTTTATATTATATAAGTAAATATTATACGAATATATATAAGTATATATATAAGTAAGTAATATGTAAGTAAATATATTTAAAAGTATGTGTATGAATTTCTTATGTATTATAGTGTGTATGTATAATATATGTATTATTATTGTGGTCATAGTGCACTGCACCTACCTCAATGTATCTCTGCATCACCCTAAGGTTGACTGTTAGATAATGCCTTTGGCATTAAGTCCGCCTTTGTACAAAATTACTGTGCATAAAGTTGAATAAATAAAAAAAAAAAATAAAAAAAAATAAATAATGTATACAGATAGTGATTAATTTAAAAAATAAATGTCCAAATGAAATCGAAATAATAATAATACAAACAACTATACCTATTTTAAATTAACTTATTAGTTAGGCAAGTTTTCAAAAACGAGTCTGCGGAATTCGTGTGACTTAATGTTAAATATATCAATCGAGTTAGCACAGTACTTGTTAACAGCCCTACACAGTCTGGGAATTGGTGAATTATAGCCTAAAACGGTGCTACGAATTGGATGAACCATAAGTGCCAATGCTCTGCGGGGCATCCGGCTAGGAGCATTAAACCTTAAGCATTCCAAAAGCGCGGAACAGTCCAATTCGTTACGCAGAAGTTTGTACGCAAAGCCCAGATCCAGAAGAGATCTTCTTTTTTCTAATGATGGAATTTTGAAATATGTTAGTCTCTCATTATATGATTTATGCTTCGCTGCAACGCCAGCAGTAAATGCCAGGTGCCACAAGAATCGCTTCTGAATTCTCTCCAATCTCAGGATATGAGTTGCATAGTGCGGTCTCCAAACAGTGGGACAATATTCAAGTATGCTGCGCACCAGGGTATTATATAGCAATATCTTTGTTTGGGGCTTGCGGAATATTTTGCCATTTCTTATAACAAACCCCAACATTTTAGATGCTCTTTTTATTATTTGATCAACATGAGGCTGAAAAGTGAGCTTCTTGTCCAAAATAATGCCCAAATCCCTCACGGTATCCACTTCTCGTATGAGATTGTATCCTATGGAATAGCTTGACTCAATTACGTTACGTTTACGGGTGAACTTTACGTGAAAACATTTTTCAGTGTTCCTGTATCCTTACTAAACCTTACTTTGTCATTGTTCTTTTTGACAGGCCTAAATATTTTTGATTATTTTAGTCTAGTTTAGAAAGATTTATGATAACAGTATCGGCACCATTGTTTCTAACAGAGAACACTTTGTAAAAATGGCAAATATTGTATTTAAATGTATTCGCTTATAAGACTACATATTTACATTTTCAATAATTAACAGAACATGTATTAATTTATTCATAATATAATTG
This sequence comes from Eilema griseolum, assembly GCA_963662185.1. NCBI lineage: Eukaryota > Metazoa > Arthropoda > Insecta > Lepidoptera > Erebidae > Eilema > Eilema griseolum. The sequence continues at coordinate 771,086 of OY759250.1, read as the reverse complement.
AAATAATTGGTCGTGGTCCAGTTTTCGATACGTTATCAAACACAGATTAAATGTAATTAAAATATCTAAATGAGATATCGAAGAGAGTGACCAATAATTTGTTTGATCGAACTTTAGGCTGGGTACATACCAAACAGTAATAATAATAGTCAATAATCTAGAACATTTTATACAGAGCTATCTAGAATCAAAGTAAGCAGAGCTTAACCAAGAACGGACCTCTCAGACTGTCCTGGGAGACTCAGAGTTAGTGGAAGAGTGATGGAGGCCAGGATGCAAAAAGCGGAATTGCAATCCCCGAATAGTATCTACGTCGAATCTTTTATTGCCCACTTCACTGGGGCTTTCTTGCCACCTTACCCTGCTTTCTTCTGCTATAAATAAATAATATATGAATTACACCATTATACATATACAGCCACAGAAATAAAAACATTAAGCAAATAAAATCCAATATTAAGTGCCGAATTAAGTGAAACTAATAAAATAAATATTATTTCCAAAATCAATATCAATAAAAGCGTCGTTATAAGGAATGGCGCGTGTCCACGGGGCGCCTTCGGACGACATTACGATTTGATGGATCGAGCATTAAGCGAACGCGACAGCCCTGCGCTTCAAACGACTGCCGCCGCTTCATTAGTCCACTAAATTATATCTAGGGTTGATAAAAAAATGACTTTTATTTTTTGTATTTTTTATGTACGTAAAAATTAACATAGGTACATCATATGTAAATAACTAAATATTTTTTAATGTGAATTAACTAATTAACAAGACTTTATTTTTACAATAAAAAATCCTACATTATATATTCCCTGTTATAAAAGTAATTATTCTGGGATAATTTAACACAAGCACACAGTAAGTATAGCTTAACTAGTTTGTATTATGAGTTCTTAAACAAATAAAATAAATATTCTACAACATTCTACACAACGCTAAGGTTAAATACTTTTTCTTTTTGTAAATACATATATATCATACATAGAAACACTCAGATCAATGCAAATACCCATATTCATGCATACAAATATTTGCACTGAGCGGGAATCGAACCCGCGCTGCCTACGTAGCTGTCACATTCACTACGTAACTTATTCATTTTCAGTTTCAAAAATATATTTAAAAACTCACTCAAAGGCGGTCTTACAATCATCTAGTAACGAACAAAGCCGTATAATAATATAAGAAAAGGTTTTAATGTCCACCTAGTAAAACTTTTTATACTACGTAACATACTAAACCCGACCATATCGGATGTGGCACTTGTTTTTATGTTAACGACCAATAACGGCTCCATTTGAACTCCAAAAACAATATTAAGAAGCCACAATCAACATATTTACAAAACATTTATTATACCTTTACGAGCGCCGTCTAAAGGAATACCTCGCTATAAATCACTAATAAAATATGACGAAACGAGAAGTTCCCGAAGTGGAAACAGACCGGCTGCGCGCGCGCCGCTTTAGGTCGCCTATTAACCAAACATAATTAATTTATATCATCGCTTTTGAGACCGGGAAAAAAACAAACTAATGTTTTAATTTCGGGAAGTCTGTCTTTAGTTTGAGGGCATAAATCCTGGTGCTATTATTATGGTGGTCGGGATTACTCTGTGATTTAGTTGTTCTTATGCCCATGATTTGTTATTGCTTAGATAAAACATTTCGCTTTGTAGTTTAGAAAGGTTGTTGGGCGTTGCATATTTTGTGATCGGTTTGAAGTGCACTTTGTCAAGCGGTATAAAGATATTAAAGCGCTTTGATACGCTGTTTATGGTGTTTTTAGATGTTTTTATTTTTCCTTTCGTTTATTTAGTGTAAGCGTTTGATTGTGTGGCGGGATTTATTGGCGCTAAAAGTATTACGTCATGCCTCATCTACTTGTGTCGCTTGTTTCTGCAATAGTGATTGTAATCATACAGGTTAATGAATACCAGACTTTGTGGGAGGCGGTTTTTTTTACGTGTGAATAATCCCCAACTAAAACGTACTACACCTGTGGGTCGTTTTTGGTTGCTGAAGGTGAGGTTGACAGGCATATCCCTCGCACACCGGGCGACCTAGGGCTGTCTCTCTCGACCTGGCTTTCCCTGGTATGTGGCGTGATGGTAGTGAACGCAATCGCTACGCAGGAGGCGTGGGTTTGATCCTCGCTCAATGCAAATATTTGTATGTAAATGAATATATTTGCATAGGTCTGGTCGTGCCATGGAGAGCTCGTTTAGCCGTCGGTCCCAGTTGCCATACGAACATCTATGGCAGTCGTTACGGGTAGTTGGAGCACTCAAAAGACCGACTAGTCTAACTACAGAACTACGATGTAGCCAATTAGTTGTGGAGGTCAGTTGCAATTGCATCACATAAAATTACCCCAACCGTCTGTACCATGGGGAGTGTTCTGATGAGCTCTTCCAATTAGCCTTCCCCTTTCCTACACAGGACAACACGTGCAGGTCTTAGATGTCATCCGCACAAAGTGCAGAACATACGATCAAGAACCAAGGGGTTCGGAGACTCTTTCCTCTGTCGCACCATTAAGGCCTGGAATTCATTACCAGCTCACGTGTTTCCTTCTTCCTACAGTCCCGGGTCCTTTAAGCGGGGCGTGAAAAAGCATATGAGGAGGCCGTCAAGCTGAGTGTCACCATTGTCACACGGTATGTGTAAGTAATGGTGACCCTCTTTTCTGGGACTTTGCCTTCAGCTTACCATCAGGCAAGGCGAAGTCTAATTGACGTGTCCTATATAAAAAAAAATATATCAAAGTTTAGACTAAAGACAAAAACCGACCCCGACTATATTCAGAAAAAGACCCAGAGAAAGATTAGATGCTAATAAATGAATTAGATTTTAATAATTTTCCTTATGAAACAAATTTATTTTTATTGTATTCCAGAACCCATATTACAAGCAAGTTAAGGAAAATAATATTACCTAACCTAACTAGATGGCATTAAATATTATAATATTATTTCAGTATACGGCCTCTTCTTTTTTCGTTTTCGTTTCCTAATTATAATGTATTTATATAAAGGGGCATAGATAATTCTTTACATCCTTTGACGTCAGCACTCAGCCACTTTAGTTATCAAAATATAAAATATTCAACAACCATATTGACCCGAATTGAACCTTTCAACGTCCTTTACAACACCTACGCATAGTTATTTTCTGAAGCGACATTTCAAAGCCTAATTTTATTTCCTTTGCTACACTGCAAGCTTCATTACTCAGCTTCAAACTTATTTATAAAGCCTTTATAACATGCGTTGCAGTAATAATTATAACATTTATTGTCCACGGCGCGGTGGCCCGTGGCTTATCGTGTTGTCCATGTCCCTTTGTTGACATTTAGAAATGCTATTAAAGTATTCAGCCTGTGTAAAAGGCTACCTACAAGCCGATAAAGTATAGATTCGCTCCGATTCGATCCGTCGCTTGCTAGACTTGGCGGTATTATCGAAAATTCTATTATTTTTTTTATACTACTAAAGTGGCAGACAAGCGCATGGCCCACCTGATGGAAAGTGGTTACCGTGGCCTATGGATGTGTATAACACTAGAGGAGCCACGCCACACTCGCGCTGCCGACCCTATAAGCACAGAGTTTCTGTGTCGTCAGTGTAGAGGACAAAGCAGGACAAGCCATTAGTCATCCCACAAATAGCACAAATTCTCCAGTGAGCTCTGGCTACCCTACTCACCGCTAGGAACACAACACGAAGTTATTATAACCGCGGTATTCTGTAAGGCGGGGGTACTTCCCCATTCGGACTACTCAATTGGGCGTATATACCGCCGTGTCCTACCTCCTATAGGATGTTAGTTAGATACTTCTCCATCCTAGCGTTAATCCCTGGCGCATCCGAAGCTTCCACCTCGGAGTCTGGGGTCTGCTTTACCAGTCTAACTGCGGATTATCTGAACTTCGGTATTTCCCATGAAGCGCTATCTGACCTTCATAATCCAAAGACGATATCGAAGCATTGCAGTTACACCAGTAGTTGTAATTTTTAGGGTTTCAAATGCAAATATCCATATTCATGCATACAGATATTCGCACTGAACGAGGATTGAACCCGCGCCTCCTGCGTAGCGGCTGCGTTCACTACCGCCACGACACAGAGGCTGTGAAGATAGATACTGTTTCGCGTTACAATGGCTAAATGGATTCGGATGAAATTTGGCGTAGAGATAAATGACCTGAGATGAGTGCTTAAATACCAGCAAAATGGAGTCATGCACTATGGAGAATGGAACATTGTGGTTCCGTTCTGCTTAATAAATAATGTTTGCTAATGCCATTTTCATAGTTTGGTATAAAACAAAAGTTAGCAGTTTTTTGAAAGCGACGATAAGCTTTTGCATAAGCTTACGTTTAGAAATACTGTATGATTAATTACCGCTTTAGTTGTTAAAAAAGTAATTTCCGTTTTTTTTCTAACAATACAAAGACCTTCATACGTCAACACATAGATTTAGAGTAGGCTAGATTCTAGCTATCGAACGGTAAGGTTGAGCAAAACCTAAAATTCTGCTATGGAAAATTGGTGCATTGTATGAGTTTGGCGCTATTAGACGGAAAGACAGAGGAACATTTCTTTTTTTTAATGTGCGTCAACTCGTTTGAGCTGGATTAATCACAAGGGAGTTATCACGGTAACCGGTAATTTAACCTATTAAAACCAAACGATATTCCTTGATTCTCTGAACCTTCCTATACTGCTGGAGTACCAAGGGACTCTCTGGGACTCAACTAGTGGGGCCCACTCTAAATCTGGACTTTAAATTATATTTATTTTATAATGTGTACCAAATGACACTTAGTTCTAACTGGGAACAGGCCGTTACAAATATGACAGGTCATCCATCATAATGATCTACGTAATGTGTAATTGTTATGAGGAATTAGGGTGTTGTTTGTTCATAGACTATTTATGGTTTACTTTGTTTTTAACTGATTCAAGAAAGCCTTTCCGGCCTGGTCTTTGGTTTTTTAATATTTAATTCAACCTTAATCGTGTGCCTGAATACAATAATATTATATTATTTATTATGTTTGGTATTCAATAACGCCGCGTGGTTACCGGTAGATGTGTGGTTCCCGGCAGAGTAGAATTTGGACCACCCCATTTCTTTCCATGCGGTGTCGTATAAGGCAACTAAGTCATATACAGCCCTGACTCAGCGTCAAATGAATGTCTTGAGTCAACAATAGTGCCCAGAAGACGGCAATAGGCTCACCCCCTATTACGTGGGACCGAATTCAATTATTGGTGAAATGTGGGTGTTAATTCAAATCCACCTATCCCTTTTTTATATGTATGTTTAATAACGCTCCAACGGCTGAACGAATGTGATTGAAATTTAATATCCCATTTTTTTGCGGAAATCCCCTACAGTACCCCCTACCAGAGCTGGTGGGGGTGGTTATTTCAGACTTGAACCGACTAAAACCGCCGTCTCAGGTCATCAATTGCCGAGAATGAGGTTGCCTCTGGTATAGTCCTCACATCCCAACTGACCTAGGTCCATCGTGATGGCCCCTTGCAAGTCCACCATATATGTATAATAATAATAATAATAAATATTGTACGACATACTTCTTTTTGTAAATATAGATACATATTATACATAGAAACACCCAGACCAATGCAAATATACATATTCATGCATACAAATATATATACCTAGAATAGATTTCTCTGGGTTGCGAGAATGGCAGGAGAAGGGGCAGCGCAGATTAAATCTTTGCCGCACCACCAAGACCTGGAATGTATTACCAGCTCACGTGTTTCCTTTTTCCTACAGTCCCGGGTCCTTTAAGCGGGGCGTGAAAAAGCATCTGATGAGGCCGCCAAGCAGAGTGCCACCATTATAACATTACTTAGTGACCCTCTTTCCTGAGACTTCGCCTTTAGCTTATCATCAAGTGAGGTGAAGTCAAGTTGGTGTGTTCTAGATAAATAAAAAAAAATTAACTTGGGTGCAATAAGCTCTTCGAATCAGTTTGTTTATGAAACAAAGCGGATTTCTCGCAGCGGCAGAATATTGTGCGCTCGTTCTCGGAACATGAAATGGATACTCGTGGATTGTATTAATGTGATAGGTTTCGTTTAAGCCTGTCTCACGGAGTAGTTAGATAGTAATATGTAAATAGTCGGCCATATCTGTAGCCATGTGAGATAATGTAGGTACTATAATTGAGAGGTGGCGGGTGTCATGTTGATTGGTTTATCAAGCAAACAAATAGATGTAAAAAAATATTGAAATATTTTAGTACTGTTTAAATACACATGCGAAAGTGGAATGAATTCATCCAACTAACCCAAAATGGATAGATATTTGTTACTTACGGCCGGTCGCTTTCAATATTGGATCGTCAATCTAAGATTATTTTCAATCCCAATTTTTGACAATCGACCGATCGACACTATTGATTCAAATAGTCACAGCAGAATGAAAGAATGAATGACAAAGAAATAAAGAGAGAAAGAATTTATTTGCTCATAAACATGGTAGAATACAGATCTTAAAATTATGTAACACCACAACATGTTTAGCCGCATTGTGTGGCATGCAAATTTTGATAATTAAGTACTATGAATCTATTTTACTATCACAAAATTCCTATAGATTGTAAGAACGGGATTATTAGATATTTCACGGAGGCGGAGCCGCGGGTAACAGTTATATCATATTAAAACAGATTTGTCCAACAAATATGATTGCCTTTCGAATCATCTTACTAAATAAATTGTAATTCTTAATCATTTAACTACCTTGTGACTAACAAGTTAGGGTGTACTTCGAGGGGGTTCGCCAAATTTGCATAAAACCCAGACGAGACCGCGGGGCAATACTGTAGTAAAAGCTAAAATTATGCACTGTCTGTTTATAAGTTAATGAATCTATATGAGCGTTGTGATTGAATGTCTGATGAAGGAAATCTGAATCGGGGTTCCTATTTTACATATATTTACCTAGTTTTCTGGGAAATAGAGCATAAGGGCTAACCCGTATCTTCCCGTTAGTTCCACCTCCACAAGTAATTGGGGGAGACTGAAAGAGTACAAAGTTCGCGTGTGTTTGCATTGCCACTAAACGAGTCCCAAGCTATAAGTTGACAAAGTTATATCATGATCGGATTAATGGTATAAGAACAGCGTATGAAATACAAACAAACAAACAGAAATTAATTTTAAATAGATAGATAGATAGATTCATTTATTTTCCAAATGGATGTTAAATAACAATGACGCATGAATACCTAACACGACGAATTGTGGCAACACCGGCAACATTAATCCTGTACAACGTGACGGCTAATGTTGGCCACACTTAAATATAGGTAAGCCTGTTATGTCCGTCAAATAGGTAAACAATTAGGCATTTGGGCAAATAAGGCTTTGTCAATTTTGAGTGGCTGTCGGTGTTTCAATTTTGTTACAATAATATTTTAGAGGCACAAAATTCTTAAGGTGGGCGCTCACTACAGTTACGAAGTAAAATGTTACAAAACGAGCATTCGTTTTGTTGGCACAAGATAATAAGGGACCAAAAGTAATTTATCGTTGCCAGACTCTACCTAGTTTTACAGTATAGCTAAAAGCTAATAGATACATATACCTATTACAAAACATAGTGGAAAATCCAACATATCTTAATTCACACTTAAATACAAAAGTATCAAATGATACATTCCAATACTTTCCGTTCTGGTTTAAAAAAGCATTGTCCCGAAAAATATAGTCCTTTTATACACCTGGGTGATTATGATAAAAATGAACCGGCTGTAGGTTTATGGACAATATGAAAACCGAAAGGTCACACAAAGCCAGGTCATTAGAATTAGCAACGTGAACCCACTCATACAACATTAGATATGTAATCCGGTTTAGCTGAATAAACAAACCTTAAAATGCTATAACGGTGAAATCATATTACAATCTGAATCGTATCATATTTTTTTAAAGTGTACGTAAATAAACTAAAAACATGAACATAAACTTATATTTGATAACAACATAAACTTATACATGTTCAAAATTAGCATACGAAAAGATTAACAGACCAGAATAATCAAAATTCGGTCACAAATAACGCAATAAATCATCAAATAAACGACCACGTAAAAACGGTAGCATTTAATTAAAAATAACTACAGTCAGTTCATCATACTCCCAAAGAATGTTCACCCTTCTTCACCCTGGGGGAGGGGGAGGGAGGACAAATCACACGAATAAACAATCAAATAAAATCATGACGAACGACTAGTCATCGAGCACTTGTGCGAACAATCAGCTTTGCAAGTTTGCAACACATCTGATAAGTCCACTTGAAGTCTTGTGTCATCGTAATAAGGTTTCATTTTCAATAAAAATACTTGTTGAGTGGTTTAGATATAGCTGTGGATACGGTAGGGATGCGCAAAGTACAATTTATCGATGTTTATTTTGTACGAAGCGATTGAATTTTGTTAGTTTTAGGAATATGGGCTATAGTTAATGGTGGAATAATTGTCGATTTTACTTTTATGATGGGAATAGTGAAATTTAATTCAGATTTTTGTAGATTTGCACTTGTGGGATCAAGGTTAATTTAGATATTTCCTTAAAAGTGAAGACTACACGCACAGGTGAGTATGCATGAAAATAATGATTAAAGTAGAAGAAGCGAAAGGCAGTAGCTAATTTTATATTAAAATAAGGTTTGTGTAAGTTTTTTTTTTTTTTTTTTTTTTTTATAGGACACGTCAATTGGACTTCGCCTTGCCTGATGGTAAGCTGAAGGCAAAGTCCCAGAAAAGAGGGTCACCATTACTTACACTTACCGTGTGACAATGGTGACACTCAGCTTGACGGCCTTATCATATGCTTTTTCACGCCTCGCTTAAAGGACCCGGGACTGTAGGAAGAAGGAAACACGTGAGCTGGTAATGAATTCCAGGCCTTAATGGTGCGACAGAGGAAAGAGTCTCCGAACCGCTTGGTTCTTGATCGGATGTTTTGCACCGTGTGCGGATGACATCTAAGACCTGCACGCGTTGTCCTGTGTAGGAAAGGAGAGGGTGGGACTAATTGGAAGAGCTCATCAGAACACTCCCCATGGTACAGACGGTAAAACACAGCCATGGACGCAACATCTCTACGCAGCTGTAAAGGTTCTAGGGTGTTCGTGATCTCGGGATTCCCAATGATGCGGACCGCACGTCGCTGCAACCTGTCGAGAGCATCTAGTAAGTACTTTGCTGAACCATCCCAGAGATGCGAGCAGTACTCCACACAGGAGCGAATTTGTGTCTTGTATAGAAGACACCGCTGCTCCGGCGTGACAAATCGTCTCACTCTGTTCAGGACTCCGAGTTTTCGTGAGGCTGTTTTGATTATGCTTTCGATGTAGTTTTTGTTATTCAGGTTGCAGCGAACATCCATACCTAGGATATTGAGATTGTCCTGCAGTGGCAGTGGCGTGCTCTGAAGAGTGGGGAGGGGAAGGAAAGAAGATACTTTTGCTGTAAACGCACATGCCTGCGTCTTCTTGGCATTGAACTCAACCAGGTTCTCAGAGCCCCATTGAGAAATGTGATTCAGGATCCCGTCAAGCTCAGTGACAAGAAGCTGCCTTTTCTCTGCGATATCTGACTGCTTGGCCGCAGGATGTCCATGATAACTCCTATGTAATGTGCTATCGTCTGCATAACAATGAACATTGCCGGTAGACAGCATGTCGTTGATATGCAGAAGAAAGAGAGTAAGTAAGTTGTTACCTTAACCATTTTCCTCTTTTCCCTTACTCATATCCTCTACTAGTACTTATTAATATTGAGTTTGGAGTTTGAGTTAGGTGAGCTTCATACTTGAAATCAAAATTCAGTTTTAATTGTTTCTTTCCTATAGACTTAGAAAAAGACGCACTGAATTTCAAACAAAAGAAATCGTCGTTAATATATAATGTCTTTACTCAACAATTTTCACTATGTTATCTTAACGTAATGGTAATAAATATTTATAACAAATCTACTCAATAATAATTAACATTATAAATCACTTCATCGACAACTGATACCCAGCACTATCAATTTCAAAAATACACCTTCTCAATTCGGAATCCCGTAAACCATCGGCATCTTCGACCGAGACAAAACATACAAATTTTCTACAAGAGCGAGTAAGACTGCAACAAAACAGGATGATGTACGCTTTTATGAACACTATAATGGTTTAAATTGGTCCTTTAATAAGCAACGGGCGATGTCATAAAGTGCTTCGAATAAAACTGTCAGTTCTCAGCCAATTGTTTACGGCCGAATGTTAAACGTCCATTATCTTATGATCTCTGTTTGTGGAACACTAACCCCTTTGTCGCCTGACTAGCAAAGTGTGAGCGAAGGGGTAAAGGTCACGGTAGAATGGTTATGGAGTTATAATAACGTAATGGTCTCGAGACGATTTGGGATTCAATGGTGCGTTGATACGTTCAAGTATTTGTTTTTGGTTTGTTCGAGAACAAATATGTGGATTGTTTTATTAATTTCTTGCTACAGGGAACATAAAATATAGCTTTTAGAACACTTCTGTGAATAATTTAGATTGTTTTGTGGTATTTTGGTACTAAAATATGTTTTTGCACCATAAATAATAACATTAGACTCAAATAAAACAAAGTAAACTTTATTTTATCTATTGGTTAGTCACAACCTTCTTATGGGTGACAGTCTCGATTCTGACCTAAGCTCATAGGGCATTTTGTAGTGCAAAATCTTACGGAAGTATCATTTGATCGAGATCCCGAAAAAACCAACTGTGCCAGAGTCTTATTATTTCTTGGGGTTAGGTTGACTTAGGCCAACTATTTAGGTAATCTGTAGCCTTCATATCGTATCATCTGGATCCATAAATATTAGTGAATCGCCATTCCCTTTTTACTCAACTGGCCAAAAAAGGAACGTTATATTAATAATAATATAACGCCGGTGGTACGGATTCGATCACTGCTCAGTACAAATATTTGTAAATATGAATATGGTTAGTTGCATTGGTCTGGTCGTGTCTATTTATCATTTATTTTTAATACTTAACGGTGATTTGTAGAAAATCTATAAAGCATTTTACTGTCGCCCTATCTGAAACTCCCTTTAGCCTTAGGGAATATTTCGTCTCCTTATGTGGGTATTGTATAATGTAAAGGTTTGTGTTCAGAGGAATTGTTCGAGGTCATGCCCGCGGCTACATTCCTTTGTATTTATTTGTGATTCACGTTCCGTGTGGCGTAGCTGTAGAGCGTTCGACTAGTAAATTTGTAGTCACGCGTTCAATTCCTGTCCGGTGTAAATTTTGCAACGCTTGAAAGTGTATATTTGAATTGGTCTCCGCATCCTAGAACCGATATTACAAACCAATTAGGCTACGTTTTCTCATAGTATTAAGTTTTCAACAGGATTATGATTCGCTCGCCATGGACAGAGGTTTACTGTCACATAATCTTTAAGATCCAAACGGAATCCTCCCAGCGGTCCTTCCAAAGACCCTCAAATTAATGTAATGCCTCCCTCCAATGACTTTCTTAAGTACATGCAGTAAGAGATTTGCCTCGAGTATCCACAGTAATCCCTAAACCCCATTTCCGCAGCTAGTTTTCTGTTTGTCATGTTACTGGTATAAGATAGAGTCATTTATTTAATTTATATTATTAACTTAAGAGTCTAGTAGCTAACTTTTATAAGGAGGTAGGACACGGCGGTATATCCGCCCGATTGAGCAGTCCGACTGGGGAAGTACTTCCGCCCTACAGAATACCGCGGTTATAATAACTTCGTGTTGTGTTCCCAGCGGTGAGTAGGGTAGCCAGAGCTCACTGGAGAATTTGTGCCGTCAGTGGGAAGACTAAAGGCTTGTCCTGATTTGTCTTCTACTGACGGCACAGAAACTCTGTACTTACAGGGTTGGCAGCGCGACTGTGACTCCTCTGGTGTTACAGACGTCCATAGGCCACGGTAACTACTGGTGGGCCGTGTGCTTGTCTGCCAACTAAGTGGTATAAAAAAAAAAAAAGCTAATAGAACTGTGGTCCATGCACCCGGGGAGAGCCAGATTGAGAAAGACGGTCCTAGGTCGGCTGGGTCGGCCTGGGTCAAACTCACCTTCGGCAACCAATAACGACCTACAGGCGCCGTGCGTTTCAGTCGGCTCGAGTTCAACATAACCTTTGCCACTGGCTCCGGCGGAGGGGGGGGGGGTATCCGTGGAGATTTTATGCAAGTAGAATAAAAAAGTACGTACTTACCTTATTTGAACATATTAATATCTTTAGATCCTAAACCAACTTCACCTTCTATTTGATACACCTACTATACAGTCGACAAGGCTTCGGTGATGGTTTTTCACTCTCGGCTGGGAGGTCAGACGGCAGAAGCTCTTGTATTAGCTAAAATATGTCAAACTTATGAAAAGTAGACCCCGGGTTTGGATAGCCTCGGATGTAATAAGGACGATAATGAAAAATTAATCTATACTTTCTACGGATTTAACTTTTTCGGTGCGTATGTTCAACCCCGTATTTTCTTAACTAATTGCGTGCGATACATTTCCAAGCGATTCAACATTAATTATAAGGGAACATCACTAATCCTTCACTGTTCATCCCCACACGATCCCGAATCTATGCTCTATCTCTTTTTTCATATCATCTCCCGATACTGATGCGAGAGAGGGATGCATGATCAATTAATATTAAAACGTGCTAACGAGTGGCCGAGGGTGAGTTCATAATCGGAACGATCAGGTTGCTTCGGAATCGGCTATTTGATCAAAATAGCTAAATTGGTAAGGTAAGGGTCTCTTACGACTGGTAAAATCTAGTATATTTTGTTAACTAAGGTCGTGTGAAAGTGTGAGATTGAGTGGATAAGTGGTTTGTTATTGTAACTGTTACGAATAGGCAATAAGCATTGGCATAATGATGAAAATAATTGTGTGTTTTTGAAAACCTCGTTGAATTGCTTGACCTCGCCAATAGCCATAATTACTAACATTAATAAAATCATTTGTCAGCAATGTTTACAAAAACGAATTCTAACCAAAGCAAAACTGTTGATCATTTGCCTTCTTCATTATTATATATATAATTGCTTGCTTCTCTATTTTCTCCTCTACCCTCCTTACATACCTTTGATTCTCATATATTGTAGAAGTGTTATCAATTAATAAAAATAATCTCTTGCCCAAAAGATTCTAAGAAATTTTAAAAAACCCCAATTAAGACAGGCGTTTTATCAAAATATTTTAGAATATTCTACCTATATTTACCTATATATACCTATATTTTCTGTAAAATTTTATAATAGTCGAAATGAGACCTCCGCTTCTATTTTCACCAAAGATTTCTCATTACTTCATCAAACGCCATCAAAGATTTATCGCATTCAAGTTTAGCACTAACAATTTACTCCGTAACTAAATTCAGAATGAACACAATAGGTTTCCATCGTTACGCCTTAATGTGCGCGCACCTTTAAGCAACAGTTTATAAAGGGAGAGAGCGGCCCATTTCTCGCCAATTATACGTATGTCAAACACACTCGGTATTGCTTGTCTGCCGAATTCGCCACTGGAAATTGAACCTTAAGGAACGATCGCAATTTGAACACAACTTGTCGGGACAATTTGAGTGAATGAATTTGGAAAACGTTTGGAGCTATCGATGTTGATTACTGTGACAAGATTTGATAAAGGGTATTACGGAAGCCGCCTGGTTCCCGGTAAAGTAGAATTTGGACCACCCCATCTCTTCCTATGCGGTGTCGTAAAAGGCGACTAAGCGATTGGGCTGTTTAACAGCAGACAGATTTACACAGCCCAGATTCAGCCTCAGATGCGTGATTCATGCTATGAACAATAGTGCCTGGAATACAGCAATAGGCTCATCCATATTACGTGGGACCGAATACAATGATGGTGAAATGTGGGTGTTAATTCACCTCTGCCTAACCCTCCGGGGATAAAGGCGTGATTATATGTATGTATGTATTTAATACTATCTATTAATTGCCTTGTAATATGGGGGACCTGTAATTAGTGACAATCGACTTGAGGCGGCAACTTGTAGAAAATATGACAAATCGTGATGAGCTATCCCTATATTTGTCTGAAAAATATCATTTTTCGTAATACATTTTAAATTAGACGATCACGCTCAATAGGTTTCTGCCAGTTGAGAGAGAATATTCTTTACTATCCGTAGTCTACCTGCGTTTTCCACCCAGATAGACCACGGGGTATGATTTCTTTCCATGGTTCATCTGGGTGGATTTTTCCCATGGTTTAACCTGGGTGCACTACGTGAAATAGATCACCTTACCAATTCACAACCCAATCTATCAGAACCCAACAGATCAGACCTAAAATCGAAAAACTTTCAAATCCAGCAAACAAAGTCTATTATCGCAAAGCGTAACGTTGTTCAAATGGTAATGATGGAACCGTCTATAAATGTTTCCGCAATTGAATTTGAGCTATATAACGTGGGCATTACGAGTGATTGTTGCATGTATTAGAGATCAAAGAGTAGCAAGCCGTCGTTGTATGATGTACGCGACAATATTACTGCGATGTTCGAAAATTGCGGTTAAGGGGTAGACTGTTCTAAATGTGGATTATTTTAATGTTATGATGTCACTTCTGTTAAAGATTGGAGGTAGTTTTTTTATTTCTTTGCGTGTGTGTGTGTGTATGTTCTTGTATGTAATAATCCTACTGCGGTAAATCACATATATTAATGAACAGGAATAAGTTCCATTGGGTGATATCTTAGGTAGGTGTTTAATGCATCAACCGTTAGCATTGCAGATTTCTTTTATGGTATCACCCATCAATACCCGAGACCGTGCGAATGTGCGACCGAGAAGCAAGGTTGCAAGGTGCAAGCCTAAATTCAGATGCAACTGGGATAAAGGCGAAGTAGATGATGTATGTAAATTTCTTTCACCGAACTTGAACTCTCGGCAGTTCTTTGACAAAGGGAATGCAGTACCACCCACGCTCACACTATGTAATGAACTCCTTGTTGCGGTTTTTCCAAGTTACTACAATATGGGGTCCTTCAAGAGGGGCATTAGAAGGTATTTTCATGGTCGGCAGTACGATTAAACTCCTCTGGTGTTGCATATCTCCATAGATCACGGTAACCACTTCCCATCAGGTGGCCCGTGTGCTTGTCTGTCACCTAACTAGTTAAAAAGAGAAAAATACTGACCTTCGTATATTATCTTATGCATTTTAAGATTAAGTCGAATCGGGCCTAAGTCATGGATTCAGACATTTCGGGAAACAGACGATTTGACAATCGCTTGTAGTGCAGTCAGGCATAGGTACTGGGAATATGTTGTAATCGACCGGGAAATCTTAGTATAGGAGCAAACCAACAGTTCTATTCAATATATCTGTGCACAGTGGATTAATTTGAATACCTACTAGTATGCACAACAGATGACTAAATACGGTTGTACTCTTCTTGAAATCAGAGATGAAGAATATGTTCATCTCAATATCGTACTGCTGACCTACTAGCGGTTGATCTCCTCATGCATATTCAATAACAGGTTTGAATAAATTTGATAATCACAAGGCGCTCGGCAGACATGCTTCTAATTAGTGGGGCTTAGTAGTTTGTATACCACTGTCAATGAACAAACAAGATCAGTAGTATATTTTGCTAAAAATCACGGTTTTTAAATTGGGTTTTTTTTTTTTTTATACCACTAAGTTGGCAGACAAGCACACGGCCCACCTGATGGGAAGCGGTTACCGTGGCCTATGGACGTATGCAATACCAGGGGTGTCACACTCGTGCTGCCGACCATGAAGAAACCTTCTGATGCCCCTCTTGAAGAACCCCATATTGTAGGCGCTTGGGAAAACCGCAGCAGGGAGGTCATTCCACAGCTTGAGTGTGCGTGGGATGAAGTTTCTTTCATACCGCACAGTGCGCACCGGCTCAGGTCGCAATGTGCGGGGATGAATTCCCTGCCAATGGTGAGAGGTGCGATGATAGAATGTAGCTACGGGCATCATGTCAAACAATTCATCTGAGCACAAACCATTGTATAGGCGGTAGAACACACACAGTGAGGCAAAATCCCTCCTAAGGCTAAGAGGTTCCACTCTACCTGCGAGTATGGGATTGTCAACCAGCCTCAATGCCCGTCTTTGCAACGAGTCGAAGGGGTCAAGCTGGTATGCAGGTGCTCCAGCAAAAAGGTGACAGCAGTACTCCATGTGAGGCCGGACCTGTGCTTTATAAAGAAGGAGTTGCTGCCCCGCAGTGAAGTACTGCTTCGCCCTGTTGAGCACTCCGAGTTTTCTTGATGCCAACTTAACCTTGTCCTGCAAATGACTTCGGTATTGGACGTCGCTGGAGATATCGACACCAAGGATCCCGATACTCGAGGAGATGGTAAGCGGTGTGCCCAGGAATTGCGGCGCCACAACGAATGGGGTTTTCTTAGCGGTGAATACACATACTTGTGTCTTAGTGGGGTTGAATTGGACTAGGTTTAGTCGTCCCCAATCGGATACTCCAGAGAGAGTAGTCTCGATTTCAGACACAAGTTGTTCGCGACTCTTCTCCACCTCGGACTCGGGTTTCGCTTAGAAACTTGGCATCATAATTCTTACGTTAGTCCCGGTATCATCCGAGTATTTTTATCTTGGAGTTCGTAGTCCACTTTCCAACATTAACTTTTCCATTTCATACCGTCTTCGGCGTCCATGATAGTGAGTGATATTAGCGCGCTACTTATTGTTATCATTTGTCAAAAGCGATTGAGATCAGCATACTTCGGCATGATCTAACTAAAGGAATATTAGCTGCAGTAATTACACAGGTAAGATTAAAATAAAATCAACAGAAGTTACTCGTATGTCAGTCTATCGTTCGTTCCTTCATTCATTAATTCTTTTGTCTATTAGCTAATAACTGATTCACTAAATTATTAATTCCCGATTTACACCATCATTTGTTCAACCATTCAGTTGACGAATGAATGAAATCTCGGAATCATGCATTCAACCTATCAATAAACGACTATCCCTTAATATCTCAAATTGTCCACAGGAGCTACAATTATACAGCTTTCAGGAGTGCGCAATTTTGCGCGTACACGCATGAAACATCAGAGCGCTTGGCTCCACGACCAGCTATGCGTTTGATGGGCGCACTTGATTCACTGTCGCTATTTCCGTATGTCTTCGCGATTATTACTCGCGTTCTGAATGGATGCACTTTGGTAGCCAACTGTGACAATGCAGTTTATAGATTATTACGTGCTATTTTAATTTGATTTATGGAGTTGGGTATATGGGACCCTACTAAGGTTTTTGGAGTCTAAGCCTTCCTCACCAAACACTTGCTCGACGGAGGTCACGCAATGCTCTCCGCCGTACATTAGCGCTGATGTGGAGTGTCAGGTGAAGCTGCTTGTTACTCTAACAAAAGCAGACCGGACCACGACACGGCGACAGTGCGATGCGTGACCAAAGAAATCAAGAAGAAGTAAGCAAAGGAGGGGGGAAACCCCTTTCCTTTGTAATCTGCTGAATGACAATCTGATTAAGATACACTTTTCTTGGTTATTTGGATCATCAAGGTTTCGAGCAACGATTCAATTGATGCATTCAACATGAACTTCAAGGTTGCACCTGGGGTGGTGGTACTCCTTTTTATAGTACTGGCTTAGGTTTAAATTTAAATAATAATCAGGTAATGCGCTATCGACGTGAACCCGGACTAGGAATACAAGCAAATACCTTACTTGTTTTAACGGAAAAAAAGAGAGCTATTAATCCCTAAATATAATAGAAACAATACGCCTAATAAACCTTTCAGATATATTGAAGAGCAAATACATCGTTATGTGTAATCTATAAACTGTGAAACTAATAACCATTTTTGATCATTCTTTCGCCATTAGATAGCTTCGGGCTTTTTGTCAGATATTTCTACGGAATCAACACTCACGCAAGTAAAACTGCGAGGCAAGACTAGTATGATTTAATAACAAATATTATATCAAACCACATTCATTTCTCTATAACCTAGTTAATTGTAGCGATTAAGAACATCACTATATTAAGTAAAACCCCTCCGTCTCCACGTTCCGTACAGTCGCTCGGGTTAATTAGCACCCCTACCACTCCCCGCCACCCTGCCAAGGACCTGGGAGACTATTGTGACTGAGAAATCCCGGAAAATAGTATTTTGATAAATTGTTTTCACAATTTATGTAGGTTGCGAAATCAATGTTACTTGATTTAAGAAATAAAATTACTTATTGAATTTGTTGGTTTACTCGGTGTTATGAAAGAAGTGAAAGGCGTACCTATGTTAGGATTCTAGCAAGGGGAACGCCTCTGCCTACCCCAATTATCTTGGTCTTGAGGACCGTTATCTCAATATATATACCTACCGGCTACCCTACTCACCGCCGGGAACACAACATGAGGTTATTATAGCCGTGGTATTCTGTAGAGCGGAGGTATTTCCCCAGTCGGACTGCTCAGTTGGGACGGAAATATCGTCGTGTCCTATCTCCTGAAAGATAATAAGACAATGTTACTTAAGCGTTTCATCAATATTCATTCATTCATTCTGGCTATCAAACAATCGCCCAATTTTCGCATTTATAATAGAAGAAATAAATAGAATAAAGGTTCTCATCTCGGGGTGTGTCAATTCAGATGGCAGTCGTTCTCGTAAAAGTCAACAAACCAATCAAATGTAATAAGTGGATGCGCAACCAGGCGATCGCTAAGAAGATGATGATGACATTTATTATAATTTGATGCATCGATGCAAATTTTGGTTGACTCACTTTAAAAACAAAACCAAAGTATGTAACATTGGCGTCCATCGGTACCACTTAAAGAGATGTTAACCCTATAAAGTGGACAGTATTGGTTAGCAGATCCCCTTGTGTCGGCCGCATGCGCCCGCGCACCCGTCACGATAATTGTGCGCTTCCCGTCATCGGATTACACCACAGGGTTGCCACGTAGCTTAATGCGTTAAGTTCTTTATTTATTAATTTAAGAAATAATTCATATCAATGGGAATTGAATGGCGAATTGAAACGTTCTACCATAAAGTAAAAAGCAAGAAAAGTTATAATTAAAGCCCTCATTATTTTAATAATAACACACCCGAGCTTAAATTTCAAAGCTGAGTGTCTACTTTTCGGCTTTATCCATTTTTGTCCATTACTTCGTCCTTCAGCTTACTATCAGGCAATAGCAAATCAAATTAACGTGTCCTATATAAAAAAAAATACACTCCAACCATATACTCTGCTGATAATCATGGCTAATATAACTTTTATAATTGGTTTTTCTCTTAACTGTTCTACGATAGACCTATTGAAAAATGGAAATTATTTGATCTACAAAAGTGGAATAATGATTCTTTTCTCGCAACTAGTTACTAAACAGCAATAGAAAAGTATTTTCTTGTATAAACCACGAAAAATAATTATTTTTTGTAACTGGTTACGAGATTTCAGTTACGAATATGGATGAAGGGGAATTTTTTCTCGCTAGTTCTACGATTACATCTATTATCGTAGTTCAGTAGACAAGAGTAACGCTTATTAGTGGTATACAAACATCTCTAAAACTGGCAACCCTAGCTCCAGATCTGAGCATAGCTGCGCTGCTTGCGCCGCGCGTCGGATGCGCAACGTTTTGATCGCCAACATTTGCCATCGCGCTGTCTACCCGTTATAGCCTTCTAAGAAATCAATTCTGCTAAAATTAAAAACATATTATGTTCACTCTAGTAAGAAATGTTTTGGAATGTGTCTGTCCGTATTATCAGTTTCCGGGTTAGAAGACGAACGACCTGGAAAGACGCATGTTGATGTAATGGTGCCTCTATTTCCTTTGACGAAACTAGTTTTAAAATGTCTATGAAACTTTATATTTTAAATATGCAGTGACAATTTATTTTTTATCGTTTTAAAGTGATAGTATGTATAATATACGGCTTGCCTATAGGCGTTACATATGGTCATCTGATGCTTGGTATACACCAACTGAGGAACGTGGAGCGAATGTCACGGAATGAGATTCGAACGCTAATCTTAAAGTCCGTTTTCCGACTCTTCTTTTCTATGAATTGGTTTGGCTTTTATATTAAGTAAATAAATAAAAAAATTATAGTAGAGAGTAAGAATACCAACGGTATCGGGCACAAGTTGCCGGTGTTCTTTTTTTACTCAAATTATTTCGAGCATTAAATGATGCTATGCTAAATGCGTGGGCGCACCCATTACAAATTGTAGACCCAGATTAAATGTTAATTACATCTTTAGCCCCACAGCATTTACGAGTCAATAATTAGATAATAAGCTCACTATTAATTTTTATTTTTTGCATAAGTAAGTACTAAAGGTGTGCGCAACAAACTGGAAAGCTATTAAAGCTAAAATCTTAATTAGGACAAACATAATAAGTAATCCACAAATTATACATAAACATTTAATATTTTTTATTACTTTTGATGAAAGTTATTATTCAATCTACGAAGCACACTTTATACACAATATTTAAAATGCAAATATCTAGGCAGGATATATTTTTTTGACCTGTTACGTTATCATATGTGTTAAGCGCCATCTAGCATAGTTAGGTCGAACTTCTATAGAATTACCGATTCTGCATCGCACATTTAAAGTTTTCGCGTTGGTAAAGATTACTTTTTGCAACGCAATAAGTGGCAGTTTAGGTAGGATTTTTACTGGTGAAATTTACCTTCAGTTCTCCAAGAGGAACATTTGAAGGTTTCTACAGGGTCGGTAGCACAACTGTGACACCCCTGGTATTGTACAGCACACGTTCATAGGCCACGGTAAACATTTCTAATTAGTCACTTAAATGCCATAATTAAAAAATAATTAAACCAAAAAGTCAACAACGGCAGGGAATTTCCAAAGTCTATTTATTGAGTTGTTTCAATTTGGCCTAAGTAGAGGGATTATGTCGTGTATTACGCTCTAAGCCTGACTTTCTGAGGAATATATTTCTTTCGGTAATAAACACATATATTCGGGAAAAGAAAATAAACCAGACACTAGCTTTCATTTGCAAACATCTCTCATTATTTTCTTTATTAGTTGATACATCTCAGACATTGTACTTAGGAAGATTTTGATGGCTTCAGGCGTGGTTCGGTGAATCAGTGGGCAGAGCATTTCCCCTGTAAGAGAAAGATCGCGGTTTCGAATCCCGCCTGAATCGATTAAATTTTTCCCATTTTATTCGATTTGAATATACTACATATTATATTTAGGATCCTGATCTATTGAATAAAAATAATTGAGAGTATTTTTTACTTAAGTAAACACTGAAAGAGTTGCCATATGTCTAATTTATGGTACATTTATAGTAGTTTTATCTATTTGGTGTAATTTTTATACCTTAGCATCAAATTACAGTTTTCAAAAGATATCGTATTACTGTTTATACCAAAAATAAACACGTGTTAGTCATAAAATTACGTTTTTAGCACCGAACAGATAACAGTACTAGCGTAGTTTTAGGTACCTACTAAACCATGTAAATATGTGTAACAGCAAATTCTTCACCCTGTGCCACCAATCAACAGTATAAATGGTCTTTTCAACCCACTTTATAATATTGGTTATTTTTTACCATCATTACTGCCGAAATGATGGTAAAAATTGATGGCACTTGGTGGAATTTGCTGTTACACATATTGAGAACACACTTTTGTACTTTTTCCACAGTATTTTTTATTATTACACTAATTAATTATCATACAAAAGTCTTTGAATTGTAAATCTTTGAGGATGCCGTAAGGCGAAAACGGTCAGGTGTAATAATAAAAAATACTGTGGAAAAAGTACAAGTGTATTTCAATATGTGTGGGTAGAAAAGAGTATGACGATATCTCATATCTAAATAAAAGAATGAAAAATTAAAAGAATTAATATTCTACAATATTCTCTGTCTAAACTAAGCAAAGCTTATAGTTACAATATAAAAAAAATGTTAAGCATATCTAAACTAGCTTGTGTTATGGAATCTAGAATGCGGATAAACATACTTAGATACAAATTAGATAGGTACAAAGTAACTACAATTATGTATTACTGGAACAAGTATGTATCGATAGTTCAGTGGTTAAGGAATCGCCAAACAATAGAACAGTCATGGGTTCGAAACTTTCTCTAAACCCGCGTTTAAAAGAAACAATTTACTTTAGCTGGAGCGAGAATGTCAGCAGTAAGTATTTATTTACTAGTTTTGAAAAGTCATTACATTCGTTCACTGGAAAGTCTGCACTGTAGGCCAGTGCTGAAGTACTTCTCGGTATTCAATCAATGGAACTGTTTAATTCAATCACTTTTGATGATACCAATTACAATGTTGTTATCGGAGAGTCTATTTTTAATTCTATCAATTCATTATTTATTTAATAACATACGAGTACGTCACAGCCGAATAGCTTTGTCAGCCGTTCAATCAACAGCCTAGCCTCATTACTTAACAGTGCCATTCAACTAACTTCCTGAATATAAAGCTTCTGTGACGTGACGGCAGTGAACGCGGTGGTTACAAAGGAGGTGCGGGTTCGATCCCCGCTCAGGGCAAATATTTGTATGCATGAATATGGGTATTTGAATTAGTTGCCATACGAACATCTGTGGTAGTCGTTACGGGTACGTTACGGTAGTTGAAACCTTAACAAAGTCCTACAAATGATCTAGCTGCAATGCTTCGACATCGCCTTTGGGTTGTGGAGGTCATATGGCAGTCGCTTCACAGAAAATATCGAAGTTCAGCCAAATCTGTAGTTAGACTGGTAAAACGGACCCCAGACTCCGAGGTGAAAGAGGGATTAACGCTAGATAATGATGAAAAGCGTTATGTAGAATGTTGTAGAATATACACCCACGCACACTCAAGCTGGGGAATGAACTCCCTGCTGCGGTTTTCTCATACGCCGATGGGGTTCTTCAAAATGGGCATTAGAAGGTTTCTTCAGGGTCGGCAGCGCGAGTGTGACGCCCTTGGTGTTGCACACGTCTATAGGCCAGGGTAACCACTTCCAATCAGGTGGGACGTGTGCCTGTCTGCTACCTATGTGGTATAATAAAAAAATATTTGATCAAACAGCTACGCAAATAACTTGGATCGAAGACGTTTCATTACTTGCCTAGCCTAGCCTTCTAACCTAATCTATCCAAATCGGCTTGCGCAGCATTCTCAATGAATTTATCACTAACTTTCTTTATTATTTTGTTACTAAAACAAAACCGACTGACATACCACAAACACAGTTAAAATGGCATTATATTTTAGACTTTATCCCTATACGATTAAAGTCCAAAATTAAACGAAAAGAGTTTTTTTCATTAACTGTTTTAAAGTTTAAAATTAAATGGATTTTTTAGTAATGTCCGTATAAGAGTAGTTTTACTTTAGAATCGAAGCACCATTTGACATACGTATGTCTAAGTTGACCACCACCGGGTTACCAATTGACCCTCGTATTATAATTTAGTTTCTCCAATCTCTTATGCCTTTTTTTTTTACGTGCGCAAAATCCCCACGGATACCCCCCACCGGAGCCGGTGGGAGAGGTTATGTCGGACTCGAACCGACCAAAACGCTCGCCGCCTGTGGGTCGTTTTTGGTTGCCGAAGGTGAGGGTGACAGGCATATCTCTCGCACCCCGGCCGACACAAGGCCATCTCTCACGATCTAGCCCTCTCCTCGGATGTGGAGACCACAGAGTCCCCAACTCGTCCCCGGAACCTCTCATGCCTAGCAGTAGACTAATTAATTAGCTAATTAATATTGAGTTTGTTTGCCACCGAACAGTGACAAACTAGACCTCGTTTTATTGCACTAATTTCTTATTTCTATTTAGTCAAACAAGCTGTCACTCAGACTAGACCAACACTAGCAACACTGGTGCTATATATCACAGAGCCATTTGACAAATTGCGGTCGTTGACCTGTTTACGTTTCATAAATAATGCTAATTTCTTAAAATTTTGTTACTAGCAAAATTTATTAGGGTCCCATATAATATCCGAAGGAAAACCGTTGGAAATTGGAATCCTATTATTTATATACCAAGGTTTGTCTGTCTAATGGAGGACTGTACCTTTAACGTGCGAAAAATTCCCTCGGATACCTCCGGAGCCGTTGGAAGAGGTTATGTCGGACTTGAAGCGACTAAAACGCACGGCGCCTGTTGGTCGTTTTTGGTTGCCGAAGGTGAGGTTGACAGGGATATCCCTCGCACCCTGGTCGACCCAGGGCCATATCTCTCGATCTGGCCCTCATCGAGTATGGGGACCACAGGGTCCGTTCCCGGAAATGAGGAGGCCCGCAACGCGCGTTAGACAGACAAACCCCAGGCCTGCACTAATGGGGGCGGAAGTGGTATCTCATAATCTGCAATAGTTAGACAGCAGATATTTGGAAAAAATATGTAATAATATCTGTAACAGAAAATCCTATAATTTCAAAAACTTTATGAAATGATTTTGCTCCAATTTAATATTAATTAACTGATTCATACAAGTGTTTGCAATACTTAAAAGCTAAGCAAATTTAGTATCTGGTACGATACGGAACCCTTTTTCTGTAAATTAGACTCACACTTAACCGTTTATTTTCTCAAATATAAATGCCTAATTAATCCCGTGTTACAACTACTAATTCTTATAAACATCTAAGAGATAAATACTCCTAAATTCCGTGTTGAACTAAATATTAAAGAAGTTAATCTAAAGATTTGTTTATTATAGATTTCTGTGAAGTTTTATTTTTTAATCGGCTACGACACGACAACGACACGTCGCGACGACAGCTAAAGCTGTGTTTTTCGCTGAAAAATGAGTTTACTGGAATTTTAGAAGCGTCGTTGAAGTTTATTTGACGCGATGGATTTAGGACGGAAGTCCACTGCGACACAGACGCGATGCGATACAATGTAGTCTTTGATTTCGTAATGAAAATTATTTCGTTTTGTATTATATTATAGGTATAGCTTTTGTCGACTTCAATGTATTTCAATATGAAAATCTATTAATGGTCTAATAAAATGTACTATAATATATACGTGCTCATATTGTTGCGCTACATAATTTTAATGGTGTAGTAAAAAAGCGTACTGTAATTATTCATAAATGAAGGTGATGTTTTAATTGTTAAGGTGTAGGGGTCAAACTTACCTAAAAGCAGATAAACACTTTGTGATTAACGACCGAGGTTCGTGCACCGGCTTACTTCTAAGGGTTGGAGTTCATGAGGCAGCCGCTTCCGTAACAGTCAAAATAAACCTTACAAAATAAAAGGCAGAAGCTATGGATACAACCGATAGCTACATATACCTACCTTTTTTTACGTTCGGAAAATCTCCACGGATATCTCTCGAACCAACTAAAACGCACGGCGTCTGTGGGTCGTTGCTGGTTGCCGGTGCTGAGGTTGACAGGCATATTGCACCCCAGCCGACCCAGGGACATCTCTCTTCAGGTGTCTCCAACTCGTCCCTAGAAATGAGGAGGCCTGTTTCTGCCAGGGTGTCGCCCCCAGGCCTGCTCTCATGGTGGTCGGAGGTTATGCATCGACCTCCGACGCTCGAGTTGCCTCGTATGCGGACAGCGTGACTTGCGATCCTGAGTTAAACTAAAAATGGCCTAGCATAAATAAAAGTTCGATATTCTAGAACAACACTCTGTATACTAAAGACAATATGTCAAATCAGTCAAACTTTCCTCGGAGAAATCAAGATTCAGATTTGTGTACCATTCTAGAATTCATAAATACATATAATAATTAACTCCCACATTTTACCAATTATTGTATTTCATCCTACGTAATAGCGGGTAAGGCTATTGCCACCTTCCGACACTATTAGAGACTCGAGCCATGCATCTGAAGCTGAGTATCGGCTGGGCTATCTAAAATACTGACCTATTATATATTTCTCACTACAGCACATCCTTAACCGACCACAGTACAAAAAATATTGCAGTAGAACAACTATCAGCTGTCATTCCGTGCACCCTGGTTCCGTGTAGCGCAAATCGAACGAGTTCCACTAACCGTCTTGTTTCATAATACGCGCCTGTTAATGCGCTACCGGGAACCATTCGCTATTTTGTGCTGGATGGATCTGTTTTGATGTTTATCGGCCATAGTTGTATGTATTTACATCTTGGTATTAATTACTTGTCTGCCGTCTGGTAAAAAAAGCAAAGTGCGCGTTTGACGGTAATATGCTCGCTTCCTGTTACGTGGTACTGAAAATCATACTTGGTGACATATGAAAGTTTAAAACACCTCTGCCTACCCGTTCAGTGATTTACAAGCGCCAATCCACGCCATTTGGTGTACGCCTTTCTGTAATTATTGTTGTTTTCGCTTTATTTTATACTTACGGCTGTTGTATACCTGAAGGGGTTGACATGTTGATATGTAAGCTTCCCACGTAATTAGAGACGAGTTCATTGCCGTCTAGATGGCATGTTTCCAGGCTCCGATCTGTTATTGAGTGTTCTCTAACAAGAAAATTCAATAGTCATATTTTGCTCAACCCCAAAATTGAACCCACAATCTCATGAATCAATAAAATTCGAGAAACACTCCTGTTAACTCCTATAAAGTAATTGTGTCATAATAAATAAACCGTCGCTAAGTAACTGTCGTCGAACGGTCGATTTCCTAAAATAATAAATCTCATAACAAAAATCTACCAATAAATCAGAGCTCATAAAGAATTAAGCTTACAATACGCCACTCATTGTACCAAAGTGCGTGCAAAATTCGCCGCCGAGTGTACGTGCGTTATCATCCCCAATCGCGCCCCATCCATCCCGACATTTAGGGGGGTTGTTAATGGGCACAATGGTAGCTTTTTGTTTAGGAAAATGATGAGTCGGTGCTTCTCATAATTGGTTTATTACTGCTGTAATAATGTTTTATAATGACTCAGTTTCTTAAGCGCGTCTTCGAATAAAATGCAACGTAAGATATTTTTTGGTACCTATCTACCTATCTACTTGTTTTTGATGTTTTTGTGTGAAATATTTCAAATACTTATTAGGTAGGCCTAATATTCTGACATCGTTGACTGTATTTTGACCATTAACTTAATATATACTTGCCATTGTTATTGATATGTGGTAGATTTTCTATTGTATTTTAATCTATTTGACATGATTATTGATAAGATATTGACATTTCTACTGTATTTTTGAATCCATTTGACGTTACATTACATAATGATTATTGAATTGTTAGTGAAAATTGAAAGCAATTAATACGCATCTTATGACTAAGCGTCTCTTCACGCATATATTTGTACGCCGCTATATGGGGCAAAGCATGACTGGACTATATAAACTATTACTGACCTATTGCATGCTTTTGTATGTACACACATGTTTTGAACAAATAAAACGACTCTACTCTACTCTACTCTACTCTACTCTACTCTACTCTACTCTACTCTACTCTACTCTACTCTACTCTACTCTACTCTACTCTACTCTACTCTACTCTACTCTACTCTACTCTACTCTACTCTACTCTACTCTACTCTACTCTACTCTACTCTACTCTACTCTACTCTACTCTACTCTACTCTACTCTACTCTACTCTACTCTACTCTACTCTACTCTATTCTATTCTATTCAAATTTGTTCATTATATTCTGTAATTTCATTATGTAGCCCCAGTCGCATGCGAAATTTTCACTCGAAGCTCAGTATCTAATTACTTCGTCTCCGTTTGGTTTGGCTTATAAGGTTTTCATGGGAGCAGTCACTGCTTTATTATACAACTTAGGTGGCAAACAAGCACACGGCCCACCTGATGGAAAGTGGTTACCGTGGCGTATGGGCGTCTGCAACGTCAGGGGAGTCATATCTACAACTGATCGAAGTCTAAGGAATATTTATTTACATATTTATTCATTTATTAAACATAATAACAAAACCGCGTGGTTCGTCAGAGTAGAATTTGGGCCACCCCATCTCTTCCATGCGGTGCTATAAAAGGCTACTAATGGCTGTTTAACATCATACAAATATATAAAGCCCAGACTCAGCCTCAGATGTATGACTTGAGTTAACAATAGTGCCCGGAACAATGATGGTGAAATGTGGGTGTTAATTCACCTCTGCCTGACCCTCCGGGAATAAAGGCGTGATTATATGTATGTAATAAAAACGGCTACATCATAAAGTTTTATCCACAAATAGATTTACTAATAAATAATCTGTGCTCAGCGATTAAAACAAATATCGAAACGCTTTTGTCTCGACAAATATTACGTTAGTTAGACAATCAAATAGCGACACACTCTATACCGTGTTATGGCTGCTATAATTCTATTATGAACATAATCATAATTTGATTATAATTGTTGTTATTATATCTTATATCCATTATACGCAATTCCAACATTAAATTATTAGCACGCTATTATCAGTGACAATAACGACCTCATTAAAAACAATATCCATCTCATATTGAGGCGCTATATGATTCGGACTATAAAACTCACGTTGAAACATCAAAATTTTACAATTCAGCTATTTATTGTGTCCTAATGTACGTTTTGTGATGTGATTCTCGATTAACTTTCGCGTTTATCTATCGTCGGGGCGATTATGTTTAATAAATATTATAATGTCGGTTCTAAATCATTGTAATAGTATTCTTCGTTATAAAACATGAGCTATGGTTGCTGCGTGTATTCTAAATCATGAGTTTAATCATTTTAAACGATGTCAAATGTCATTAATAGGTAACTGTGAAGTTCACTAGAAATAAACTTATATTTTAAGAAACACACATTTCAAAATCTGCCTCAAAATAGCATAGGAGCGAATGTATCTAGACTTTTTAAGTTACAGGTGAGATTATAATTATTAAAGAAATGAATAAAAATAGTAAATAAAAAAAATATGTTGTGAGCTTGTGTTGTGACATTGTTGTGAACCTTTATAGATGCGTAGAGATGTTGCGGCCATGGCTGTATTTACCGTCTGTACCATGGGGAGTGTTCTGATGAGCTCTTCCAATTAGTCCCACTCTCCCATTTCCAACACAGTACAACACGTGCAGGTCTTAGATGTCACCCACACACGGTGCAGAACATCCGATCAAGAACCAAGCGTTTTGGTTACTCTTTCCTCTGTCGCACCATTAAGGCCTGGAATTCATTACCAGCTCTCGTGTTTCCTTCTTCCTACAATACCAGGTCCTTTAAGCGAGGCGTGAAAAAGGCCGTCAAGCTGAGTGTCACCATTGTTACATGGTATGTGTAAGTAATGGTGACCCTCTTTTCTGAGACTTTGCCTTCAGCTTACCATCAGGCAAGGCGTAGTATAATTGACGTGTTCTATACAAAAAAAAAATATTTAAAATTATTTTAATAATAGTAGGTAAGCTATATCATTAGACAGATAGATAATACTTTATTGTACGCCAATACATTTACAGCAGAGACAAGTAGTTATAATTTGTGCTTTATTTGGCTTTATATCATCACGCTATCGGGGAGGATCAGAAGTGGGAACGGGATCAGAGGTCCAACGGCAACAGCTATTAAATAAATCGTGGGGTGTTGAAAACAACCATCACCGCCTCTGGTGTTGCATACGTGGTTACGGTAACCACTTCCTATTTGATGGGACGTGTGCTTGTCTGCTACCTAAGTGGTATAAAAAAGGTGGTATTAAAAGTCGTGAACTATAACTTTTAAAGCTGTATAATTTTGACTATAATTGAAAATAAATAATGGTTATAATTATTATGATATTTAAATTTATATCCTCATAGCAGTTGTATTGGTGTGCAGATTAAGCCTTCGTAACACAGGCGTTGATCGCCCATGCACATGCCATGCCATTCAGAATATGCAACGTCAGCCACGCATGGGATTTGAGCGATGTTATGGTGTGATTTTCCTGTATAAGTGTATGCTGAGTATTTTTGTTTCATACCATACGTTCTATAAATAGTTTTGTTAACACCTATACTTAGGTCAATCTGAAAACCAGCGCTTCGCATACCCTGGTGTGCGGGGCATTCATGCTGAGATGGTGGCCCATTTGGGTGCGCACGATGTGCAGTGAAAGTATTCTTGTTGTGTTATCTTGTTGTTGTTGTGTATATATATATTTGACAGACTCACTGTACGTTGTGTGTTCGTGAATAAATGTTTTTCTTTCTTTCTTCTTCTTCTAATTCTTTAATTATTCACTCAAAAATGTACACTGAAAAGTTAAAATAACTGAGTTTACAGATATGCTGATCTGTTAGAAGTAAGTTGCAATACCTGAGCTCCTACTACGAAATCAATTACGGTATGGACTGACGGGCTAGATAATTAAATATGACATTTCAATTATTTGTTACTTTTTAGGTCTTTTTTGTTTCTTGAAGTCTGTTTAACTTAATGTTGGTTAATTTAACATTTTATGTATTTTACTATGTTTGTTTTTTTTTTCTATGTAGTTATTATAGCTGTTGCATACATTCCAGCTGCGTAGAATACTGGAATATATTTTAAGATTTCTACCCATTTTTCATTTTCTGCGCATCATTAATATATTTTTCTGTAAGAACTCTCTACAAAGTATCTATTCCGAAACTTACAATGTTAAGTAAGTATACCTTCTACTGCATTAACTGAAAATATTATTTAGATCAGTTATACCTATCTTGAAGTTCACGGTACGTTCGATCGTGACGTCACTAGTCTGTACACTAAACAGTACACGTCATCGGCATGTACAAACTGACCACAAGTCAATCAGAATATTGCGGTGTGCCGGCATGCGGCAACGCACACATATCTCAACATACTGTATAATATATTAAATTGCTGATTAACCACAGATTTAGTCTAAGGTAGTTAAACAGTAAATGTGCATATACAACTGCCGAAACAACTCTGTGTTACTGTTATGAGGAGAATTTAATTTAAATATCATAATAATAAGTACGGATGACGAAATAAATAATGGTTATAATTATTAGAACCATTATTTATTTCGTCATTCGTACCACTGCAGAAATGCGTTTTGCATTATTGTGGCTGTAAAATTTTTTTAGTTGCCAAGTAGATATTGCATTAGATATTGACGACATCTTACGTTAAACCATCCGGATATTGAGACTGAGACAAACCCCAGTAACACTTATTGAAATTACACTTTGTACTTTTGCCACAGTAAGGCGTAAGGCTGTAAGGCGAAACCGGTCAGGCGTAATAAAAAAATACTGTGGAATAAGTACAAAAGTGTATTTCAATATGTGTAACAACAATACCTGTCTAACTTAACCACATTAGTCGGCAGCGCGAGTGTAAC
Source organism: Eilema griseolum (assembly GCA_963662185.1). Taxonomy (NCBI): domain Eukaryota; kingdom Metazoa; phylum Arthropoda; class Insecta; order Lepidoptera; family Erebidae; genus Eilema; species Eilema griseolum. The sequence continues at coordinate 739,660 of OY759250.1, read as the reverse complement.
GCCCCTGGTGTTGCATACGTCCATAGGTCACGGTAACCACTTCCCATCAGGTGGCACGTGTGCTTGTCTGCCACCTAAGTGGCATAAAAAATGACTTTAGCGCATTTTAACAGTCAGTGCTTGGTTGATAGCTGCCACTAGACTCGCAAATCCATTGGTTCTGGTTTTCATTACGTTTAATAACTTAATTGAGTTTGCATGTCCGGTAAGTGTATCACATTTGATACATTAATAGTTTTAAATTAAAAAGGAAAGTAGTGCAGTAAATTGGCAACACTTTGATTTAAAAATAAATAAGGAAGTAGTTAGCGCTCGCCACTCACGAGCCGGTGATAGTATATTTATGATTTGTCAATTGACTGATTTAGGTAATTTTATAGGAAATAATTATTGGTAAAGACAGGATGGAGCCGTTTGAAATGTGGTGCTGGAGAAGGATGGAGAGAATAGGTGAACAGAAAGAATGACCAACGAAAGAGTACTTAACAAAGTACAGGAAAGGAGATCGATACCGGTAATAATAGAGAACAGAAGAAGAAAGATGATTGTTCACCTGATAAGACATGATTTTTCTTTTAAATATAAAAGGGAAGGTAGAAGGAAAGAGGAGAAGAGGTAGACCAAGAGGAACGTTTATGGCACAGATAAAAGAAAAGATACAATTCGCGTCTTATTAGCAAAGGATTGGCGGAGGAGAGAGAAGAGTGACGATTACTCCACCGATAAGAACACAGCTCTTAAGTTCAGAGAGAGAATATGAATATATTATGGACACAATTATTATTATAAAAATAATCTGCCGTGATCAGAATCTGTCTTTAACCTCCTTTCTTGAATTGACTACGAACGACTGCCGTCTGTCCCTCTAACAGCACCAGATCTCTAGCATGTACCAGTCTTGTTAATAAGCAGGTGTATCGGCTAGCAGACGGGACAGGCTTGGCTTCTGAAGATCTTGGTGGTTCTCATACACTTATATGCCTTGATCACAGCATTGAGTGAAGTGAAGTGGCGAGACAGTGCACTCGGCCGATGCTCGGTACGCAGATAATTTTCCACACATATAAATAAAATTAGAGTATCTGTTTGTAATATTGAAATAATCGATTTTACTACATGTAACAAGGTATCACATAGGCTATCCTGGGAATTTTTTCCCGCGGTAATCGGGAAGCATAAAATATTTTCACGCAGGCGAAACTGCGGGCGTCCGCTAGTCATACTATATGTATCACACCTTTATCCCCGGAGGTTAGACAGAAGTGAATTAACACCCACACTTCACCAATCATTGAATTCGCTCTTACGTAATAGGGGGTGAAACTATTACCGTCATCCGGGCACTATTGTTGACTCAAGCCACGCATCTCAGGTTGAGTTTGGGCTGTATATATCTGTCTGATGTTAAACAGCCCTATCCCTTAGTCGCCTTTCCTTATATGCAGTTGGTAACTAAAGGAGCTAAATAAACACACCTTTATATATAAATTTATATGAAGGTGTATACCTAGTTATTTCCTTTGCCTTGTATACCTTTTATGCAACATTAAAATTAAACTCTTCCAAATATCGGCCGCTAAGTCCAGCGAGCACTTAGAATAGCATCGATTCTTATTTTCTTATCAGCTGTACAAGCGAGAGCAAAACATTTAAATAGCGCCTCGAGGCGGCACCTAATTGTACCATTGCGACAGTAGCCGCCGGGCTTGCGTACAGGCGGGGACAGTTTACTTTCTGATTACTGGTTTTGTTCTTTGTTTAGTGAATGTTTATTTCAATTCAAATTCTTTTCATAAAATGTTTTCATATAGTCTCATATTTTGAGGTCTCAAGTTTGCCTGCAAGAAATAGTTTTTAGCGATTGCAGTAGGTTTTCTAGGGTTTTTCGTATTATCATTTTTTGTATACAATACAGATTTTTTTATTCTATCGAAGTGTTAAGTACCTCAAAGTACCCAAACTAAATGAACTCGAAGTGTTTTCGAAACTCATACCTTTAAATATTCTAGGACAAATTACATACTTAGCGCTATTCAGAACCAAATTCAAATACGCGTTTTAGACCCTTACCAAAACTAGATAAACATGATTTTTTGTAAATAAATATGTTACATATAACTTTCACATAGAAACACACCAATATACCATAAAATAAATTTGAATTTTTATACATATTTAAGCAATAAAGGAAACATGTATAATAAAAATAAACCATTTATTTCTACCACTTGAGTCCGCGACATTACTTAAGAGCCTACACACAATCAATTAAGGCTCGTGTCCGGGCATTTTTATGCTAATGTCGCAGCGCCGGTGGTCTCGACCGGAGGCCGGCTCTCCGGACGGTCCGGACCGGACGCCGGACCGGAGAGAGTGCCACGAGAGATGCAAATATCGGGATATCCTGAGATGATTATTTTAGATTGCAATGTCGGTATACATGGTGTTTGTTTATTGCGTAGTTTTATAATCAGGTTTTCAACTGGGCCAAATATTATGTGCAATGGAAGTGGTTTTTAATTTGAGTGTGATTTGTAATGAGTTCGTTCTTCAAATTATTGTTATTTTGCATTATTTATATTTATTATTATTATTTATACTATTGATCATGTTCCCACTTGCCACACGTTATAGCTGGGATAAAAAGTCAGTTTTTGTTGATGAGCAGGATTTTAATGATTTGGATCTTTTGTTTATCATTGTTTGTTCCGTGATACGAATTCGTGCTTGCGTGAGACTATGAGGATCTGGGTACTCACTCCTAACACAACCAGTCTCGTAACTTTGGTTCCAATATTTAAAAAAAAAAGTAAATAATTACCCATCCGATATTTTTTGCCTGACCTGGGCACTAAACACGAGACCTGCACGGTAGTCACACTCGCTACTACTATACCGGCGGTCAGATTAAAAGCTGTTCCCTCATAATGTTATGAAAGAAAGCCCAGCCTAGTCACGAACCCGTAGTCCCACATGTGCGGGCGGTAATTACCCTCTGATAAGGGATCGCATCTCGTTACCAGATCTGTATCATTTATTGATATCGGGATTAGGATGCTGTAACAATTTTTTTAATGAACTAAAAAACTATTAGACTCGATTCTTTGTGGGTGGTAAGAATTTTCTCGTTTACTTGGATTGAATAGAAAAGTACCTTAGAATTGGTTTTAATTTCACCTGTTTTCTCATCTAAGTTTTTCTACAGATAGCAAAGAAGAAAGAAAAAGAAATGTAGTACGATGATATTTCCGTCCGATTGAGCAGTCCGACTGGGGAAGTACCTCCGCCCTATAGAACACCTCGTGTAGTGTTCGCGGCGGTGAGTAGGGTAGTCAGAGCTCACTGGAGAGTTTTCGTGCTGTCAATGGGAAGACCAAAAGCTAGTCCTGCTTTGTCTTTTACACTGACGGCACAGAAACTCTGTGCTTACAGGGTTGGCAACGCGAGTTCTACTCCCTTGGTGTTGCAAATGGTCATAGACCACGTTAACCACTTTCCATAAGGAGGGCCGTGTGCTTGACTGTCAAAAAAAAATAACACCCACATTTCACCAATCATAGAATTCGGTCCCACGTAATAGGAGGTAAGCCTATTGCCGTCTTCCGGGGACTATTATTGACTCAAGCCATGCATCTGAGACTGAGTCTGGGCTGTATATACCAGTCTGATGTTAAACCCTATTCCTTATTCGACCGCTCCCTTGTACGACACCGCATGGGAAGAGATGGGGTGGTCCAAATTCTACTCTACCGGGAAGCACGCTGAAAATGGCACAAACACAAAGTGCAAAAATTAAAAGCTACTTACTAATAATAAGTCTTAATATTATTAATTAATATGACTATTATTATATTATTGTAACGAAATTATTATTAAATTTTTGTTTTTTTTTACTTAGTGCACTGTCGCGTCTCTGATTGGTGCATAAAATGATGACGAACATCATTAACTTGTCGTCATTTTTGAGTACGGACAACGCATCTATCGTTTAAAAAACATCATTGCTTGCATTGCCGTTTAATACCTGCATAATTACGACATAAACGCAAGCGGTACAAAGAAAACGGATAGAAAAATCGCAGAAATTTAAATATTCGAAATACTTAAATATTACTGCAGTATTACAGGCAGAGCAGTGAACAACAGCTAGTTATAAATACAATCTAACATTTACCTATCTTTAAAGCCCTATCTCGATAAAGATGGGTGTACACGCGTTCCCGATTAGGCTAATTAGCGCCTGCCGCAGCTATTTTAAGAGGAAAGGCAAGTAAGGCGCAGGTAAGGCTCGCTCTTGTTTTATTTGATTGCGTAATGAGGAGTTATGGGATGCGTATAATGTATCGTTTTGTGTACAGTAAAGGATTTAGTTTGGTTCTTGTTGATTTTATTTTAAGTGGCCATATACACAGGCTAAATTAAAGATGTACTTATTGAAAATAAAACAAATCAGGTGTATTCGAACGTAGCTAGCTTGCAAGATGTAGAGGAAATTCGTGAAGTGTATCTGGACAGACGCAGATGGCGTTTTATTATGTAACTGTGTTTAGAAATTGTTCGGTAGACGGCAATGGGTTCTCTCTCCAAGGGACCTGGACCTCAGAATAATATTTCCTTATCTACCGCTTGGGATATGCTTGCCTAGGTAGCAAGTAATACGAGCGGTAATGCATATGAATAATATAACCATACAGTTCTCAGCGAGTCATTAATGTAATACTAGAAACTTACTGTTCCGTTACAAAATCTGACATCTATATTTGACAGCCGTCTGTCATAAAAACGAGATTGTCATTCCATCATAAATAAACTACTGTTACAAGAAATTTGGGATACGATTGCGCGCGCGCCGTGCCAGTGAACACATTCGAATTCCGAATATTTTTCTTGTAAGCCCCGCCCGCTTGAACTGTTGCCAAATTGTTATCGCCGGCCAATAAACAGCGTGCATGCCACGGCCCAGATTTCGTCGGCCAATCAGCGTCTAGTATGGTTGCGCGGGCGCATACGTTTTGCAATTCAATGAGTTGTCTAATTGATGTTTTGTTTGGCATTGATCCGAGTCATTGATGAGTTTAGTTAATGATGATTTTGTTTTGTTTTAATGCGTAATGAGGGGAATCGTCAAACTCGTTAAGTTTAATGTTTGTCATTGGCTTGTGGTGTTTTGTAAACATGGTGATGGTAGGTTTTTCGATGTTGGTCGAGTTTTTGAATGGGATATCGTTGGTTGCATGAGTACCTAAGATTCCCGCTCGGTGCAAATGAATGAAAGTGTATCAACATAACATAACATAAACTCACGTCTATATCCCCGAAGGGGTAGACAGAGGTGCTAGCACCCACATTTCGCCAGTTTATGTTTAGGTCCCAATGTAATAGGTGGCGAGCCTATTGCCATTAACCGGAAATCTATAACCCTGCGATAAATACACACATAACTTCGAAAAGCATCGAAAAGTCATTGGTGTGTGCCATGATAAAACCTGAGAATCGAACCCGAGACCTCGTCTCAGCAGTCCATTACCCATATCACTAGGCTACCGCGTGTAAGTGTATCAACGTATGCTCATTTATTGGAATGTTTTCATGTAAAATAAGTAGGCACTTAATTTTTACATGGATGTTCCGAAAATAAAAACCCAGTTCATACATACATACATATAAACACGCCTTTATGCGCGAAGGGCTAGGCAGAGGTGAATTAATACCCACATTTCACCAATCATTGTTTTCGGCCCCATGTAATAGGGGAGTCACTATTGCCGTCTTCCGGGCACTATTGTTGACTCAAACCTTGTATATGTGCCTGAGTCTGAGCTGTATATATCTGTCTGATGTTCAAAACCCTATCCCTCAGTCACCTTGTACGACACCGTATGAGAAGAGATGAGTGGCCCAAATTGTACTCTACCGGGAACCAGATGGCCACCCTCTAGTTAAAGTTAGATAATTTTTTATATACCTAGGTAAATAAGGGGTTTTTTTAATATACTTTAAACTGCATTGCACCAGCCTTAACTAAATTATCAGCATCCAACAAATCATCAGCATCTATTAAAATACCTCTCAAAATACTAAATGAACGACGCTAAAACGTTCAACAAATCTCTTCTTTGATAGAGCACTTTATTCATACCATCTCTACACTGCTCTCATAAACTATATGAGAGGCATGTTAGTACAAAGTGGCATTTTATTTAATAGAGTTTAAATATAAATTGGTAGAGTGCCAAGTGCCAAGAGTCCGGCGCAAGGAGGCAGGGCGGTGCCAAAATCTGTGCGCACACTTGCAGATATTGCGATAAACGAGACTACAGATGTGTACAAGTGCTGGAAGTGCTAAACTACATAAATAACGAATACACTTTTAAATGGGGCGTTTTGTGATGTCAGTGGGAAGACCAAAGGCTTGTCCTGATTTTGTGTTCTGCACTGAAGGCACATAAAATCTCTGTTCTTACAGGGTCGGCAGCATGGATGTGACTCCACTGTTGTTACACACGTTCATAGGTCACGGTAACCACTTTCCATCAGGTGGGCCTTGTACTTATCTGTCACCTAAGTTGTATAAAAAAAGGCATCTTCTGTTTAATGATATCCACCATTTTAGTATAGGATTTCTTTAATGATCGATATGGATTGGAATATGTGAACCATCAGATGATTTGAATAATTAGCATACCATTTTTTTTTAATATTCTACAACATTCTATACAACGCTATCTTCTTTTCTTACGTGCGAAAAATCCCCACGGATACCTCTTCGCCGGAGGCGGTGGGAGAGGATATGTCTGACTCGAACCGACTAAAACGCATGGCGTCTGGGGGTATTATTGACTGACGAAGGAGAGGTTGACAGGCATATCCCTCGCAACCTGGCCGACCAAGGGCTATCTCTCTCGATCTGGATCCTCCTCGGGGGTTCCACAACCACAGAGTTCCCAACTTGTCCCCGGATACGGGGAGGCAATGCGGATAGACATACCTACTTACATCCTTTTTTTTTTGTAAATACATATTTTATATAAAAACACCCAGACCAATGCAAATATACCTACATATTCATGCATACAGATTTTTGCACTGAGCAAGAATCGATGCCGCGCTCCCTGTGTAACAGTCGAACGTTGTACCACTACGTTACAGAGCTGCTTACCATTCTTGGTAGCCATTCTTTCTATCAGGTGGGCCGTGTGCTTGTCTACCGCCTAAGGGGTATTAAAAAAAGTTCTTCTTCTTCGAGTCAAAGGCTTTATGTTAAATTTAAACATTCCAATATTTAGCCACAGACAGCCACAACCTTTTTTCTTTGCCGAACATAGTACCTACCTCGCTAATACATATGGGGCATCACAGTGGTTAAGATAGCAAATGCAACATGGACTGGGAAAGGGCCTTGCTGTCGCAGTGCATTTGCCACTGGTCAATACCGAATAAATAGCGATAAAATAATTAAATAAATGAAAAACCACCCATCTATTCTCTGCCACATCTAGTAATTTTTATATCTCCACCTAGAGTGGAATTGAGTCTGCATCCGCAGTGCATCTGTATCAACGGTTGTTGAGTGAGCTTTGATCTTCCGATCGCTTTGTGCGCATCGCGTGCCGCATCATCTTACCAGCATCACATCTCGACTGTTCGTAGTAATAGCAATTACTTTGTACCGGACTAAATTTGGAGTACCGAACAATGTTTGTGAGCGAGTCATTCTGAACTCGAAATGTCTACAGATAGATATGGTATACTTGTATAATCTAAAATTCAATAAAGTAATTGTGGAGTCCAGGTCCAGTCTGAGGGTATAATATCTAGAAAGAAGGAAAGAAATGATTTGTTCTTGATTAACCACAGATTTAGTGTAAGCTAGCTAAATAGTAAATGCGCATTAGATATTGATGACCTCTTTGTGACTCAAATCCCTACGTTTCTAAATTTACATCAAGCCATCCATTTATTCAGCCATGTGGTGACGGAGAAAGACTACAAGTATCACCACCCCACCTCGTCCGAAAGGTGTCGTAGGATGCCGTTTACAGGAGGTAGGACACGACGGTATTTCCGTCCCAATTGAGCAGTCCGACTGGGGAAGTTCCTACACCTTACAAAATACCACGGCTATAATAACCTCGTGTTGTGTTCCCGGCGGTGAGTAGGGTAGTCTTCCCACTGACAGTTTTTGTGCTGTCAGTGGGAAGACAAAAAGCTTGTCCTGATTTTTTTGTTCTGCACTGAAGGCACAGAAAATCTCTGTTCTTACAGGGTCGGCAGCAAGGTTTGACTCCACTGGTGTTACACACGTTCATATGTCACGGTAACCACTTTTCATCAGGTGGGCCGTGTGCTTGTCTGCCACCTAAGTTGTATAAAAAAAAGACGACTAGCGGAATCATATGCAGATGATATCACTGCGTGAGAAGAAAAACTCGAAATAAAACCATGTACTTACCAACCCGTCTGGCCCGCGTGGAAACAGAAGGCCAAAGCCTCCCAACATCGGGAGAGGCCTAGTCCAACAGTGGACTGCGATGGACTAGTTGATTTTTGCATCCATTTATTGAAACTGAGACAAACCCCAGTAAGTTAAAAATATTTCATCTAAGCGTTAATCCCAGTCATATCCGAAGCTCTTCACCTCGAAGTCTGGGGTCCGCTTTACCAGTCTAACTGCAGATTTGGCTAAACTTCGATATTTTCCATGAAGCTACTGCCATAATATGATGGATTTTCCAAAGGTAATATCGAAGCATTGTAGTTAGACCAGTTGTTGAACTTCTTAGGGCTCCTCCTCCCCACCGGAGCCGGTGGAGGAGGTTATGTCGGACTCGAACCGACTAAAACGCACGCCGCCTGTGGGTCGTTTTGGTTGCCGAAGGTGAGGTTGACAGGCATATCCCTCGCACCCCGGCCGACCCAGGGCCATCTCTTACGATCTGGCCCTCTTCTCGGGTGTGGGGACTACAGAGTCCCCAACTCGTCCCCGGTAACGGGGAGGTGCGCCAGGCGCGCCCCCACCACGGCCTGCTTCTGTCAGAGTGACAAGCGGCTCCACCTGTCACCCCCAACTATCTGTAACAATAGCCACAGATGTTTGTAAGGCATAGAAAGAAATTATATATTCATGCATAAACCTGATAAACATGTATTGAGGAGAAAGTTATGTTGCGTCGACTTTTTTTTTATACCACTTAGGTGGCAGACAAGCACACGGCCCACTTGATGGGAAGTGGTTACCGTGGCCCATGGACGTATGCAACACCAGGGGTGTTACCACTCGCGCTGCTGACTATGAAGAAACCTTTTGATGCCCCTCTTGAAGAACCCCATATTGTAGGTGCTTCAAATAATTAAGATAAGGGCAGGTAGATCATTAATTTTTGAGTCCAGCTACCTGATAAAATAAGAGACAATCGGCCGGACTCAACAATTCTGTTTATTTTAACTTTTACGGGTGTGACTACCGTCTGCTCTCCAACCCTGAGATGAAAACCTACGCCAGCCTCGTCTATCGATCATTTCGCTGGCTCGCAGATTAGGTTGGTTTACGCCCCGTAGATCTTGATGGTACCTCATACACCCTGCTTATCCTCTTAGTAACAACTACACAGACGGTACCGAATCTATCTGTTCATGCAGGAGCAGCAAGTAGGGCATGTGCTTGTCTGCAACCTAAGTGGTATAAAAAAAGCACACGGCTCTCCTGATAGAAAGTGGTTACCGTGTTCCTGTGGCCGTATGCAACACCAGAGGCGTTACACACGTGCTTAACCAAGTGATGTAAAAATAAAAAAATAAGTTTAAAACTAAAACCCGACTACTGAAAAATCACGCTTTAAAAAGTATTAAAGAAGAAACTATCAAGGATAGCAGTGGTCGTATGCCACTTCATTCTAGAATGTTTTGTTTTCTTAGACTAAGTCCTTTCAGATGATACCAAACACGGTATATTTATCTCAAGTTATTTTTTTAACACAGTACTTTATAACCGCTAGAGGGCGGTACATTAGATTCAGAGACCAGCGGACGACCAAGATGCTTCTAATGATACCTCATTTGTCCAGTTCCAATAAGTAGTTTAGGAGGTACAAGGGAACAGATAAACCTACATACGTGCATACAAATATAGCCTCTCAAAATCATAACCCTTCTTTTGCTACGCCATAGTCGGGTAAATATGTAAATTTATTAGTCCAATCTTGTATTGAATCGATGTATTTGAGTGAACCAATTACCGCTTACGTATGTTAATAACATGGCGTTAATTTGAGCGGCATTCGAGTGTGCGCGCGGCAAATGAGATGAAATAACGTGCTCTGAGCGGGCTACAGGTCGAGGATGTAGGGCTCTTCTGGATAGTAGAAGGGTAAACACAAAAATAATAATTATAAATAGTTTAAAAACTAAACATCAGACAGATATATACAGCCCAGACTCAGCCTCAGATGCATGGTTCGAGTCAACAATAGTGGCCGGAATACGTCAAAAGGCTCACCCCCTATTACGTGGGACCAAATTCAATGATTAGTGAAATGTGGGTGTTAATTCACCTCTGCCTAACCCTCCGGGGATAAAGGCGTGATTATATGTATGTATGTAAAAAACTAAAAAAAACACGCGTTTAGCACGTACTAAAAATTACAAAATAATTCGAACATTAGTTTGATGACTCAAGCCCTTTGCCAAATGTTCATTAGATCGCAGGTAAACATAAACAATTTCAGTTCATGATGAACAATAAATAATCACCTATGCGAAATGGTTATAAGTAGGTAATCATCTTTATTGAATATTTACTTTGATTTATTATGAAAGAAAGCGTGGAGCGCTTATGTAATCTTTACTCTTTTTGGACAAAACGCCAACCGACTAGCCGGATGTTAGTTAGATCCTTTACAACCATCTAACTTAATCAAATCACAATATTTGTTTGTTAGTCATTGACACCATAAATAAATAAATATTCTACAACATTCTACACAACGCTATCAATACGCATGGTAAGAGCATAGCTTAACTAACTTATGTTATGAAATCTAAAATGCGAATAAACATAAGTATATTTTAATAACATAACAAAACATAAACTCACGCCTTTATCCCCGAAAGGGTAGGCAGAGGTGCTAGCACCCACTTTTCGCCAATTTATGTTTAGGTCCCAATGTAATAGATGGCGTGCCTATTGCCATTAACCGGGCACTTATAAACCTGCGATAAATACACACATAACTTCGAAAAGCATCGAGAAGTCATTGGTGTGTGCCATGGATCGAACACGAGACCTCGTCTCAGCAGTCCATTACCCATACCACTAGGCTGCCGCGGTCTATTTATATATGTATTATACTTTTTTGTGTAATTAGATACACATTTTACATAGAAACACCCAGACCAATGTAAAAATATTTTGCACTGAACGGGAATCGAAACCTCGCCTCCTGCGTAGCAGTCGAACCTTTTTTTTTTTTTAGAATAGATCTTTATTTGCTAGAACATTGTGACAAGGATGTTACAAATTGTGCCTTATGACTAGGTACATCATGTTCTGCCTAAATTGGGCATGCAAATTTTCCTTATTATCTAAACACTTTGGCGTACAAAATGATACGAAGTCAAAAGGAAGCTTATTAAATACATTTTATACCACCTAATCACATTTTTATTCATACTCTTTACTTGTTATGGATAAAAACTCTGTAACAGAATAAAAACATTTGTTTAGCAACCAGTCTTTTAACGATTTTATAAATTTCTTGTACGGTAAATCTTTAATTTCACTAGGTACACAATTATAAATGTATCCACACATAGACAGGCAATTCTTTTTATATACAACAGTTTTTGGTACCTTAGATAAAACTATTCTGTCTGGGTTGCGTGTGTTTCTGGGGTACATCTCCTTTGCTGTTGTAAAGAGGTGCTTATTCAGCCTGACAAATTTTGCACGTTCAAATATAAACATACTGGGCAAGGTTAACAGTTTAAGTTCTACCGCTACGCCACAGAGGCAGTAACATAGAGATTATAATATAGTGCCTCTTCCATATAAACCTATATCACGATAAACTCTTGATCGTTCATTCGTTTGATATTGTAGTACGCAATACGCTGTCGATACGCGCAATTATATACAGATTGGTTTCCACGCGAAATGGTACATGGCAGATCATTACGAGATACCTATAGTTAATTATAAATGCTATATATTATCACGCCTTTATGCCCAAGAAGTACTAGGCAGTATTGAAGTGAGCATGAGTATTAATTGGAATGGGTGCTCTAAGTGGACTACACTGTCTGAAAGGGAGGAGGTTTTCCACACGAATATTTTTTCAGGTTTTAAGCCAGACGTTATTCCGTTTTCTACGGATACTATCTTGGTTTTGATATTGTTATACCACTTAAGTTGTGTGTCCTTATCTGCCGCACACGGCCCACCAGATGCAAAGTGGTTACTGTGGCCTATGGACGTGTGCAACACCAGGCACTCCCGCGTTGCCGACCGCGATGTTAGTGTTAGATAGATAGATAGATAGATAATTCTTTATTGTACACAAATAGATTACAGTAAAATTTGTAGTGAGCATGCATACAGTTTAATGTACAATGGGCGGCCTTATCGCTGGAAGCGATTTCTTCCAGGCAACCTGTGCTAAAACCAGAAATTCCAGGAAAAGAATAGGGGATACAATCCTAGGTTTTATAAACGCAGTTTAGTTTACACTGATCTCGGTTCTATTATTGAAATCAGGTTTTAATGAAAAAAATTGTCTAGGAAACGTCAATTTGACTTCACCTCGCTTAATGGTAAGCTAAATGCAAGACGGCTCTCAGGAAAGAGGGTCACCATTGCAGACATGTAGTATGTTACAATGGTGACACTCAGCTTGACGGTCTCATCATATGCTTTTTCACGCTCCGCTTAAAGGACCAGGGACTGTAGGAAGAAGGAAACAAGCGGTAATGAATTCCAGCTGGCTTTAGTGGTCCGGCATAAGAAGGAGTCTCGGAATCGATTGGTTCTTGTAGTTAGGTATCGTTACTTTTCTTGCGATAACTGAGTTAGTCGCAATTCTCCCGAAAAATCGAGAACGGGAAGTTTACCCTACAATCAGATGTTGATAGAAATCATATTATGGAAATCAGCTATTAGTGAGTTAAAACGATAATCAATTTACGGCGAGCTGCCCTCACAGTGGCGCAATAGAGAAATTTTCATTGAATGTGCCACAATTTGGAGGGCTACCATGACACATCTGAAACTTCGTGCCCTGAACATGCGGCTGAACTTCGATATTTTCCGTGAAGTTACTGCCATCTGACATCCACAAGCAATTGACGATGTAGAAGTTCTGTAGTTAGACTAGTCGAATTTTAGAGTGCTCCAAGTACCCGTAACGACTGCCATAGATGTTCGTATGGCAACTGGGACTGACGGTGCAACGTGCTCTCTGAGGCACGAACAGACCAATGCCAATACCCATGTTCATGTTTCGAAATACTTGCACTGAGCGGGGATACACAGTGAATTATTAGTCCAGTATAAATAATTGAACCGCGGTAGCCTAGTGGTATGGGTGATGGACTGTTGAGACGAGGTCTCGGGTTCGATCCCAGGTTTTACTATGGCACACACCAATGACTTTTCAATGCTTTTCGAAGTTATGTGTGTATTTATCGCAGGTTTATAAGTACCCGGTTAATGGCAATAGGCTCGCCACCTTTGGGACCTAAACATAAACGTGCGAAATGTGGGCGCCAGCACCTCTGTCTACCCCTTCGGGGTTATAAGCGTGAGTTTATGTTATGTTATGTTAAATAATTGAAATATTTTTGGGGAAAAAAAATTAATAACAGCATGAGATCTGTTGAAAATGAAAATAAATATGGCTGAAACAACAGACAAATATATTAAACTATGGAAAAAAGGTTGTGCATTGCAGAGCGTGGTCGAGCATTGTACACAAGGAGTGAACATTAAGGATCAAGTAATATGCCGATAAATATTCGTGTTATGTTCCCGGCGGTGAGTAGGTCCAGAGCTCACTGGAAGGTTTTTGTGCTGTCAGTGGAAAGACCAAAAGCATGTCTTGTTTTGTCTTTTACACTGACGGCACAGAAACTCTCAATGCTTGTAGGGTTGGCAGCACGAGTGTGACTCTCTTGGTTTTGCACGCGTCCATAGGCCAAGGTGACCACTTTCCATCAGGTGGGTCTTGTGCTTGTCTGCCACCTAAGTGGTATAAAAAAAATGTTACTCCCATAAATTTTATAACTTTCCAATGACATTAGAGCTAATTGATTGTCATTTTGTCTAGGCCACCTTAAGAGTCAGGTACCGTCTTCGGATCCAATTTCGGGATAAAATGTATTCCATGGAATGGATGGCCCGAAACTGCGAACTACAACTGTGGACGTTTCATGGTAGGCCTCCTGTCGAAGTCACTTGCATAATTAGCAGTCAAGCCAGAATCAAACACGGCTTTATTATAATTAAAAGTTAATTGGGCATCGAATGTGTGACCGCGCGGAAATAATGCAGCGCATCAAGTTTTAATTGAATCTGTGAAGCGCTATTGTACCGAGTTTATCTAGTAATTACTATAATAACTTGATATAAATAAACTGTAGTTTTAAATTATTAATAACTAGTTGACCCGGTGAACTTCGTAGTACTATTATTCCCTTGCCCACGGCCCCGCCCGCTTGGAATTCAAATTCCGTTCCCGCTGCTCCTTGTGTCTTTATTTTTATTTTACACAAACTTTTTCCTGACAATAACGAACCAAATTAAAAAAGAATTATCCTAGGCTATCTTTCCTTTTCGGACGGTCCGACGGACCGACGGCAGTCGCTACCGGAAAACCGACATTATGAAAAGCAATTTAGCGGACTTCGATAACCGCAACCTTTGGATGCAACTAGGAAATTGCTATGTATTAATAAATTGATAAACTTATATTAATTTATTATTAACTGCAAATACATCCACTGGATTTGACCCACTTGTTGGTAGTTGCACTATTTCGAAGTCTAAATCTTAAATTCTTAAATAAATGAGCAATTCGCCTGCCCAATGAACGCGAAGTCAAATCGTAAATTAATTAATAAAACTAAGAGCAAGAAAGATCTCTCTCAATCGTGAATCTATTCATTAAAAGCCTCCAATGGATCGGATCGGTGCGGTCGGTCTGTCTGAACCGATTAGAGCTAACTATAAAGCCGTGTACACACTTGAGAGTAAAAACGTTTAGCAAAAGTTTGTTGCCACCACGGCCCACCATTTTCCATCGTGTGTTTGATGTGGTAGTGTTCGAGTACTACGCAAGGGTCGTGAGTTCATTCCCCCTGTACTGTAACCTGCTATATCGGGCTGTCTTTATCCCATTGATAGGGCCACGACGGAGAACTATTCCTCGTAGTCCAATTGTTGTTTACCTACATCCTGTATATAGTTAAATATATATATTCTTTTAGTAATTTTAGAGAATTAAAAATTAATTTGCTATTATCTAATACTATAATGTATGATCCGAGCGCCCGCAATCTCTTCAGGGAGATTGCGAAGCGTATGGTCGACGCTTCTCGTGTCCAGAGGGCTGGCCTCTTCTTAGGTCAGAGAATAAGCATTGCTATACAACGTAACTATGCTGTCAGTCTTCTGGGAACGCTACCACAAGATGAATGCGATGCGGAGGAATTCCACGACGCATTTTAACTTAGCAATATTAGCATAGCTTTTTTTTTTTTTTTTACGTGCGCAAAATCCCCACGGATACCTCCCCACCGGAGCCGGTGGAGGAGGTTATGTCGGACTCGAACCGACTAAAACGCACGCCGCCTGTGGGTCGTTTCGGTTGCCGAAGGTGAGGTTGACAGGCATATCCCTCGCACCCCGGCCGACCCAGGGCCATCTCTCACGATCTGGCCCTCTTCTCGGGTGTGGGGACCACAGAGTCCCCAACTCGTCCCCGGAAACGGGGAGGCGCGCCGCGCGCGCCGCCGCCGCGGCCTGCTTCTGCCAGGGTGACAGGCGGCTTCACCTGTCACCCCCAGGCCGGCGCTCATGGGGGGCGGAGGTCGTTCATCGACCTCCGACGCCCGAGTTGCCTTCGTACGCGGGCAGCTTGTCTTGCGATCCTTCGTCGAACCCACTGCCGCTCCCGCCCCGCCTCCTCCTTCACGAGCATTACTTGCTCGCAGAAGGAGGCGCCGGCCGCCCACGCATCCGCGCAGCGAACCATCGCCGCGAGCAAGGTGGAGAGCGTGAGAACCCTCACTCCCAGGGCCGCCACAAGCTCCCACCTCGGCGTCTCCCACGCCGGACACTCGGTGAGCGTGTGCGGACCTGAGTCCTCGCTCGCGTCGCAGTGATGGCACTCGGACGTTGGCTCTTTCTGCATCCGACGCAGATACTTTCCGAAGCATCCGTGCTCGGTGATCATCTGCGTCAGACGGTACGAGAGGCTGCCGTGTGGCCTCTCTAGCCACTCCCCCATGATGGGTCTTACCGCCGTTACTACGGCGTGCCCTGCGCCTGGTTGCCCAAGTCGTATCTCCCATTCCGCCACCATTTCCCTGTGGAGCCGGGATCTCACGGCCCGAATTTCTTCGGGCTCGGGATCGTGACCCCGCTCCCGCGCCGCCCTTCGGAACCGGTATAGCGCCGAAAGGCATCTCGCTTCCAGGATCCATGGTGGCGATCCGGCGAGGAGACTCGCCGCGTTGAATGATATCGTGCGGTACCCCCTTATGATGCGGCACGCCAACTTCCGCTGCGGACGCTGCAGCAGGAGCATGTACCGATCACTCAGGGTGTCCGCCAACACGGGACACCCGTACAGGGCCATGGACCGCACGACACCCGCGTAGAGTCTCCTGCAGGAGTCCTCCGGGCCCCTCAGGTTGGGCAGTAGCCGCGCCAGAGCGTTGGCTGTGCCCGCCAATTTGGGGCCCAGACTTCGGAAGTGCTTCCCGAAGTCCCACCGGCCGTCGAGCACGAGCCCCAGATATTTCATCTGGGGCTTGATGCCGATGAGAGTGCCTCCCACTGTGAGACTGGAACCAGGTGGCGCCACCACCTGGTTCCAGTCCGAGTCTGCGCCGAGGCCCATGAAAGAACATGGCCTCGGATTTATGCAAAGCCACCTCAAGGCCCAGCCGCCGGATCCGTTCCACGACTTGAGCAACCGCGGTCGTGGCCCTCAGGATCGCTTCGCGGTGTGTAGCCCCGCTCGCCGTCACTAGCGTGTCGTCCGCATAGCACGTGACGGCGGCGCCGTCCGCAAGCTCACCGCGAAGCACCCAGTCGTATCCAATGTTCCACAGTAGCGGCCCGAGAACCGATCCCTGTGGAACACCGCACGACATCTCACGCCGACCGACGCCGGTCGCACTTGGGTAGATGACGGCTCTCTCCGTCAGGTACGCCCCGACTATGCGGCGGAGGTAGAGAGGCACACCGTGGTACACGAGTGCCTCCCTGATGCAACTCCGCCAACGTCACCTCACCCCGGGCAACTGCCTCCTCCGCCAAAGTCCTCACGCGCATGATGGCATCCACGGTGGATCGCCACCGGCGGAAGCCATATTGGGCATCCGCCAGGTCCGGCCCCCTACCAGAGAGGTGCTCGACGAGGCGCTTCGCAATAACTCTTTCAAAGAGCTTGCCCACCTCGTCGAGCAACACAATGGGCCGGTAGCCGGACGGTTCGTCCGCCGGGCGACCCTCCTTTCGGATGAGGACCAGTTTCCCCGTCTTCCACATCTTCGGAAACTGGCCCCGCTCCAAGCATGCGCTGAGGAACCCTCTAAGTCGGGGTTCGAGACCGTCTTCTCCCAGAGCTAGGACCCACGCGCGGCCTGGAATGCCGTCGGGTCCCGGGGCGGTGCTCTTCTTGGCTCTAAGCCTTCGCACCGCCAGCTCCAGTTCTACCCAAGTGACCTCGGGGACTTCGTCGTCAACTACCACACTGGGCGCCACAGGCGACCGAGGTGGCGGAGTCATCTGCGGCGGAACGTGTTCCGCTCGCGCCGGGAACAGGGACTCGACCACTCCACCGAGCAGAGCTGGCTGGAGAACCCGGGTCAACGGCGGGGCCCGGGGGCGCAGCTTTCCTCTTACCATAAGGTAAGGCCGCCCCCATGGGTCCCGCTCCAGCGTCTCCATGAGCTCCTTATAAGCCGCGGCTTTCGCCCGCTTAATCTCCGCTCGGAGGGCATCTCTGGCCTCCCTGTATCCCACATATTAGCATAGCTTTAAAATACATTAAGTGCAAATATATAAATATGTTTAAATAGATTAATTATAAATAAATCACTAAAAAAAGTATGATAATGTTTATATATAATTGTAAATTAATTAATTCAATCTTAAATTATTTTTGTCGTTACACATATTGAAAAGAAATACACTTGTACTTTTGCCACAGTATTTTTTATTATTACACCTGACTGGTTTCGCCTTACGGCATCCTCAATTTACAATTGCAGTAACAGCACAAGTACAAAACCTCCCGAACTAAAACTCCTACACCGTTTAGGAGTATTAAAGAAGCACAGAAACCGACCAGAATCTTTGACCACATAAATCTTCACAATCGGATATTCGGTAACAAAGAAGGGATGAAACAATTGATTGTAGGCACGTCCCGGGGGCTCGGAGCGGGCTCCAGGGGGGTGGCCAGGGGGGGAGGGGGATGACTATCTCCAATGAATAATTGTTCGATTAACGGGCTTAGTCATTGGCCCTGATCGCCGCCAGCTTAGATAAGCCTAGTGAGGGAGAAGACATCGACCGATGATTAAATACTTCTTTTATATATATAATTTTTTTATACCACTTTAGTGGTAGACAAGCACACGGTTCATCTGATGGGAAGTGGTTACCGTGGACTATGAACGTATGCAACATCAGGGGCGTCACACTCGCGCTGCTGACCTTGAAAAAACCTTTTAATGCCCCTCTTGAAGATCCCCAATTTTGCATTGCAACAAATATATTTAAGGTAGCTGAGGCCCACGTTTTCAATCTAATAATAATTTTTCTACAGTATACATACAGAAAAAAAATCAAGTGAAAATCAACCCAGCCATTTCAGAGTGCTATAGCTCCTCCTGGATGCGGATGTGGAGTAAGTAAGCTGGATGCGGGCTGCCTTCGGTGATCGGTCATTCTGCAACTCTGTGGGAAAGGCCTATGTTCAGCACTGGACTATGTGTGGCTGACATGATGATGATAGATCCTCCATCCATAGCCATCAAAGAGAAGATTATAAAGACATACTATGTGACGGATAGACGTTATCATTTTATATAAATATATTTACAATGTGAAATTATTCATACGTAGGTATTTATATGGCTAGCAGCGCGAGTGTAACGCCCCTGGTGTTGCAAACGTCCATAAGCATAGTAGCCACTTTCCATTAGGTGGGCCGTGGGCTTGTCTATCACCTAAGAGGTATAAAAAAAATAAACACGGAGCTTACAATGCTAATAGTACCTAAAACAATACAGATAAACAAGATGGAAAAGAACGGTACCTATTAAAATAATTCATCCTAAGATCGTATAGTAAAGTACTTGATACTAAAATTGATTAATGCTATGAATTGACATTTAATATCGAAATACCTGTATTGTATCGATACGTCCACCTCCCTATTCGAAATCCGTCACTAATAGGGTCGTGTACAGTGATCTCGTGAACAAGACGGTTGCGACACACTGAGTTCTCGGTCGCTCCATTAGAATAAATGCTCATATTATAATGCGTGTATAAATACTACACCCCAGCCTAGCCCTCAAATTCTATGTATGCCTTCAACGCAAAATTTAAGGGCACGTTGTAGTAGCGGCGGTAAGACCCATCATTAGTGAGTGGCTAGAGAGGCCACACGGCGGCCTCTCGACCCGTCTGACGCAGATGATCACCGCGCACGGGTGCACTAAGCAGTACCAGGGACGAGTTGGGGACTCTGAGGTCTCCACATCCGAGAAGAGGGCCAGATCGAGAGAGAAGGCCCTGAGTCGGCCGGGGTGCGAGAGATATGCCTGTTAACCTCACCTTCGGCAATCAAAAACGACGCACAAGCGTTGTGTGTTTTAGTCGGTTCTAGTATGACATAACCTCTCCCACCGGCTCCGGTGGTGGGGGTATCGTGGGGATTTTTCGCAAGTAAAAAAACGGCTACAAGTGAATATAATTTTATCTCGTTTCTATACCTATTTATTGATTATGAACCATTTTCAGCAGATACTCGGATTTATCACATGACTAGTCGACCTCAAAGTTCACATACATGTCATAGTTGTACTTAATGTAGTACCTACTGACGACGAATATAAGCAACTAGTATTCGCTGTGAATGGTTAATACGCAACAATGTTATTATAATTACTCATTCCATTTGTAACTTTTTAATATTTAAATATATTGGAATATATTCATCAGCCTTCTCCTGCCCTTATCCCAAGTTTATTCGCGGTCGGCGCAACATGTGTTCTTTTTTCATTCATCTCTAGTTGCAGTCATCTCAACATTCACTCCCTTCTTTACCATATCGTCATTCACACAGTCCATCCACCTCGTTTTAGGTCTCCCTTGTAGCCATCCACTTCCATAGTTAGTGCCTTCCTTATGAGATAACTTTCATCAATACTTAGTACTACATGTCCGAACGATTTCCTTGTCAAGCTTGTCCGTGATTGGTGTGACTCTCAATCTTCCTCTAATATAAATTGGAATACATTATGTATTATTGTTATTCCTTCGCATATAATGGTTCACGTTAGTTGCAGCATCAGTAATGATAACTGGGGATTAGAAAAGAGTGGCCGAAAGCTTTTATTTATAGCTTCTTTTCTATCAAACTTTACTTACTACCTTACGAATCTGTCTGTAAATTTTAAAATCTTAATTTACACGAGTGTTTGTATCTTGAACTGTAGAATACTGTAGAATATTTTCAATGGCATTACTTATTTGTACACTGGGAATAGAAATATATCGGGATTAATCTTGACAATATAAATGTAATCAAACTATAAACACCAGATTATCGACAGTGTCACCTCACTACGTTACTAATAGGGTCGTGTGCACACTGATCCCGCGAATAAAGCGAGGCGCTCTAATATTGATTGCCTGTGTGTGCACCGCGCCTTACCCTTGAGCCGCATATGTATATCAAATTGATGCCATTCCTGTTGAGTGTATCAAGAAGTTAGTGTCTCCTAGCAAACATCTAACGATTGAAATTATGAAAATATCTTTGAGTATATACACCTCACCTCACATGTTATACATATGTATTATTTAAAAAAATAAATTATTCTGATTAATATTATAATCAATCGCTACTTTTGTTCATATTTTGGTTCTACAAAACCAATTGCGATCAAACAAACGTAAGATTTTAAGTCCGATGAAGATTTTCAAAATAAATACAGCATCAAATCCGGTCACTAATTTTTGAGTTCATTGAGACAAACAGGCAAGAATTTAAAAAAAGCATGTACCTATAAAACATAACCCTTTCATTTTTAATACCAACAATGTAAGTACAGCACTTTACAAATTTAATTGTATAGACGTTTTACAATCATTTTTTTTCTTTTGAACCGGTTTTTTTATACCACTTAGATGGCAGACAAGCACACAGCCCACCAGATGTAAGTGGTTACCGTGGCCTATGGACGTATGCAAAACCAATAGAGTCACACTCGCGCTGCCAACCCTGTAAGCATTGAGAGTTTCTGTGCCGTCAGTGTAAAAGACAAAACAGGACAAGCTTTTGGTCTTCCCACTGACAGCACAAGAACTCTCCACCGGTTAAGGTGCTATTACCATGCTGCCACATGCCACACTAAGAAATTACTAACCTGATGACATCATCAGGTTAGTAATTTCGTAGTTGGGATGATTGTTGATGATAATGATGATGATGACGATGAATGATGATTGCTGCCTCCATAAAGTTGCGAGAACTACATGTTTTCTAGGGAATCACTGTAATATGCTACTTTCCTACATTTGTCAAAGATGTTGATGTCTAAAAGATGTCTAAAAATCCACCATTTTTATACATAAAAACTCGAATTTACACCAATTTCTGAAAATAAAATGATACCGCCATGCGCCTTTCTTCGTGTTGGCGCTAAAAACCCGTTTCTCAACAAATCTTTCAAATTTTTGAACTACCCGCAGACAGGACCAAATCGCTTCCCGTCGTATATCCGCGTCCGGACCAGTCTGCCTACACCCTCACCGTACTCCACAAACGTGGGTTATTAGCGTCCTTTGATATGTAACACATCGCACTAACAATCCATCTCTAGCATTGTGCGTCCCGCTCGCACGCACACGTTGCGTATAGTCTGTGCTCGTTGCACGCACTAATGCGCAATCAATAATAATTATCTTCATGTTTGCAAGCAAGTGGATTGCATTGTGACGTTAGGGCGGGGATACAATGAGTATTTGTACAAAGTGTTTAAATGTTTTTGTAATTTGTTTATTTCAGTAAATTTGACTGTTAAGTTGGTTTAGCAAAATGTTATAATAATAAAATATGTCATCTTAGACGTTTTAATTGTTCCACTATGTATAGGTTACACTGTTATACCTAACTAAGGCGTAGTGTCCTAACTTCTCACTATTATAAGCAAATGCAATGTTAAATGTGGATCTGACATGACATATTCCTTGGGTAGTTCACTATAGATGGAGCAAGAGTGGTTTTTCCACAAGTGTCAGTGACTTAACAAAATTATTAAGTTTGGACTTAAACACACTTAATTTTTTTTTGATGCGATGCATTCAGCTTTAGTTAGTCCACTTTTTAAAATAAAGTAAAACGAAATAATGTAGCTTAGTCTTAGCTTCTCACTAAATAAATTAATGAAATCCTGAAATAATACATTTTAAGTTACCCGTTGCTGAAAACACTTTTCTTTGTACACGCCAATTTGAACAGTCTAATATAAATCCTTACCAGTTTAAGTACATGATTCGCGAATCATTTTTTGATGTCGTCGGCGTATTGAGCTGTGACACATTTCACACTCCATTAGCCGCTCACCCGGTGCGGCTCCTCCAAATTTGGGATTTATAAAACAACAAATTGTTGCCAAATATTCCACTTATACACGTTCGTTTGAGCTTTAGTATTATGTTTTCAGATTCATCGTTTTATATATTACTAGCACCGCGCCGCGGTTTCATCCGCGTAAATCCTGATCCCATGGGAATATCGGGATAAAAAGTAGCCTATGTTACTCACGAAGAATGTAGCTTTCTAATGAAAAAATAATTATTAAAATCGGTCCAGTACTTTTTGAGTTTATTCGTTACATACAAAAAAACAACTCTTTCCTCTTTATAATATTATATATTATTAATATATGTAGATTAGATCAAGAGATGATCAGATGCACAAATACACCAGTAGTTTATATAAAAACTAATATGAGACTTAGGATGTAGTGTGCACCTTGTGCTGTCTGTGGGAAGACTAAAGGCTATTCCTGATTGTATCTTCTGCACTGACTTCACAGAAACTCTCTGTCCTTACAGGGTCGGTAGCACGAGTGTGACTCCCCTGGTGTTGCACACGTTCATAACTTATGGTCTTCTGCCACCTAAGTTGTATAAAAAGAAGAGTTAGGGTCGGCTTTCCAGTCTAACCATGACGCGATTGAACTTCGATATTTTTCGTCAAGAGACTGCCATATGACCTGATAACCAAAGGGCGATATTGAAGTTCTGAAGTTACTTTCTCTGCTATATTAAACAAAAATATTATTACATAGTTTAATCTGTATATGTATGTTCATCTAATTACGTCCTGACATAACCTTAATGTTATGCATTAAACGTTGACAATACCACTAATGGCTCCCCAAACGCGCCCAGTGGGTCACAGCCTAACGTTAAGCTCTGAGGTACTAGGTATACAGTCGAGTCAAATGTCACATGTTACCCAGATTAATTTGTGAGCCAATTACACAGGCATGCATTGTGTGCGTTATGAGTAACTGTGTGTGTATGAGTGAGTGTGTGTGTGTGCATTATATGTGTTGTGTGTAATGGATTGTGTATAAATCATGTCGTTTATTGTTGTCTAATGACCTGATGCGGTAGTTTATATTTAATTTGCATAATTTATAATAGCCGTTTTATTGTTTTGTTTATTAATACATTTTATTACTATTATGAAACTTTTGTTTTTAATGGACTAACTTGTGGTATAAAAAAACTACTTAATGGGATGTTTTTTTTTCGAACAATGATTGATGACGCTGTGGCAGTGAGTGCGACAGATCTGCATGAGTTTAGGCATCATTAATTTGTATTAAAGGTATGATTCGACCTCATACGGCATCTACAGACGCATGTAGCAGATATAGCGTACACATTACTTGTTTAACTCTGATACGAATAAAGGGGACTACTGAGAAGCTGCATTGAATTACGCGTAGCTACCTATTTGCTGCGTGCGTCTGAAGTTGTGGTATGCGGTCGATTCGGAATACTACTTTAAGAGACTCGATCAACGCCTTTTCAGGCTCTCCTTTAGGTAGTTAAGCTATGGGTCAGATGCAGAAGGCAGTTCTTCTCGACACGGCACGCATTGTGACGAGGGTTCTATCTCTGGAGCCCTAACCACCGGTAGCTTGGTCCCTGTACCCGATATCACTACATAGTTTAAAACAAATTCGCTTCCAGCGGTCTGTCCGAAGTATGTATGCTTAAATCTTTATAATTATGCAACGTACTTTGATACAGTTGTTTTTAATAGATAGAGTGATTCAAAAGGAAGGTTTATATGTATAATATACATATATAATATAATATACATATTTTAGTACAAAATACAACTAGCTAGTATAATAATATATGCTTAATATAACTGTTAAAATCAAAGTCAAAGTCAAAAATCATTTATTCTGCATAGACTATTCAAACGGCACTAACAAAACGTCAATATAAAAGAAATATGAAAGACTAGTTTAGCAAATGGACCACCGGTTCTAAACGCGGCCCCGACCTGAGAAGACCCCGGCAAGAAACTCAGTGGACATTTTCTTTGGTCTATTTACAAACACAAACTTACTCTAAATGCAATAATTTACTTGAGTATCATAGCTGAGCGAACAGCTCATTTATCATCTAAGTATTCTTGGATTTTATAATAGCCTTTCTGGCACAATTTACTCTTTACTAAACTTTTAAATTCATTCACAGGTAAATCCCTAATTTCATTAGGCAGCTTGTTGAAAAAGCGCATACAATTGCCCTGGAAATACTAACATTTTTTTTTAAGTCTACTATAACAGTTAAAATGTTGACATACAGAAGAGGAGGCGCCTTAATCACCATCTCGACAAAGAACTTACTTATCAATAATAAACTATTTATGTCGGTATTGTCAAGTCGTGTGAATGGTATTGTGTCGTTTATGGGTGTTGGGGTTCGATTACAGGATATAACAGATCGACGCAATCAACAAGTGTAGCGTACTATTAGTTTTACGGTTGTTTTACGAGCTCAGATCCGCCATCTTTATCTCTAGATACTGCTTGATTGAGTACAAAAACTATATTGACAATTAGTTTTTTTAAACAACATAACGGTTAGTTGTATGGAAACTTGTGTGGGATAAAAAATTATGACGTCATTCTATGCTATTGTTGAATCTATATTAATATTATAGTTTTTTTTTAAACAACTTAGGTGACAGACAAGCACACGGCCTGATGGAAAGTGGTTACCGTGACCTATGAACACGTGTGACTCCACGTCACACGTGTATAACGTGTATAAAAAATTGTTTTAGTGTTGAATAATCCATTTATCGAGGAACTATCATCACGCTACTATTCAAGGGAGCGGAGCAGTAATCACAAATATCAACAATTATGGTAGATTGCCATATCATATACTCACACCTGCGAATCCGCGAAGGATTAAAACACATGAAAGAATCTAGCAGGAATCTGGCGCTTTGAAGCTTGAAAACACATTTATAAAAACAAAATAGACTTCTCGATCGACTGATACCCTCCCATCCCTACAATCCTCCGGGGTCGAGTTCAATATGTAATTAACTGTTTGTTAAACGACACACCAGCAATGTCATTCACACAAACACACATACATTCGCCAACAAACACACAGATATATAGCTTACAAGTAGATTAAATCATACATGTCCCATGATAACGCTAGGATGAAAACGGACCATGTTAATGTTAACTTTAGGGTCGGCAGCGCGAGTGTGACGCCCCTGGTGATGCACAAGTCCATAGGTCACGGTAACCACTTCCAATCAGGTAGGCCGTGTGCTTGTCAGCCACACCTACTACTACTACTACTCCATTTAGTTAGAAGATAAACAATCTTCTAATACACCATGCTAACTAACTAGTGGTTCAGTTAAATTTTTTAGTTTCTAAACAGAAAAATATTAATAAACTGAATTTAAAAAAAAAAAATTACAGACACAATACATCAAGAATGTTTACGTTTATTTAAGTACCCACCCGAATGGAGTATAACTACATATAACATAGCATATACTCACGCCTATATCCCCGAAGGGGTAGGCAGAGGTGCTAGCACCCACATTTCGCCAGTTTATGTTTTAGGTCCCAATGTAATAGGTGGCGAGCGTATTGCCATTAACCGGGCACTTATAAACCTGTGATAAATACACACAATAACTTCGAAAAGCATCGAGAAGTCATTGGTGTGTGCCATGCTAAAATTTGAGATCGAACCCGAGACCTCGTCTCAGCAGGCCATTACCCATACCACTAGGCTACCGCGGTCTTCTATGCGGTATAAGTTCCTACCAAGTTAATGTTCTGCCGAGGCAGGAGTGATTCATATTTTGGACTACTCACGGGCCTCTCTTATTAGCAGAGGTCAATGTAGAATGGGTAGGTCCACTGTCTCTCCATTCTTAGAGAGCAGTGGATATGGTCTGGTAAAGATCGTACGAATTAAGTCTGATATAGATCACTGACGTCTGGTTAATTCGTAACCCCGCCCATCAATCCCATCAATCAGGGTTAAAACAATGGAAAATAATACAATTGAATGCACTTTTAAGTAATTAACAAACTATAGTTGCATGGTTGCTGTACGCTATGAAGGCCGTTTGGACACGACTGATTTTGCTCGTATTTTTTATACCACTTATGTGGCAGACAAGTGCACGGCCCACCTAATGGAAAGTGGTTACCGTGGCAAATGGACGTGTGTCACACCAGAGAAGCCACACTCTGCCGACCCTGTAATCATAGAGTTTCTGTGCTGTCAGTGTAGAGGATAACGCAGGACAAGCACTGACAGCACAAATTCTCCAGTGAGCTCTGGCTACCCTACTCACCGCTGGGAACACAACACGAAGTTATTATAACCGCGATATTCTGCAGGGCGGAGGTACTTCCCCAGTCGGACTGCTCAATTGGGCGGAAATACCACCGTGTCCTACCTCCTATACAATATACTATATATTTTCTCAATTTTGGTGTGTGAAGTTTATTTTTTTCTGTGCCAATCTCGATATATATTTTTTTAGTTATTCGTTTAACAATTCGTTGTACAATATTAAGCGCATCAAAAAAGAGAAAACGAGCAAAACCAGACAAAACGATCATCATACGTGCCGCAATTATAATACTAAATACACTAGACAAAACATACAAATATTTTTTTAAATCTTCGAATTTTCTTTCCACTGCTTATTTCTCTTGCTAACGAGTGACTTCATCATTGTATTAATAAACGTCCATTTGAGCGAATCTCAAACTGAGATGGTTCAAACATTATTAAAATTTATTCTTGGACAAGCTAAGGACAAAAATGTATGGTTAAGACTTCTAAAAGACTTAAGTATGTCTGTCAAACTGATACTGATGATAACGGAGATTGTTTTACCCAACCTGCGCGACGCAGCGTCCAAGTTATAATACCCTTTTACCTCTAACAATATCCTTTAGTACAGATTCTTCTTAATTTTATTAACATACATCTTTCTTTAAATTCCAGGTAAAAATTTGGTTTCAAAACAGAAGAACGAAATGGAAGAAAAAAGACAACGTGTCGAACGCAGAAGTAGCGGAAATAAAGCAACAGAACAAACCCTCAGAAGAAAAGAAGGATGAACCAAAAGAAGACCCTTTAGCCCTAGATATGTCGAGAAAGAATTGTAACAAAATCCTAAGTGAAAAACTAAGAAATAGTCCTAAAGTAAACCAAGTATTACCTAAACCTAGGAAAGTGGAAAAAGGAGTTCTCTTAGAAACGATATGCGACTCTAATGATATAGAAAGTCGTATCTCTATTACTAAAATAACGAATAAATTGTCAAGTACTGACTTAGCAGGTGATGGGAAGGTCTCTGTTAAGAGTTTTAACCCTGAGGAAGTGAAGGAGATGAAATTTGATAGTCTGAATAACGTTGAAATGTAAATTGTAGATTAAGATTTATTTCAGGTCAGTTATTTTAAAGTCAACTTTGTATTTCCTAAGCTCATAAAAATACATGTTCTTTAGCTCTTTCTGTTATTTGTACATTGATGTAAGTAAATTTGAATTTAACAACATTTTGACCAACTTCAACAAGCAAGCAATAAGTCTTTAACATAAACTCACGCCTATATCCCCGAAGGGGTAGGCAGAGGTGTTAGCACCTACATTTCGCCAGTTTATGTTTAGATCACAATGTAATAGGGGCGAGTCTATTGCCATTAACCGGGCGCTCATAAACCTGCGATAAATACACACATAATTTCGAAAAGCATCAAAAAGTCATTGGTGTGTCCCATGGTAAAACCTGGGATCGAACCCGAGACCCATACCACTAGGCTACTGCGGTTATGTAGTATTTAAAGATAAATAATTTAGCATTCTATAAAATTCAAGTACTGTATTAATTTGTAATCATAATAACTGACTTGAAATAAGAGGACTCCGTTTTGTGTGTTGAGCGTTTGCTGTTTTTTAAATTAATTTGTATATGTATATCTCTTAACAGTGTGTATTAGATATTTTATATAAAATTAAACAGAAATAATTTCTACGACTACAATTTTTTTTACAAAAACTGCTCGTCTAATAGGTACCAAATAGAAGTCTTTGATTAAAGATTATGAAAATACAGATTCGAAATATTATGATTTGAATGGTAATCTGTCTGTAAATGATTAAAATTTCAATAAATATATTTTGGTAGCTAAAAATGTTCAAGTTGTTCTTAAAATTATGAAATGGAGTCTTGTTTGTAAATAGCTATGAGTTAGTGTGGGTAAAGTTTTAATTGTTTTGGTACAATTTATTTTGTTTATTTAGTGTAGATTAAATTAACGTTTTATTTCGGTTTGATGTTCGCTAATAACTTAAGAAATACAATGTCATCTATTGGACAAATCTCAAAACTGTATACGAGTGTTGCCAGATTATGAATATTACTTAGTTTAATATTAAAGTTTGTACAAGTACAATATTTTGATATCTATATTTTTAATGTTTGGCAATACTAATAGGTATTAGTTTCAATAGCTTTTTAAACAGCATTTTCTACAGTAATTGTAATAAACAACATTATTGTTCATATGTGTTTATTAGTTTCGTGCAATAATCGTATAGTTATAGATTTAAGTACTTATTCTTTTTTATAAAAAATAATAGAACATGGACCTTAATGTACGATTTTGCTGATGTTAACACATTTATTTAAACAGACCTAATATGCCATACAATGTAACAGTACAGTAATTAATGAATACCTGCTAAAGGTATTTTGTCTTTTTATTATTAATATACAATTATTATACTTCAATCTATTATTGACATTACTAGGTACAACATAATATAAATAATAATAGACATTTATAAATTGGTACCTATTAATTAAATGCCTTAGATTGCTCCTTTTGAACCAAATTATGCCAATAGTCGTCACATATCCTGCAATTTGATTAGAACTAGCATTATATTGCAGAAAATATCAATCTTTGTTTATCCTAAAATATACATATAGGTACATCGCTAAGTATACGAATATTGAAATAAGTAATTGTATACTATGTAGGTAACTTCCTCATTTTTTCAGTGTGACCAACTTCAACACATTATTTTTACACTAATCCTGATACTGTGTTTTTACAACAATGCTTCTTAATGTCTTCCCTGTATTAAATAAGTTCAAGCTTTACGAATGTAATAGAGTGTTAACTGTAAACTTTTACAAAAAAGCAATTTTTAAAATTTAAAAGATTTAAGACACTTAATTTTGTTTCGGTTTCATTTGAGCGTAAATTCCTTGTGTGAATAAGAAATTAAAAAACATCCATTTCGAATTTTTTTCATAAATTTGAATCATATTTGTATATTTGCCACCTTATAAAATGTGTAGGTAGTCAACCGCCCTATTATTTATGTATGTAATAAAATAGACTAATTTCAAAAACATTTAATGTCGACTCTTAATAATATTCACACAGAATAAAAAAATAAGGTGTATTTTTCAGAATTTGGTAACATATCTTTTAAAAGCATTGCGTGCGCCCACTGTAAATAAAATATAAAAAATAAAAACAAAATTGTAAATTGATATCATTAATATACAAAGTCTAGTTTTAGTGAGCCGACGAGCATTGTACTCATAATGATTCGTGAGCGACGAGCGTTGTACTCATAATGATTCGTGAGCGACGAGCGTTGTACTCATAAGGACGTAGCCTAGTGTACGTATAGTCAGAATGAAAAATAAATAGTTTTCCATTACTTCCCCTTGTTTTATTACCAATCGGTACAACACTCTTTAGTTGCTTCCACCATAGAAACTTCAAAACAAACTGTGAAATGTGGATGCTAGCACCTCTCCCTACCCCTTCGGGGATATAGGCGTGAGTTTATGTTATGTTTGGAATCTTAGTACTGCATAGTACAGCACAGTACTGCTTGGGGTCCCCCTCGCAAAATGTAATTGAGATAATTAAAAATAGATTTAACAAATAAATAAGTCAAAATAATGTGCACTAACCCTTATCTAAGTTACCCGTGGTTATCAGAGAAATAAATGATTTGATTTTGATTTGATTTAGTGTTTATGAAATCGGTCTTACGATCAAGAGGTCCAGGGTTCAAGCACGTTACCGATATGATGTGTGTGTTATTCACAACCGAAAGCAACCCAGATAGGATATTTTTTTTGTGTTAGGATGTTATGTCGGTTGGTACTGCAGTGGCTATGGAATTCAACCTGGGCCCTCTCGATCATAAGGCCGAATCCCTAACTGCTAAGCTATCAATGCTTGTTTTGTAGTCATTAAAGTCATTAACCACTGAGATAACACTAAATCTTAATTTGACTGGAAAAAATTAAGAAGAGTTAATTGTAAGTTTTATGGTAACAAAAACAATAGACATTACAAGAACTCATAATTAACCTACCTTCTAGCTAAATAGTTTTATGGGTATAATAAAATGTCTAATAAATAAAAATAATATAGAAGGTAGGAAACGACGGTATTCCCGTCTAAACTGAGCAGTCTGACTGGGGAAGTACTTACCTCCATCCTACAGAATACCGCAGCCATAATAACCTCGTGTTGTGTTCTCGGTGATGAGTAGGGTAGCCAGAGCTCACTGGAGAGTTTTTGTGCTGATAGTGGGCAGACCAAAGGTTTGTCCTGCTTTATCTTCTGCACTTACGGCACAGAACTTTGTTCTTACAGGGTCAGCCACAACCACATCAATGCAGCTATATTCATACATAGATACATATAATCACGCCTTTATCCCCGAAGGGTTAGGCAGAGGTGAACAAACACCCACATTTCACCAATCTTATTCGGTCCCGCGTAATAGGGGGTGAGCCTACTGCCGTTTCCCGGGCACTATTCTTGACTCGAGCCATGAAACTGCAGCTGAGCCTGGGCTGTATATGTCTGTCAGATATTAAACAGCCCTATCCTTTAGTTTGTACGACACCACATAGGATGAGAAGGGGTGGTCCTATTCTACTCCGCCGGGAACCACGCGGCACAGCTATATTCAGGCACACAAATATTTGGACTGAGCGGGAATCTAACCCGTGCCTCCAGCGTAGCAGTCGCGTTCACTACCACCACACCTTTGAGACTGTAATTAGATATTTAATCATCAAAAAAGAAAGAAATGTTTGAAACTTATAAGCTTTGAAACAGGTACTATTTTATACAGCGCCATCTAGGATGTAAATTATACATTACTACAAGAAGCAGGCGGGTTACTATTTGATAGCTTGAAAAATGCTTTGCAGCGCCACCTAGGTTGCATATGTTACTTTAATAAGAAAAGTAGGCACGAACCTAGGGGTTGACGTTAAAAGCGCCATCTATGTAATATTGATAAAACTACTTCAAAAGTAAAGTCAGCACCATCCGAATGTTAATAGTACATAATAAAAACAGAGGTGTCGCTACTAGTCACTCAAAAATAAAATTAGTTCTACAACGTCTGTGGCGTAGACGAAGAGCCAATACGTTTGACTACTACGTACGAGATCGCGGGTTCGATATCCGACCAATGCATATATTTGTATATTTAATCTGTGTGTATTTACAAAAGAAATCCAATAGTCCAAAGAATATACAAATGTATAACCGCATTCTAGAAGTCAATATATGACACGAGCTAGCGTTGTATAGAATGTCGCAGACTTTATTATATAAACTCTATAGACACAGTAAGAGGCACTACAACACAGTTTATAAATGACTTAGATACAACTTGATTTATAAGCGACACGCTGAGCGCCACCATTGGAACATGCTACGTGCCTGTAATGGTGGCCCTCTTTCCTGAAACTTTGCCTTTAGCTTACCATCAGCCGAGGCCAAGTCTATTAATTGACGTTTCCTACATAAAAAAGTACATCTCATGACATGCATAGGCACACATTGATTTGAAAGAAAAATATTGACATTAGCTTAGTCTTTTTATACCATTTAGGTGGCAGACAAGCACACGGCCCATCTGACGGGAAGTGGTTACCGTGGCGTATGGACGTGTGCAACACCAGGGGCGTCACACAGTCGTTTTTTTGCGAGGCATTTTATTAGCAACTAGCTGACCCACCCCCATTTTCGTCCGTAGCATATTCAGAAACCTCACATCATCACACAGTATTTTTTGTCTTCATATAATGTAAGGAAATCAGCCGGATTTATTGGTATTTGTGATCACTGCTCCGCTCCCTTAAGTACTAGCGTGATGATATATAGCTTAAAACCTTCATCGATAAACGGACTATTTAACATAAAAATTATGTTTCAATTCGAACCAGTATTCCTGAGATTAGCGCGTTCATACAAACAAACTCTTCACCTTTATAAGTCTATAGACTATTTATTTATTTATTCCCCAACAGCCTCTTCGATAAGCTCTCAAAATTTTGTTTGCCATTGACCTTGAGACTTTGCGACGGACAAGTCGTCTCAACTCTCAACTCTTTGATTGATGGAGTCAGATGAGCTATTGATGAGGACAGCAGCTGTTCTATGGTTAATGATGACAAGACAAGGTCAGGCAGACGACATAATGATCCAGCATCCCGTGGACCAGTTGACAATGAAGCATGATCAGTGACGCAGATAGGGCAGTTCATACATAGCCCATATTTTTGTAAGTACATTGACTTACTTGAATTAAGGTACTGTGGCCCCTAGATGGGGCAGAGGGCGTCTCCATCCCTGTTCACTTTTCACACTTCATTTCGCTCCAAGTCATTCCAAGGCTCTCCGCTTCTGCAACAATTGTCCACTTGCAGGTCAGTTTGGGACGGCCACGCTTAAGTTTTCCTTGCGTGAGAACATTGCTAAGCATGTTTTTCATGGTGATATTTAAAAGTCGATATATCAATCAATAGTACTTTGAAAAAAATCTAGAACACGCCTCCTTGATTTCACATCGCCTGTTAGTAAGCTAAAGACAAAGTCTTAGGAAAGAGGGTCACCATTACAGACACTAAGTACTGTTACAATGGTCATCAGATTACACAGATGCTTTTTCACACGTGTGCTGGTAATGAATTCCAGGTCTTGGTAGTGCGGCAGAGAAAATAGTCTCCAAACCGCTTGGTCCTTGCTCGTATATTCTGCACAGTATGAGGGTGACATCTAAGCCCTGCACGTGTTGTCCTGTATAGGAAAGGAGAGGGTGGGATTCGTTGGAAGAGCTCATCAGAACACTCACACACATATACATTAGGTACACGTATATATAGTAGATACATATAAGCTGAACCCGGGCTCCAAAGTGTCACAACAATGTAAATAAAATGTGAAAGTTACATTCATACGTGCATACACATAATCACGCCCTTATCCCCAGAGGGTTAAGCAGAGGTGAATTAACACCCACATTTCATCAATCATTGTATTCGGTTCGGGCACCCATGCAACTGAGGCTGAGTCTGGGTTTTATGTTAAACAGCTCTATCCCTTAGTCGCATTGTATGACACCGCATGGGAAGAGATGGGGTGGTCCAAATTCTACTCTGCCGGGAACCACGCGGAAAATGCAGCATGCTAATTAAAGTCGCTTTTAAGTGAAATGGCAATAATCTGAGTATAATTTCTATTCAGGTTGAAATTTGAAAACTTCCAACCTATAACCCACCTATCTTAAACATAACAAAATTTTCACCTTCGTATGGACAAACTACCTAAGCTTTATTTCCCTAAAATCACGTCACTCATCTTCTTACCTTATCTCTCTAACATAAAACCTCATTGAGTATTACAGGTGTCTCTGTCGCACGAAATAATGACAACCAAACATAATCCTTGTTTGATGGCGGGTGGGATTATTTCACCTTTGACGTGAAAGAGGCCGAAGTGTTAATATGCCGTTGAGTGGAGTTTTTAGCCTCTCACGTGAGGACAGCTGGTGGAATGGCACTAATAAAAGGTAATACACGACTGGCTAAAAAAGGTAGCAGATGTTTTCAAGATTCGTATGTGATTTTCTTTGCAACATAATTTTTACATGGCTATGCAGATTTAAATTCATGTTAGATAGATAGTATTGAATCATTAGAATTCTTACATCATCTTAAGTCATTATCATTAGGAGAGGCTATAGGAGAAATCTAGTGTTTTATCCTAAGATCATAGCGATATTCCCGGTCGCAGACCAACACATCAGTTAGGTACTGGATAAACTTAGAGGATTGCAGACAGGCCTGGGAAGTACTACCTATGCTTGACAACAGACTGACAAGGCGCCTTCGGCAACTGCCCAAACTACAACTACGCACGAATACAGCTGCCATCACATGGCACGGCTCTTTCAATAACCACCTTTTTATTTTAGGAATCACCGACAGCCCTCTCTGCAGAGCCGGCATTAGAGAGGCAGAAACAGCATCATAAGTGCGCCTACACGGTCCTGCAACCGCCACACTGCGCTAAGTACTTCAAAAATACATGCTCCGAGAGATCAACAGCGGTGTGAATAGCCTGCTGGCGTTCTTCAATGAATTGGGGTGGATCGAGTGAAATATCGACCTTCGCGCAAAAACTGCACCATGACGTGGAGTTGCGTATACCACGTGATGGTGCGGCTATTATGAGAGTGACAATTGTCTGACCTTCCAAACCGGAGAGGAAAAGATGCACCAGAGCTTTACTCTTATATATCATTGGTCACACAGATATTAAGCGATCACCGCAGCTTATCAAATCATAACAATCTTATTCAAATTACTATTAACTACAATGATTAATTAGAGGTATATTTTTGCAATTGTACATACATAGTCATACTTATTTATCTCTATCCCGTTGACATTGGTAGAGATAATATCCTTTCACATGCTAAAACCATCGTATATGGCATTCCCACATCTTCTTCTTCGCAATTTCCTTCATCTAAAACTCTAAAACACAACAAATAAAAACACAAAACCAATGAAAGTCTAAAATAAACCTCGCTTAAACCAAGATCCCACCTGTCAGGCGCGCCACGTGGACAAATGCGGCGTTGGTGCGCGGGTAAGTGATCACCGGCGATTACTTCTCGCTCCAGATTAGCCCCAATTTTAAATTGTTGATTACTTTCCGCCCTACACCCGCACGCCCCGAGCGCTCCCGCTCGCCCCACACCAGTCCGCCCCAATGACAGCCTGTAAATTTTTTGAAAAATCTTTCTGCGGTAGCGTTTGCATAATCAGGACTGAACAAGAATAATGATTTAGATAAAAATACGGACTTACAATATTTATAGAAAATAAATTCGTATCTTTATCGTTTTTAATTTCCTCATATGTCGTATATAATTAAATTTGTTTAATGCTTTCGTTCCAGTGTTAAAAGTTAAACTTGTCACTATCATAACTACGTATCGGGATATCAAAATTTACTATTTCGTAGCAAATGTTTTAATTTTAACTTTTCCGTACTTGACCCTGTGTTCCATAGGGAAGTAAACTACAAACAACACTAATCTCATGGACCTTTTTTTAAAGTTCCATTTAGATTTATGAGCTTGACATAGGTAGAACACCACAGCAGTCCCCTTATCGTGTTCGAAAAAATCTGTGTTTTCAGAACTGTTTTAATTTAAACATCCGTGTGATGACGAAGAAAGAATTCAAGTATCACCACTCCATCTCAACGGAACAACACGCAGACGATATCAGTGCGAGAGAAGGAAAACTAGAAATGAAACCCAGTACCAACCCATCTGGTCAGCGTGGAAACATTTCCGGGGACGAGCTGGGGACTCTGTAGTCCCCACACCCGAGAAAAGGGCCAGATCATGAGAGATGGCCCTGGGTCAGCCGGGGTGCGAGGGATATGCCTGTCAACCTCACCTTCGGCAACCAAAGCGACCCACAGGCGGCGTGCGTTTTAGTCGGTTCGAGTCCGACATAACCTCCTCCACCGGCTCAGGTGGGGAGGTATCCGTGGGGATTTTGCGCACGTAAAAAAAAAAGCGTGGAAACATTGGGTCCAGCAGTCCTATGTCCAGCAGTGGACAGCGATGGGTTAATTGATTGATAGCATTTTTAAACTGTGTTTATAAAAAAATATGACTGTAGTTTAAGCCAATCAATAAAATATTCCCTGTGTGCATTTTGTTTTTCTGTCGGTACTCGTTTTCTTTCAGTTGATGCGATAATATTAAGGTTCCGTCTCGCTGAAACACTTTTATTAGTTTTTGAATTTAAATTGATTCGGCTATATGTTTCCCGGGAAGCTTGTAATTTGGGGAGAATTTTGTTGGGATTGTTTGATTGATTGTTTCTGGGAATGTTGTCTGTTTGTGTAGAGAGAAATTGGAAATAAATACTGAGATTAGATTTTATGTTAAGACGTGCTTTAACGTGGTAAGTCAACTGACGTAGAATTATGAGACGTGTGAGATGTCTTTCATAAAAGGCCAATAAAATCTCCTAATAAAAAGATGTTCAACATCAAGTTTCGATCTAATCTCATTCTCCCGAATTTTTTTTTTTTATACCACTAAGTTGGCAGACAAGCACACGGCCCACCTGATGGTAAGCGGTTACCGTGGCCTATGGACGTATGCAACACCAGGGGTGTCACACTCGTGCTGCCGACCATGAAGAAACGTTCTGATGCCCCTCTTGAAGAACCCCATATTGTAGGCGCTTGGGATAACCGCAGCAGGGAGGTCATTCCACAGTTTGAGTGTGCGTGAGATGAAGTTTCTTTCATACCGCACAGTGCGCACCGTCTCAGGTCGCAATGTGTGGGGATGAATTCCCTGCCTATGGCGAGAGGTGCGATGGTAGAAAGTAGCTACGGGCATCATGTCAAACAATTCATCTGAGCACAAACCATTGTATAGGCGGTAGAACACACACATCGAATATCATATCGAATATCGAGCGATTACGATTTCAATGAAAAGAGGGCACATTCTCGTAATAACAATTTTTGAAAATTAATCCGCCGTCACGGCTACTTATAAAAACTTAATATTGATGGCCTGTAACCTATGTAGTGTCATGTATTGCTACTTTAAAATAGGTATGGGCGAAAATACGTCAGATTGACGACACTGACGTACCTATATTTTGTTATATTTATTGTAGGATTTCAGATATATTTTGCTTAAATGGAGAGGAACTTTTAAACTTTAATGGACAGTGCCCAGATGTATCGGCATTCTAGAATATTTAAAAAAATATATGTATCGCATTATTAGTGATTTTCAGTTTGCCTCAAACACCTGTAGAAATGTTTAACAGCTCTCGGACTAAAATCCAAGATCACGCACGTGATGGCAGATTTCAGTGTGCCATATCCACCTCGCGTTTTTCCCCGCTATAACGCGGGGGGACGCGTGTTTTCTGCTTCTACGTGCGTGATCTGTCACACCGCGCGGAAATGTGTTTTCAGTGTGTGGGACCCCGCGTGTTTTCGATACAAAAAGAACTCCGTAGAGGCGATGGGTCGCATGTCGCGGAGTAGTGTGAGATTCGCTATAATTTCTACTTGATTTTAATTGTTTGTGTACATAATAGATTTTTCGACAACACATAAATCTTCACACACTTTCCACACCACTGGTCTTTACAATAATCGCCACTAAATTACGTTCGGCAGCCAATCATTGACCTCTTCCGAGAGGGCGGTAAATCTCACCGGCCACTATGTGCCCTAAGTGGCAAAACAAAGGGTAGATAGACAGCCTTTTTACAATGGATGGGGGTGGTGACAACCTTTGGCTCGACCGTGAGGGTGATAGATTGAATAGTTCGCCGATATTGATGTATTGGAACTTGGAGTGTATCCCAAATTGAGATATGTTTCTATCTAGTGGTTTGATGTAAGACAGTTAATCTACCTGTTTGTATGACCTTACGCTAGTAATACCTAATTCTACTAAAATTATGAATGTTAAAGTTTGAATGTTAAAGATGTCTGGATGTTTATAATTGTGAAGGCATCTGACTAAAATTTGGCACAGTCAGGGTCAGAACGATTTTGAAATAAGAACAAATTAAATTGTTTTCCTGATTTAAATTGTATTATTATCCGAAGTAAAGGTATTTACCAAATTCAGGGTAGACAGCGCGTGTGTGACGCCCCTGGTGTTGCACAAGTCCATAGGCCACGGTAGCCACTTCTCATCAGGTGGGCCGTGTGCTTGTCTGCCACCCAAGTGGTATAAAAAAATATATCGGAACAATCTGTCAACAGGAAGGGGGAAAACCATATCCCAAATATAATTTTGAGTACTTTGTTGGTCAAGATCGATCTGCTGACTGTACAAGGACAGATTAGATACGAGGAAAACACATAGGTTAGGTACCCTCTATCCCTGAAATAAGTTCTATGGGGTGCGGAAATGGGATCAAAGTTCCATGGAGCCACGGGCAGTTCAAGCCTCAAAAAATCGAAACAAAAGTAAAAATATTTGCGCTTTTAAATATCTGTTAATGTGACCCTATTAGAGAATGTACCTAGTCTAGCCATAAATATTGTTACGAAGAAAAAACATTTTTTTTATTGCAAATAATATTTATTACTTTTACAGTGTGTTAGTTTAATACATAAATATAAAACAATTTAAAATATAAAAAGCTTATTCGAAGTGGTCTCCATTGGCTGCAACACAGTCCTTTAAACGTTGAGGCCAGTTATCAATAGAAGCACGCACTCTTTCCATGGGAAAATTCTTCACTGTCAATCTTATGGATTGTTTTAGGGACTCCAAATTATCATGGTGTTTAGAGCAAGCCATACTCTCTAAAACTGACTATAAATCATAATCCAGCGGATTAAGATCGGGACTAGACGACGGCCAGTCTTCAGCTCTGATGAAGTCCGAAACGTTCACTTCCAACCAAGACTGCGTGGACCGAGCTTTATGACACGGCGCAGAGTCTTGTTGGCAGGACCATACTTGGTTATTGAACATGGTGTTGTTAAGGGGTTTAACTACCTTCTCAAGAATGGTATCTTGATACACTTGTGCCGATGTTTTGATACCTTTTTCACAAAAATATGGCTCAGTCACTCCTTCATAGCTAACACCCCACCAAACCATCACTGAAGTCGGATAATGCCCACGTTGCACTCTGTCGACTAATTGGGAAGCTTCCTTAGAGCTTTGAGCATAAATACGGTCATTTTGTTTGTTAAAATGTTGCTCAATTGTAAAGATTTTCTCATCCGTAAACAATTTTTTTCTGTGACCTCCCTTTGCGTACCGTTTCAGTAGTTGCTTCGATTTTACCACCCTATTCTTTTTTAAATTAACAGTTAAAAAATGACCAGTGCGTCTCTTATAGGCTGCAAGTCCTAAGTCATCTTTTAAAATGCGCGACATGGTTCTGGGTGCTATCTTCATCTCCCGAGATAAAATCTTTTGCTTTCGGACAGGATTTCTTCGAATTCTTTCCCTTACTGCTTTGACCACCTTTTTCGTACGAACCCTACGTGGACGGCCAGATCTTTTTCTGTCACAAACAGAGGAGGTCTCATTGTACCTATTAATAACCCGGTACACAAACATTTGACTAATACCAAGCGTATGGAGAGTTTTAAAAATTACATTCGGCTCTATACCAACTTTGTGTAATGCAATCACAGCGATTCGGTTTTCTTTATCACCCCACTCCATTTTAATATAGCAAAATATTGTACAATGTATTGGCGCCAAAATTATAAAACACAATGAACAATCGTATAAAAATGACAGATTCCAAATTCAAATGTAATATCTTTCTTATTTTAATTATAACAGTATTTATGGCCAGACTAAGTATATTACGAATGTCCCCACATTATCGCTACTTCGTTTAATTTTAACAACAATTACTCCGTTAAAATCGTACGCACATTTTAGGTATAAAGTACACCATTCAGCATTACTTCCAAACCAATAAACTATCAAGTCTATTGTTCACTAACACCTCCGACGTTTTGCTCTAATGCCACCTGTAAAGCGTGCCATTCACGGCACAGATTTGCGATTGTCGCACGACTGTATTGTCGTATCTATTGTGTTGGACTCAATTGTTTCTTGAAAGCATGCAATAACAGGATTTCCTGGCCGGACGTGACTTTTGTGATACATTTTGTTAATGTTGCTCAACAAAGAATATATTGGGGTATTTTATTAGCTCCTTAAGTAATAATGTGCAATGCTACTGATTGTGGTGAAGGAGAGATGAATATGTTCTCCAGTAGTGCAATAAAAATTCAATAACCTTTCATTTTTGGCATAGCCACTGTTGGTTGAAAAGTAAAGCTGTTATGAAAATTTTCTTATGACGTCACATTTGGTAAGAATGTATTTGCAAATTTTTTAAATTTCAAGTTACATTCATAAATAGTTTATTACTCACTTGTAGAACTAATAAAACCGTATTGATAATGGTGACGAACCCACTTTCTCCTAAAAGAAGTATCCTGGAATAGGGGACGAATCTACAATTAGTTGTAGATATGCAATAGAATCTACTAGTTGTAGATTCGTCCCTTATATAGATGCTCGTTGGACCCCTGGAAGGACATAACATAATTATAAACACACGCCTATATCCCCGAAGGGATAGGCAGAGGTGCTAGCACCCACATTTCGCCAGGTTATATTTAGGTCCCAATATAAAAGGTGGTGAGCTTATTGCCATTAACCGGGCACTTATAACCTGCGATAAATACACACATAACTTCAAAAAGCATCGAAAAGTCATTGGTGTGTGCCATGGTAAAACCTGGGATCGAATCCGAGAACTCGTCTCAGCAGTTCATTACCCATACCACTAGGCTACCGTGGTTTTTTTTTATTATATATCGAAGGAGACCGA
Source organism: Eilema griseolum (assembly GCA_963662185.1). Lineage (NCBI taxonomy): Eukaryota > Metazoa > Arthropoda > Insecta > Lepidoptera > Erebidae > Eilema > Eilema griseolum. Next base: position 697,811 of record OY759250.1, on the reverse strand, counting down.
TGAACATTAATTTATTTTCAATGTACCTATTTGTCTCTTGGATATAAATGTTTAAGATCACGCACCTGCTCTGGTGCTTTTTGGTAATAAAATTAGCAAGCTTAAGCTTTAGCAATAAAATAGTAAGTTTCGAGACATCTTTTAGTGTTTTTCCTTCTTTTTCTTATTGAGTAAACCCTGTTATATAAATTAATATAACTATAGCAGACTTCGTTGTTATATAAAAGTAGGTACTTAAAGTTAATAGCTAGTCGGAGAGTGAATGGGCTCCATAATTCAACAGCGAAATCATGCGTGCCATTCATTGACCGGCAATTTGTCGGAGCGACGACAATTGCCGGGAATCGAACGTGCCACAGCAGATGTGTGTACACACACATCGATGACAATATGCTTATTATTTTGACTGTCGTGATAGTGACTTTTTGGTTTATAATACTAAATCAGATCAGCCTATGAGTTAAGATCAGCTTGCATTGCGAATGCCTTGTGAATTAGGCTGTAAATGTAGTTTATCTGGATTGTTTCAAATTCATTTATTCGCATAACACAGGGTACAGAAAGCTGTTAAAGATACATTTTCATTAAATAGGTCTACAAATATTTAGGTATAATCTATACATGCAACATTACAAGTTCAATTGGAGAGCATACATAGTATTTTAATTGTAGAGTTAATATGAAAGAGACCAAAGCAACTAAGGAGAATGTTATAATTATAGTAAATGTCAAATAGATCTATTAAAATAATAATCACAACTAGTATAATTATGTCATATGCTCATATCAAAGAATTTGCGGTGAGTAGGGTAGCCAGAGCTCACTGGAGAATTTGTGCTGTCAGTGGGATGACTAAAGGCTTGTCCTGCTTTGTCCTCTACACTGACGGCACAGAAACTCTGTGCTTACAGGGTCGGCAGCGCGAGTGTGGCTTCTCTGGTGTTACACACGTCCATAGGTCACGGTAACCACTTTCTATCAGGTGGGCCATGCGCTTGTCTGCCACCTAAGTGGTATACAAAAAAAAACTAAAAAACTATTTAAAGTACAATATTATGTAAATAGCCATATAATGAAAAAAAAATGGTACATATGACATACATACATACTGGTTGCGCCGATGTAGAATCTGTATTTTCTGACGCGGAAACACACTTCCTATACCCATCTCCCCTCCCGCACTTCCTCTAAGTGAAAGGTAGCAATAGTTTTCGCCCGCCAATTGATAATAGACAGTCCCGCTATGAACTAGCCAGCGTAAAGGCGGACCGCGCGCGCGTCTCTCAGAAATGAATAATATTTGTTGCATTTTAACCGCTTCATAGACCCTTACCGATCGGATTGTGCCTCTCGTGTGTCCCTCAAGTGATTTAGTGATGTGGGCGGCAGCTCCTGAGCAAGGAAGAGAAGATCCGTGCACCGGCTGCGATGAAAACACGTGGTGTCGTGAAGGTTAGTGCCTCCTCTCCTAATTTCTCGGGTTGCATTCATTGCCTAGATCACATCCGCGGCAACCCGATCACCTGTCTTGTTTGTGTGTAAAGCGTCAATGGAACAGTTAACTTCATCCCCGCATAATACAGTCCACTAGCTCACGTGGCCAATCGCGCCAACATTCTCTTTGGTCCTGATCGAGCCGGATTCTTAGCCGTAGTTCGCAATTTGTTATTGTTCTATCGGGAATAAGCGCACCGCACCTAAATGCCTAGTTATTTTAGTAGAAAACCCCGCATCTAGACATTTAGGCTTAGAATTTTGTTGTCCGTTCGCCGCTGGCTCGCATCGTACCTGCCTGATACATACATAGGTTAGGTATCGTATCAACACTTAGTCGTAGTTCGCAATTTATTATTATTCTATTGAGAATAAACGCACCGCACCTGAATGCCTAGTTATTTTAGTAGAAAACCCCGCATCTAGGCAGGCTAGGTTTAGATCTTAGGTATCCTAGACACCCTAGTGCATAGGCACAGTGTAATACCTAACGCATTTGGCTTTTGTTTATTCTTTTTTCAATTAAGTTGTTCGTTCGCCGCAGCTCAAATCGTATTTACCTAATACCTACGTGGGTAGATACGTGGTTGTACCTACCTCGCATCTCATTCAAATTCATACGAAAGTATTTTAATTTGAATAGATATTACGCAATACTTAATCCCTGAAATAATAGTTGAACCTAGACAGCGACCATCGCGTAGGTACGATCTTGTTGCTATGCGCGTTTTGTTCAAGCGTGCATTCACAGTTGTGAGTACCTACCTACCTGCGGAGTATCGCTCGCGCCGCGTCGCTGCTCTGTACCGCTAAGATTAAGTCATTTCATATTTGTTGTTTACCGCACTTTAGTTTGAGATTTAATTGTAAACATGTCCCCAAAGGTTGGTAGTACCGATAGTAAAGTTCAACTGAAACTTTTATACGCTAAAAGAGAAATGATTTACTCGCGTGTACAATCGATTTGTGATAATGCACTTAAAACCTCTGATTTGGCCATTAGAGATTCGTTCTTGTGTTCGATAGAAAACTTGGATAGTTTGCGCGCGGATTTCGAAACCTTAGTACATGACATCAACGTTTTAGAGTTGAATTTGAATCCCGATTACTCAGTGAGTTATCAGGCCTTGTCGTCGTTTGACGATTTGTATTGTCGTATCAAACGCGTCGCTAGGAGTTTGGAGAAACCGTCTGACCGACCCAACCCCACTCGCGACCGACCTAAGTTGCCACCAATTCAAATACCCGAATTTGATGGTAACATTCGCAATTGGTGTTTGTTTATAGATAGTTTTGAGAATACAATAGATAAGAACGATTCGTTGACAGATCACGAAAAATTGCATTATCTCGTTGAAAAATTGACTGGTAAAGCTATAACCGTTTGCGCTGGAATTACGTTTAGTGCCGAAAATTATAATTTAATTTTAAATACTTTGAAAGCTAAGTATGAGGATAAAAGAGCAGTAGCTAACGCATATTTGGATCAGATGTTTGACTTGAAATCTATTACGGCATGTAACGATCAAAACTTAGAGAAGTTTCTAGATACTTTCGCATCATCTGTTCGCGCCGTAAGGAACCTAAAGATCGATGACCTCTGCGACTTCGTATTTTTGTATATGGGTTTAAAGAAATTAGATTCCGAAACCATTCGTTTATTTGAGTCGGATCATCGCGGCAATAAAATTCCTAAGTTCGAAGACTTAGAAAGCTTTGTTCGCGAGCATATAAAAATATTGCAACGCTCTTCATCGAAACATGAAGGCGCGAAAAAGGTTGTTAGTTCTGAACGCAAAATAGATGCCTCATCGAGGTCACTGAGGTCAACTCATACTTATGTTAATACCGCACCAGCACATGTACAATCACCTGTTTGCTCTTTGTGTAATACTCATCATTCGCAACTGTACAAGTGTCCTGGTTTCCTAAAATTGTCGCCTAGTGATCGTTATAAATTTGTTCGCGCTAATAATTTTTGTTTTAATTGTCTCGGTACTAAACACCGCGTTGTTTTATGTAATAGTAGAAACGGTTGTCGCAAATGTCAAGCGAGACACCACACTTTACTTCATTTTGAGAATAGTAATGCCGCATCCAATGTGAGCACAGTTAGCTCGTCGAGCGGTGACACACGGCAGCCTGCGCCGCAGCCGCAGCCCGCGCTCGCGCGCGCTCCGGCCCGCCCGGTGACCGCCGCGAATGACGTCACCTTGTGTTCGTTCTCCGCTAGTGCTGCACTCACTACTGTGTGTCTCGCGACCGCTCGCGTTGTTCTTGTTGATGCATTAGGTAAGCCGCGCATTGTTCGAGCGCTGTTAGATGGCGCTTCGCAAAGTAATTTTATTACTCAAGATTGTTGTCAACGTCTTGGTTTCAATGTTAATAAGCGTTCAGCCCGCTCAGTGGTGAAGGGTTTTGGAGGCTTACGGTCAGCTGTTCAGGGCACCGTTAAAACAAGGTTTAGATCTCGTTTTAATAATAATATTTGGTTTGACATGGATTCGCTCGTTATAGATAAAATAACTGAACAGTTGCCTACCGTCCCGGTTGACACGTCTTTATTAACGAAATTTAAAGACTTGCCTTTAGCAGATGAGACTTACGCTGTTCCTGGAGTCGTCGATATATTGATCGGCGCTTCGATTCTCCCGCACCTCCAGTTATCACGTAAGGTTCAAGGGGGACCGACGTACCCCGCTCCGCACGCACTGGAAACAGTTCTAGGTTTTGTTATAATTGGTTCCGCACCCGCTTCTATAGATAGTTTTAGTCACTCGACTGCTTCGTTCTGTTGCACCGTCGAGCCGCCACTGGAGTCTACCATCCGCAAGTTTTGGGAAATTGAAGAGGTCAATGTCCCACCTATCCTAAGCCCTGATGACAAGATGGCTGAGGAGATTTGTTGTCGCACGACTACTCGTGATGAGCGGGGTCGTTGTGTTGTCGCGCTCCCTTTCAAGGGAGATAGTTTTTCGCTCGGTGACTCCCGTGTATCCGCTGAAAAACGCTTTCTTTGTTTAGAACGAAAGATGCAGGCGTCTCCAAAGTTGAAGCGGGCCTGTGATGAGGTTGTTAACGAATATTTAGATAAAGGTTGCATCTCACCTGCGCCTGCGGACACTGGCGGGACCCAGCCTTCGTACATTGTCCCGCGCCACAGAGTTGTTGGAGAGGATAAGCTTACTACTAAACTCCGCGTAGTTTTGGATGGCAGTGCTAAGACTAGCACTTCCGTGTCGCTTAATGACATTTTGTATTGTGTTCAAAATCTTTAAGGTAATTTATTCGACATAATTGTAAATTTTCGCATTAATATTAGTAGAATTTTAGCTTTTAGGACTCAACAGTCGCTTTGTGTTGGGCCCACTCTTCGCCCCATCGTTGGGACACATTCGTCGCTAATAGAGTGGCAAAAATTCAATCTGAATTAGCGCCACATAATCTCTTTTATGTTGCTGGCACCGACAGCACAGCCGATTGTCTCTCTCGTGGATTGCTTCCTTCGCAAATTTTAGATCACCCGTTATGGTTTAGTGGACCGTCCTGGATTCATGCCGCGTTAGATAAGTGGCCAGTTAGTCAATACAATCCCACCACGGTTTCCGAACCACCCGAGGAGAAGAAGCACTCGCTTGTTGTGTCGGTCCCGCGTGAAGAGTCCCTTATTTGTTGTTGGCTAATCGCGTCTCGTCTTGGTCGAGACTGCTGCGTTGTGTTGTTTATGTAGGCCGATTTTTGAGAATTTTATCTACGCGCGGTCATATAGAGTTGACCGGTGATTTAAGTACGCAAAATATTTGCCCGCAATAGATGTTAATGACGATAGAATGCACCTTCTAACTCGTCACGCTCTTTTAGATAAATTAGTCCAATCGTTTGGAATCATTGGAGAACCGATTGTTTGCAATTACTGTAGGTACGGTGGTAGTCCTTATGACTGGGAATGCGCCTCCTTTGCATTGGCCTCTAGGAGTAGTAGAGGAAGTTTTCCCGATTCCCGCGGGATAACTCGTGTTGTACGGGTTAAAACCGCAACCGGATCGTATCTGCGCCCGGTTGTTCGCCTCTGCCCTCTGCCTAGCCAGCAGTAGGCACGAGTTCCAATCTAGGTTTATATTTTAGTTGTTATTTCCCAAACCTAGATTTAGATTAGACTTTAGATTTGTTCCGCATTTTCGTTTCGAAGGTAACCCTTCAAGCCGGGGGGAATGGTTGCGCCGATGTAGAATCTGTATTTTCTGACGCGGAAACACACTTCCTATACCCATCTCCCCTCCCGCACTTCCTCTAAGTGAAAGGTAGCAATAGTTTTCGCCCGCCAATTGATAATAGACAGTCCCGCTATGAACTAGCCAGCGTAAAGGCGGACCGCGCGCGCGTCTCTCAGAAATGAATAATATTTGTTGCATTTTAACCGCTTCATAGACCCTTACCGATCGGATTGTGCCTCTCGTGTGTCCCTCAAGTGATTTAGTGATGTGGGCGGCAGCTCCTGAGCAAGGAAGAGAAGATCCGTGTACCGGCTGCGATGAAAACACGTGGTGTCGTGAAGGTTAGTGCATCCTCTCCTAATTTCTCGGGTTGCATTCATTGCCTAGATCACATCCGCGGCAACCCGATCACCTGTCTTGTTTGTGTGTAAAGCGTCAATGGAACAGTTAACTTCATCCTCGCAAAATACAGTCCACTAGCTCACGTGGCCAATCGCGCCACCACATACATATAATCATGCCTTTATCCCAGGAGGGTTAAGCAGAGGTGAATTATCACCCACATTTCACCAATAATTGTATTCGGTCCCACGGAATAGGGGGTGAGCCTATTGCCGTATTTCGGGCACTATTGTTGACTCGAGACATGTATCTGAGGCTGAGTCTGGGCTGTATATATCTGTCCGATGTTAAACAGCCCAATCCCTTAGTCGCCTTGTACGACACCGCATGGGAAGAGATGGGGTGGTCCAAGTTCTACTCTGCCGGGAACCACGCGGCTCATAGGTAGATATGACTTGTCAAAAATAAATTACACAATCTAATAGTACCATTATATATTCTGTGCTAATGCGAGCCACTCAATAGCAAAACAAACCAGTCAAGTGTGAGTCGGATCCGCGCACCGAGGGTTCCGTAACTTAAGCTACAGAATCCGTAATATACATATTCTCAATACCTACGTTGACTTAGGAAGTTGGATTTTTGCACAGTTTCAAGATGTTATAGACTTGAGTATGTGGTATAAATTTTAGCTCGATATCTCCACGCAGTTGTGAGAAAAAGGCCTTGACAGACAAACAAACGGACGGATAACGAAAGTTCTTTTTTTTCCTTTTGAAGTACGGGACCCTAAAAATAGTATATTCAAACTGGTTATGGAAAGCCAAAACCCTGTAAATATCAGAACACATTTACGCACTGCCATAGAATATAATCCTATTGAATTCTCACGTTCAAGTAAGCCGATTATTCGTAATAGATCGGCACCACTTTTGCGCCGTTTGCCCCTAAATTATTCAATACCCCATACTTTACCAGCATAAAAATACATCACATAACACCATTATCTCGACTGTAGAAAGGTGATTTTTGCCTGAGTCAAGTGTAAAGTTATTTAAGTTATGTAATACACTGAACAATGATATTGATACGAAATGACGGATTTTTCCAAAATATGACGCATTTGACGTTTGTTTGAGAAGTGACATCTGTCAGTTTTGGTGAAGAAAAAAAAAATGTATTTGGGTATAATTTGCTATAAGTAATTGGAATTTTGACGAGTGTTGTAATTGATACATAGGTTACACTAAAAGTTTCCGGAACTAGGCACTTACATAAACAATATTTAAAAATTTAGTACAACATTTGAAAATAGAACTCTTTGGCTGTAGAATACAGTTTGTTTCATCTGACTGTCTTTTGTTTTTACCTTGTGGGGCCATTTAAAAAATTGTGTGTCTGCATCAACATGGATTTAACTCGGGAAAATTTTCGTAGTATGATTTTCTACGATTTTAAGTGTAATTTGACGGCTCAACAGAGCATCGCTCGGCTTGAAACAGCTTTTGGCGATGAAGCTCCATGCAAGACGACTGTTTATAGCTGGTTTGCAGAATTTAAGCGTGGTCGTATCAATCTCAGTGACGAATCTCGCGATGGTCGGCCGTCCACCGCTGTGACCAACAAAAACATCGATGCTGTGCGCCGTATGATTGAAACAGACAGGCATGTGACCTACCATGAAATTCGCGCATCCTTAGAAATAGGCATGAGTCAAATACAATCAATCCTACACAAACATTTGGGTGTGAGAAAGCTGTGCTCGCGGTGGATCCCACATAACTTGACCTAGGATCAAAAAACGGACCGCGTCACTTGGTGCAGTGCCATGCTTACCAGATTCAACGAAGGTGCGTCAAATTTGGTGTGGGACATAGTAACAGGTGACGAAACATGGATTTATTGCTACGATCCCAAAACAAAGCAGCAATCGAGCGTATGGGTCTTTCAAGATGAGCCGAAACCAACCAAAGTGACGCGCGTGAAAAGTGCATCTAAGCGGATGATTGCTTCTTTTTTTAATAAAACTGGACACGTGGCTACTGTTGCTTTAGAAAATCGTCGTACTGTGAATAGTGACTGGTACACGACCATTTGTTTGCCGGAAGTTATTGACGAACTCCGTAAAAATAACCGTAAACGCCGTATCATCCTGCACCACGACAATGCTAGTTCTCACACGGCTAGACAGACAAACGACTTTTTGAAGGCGAAAAATGTAGAACTCATGAGTCCTCCTGCATACAGTCCCGACCTGGCACCTTGTGACTTTTATCTGTTCCCAAAAATTAAGAACCAATTACGCGGCCAACGATTTTCATCACCAGAAGAGGCTGTCGAGGAGTATAAAAAACACGTTTCAGAGGTCACCACAGAGGAGTGGCACAAAAGTTTTCAAAACTGGTTTGATCGAATGAAAAAGTGCATAGACGCCAAGGGAGATTATTTAGAAAAACAATAAATTAATTTTGTACCTTTAATAGTATTTTTTCATATTCATTCCGGAAACTTATAGTGCGCCCCACGTATAACGATTCTATATTTTTTTTGGTATTATGACACAAATATCTAACTTTTCGTAAAATTTGCTCGATGTCAGCATGGATAGCTTACCGGATTAAGTGATCACCTTGCCATTGCAACGGTTGTTATCGATTCGATTCCTCAATGAGATAACGATTTGTTATTTATAGATTTACTAAGTATATTATGCTATTTTTTATTTCAGGTTTAGGGTGCTGTGGGATCTTTAGTGCACTTGACGTATTTTTTCTTTTTTTTATATCACTTAGGTGGCAGACAAGCGCACGGCCCACCTGAAGGAAAGTGGTTACCGTGGTCTATGGACGTGTGTAACACCAGAGACGCCACACTCGCGCTGCCGACCCTGAAAGCACAGAGTTTCTGTGCCGTCAGTGTAGAGGACAAAGCAGGACAAGCCTTTAGTCATCCCACTGACAGCACAAATTCTCCAGTGAGCTTTGGCTACCCTACTCATCCCTGGGTTAGCACGTTAGTACTCGATGTATCTAAAGGATGGAAGAATAGCCATAACGATTCAGCCTCTCAGCAGTTAGTCATGAGAAAACATAGGGATAAAAATTGGTCCCTAGGAGTACACGCACAATTCTTGTAACATTCATAAGCTTCACCGCAGTCAGTTAAGTATGACCTATTTATCAAAGCTTAAAGCAAACGAAACCAAAAAGGTTGCAGAATGTCGATCTTGCAGATTTCGAGTCGCAGTATATCGGATTCTCGGAGCTTATAAAGGCGCATTAAAATAAAAGAAAACGTCCATTGTGTCGTCCGAGTGAGGGAGTAGCTGCTGAGCTGCTTATCAACGTAAATTATGTCCAGATTAACGCAATAAAAACATATTAAATGTATATATTTGTTTACTGTCCAGTGTGTTGCATCGAGCGCCAAACAGGGCCGGTTTACATGACGCCAAGATGGACGTCTGATTTGAATTTTGCACTTGATATAAAAACGGTAGTATGAATTGTCATAGAACTTTTTTCTATACCACTTAGGCGGCAGAGAAGCCATCCATCCGTCCATCTAATGGAAAGTGGTAAAATTTTGGAAGGCCTATGAAAATTATAAACACTATAACTTAATTTATTTTATAACTGAGTTGTTAACACTATTTAATAAATCACAAACAATAATGCAATGTTTTAAATTAACAATTTCTTTTTGCAAAACAATATTTAGCTAGGAGTAAAATAAAACTACCTTCATCTAAAATAAAAAATGACGCTTGCGCCTACAATATAGTGGAACAGCGACGTGAGCTTCTCCACCCTGCGCCACCCAACTCAGTCAGGTGGAAATATAATGTAGTGATGGGACAGACGATATGTTTTGTATTTGTCGATGTGTTGCAAATCTGAAACTGTTTTACATATGTTATATAAGTATTAGGTTTGTTTATGGTATAACATTTAAATGTTAATTTATAAATAAATTCTTTTAGAGGGGATTTTAAATAAGAATGAAGCTTTTTAAATTTGTTTTAAAAGTTGTGTTATAAGCTATTTTAAGGTCATTGTTTTGGATAGTCTGTAGAAGTTCATAATTCGTTAGGCATGTGCTACTCCATATAGGACAGGCGTAGGTTTGACATGGTCTCACTAGTGTAGTGTATAAACTTGGTGGAAGGGCATATTTTACTTTATCTTATTTTACTTTTTTTAAAATAGGACCCATTGAGCCAAGTGCCTGAGCACCTTTTATGCGTACATTCACCACGTGTTTAGTCTAGTTTATCTTATTATTTAATGTAACACCTAGGTAACGAACTGAATGACTCCAGGGTATTAAGTGGTCATTGATTTTAAGTTCACGCTTCCGGCTTCCGGTATCGTTTAATTACGATGCCCTCAGTTTTGGAACCATTTATTTTTAATTTCCAATTAGTAAACGATCTACTATAAGGTCGATATCCTTGGAAGAAGTATAAGATGCAGTATCGTCTGCAAAACATTTGTTCAAGGTTTGGTTTGGGTTCAAGGTTGTATCGGCATATCATTCACGTAAAGGAGAAATAGATGAGGGCCTTGAATAAAACCCTGAGGTATTCCAGCAGGTATTGGCAATAAAGAAAAAGCTGTTTCTCCAACGTGCACTGAAAATCACCGATTCTCTAAATAAGATTGAATGACCTTAACAAGATTTAATGGGATACCGAGATTTCCAAGTTATTGCAAAAGCCCTTTGTGCCACACAATATCAAACACCTTTTCGATATCTAATAGGAACATTTTGGTAGATTCACCCAGGCTTAAATGATGTGAAATATATCCAGATACTCGCGTCAACTGATGGACAGTTGAATGTGATATACGAAATCCAAATTAATAGTCTCTCAATTACGTCGTTACTTCTTCAGTTCAGAGTTAGACAACTATTGGCATGGAAAGCGCGAGCAAACTCTTCAATTTGCTCGTTTGGTAAAGATGGAGAAGTACCATCACCTCGTTTTAAGAGAGGAATGACAGATGTTTTAGGTTTTAGCGACCTGGTAAGTCGCTATAGATCAGTATTGGAATTGTCAACCTTAGACCTTTTTGATGCCTAAAGTTGCAGTCTCCCTCTTTTTCTCTATTTCATTTTTGTATATTATATTGTATAGTTAACATAGTTTTGTATAAATTTATAAGTAATTGCTTATATTTTTCTGTACATTTTAATAGAATATGTTAATTCGGAACCTATTAGGTACTAATAAATGTTACTTAATGTCGAAAGAAAAAGAAAAGTATAGTTGTAAAATGTAAAGTTGCCGTGTCTGTAGATACTATTGGGATATGTAGATACTATGAGTGTTGCGATAACTACTTTGTGACATTATCGATACTAAACACATTTAAAAAAAAATCTGGTCGCAAAAATTCGTTTATTTGCAGATCTGGAGACATGCCCAAAAACACGGTAACCAACATACACGCGGTAGGGGGAAGCGAATATCAGCGAGTAATCGTTATACAGTAATCAGTATACATTGGCATTATGTAGGTAGGTATATAAAAAACGTTGCAGCGACGTGCGGTCCGCATTATTAGGAATCTTGAGGTCACGAACACCTTTGCAGATGCGTAGAAATGTTACGTGCTTGGCAGTTTTTTACCGTCTGTACCATGATGAATGTTCTAATGAACTCTTACAATTAGTCCCACCAGCTCCTTTCCCATACAGGGCAACACGTGCAGGGTTTACATGTCACCCGCACACGGTGCAGAATATCCGATCAAGAACGAAGCGGTTCGGAAACTTTTCCCTATGTCGCACCATTGATGCCTGGAATTCATTACCAGCTCACGTGGTTCCTTCTTTCTTACAGTACCGGATTCTTTAAGCGGGGCATGACAAAGTATATGATGAGGCCGTCAAGCTGAGTGTCATCATTGTAACATGGTGATCCTCTTTTCTGAGACTTTGCCTTCAGCTTACTATCAGGCGTGTGTGCGTCTAGTTAACGTGTCCTATATAAAAAACTAGTGGCGCAGGAAAATTCCATGTTTCAGGGAATACCAAAAACCATTAGGGTTCCGTACCTTCAAAGGGAAAAACGGAACCTTTATAGAATCATTTCGTTGTCCGTCTGTCTGTCTGTTAAGATCTTTTTCTCAGGAATGCGTGGGTATTATGTTGAAGTTCATACCACATACTCAGTTCTATAACATCTTGAAAAATCGAACTTCTAAGTCACCGCATTCAAAATACATTACGGTGTGTTGGTTAAGTTACGGAACCCTCGGTGCGCGAGTCTGACTCTCACTTGACCGGCTTTTTTAGATTCTTACATACAAAACATTCATACATTTAATTACGCCTTTATCCCCGGAGGGTTAAGCAGAGGTGAATTAACACCCACATTTCACCAATCGTTGAATTCGGTCCCACGTAATAGGGGGTTAGCCTATTGCCGTCTTCCGGGCACTATTGTTAACTCAAGTCATGCATCTAAGGCTGAGTCTGGGCTGTATATACCTATCTGTCTGATTTTGAACACCCCTATCCCTTAGTTGCCTTGTACGATACCGCATGGGAAGAGATGGGGTGGTCCAAATTCTACTCTGCCGGGAACCACGCGGCTTCTTTCTTCTCTTCTTTCTTACCACTCAAAAATATTCCTAGCAGCGATATATTATATCTCCAGCAGTCTTGGCTCTATGTTGATGTTTCAACCACTCATTAGATAATAGAATTATGTACAGATATAAATAAAAATATTGTAAAATTTTATGTAGCAGGTCATATGACGGCGAGTTAATGATAAACTATTTGATGTTAATAACAACATTGTTATGGCTGTCTGTAGCATGATATGGGTATGTTATATAAAAAAATATTTGTCTTGATCAAATATTACGCTAATTATATTGTTTCGCGCGTCTGTTATTGAACTAATTAAAGCACCTGTGTTCACAATAAATAGTCTACGTACTGGCAACGTGTGCTTAGTTGTTTCACAATGTTATGCTATTGAATTATTACCTTGAACCGTATTTTGCTTTCAAACATAGCATTGCCCAAATGAAGGTATTCGAGAAGGTTTAAAAGGTATATCTATTCCTAAGTAGGAATTCCGCAAAAGATTTTCATGGAATACGGAAAAGGGATCAAAATACACATGAAATCCCGCCTGAAGAGACTAAGTTTAAATTCCCTTGGGTTCTGTACATCACTACATTGTATACCATATCCTTGAAGTATCTGTCACCTGCCCTTACCAAATCCTACCAAGAATATTGAAACTACTGCAAGTAGTTAGATTACGTAGTCGGATTTTTTCGGGCTTCGGCTACTTGTAACGAATTCCATAGACAGATAGATAGATAGATAATTCTTTATTGTACACCAACAGATTTACAGTAGGACAAGTAGGTAGCATGTATACAGTTCAATGTGCAATGGGCGGCCTTATCGCTGAAGCGATTTCTTCCAGGCAACTATAAACCTTAAAACATACTCGTTTAGTAGTCGATGACTCAACGTGCTCTCCGAGGCACCTTTCATTGTTTCCTATATGCCTAGCCTAATAAGGCCTAATGGGATCCTTATAACCCAATTCCTGCTAACTGCCCAATAAGTCACATGGTGCGTGACGAACTAGATCAAGGTAAGTTTGTTTCACCGGCTTCACCACTGCACCTGTGTCATGTAAACCCCTCCTAACTAAACCTCAAAGGTTATTATAATTCCTGCGCATGCGTCCACTGGCTACTTACTTATATCAGCTTAATTTCACATAAGCACAGTATAATACACAGGGCGTATGATCTACCGATTAAATTATACTATAATAGCCATGCTTGTCTGATTATAACAAGGCATTGTCCAAGTTTATGATGTAGGGATGAACCTGGGACTTTATTGTACCTACTACTTGAGTACATGGTTCGCCTCTCAATGTTGGTTAAATTTTTTCCTCGATTGTTTAATCCAGTCAAAATAGAAGAAGTAAACCACGAGCGTGATGCACTATTTTTTTAAATTTGTTTTACCACTTAGGTGGCAGACAAACACACGGCCCACCTGATAGGATGTGTCTGTAATGGTGACCCTCTTTCCTGTGATTTTGCCTTTAGCTTTCATCAGGCAAGGTGAAGTCAAATTGGCGTGTTCTAGATAAAAGACGTGGTTACTGTGGCCTATGGACGTATGCAACACCGAGGCGTTACACTTGCGTTGCCGACCCTGCACTTGAAAGTAACTAATTCAAGCCTCAAATCTTCCTATACAATAATGTTAACGGGAATTAAAGCGATCATGGTATAGGTACAAACAAACCTTTGGTTTGCCTGACGTTTCGACCTGGTTACACCGGCCGTGGTCACAGGCTAACTGGTTCAACGGTGTACTCCCGCCGTCTTTGAGTTCGTGATGTAGAAGGTTCTTCGTCTACTATTCTCGATATTTTTTATATTACTTTAATTTTATATTATTATTCAATCAATAGTGATGATTAAGCTTGCCACTACCCTATCTCATCCAAAAGGTACGTAAAAGGTGACTAATGGAAAAATACGCAGACGATTGAAGACGAGAGAAGTAAAACTCGAAATGAATCCCAGTAGCAACCCGTCTGGCCAGAGTGGAAACAGTAGGCCTAAGCATCCTAACATTGGGAGAGGCCTATTTCCAGCAATGAACTGCGACAGGATTGGCCTGTCGCTGTCGAAACATATTCTTTGTCCTACTATTTCTGTTTTTAATAACAGTATATTTTCATTGAATGAAAATTGTACTGAAAAACATTGTTTGAAAATAAAATGTGTTGCGTCTTCAAACGTCATGCTTTCTGTATTGTGTCCTTGAGCTAAAAGGACGAACAACATTACACTGTTATACGGTTTACAATATAATTAAAGCATACATATTAGCAAACAGTACAGTATTTTTCATTTCTGCTTTAGTATTGAGTGCACCAGTGAAGAGAAAGAAGTAATTAACACATTTAGGTGCATGAAAATTATGATGTTAAAAATTATATTGGTTTGCCTGGTAAGTGTTTAATTTAACTAACAGCTAGCCTATGTGAAAGCTTATGAACATATTCCTTTGCCACATCATTAAGACCTGGAATTCCTTACCAGTTCACGTGTTAAGTTCTTCCTAGTGTCCCGGGTCCTTTAAGCGGCGCGTGGAAAAGCATTTGACGAGGCTGCCAAACTGAGTGCCACCATTGTAACTTACTATGCGTGTCTAATGGTGACCCTATTAGGTATATTGTGTATT
Source organism: Eilema griseolum (assembly GCA_963662185.1). NCBI lineage: Eukaryota > Metazoa > Arthropoda > Insecta > Lepidoptera > Erebidae > Eilema > Eilema griseolum. Next base: position 682,512 of record OY759250.1, on the reverse strand, counting down.
AAGCTTACCACTAGGCGAGGTGAAGTCAAATTGGCGTATCCTAAATATATTTAAAAAAATTGGATGTTTGTTACTCAATCATGCTCAAATTGTTGAACAAATCTTTTTTATCGTTTTATCATTACTTTTTATCCTTGGAATAAGTCCATATGTTGCGGGAGCAAGTGGGATTCCAAGGCGTGGACGGGATTCTCGGGTAACAACTGGTAGGTACCTATATAATAAAATAAGGGCATAAGATTACGAAATTAAAATACTTATACCAACAAAGTCAAAGTCAAATTTTGATATGCCTTACGTTTTGTTTGTATCGAGATTTCTAGATCCACTAGATACTAGTTTATTGGCAGGTGCACCAGCAACCAGATGAGGCTGGCTTGTATCCCGTAGCTCCTGTAACAACTTCGTATACTTACTCCTGTGTCAGTTTAGTTCTACTTTGTCAAAATCCAGTTTTGATAATGGAATCTAGAAGGAATTCAACTGGAGCCTTCCAAATCTAGGCATTTAGAAAGTATTTAGTGAGGTGCATCAAGATTCTGATATAACTTTATACACTCTGAAGTGGAACTGTTAAAAAAGACAAAAGGTTACGAAGGAGAAGACCATTACATTGCCGAAGTGAACCCACTCCTCTGACAAGCAATTTAACTTAACTGGTGGGGTTAGGGGAATACTAGTAATATGGGTCACTAATATTATTTATAAAGAAAACAGTTAAGTTAAGTTAAGGATTAATTGAGTAGGTATACAGGATTTTCAAAGCTGTTTTTTCTACCAGTCACTCTAGCGTCACGAGTTGAGGAACTCTGTGGTCCCCACACCCAAAGAGGGCCAGATGACAGAGATGGCCCTAGGTCGGCCGGGGTGCGGGGAATATGCCTGTCAACCTCAATGGCAACCAACAACGACCCACAGGCGTGCGTTTTAGTCGGTTCGAGTCCGACACAACCTCTCCCACCTGCTCCGGCGGGGGGCATCTGTGGGGATTTTTCGCTCGTAAAAAAGGTTGCTTTTCGTTTAGTACTAAGTATTTTTATTTATTTTCAGATATTACACATCATTGCAATAAACTGCGAACCTTGTTTCGGAGACATAGGCTGGTACTCCGGACACCATCGCCGCCATCACTTCGACCGGCCTCGTCGGCACCACCGACACCACCATAAACACCATAAACACCATGACTCCGACGTCTATGTCTTCAAACTGTCAAAGAAAGACATATCTGACAGTTCTGACAGCGAGGATTCGTCTGATAGTGATGAAACTACCACTACCACCACCACGACTACGACGACTACTCCAGCGCCCCCCACCACCACAAGTTCAACCACCACCACAACTACTACTACGACCACCCCGGCACCCCCTACGGCATAAAATAATAATTTCAAATACAGTATATACATTTAATCACGCCTTTATCCCCGGAGGGTTAGGCAGAGGTGAATTAACACCCATGTTTCATCCTCGGCAGAGAAGAATTTGGACCACCCCATCTCTTGATCTCTTCCCATGGGGTGTCATACAAGACGACAAACGGATAGGACTCTTTAACATCAGATAGATTTACAGTCCAGACTCAGCCTCAGATAAATGGCTTGAGTCTACAATAGTGCCCGGAAGACAGCAATAGGCTCACCTCCGTTATTACGTGGGACCGAATTCAATGATTGATGAAATGTGGTTGTAAATTCAACCTCTGCCTAACATTACATCACACATTACAAATATAGAATAAAATAATTTAATTAAATAAACAGAGTCGTCAGCACGAGTTTGACTCTCCTGGTGGTGCACACGTCCATAGGTCACGGTAACCACTTTCCATCAGGTGTCACGGGCCATGTGCTTGTTTGCCACCTGAGTTGTATAAAAAAAAGCAATTCTAATCGCACTAAAAGTATGATGTTTTCAGAGGCATGCGATTCAGCGCACCAATTTTGTTATTTTAAAATTTTAAGTTCCCTATTTTTATTTCATTATAATTTTTTTTCAATATAATTTTATTTAACTTTAATTTTATTTCATTATAATTTCATATATTTTAATTTTATATATAGGTAGTAAGTCTATTTGCTTTTAGTTGAATTTAAATTTTATTATCATTGATTTTATCTTAAATTATTAAATTTCAATTATTTATAGATTTAAGACAAAAATGTATTGCGGGCAACATAATCACTTTCCATCAGGTGGACCATGTGCTTGTCTGCCACCTAAGTGGTATTAAAAAACATCGGAAATATGTGAGTTTTATTTATTTGAAATAACCCTAATGTCAAAAAAGGCCGAAGGCAACCTCACCTGCATATTGGTGCTACCTGCTAAACAACAGATGAAGCTCTGGTGCCGGTTCTCGTCGAGGGGTTGGGAGATCAGATGGCAGTTGCTTCCAGAAAAGCTGATGTAACAACTAAAACAATAAATGAACCTCTCCGGTTCCAAAGTGAAAATTTTAAACGTTACTGTGATGATAATGTACAAATATTTAAAAAAGGCTTCTAAAATTTCTAAAATTCTCAGCCTATGCAACCCTCTGCAGGACATAATATACAATTTAAAATCATAAAGAAGTACGTACTTATGATTTTCACAGTAATTAATTACGTAGTACCAAAATGCTGAATAGACGATCAACATAATATTGAATGAAATTATAAAGCATTTAGTATGATAACTATTCAAATACAATTGAGATATATATGGACGGATATACATATATGTACATACAGCCACATTAACACCCACATTTCACCAATCGGGCAAACGTAATAGGGGGCGCTCTAAAAAGTATTATACAAGAAAATATCAAGATAACTGTTGGATTAAGTGCCACTTTTCCCTCCAATGTATTGTTTTGTTACACTAAGTGGCATACGAGCATGGCTATCCTTGATATTTTCTTGTTTAATACTATTTAGAGCGTGATTTTCAGAAGTCGGGTTTTAGTTTTAAACTTATGTACAGTTATGTACGTAGCGTCAGGCTAACCAAAGGTATGTTAGCCTTTTTTTTTTTTTTTTACGTGCGCAAAATCCCCACGGATACCTCCCCACCGGAGCCGGCGAAGGAGGTTATGTCGGACTCGAACCGACTAAAACGCACGCCGCCTGTGGGTCGCTTTGGTTGCCGAAGGTGAGGTTGACAGGCATATCCCTCGCACCCCGGCCGACCCAGGGCCATCTCTCACGATCTGGCCTTCTTCTCGGGTGTGGGGACTACAGAGTCCCCAACTCGTCCCCGGAAACGGGGAGGCGCGCCACCGCCGCGGCCTGCTTCTGCCAGGGTGACAGGCGGCTCCACCTGTCACCCCCAGGCCGGCGCTCATGGGGGGCGGAGGTCGTTCATCGACCTAAGGTATGTTAGCCTGACGTTTCGACCAGGTTTCACCAGCCGTGGTCACAGGCTGACTGGCTCAACGTTGCACGGTTTTAAACTTACATTTTTATTTATACTTTTCGGTGCAAGTAATAGATATAATGTATACATATTTGAAATGTGCTAATTGAGCTCTTTCAGTTGATACCAAACACGACATATTTATCTCTAATTAATTTTTTAACACAGTACTTTATGACCGCTAGAGGGCGCCACGATAGATTCTTTGTCACATTATAAATCTTTTAACCAGCGGACGACTAAGACGCTTCCAACGATACTTCATCTATACAGTTCTAATTAGTGGTTGAGTAGCTATGAGCGAACAGATCAACCTAAATACATACATTCATACATACATTCATACATACATTCATACATACATTCATACATACATTCATACATACATTCATACATACATTCATACATACATTCATACATACATTCATACATACATACATAGCCTGTCATAACCATAATCCTCCTTTTGTTTCGCTGTAGTCAGGTAAACAGAAATAATAACAAATACATCGCGATAAAAAATTAATGAAATTACATTTGAACAAAAATGCACGGTAGTATTATCAAGCCCTTTCTGGTAACAAAAATAACATGCTCACAATGGCCGGTGTTAAATTCCTGTTGTTAAAAGCAAGCATCTGTCATCCTACGCCTAGATGCAAGACAAACACACACTGTGGCACATATTTAGTATCTAAGATCTTTTGCGTAAGCGTTATTTTTAAAGAAAACATCCACCTTGTACAAGTTTGTTACCCCTTGTTTTCACGACGAAACAAGTTGTAAACCTGTTTATACAAAACTAGTTAAAGACTTGTAGAAGACTAGTCAAAACCATATACTTGTTTTATACATGTATTTCAGATAATTTTTCGTTCAGATAGTATGTATAGCCAACAAGTTGTAAACAAGTATAAAATACATTTGCGTTCACGCTGAAGCCTGTGACATATTGTAACTTGTCAAATACATGTTTTATACTTAGGTGAAAACGAGGGGTTAGGATTAAGAACAACCGTCTTTGAATTAGACAAAATATACCTAGTAGTTCTTTTTTATACAATTTAGGTGGCAAACATGCGCACGGCCCACCTGATGAAAAAAGTTACCGTGGCCTATAGACGTATGCAACACCAGAGGAGTCACGTTAGTGCTATCGACCCTCTGAGAACAGAGTTTCTGTGCCATTAGTGCATAAGACAAAGCAAGAATAGCTATTGGTCTTCCCACTGACAGCACAATAATAATCTCCAGTGAGCTCTGTCTATACTAATCACCACCGGGTGGTTATAGTGGCTAGGGCGGAGGTACTTCTCCAATCGGACTGCACAATTGGAACGGGAATAACTTCGTGTCGTGTCCTACGAGAACAAATAAGATCAGGTACTTTTTTGCAAAAGCAGAATCTCCTTTTGTGCATAAACAGTTAATATAATAATTTATTTCTATAGTTCAATAGTATATGTTACATAGTTTCATAATCTATTGCTATCTTCTACACTTATTGCATACTTTATACATAAACTCTATAATATTTGTCAAATCAATCTTACGCTATAGTTATTAAGCTGTGCTACATAGATTGTGCCTGAACTAGGTAATCCTGTTTTTCAGGCATGTAGTGCTATTTTTACATTTTAAATAAACAAATAAATAATTTATATTTATAAAAGTAACTTCAAAGTGAATTGGTAATTAAATCTAAACTTAGGTGTCTTAGTTACTAAACTACTTAACAATATTCATTTCACCACCGTTATCAACTTCTCTGTCTCATCGTGCGTCAATTTTTGTAGGAAATTCTTTAGGACATTCTTACTCTGGTTGAAGTTCAGAGGATATATGTCTGCTATAGCTATTACTCTATTATACAGCAGTGGTCCCAGAAACATATAGAATTTGGGAAGTGGGTAGATAATATCACCGGCGACTAACCGACAACCTAAAAAAATTACACGGTGTTTGATAACACAACCTGGTACGGGTTGAACTAACTATGACAGTCAGATTGAAAGGATAGGCCAAAAGTGCCCGTAACGAGCGAACATTGTATGAAAATTATGAAATTAGAAGAGGCGAAAGATGTAAGACAGTGTGTAATGAGCGTTCACAGTAAAGTTGGCACAGTTATATGTGTGATATCATAGATACATATAGGATGATGATGAGAACCTAAAGAGATCATTAGGTAGTAACATAGTTATGTTAACAAAATTAACGAACCCTGTCTTCTAAACTAGGATATCCTGTCTTAGGAGACAGTTTTCGGCGAAATTATACAGTATAGGTATTTAAACTATCATGGTCACTCACATCAGTATCAAAATAATCGGCATGTTTCATTATTTTGAGTTTCCGATATTTCGGCGCTGTTGCAAGCACCATGATCACGGAGGAACTGGAGTAGTGGCGGTGAACAGAGAAAAAGTTTTTTTTTCGAGGAGTAATTATATCGATCTACCCTCTTTCATGTTCTTTTACTACGCGTATCTGCACTACCACTGGTTTCACTCTCACTTTTTCTCTGTTCACTGCCACTACTCTAGTTCCTCCGTGATCATGGTGCTTGCAACAGCGCCATAAAATATCGGAAACTCAAAACAATGAAACATGGCAAATATCTCGTTTATTTTGATATTGAAATTATACAGTATTCGTTTTCCAGTGAATAGCCAACGATTGCCCGATGTATGCAAAGATTATAATACAATCAGCATCAGATTGATCTGTAGGAAGTACTCCAAACGATCTTAGCAACTTCGTATTTCCCCCCCTCTGTGGACTGTTGTTCTGATATTTTGTAAGTGGAAAAAAATTGTGGTGAAACCTACGCAAAGATATTGTGATGTGATTATTTATAGATAACGTATAACTATCATATTTTACAGCACCAAGTTATCTGGTATAAGATGATTAAAACAAACTACGTCATTTATAAAAATGAACTATAATAGAACAATATCCGTACATACACAATATTGTTCTATTAATTGTTTTTACATCATTTTCAATCGGAGGTCACCCATATATTATTACATAAGAAACAAAAGAAATAGTTACTAATGAGAAAAGTGTTTCTTAAATAGTGTTAAACAAACATATTGTTGATAATTTATATATAAGTTGGTACACGGGAAATATTCCTTCAGTAAACACTTGTGTTTAGTGCAGTGTGGTCGCTTTGTTTCCTGTTATTATAAATATAAAATGTTTAAAATTATAGCCGCTTTTCTGGTGAGTTGTTTAATACGAGAAATAAAAATAAACTAGTTGTACCAAAACTTAGGCTTCACAAGGTTGGTGATTCATTTGTAGGCAGCTGCATAAAAATATTTAATAAAATTCCTCAGGACTTGATTACTATTCCAATAAATAAATTTAAAATAGAAGTGAAAAAAACTTTAATGAGTAAAGGTTACTATAAAGTGGATGAGTACCTTAATGATGTTAATGCGTGGTCAACATAAGTCTCTTGCTTGCTCGCACAAAATAAATTGTAAACCAAAACAAATTTAAAAAAGAAAAATAATCTAGTTCTAATGTAGTTCGCTGAGTTTCTTGCTGGTATCTTCTCAGTAGAACTAATCTACCGAACCAGCGAAAGAATCATTTTCCAATGGTTTATTTTAACATTATTTAATATTTTTATATTATTTCTAGACATACATAATTGTAAAATTTTGACGTTCATATGTGCTCTTTATGTGCCTAAACTGAATAAATGAAATTGATTCTTTGATAGATTCTTTGAATAATCTTCATTATCACTGCAGTGTTAGACCTGATTCCATTCAAAAGTGGTTCATTGGAGCTTGGAACGCGCTTACCTATTGTTTATATTGAACTTTTCGGGTGTGATTGACATATCTAACTCTTCAGCTCCGAGAGGAAAGCCTGCGCTAGACTCGTTCGTCATTCAGCAGGGATTCTGCCATAAACATTGCAAAAATGGCGTTCAATTTTAAACTTTATTTTCATTATTTTATAGTCTAAAATTAGATGAAATGAGTTCCATCACACTTTTTCATTCGCTCTGCAAAAAGCTTTTTCATTTTGGCCTTTTCACGCATTTCCTTAAAGTTTAAAATTAAATTATTTTTAGCAGCGTCCGTGGAATGGCAGTGGTTTGCTTAGTCAGAATTGAGGACCGGTTCGCAAGTGATGTAGACTTGGGCTCCAATGTACATGAATTGTAACATAACATAAACTCACGCCTATATCCCTGAAGGAGTAGGCAGAGGTGCTAGCACCCATATTTCGCCAGTTTATGTTTGGGTCCCAATGTAATAGGTGGCGAACACTTATAGTAATTATACAGGCACTTATAAACCTGCGATAAATACACACATAACTTTGAAAAGCATCGAAAAGTCATTGGTGTGTGCCATGGTAAAACCTGGGATCGAACCCGAGACCTCGTCTCAGCAGTCCATTACCCATACCACTAGGCTACCGCGGCTTCTTAACTTAAATTGTATATTAATGTAAAACTCAGTCAATCGAGCAGTTTGTCTAATTGCGTTAGAATTTTGTAAACTGATTGTTTGCACCTTCGCGTAAGTTATGAACATATCCACACTATTTAAGTATATAAAACATTTTCGAGCGAAGACAAGGTTAGCTACTAGTAGTACATATTAATAATATTAATTTATTTGACTTATAAACGTTTCTCCTCTCATTAAAAAATATACAGTTAATCTAAATATCTTCAATGCAAAGTAGGGCATACCATTTTACCTGACCCAGGAATCTGAATGGATAAAAGGCTACTGAGTGATTTTCTGTTACAAATTAATTATGGAAGTCTTGAAAAATACAAAAAAAGACGGAAAGCTTTTTTAAAAGTGTATTACAATAGGCCTTAATTTGTCTTCTTCATTTTAAGAAATTTGCTACATCTTCAATCATTATTATTTGCAGGTACTATACGTGAACGTAAACTGGGGACACCATCACGACAGATTTAGACACCACCACGAAACATACGAGCTTTGCAGACACGACGTAAACCGAGACTACAACCGGCGGTACCAACCCGTCAACCGATACGACAGTCCGACATATCACCATAGAAAAAACCATAACAAAACTAAATCAATAAGGAAGCGACCATCTTACTATCTTTTTAACCATAAACAATCATATCACGGAAAAAATAAATTACATTTTCCAACGAAGCAAACAGCGACCATCAAGAAAATGATAAAACTAAAATCGACTACAGTAAAACCGACCACAGTAAACCCGACCACAGTAAAACCGACTACACAAGGAAGTAGTATATAATTGACATATACAGAGAAATCGGTGCCAGGAAAAAATACACACTGATAACAAATACAACCTTCATTCGTTTCTAAAGACAAGCAGACACAGCTCTAAATAAACTGTTCAAAGTCTACGCGAAAACCATAAAACCACTTTTTAACGCTGCCCCCTCGTGTACCCCGCGACCATACTGAAAAGTATCCGAAACTTCGGGCTAACTGTAAATATTACATTTTTTTTACCATACGAAACATCTTCACCGATAAACCCTCATCTGAGGGTCATAGATAGTCGGAGGTGAAGTTGTTGAAGGCATGTCCCTCGCATCCCGGCCGACCCAAGGTTAGATTCGAGGTGGCCCTCTTTGGGTATGGAGACCACGGAGTCTCCATCTAGTTCCCGGGAATGGGGTGGCATACACCGCGCCCCGCCGCGCCGCCTTGGCCTGCTTCTGCTAGGGTGACAGGCGGCTCTACCCGTCACCCCCAGGTCCGCGCTCAAAGTAAATTTAAAAGGCTGGTAAGAAAATTTCTTCTGAATAATATGTTATCAATATACTAGTAAATAAACCATTTGTATAGCAGACACTCAAATGAGTTCACAGATAAACTGTTTAAAACAGTTTTATGAACCAAGAGTAGTCGCAATTGTTATAAATTGAAAATGTATGATAAAGAAATGAATAAAAATAATTGGTGACGGAGGTCATCCTGTGACCTCCGACGCCCGATGTAAATAAAACCAATTAAATCGCGATAAAATCCGTTAAAAAGTGGTTTTATTTTAATTCAATGTAATCTTTAATACAAACGTTGTTTATAATTACTTTTTTATATTTTACACACACAATTCCCCTACAATTGTAAAGACCTGTTACCAAATAAGTCCCTATTAAGCGACAATGACATTGCCAACGTATGTATGTGCACTAGTATCTACCAAAGCTATGTAAACCAAAGTAAAAATTGATTACTTTTAAGTATGTTTTGTTTGGTGAATATTCCACATTCGAACTAATCCCGATGATATTCAAAACTCGAAATCTGTTCTTTATCTCGAAGTAAATTTTTTGTATATGTATAGGACATACACAAAATAAACTTCACCTTGCCTGACTGCCAGTGGAAGGTTAAGTTTCAGGAAAGGAGGAAGCAATACAAACGCCAAGTATGTTACAATGGGGGCCCTCAGATTGTCGGCCTCTGTTGAAGGACCGATGGCCGTTGAAGCAAACGAAGCCTAGAGTGGAGACCGCGAAAGAGCAAACGGAATGAGGGACGTCAGGTGGACTGACGACCTGAAAAATGTGACTGGGACAGACTGGGTGCGGAAAGCGGAGGGACGGGAGCAATAGTGCATATTGGGAGAAGCCTATGTCCAGCAGTGGACCATGATAAGTTAACTGATAGATATCTGGGCCCCGAGTCTTTTGGTGAAATGCTATTTTTTTTTCTTGAACTAATGTTTTTTTTATATAACAATAAATATTTTGCAAATTATATTTGTCTTTCTCTAAATTGTTTATTGTATTGGCTAATGCATTACTATATATAGTAATTATTTTTTTATACTTCTTAAAACACTGGTTAATATATAAAATGGTAAAATTTACTTAAATATTCCACAACATTCTACATCCCCTTGGTAAGCATAGCTTAACTAGCTTCAGTTATAAAATCAAGAATGCGGATAAACATACTAAGATTCTTTTTTTTTTGTAAATACATACATATCATACATAGAAACACCCAGACCAATGAAAATATACATATTCATGTATACAAATATTTGCACTGAGCAGGAATCGAAACCGCACCTCCTGCGTAGCCGTACCGCTACGCTACAGAGGCATATCCAGATAGTTTTTATTAACACTCATGGTTCAGTGGTAACCGAGTGAGTTAAGACATTGCAAGGTTAAGCAACACTAGCAAAGTCGGTTCCAGGTCGGGTGACCATTCTCAAGACACGACGTGTCCCGGAACACGCTATGCCGTCGGTCCTGGTTGTCGTACAAAAATCTATATGGATATTATTATGGATAGTCAGAGCCCTACAAAAAGTCCCCAACTAATATACAGAGAAAATACCGAAATTCAGACACTTCACATACTTAGATTGAAAAAAGGGAATGCTCAGACAAGACTTGAACCCGCGAACATTCCCTTGCAGGGGAATGCTCTGACAACTGAGCTATACCAAAAACATACGAATTATAGAAAACAATGAACGAGGAGGTAGGACACCGCGGTATCTTCGCCCAATTGAGCAGTCCGACTGGGGAAGTACCTCCGCCCTACAGAATACCGCGGTTATAATAACTTCGTGTTGTGTTCCCAGCGGTGAGTAGGGTAGCCAGAGCTGACTGGAGAGTGGGATGACCAAAGGCTTGTCCTGCTTTGTCCTCTACACAGACGGCACAAAATCTCTGTTCTTACAGGGTCGGCAGCACAGATGTGACTCCAGTGGTATTACACACGTTCATAGGTCATGGTAACCACTTTCCATTAGGTGGGCCGTGTGCTTGCCGGCCGCCTAAGTTGTATATATAAAAAAAGGTTATTGCAATAATTTTTAAACATTGTTTCAACAATTGTTGCTGCCGACCCTGTAAGAACAGAGATTTTGTGCCGTCTGTGTAGAGGACAAAGCAGGACAAGCCTTTGGTCATCCCACTCTCCAGTCAGCTCTGGCTACCGTACTCACCGCCAAAATGTGGCCCGTGTTGGAACACAACACGAGGTTATTATGTCCACGGTATTCTATAGGGCCGAGGGACTTCTCTAGTCGGACTGCTCAATTAGGCCATAAATATCGTCGTGTCCTACCTTCGTGTCTCCTATTTTTTTATCTGCACTAGATTCAAATTCAAAACTTTTTTGAAAAATACGGGACGGGACTGGACGGGATGGAACGGGATGGAACGGGGCGGGATGGAATGGGATGGGGTGGGAAGGGACGGGATGGAACGGGACGGGACGGAACGTGACGGAACGGGACGGAACGAGACGGAACGGTACGGGACGGGACGGGACGGGACGGAACGGAACGGAACGGGACGGGACGGGACGGAATGGGATGAAATTCATTTATTTGTAAGAGTACTGTATAAAAGTTGTTACAAAGTTGGTTGTACTTATGTATGTATGATTATATCACCAGGTTCAATAATATTGTATTTTACAAATGTTCTGAATGACACAAACCTTGGACTACATGTACTGTATAATGTTACAACTGTGGGAGTTGTGCCGATAGTCAGTGTACGTACAACTAAGGTTACTTTCAATTTCTTGAGTTTTAACCTAAAATGTTTATAATACATATTGAAATACACTTTATTTTTTCACGTGCTATAAATCATACACATGAGTAGGGCACATGTACGCTGGTGACAGTAGAATGTTATTATTATATATTATATATAGAATATATTATATTCTACTATCACCAGCGTACATGTGCCATACTCTTTAGTTTAATAGATTAGAAAAACTAATGTGGGGCATTGACATTTTGAAGGTTGTGATGTTTATGGCAGTAGTAAATATTTAAGTTCATTATCTACCGCTCCACAAGAATCGAGAGCAGGTGAAACCGAACAGTACTCGTGTTGATAATTGCCTAATTTATCTAAATTAATCATTATCACTGAACGCAACGGGACATTTGAACATGTGTGGTGATATGTGGCTTTAGATTCTCCGATTTTATTACCATAAATTTTCTGAATTTATTTTCAAAAGAATTGGACTAAGAGAATTAAAACGTTTTAGGTGTCGAAACACGGCCGTGCGGTTTTAATCGGTTCGAGCCCGACACAACCATCGCACTGGCCTCGGCGGGGGGTACTGAGTGGGTCTCTTAATTCTTAATTATTTATTGCACACAAACAGTACAGAGGTCAAACACAAAATAAATATATAAGAAATATGTACAAAGGCGAGCTTAAGTCAGTATGAGTTCTCTACCAGCAAACCTTTGAGTAGCAGAGAAGCAGTTAAAGTAATAAAGGGACGTGAAGTGTACATTAATTTTCAGATAAAAGAAGGGTACCTAAACAGGTACATATATATACACACAAACACACATACACAGCATACATATTACACCTACATACCTACATACATACAAATATACATATATACATACATACATACATACATACATACATACATACATACATACATACATACATACATACATAAACATAATGCATACATATAGACACATAAATATATTCAAACTACATTACTGTGATAGGAAATGTTCCCTTGTTCTTCTCCTAAAGACGTCCAGGGTATTACTACCGCGAATGGTGTGAGGTAGTGCGTTCCAAAGACGTACAGCCAGCACCGTGAACGATCCATCGTAGCAGCAAGAAGTGTGTGCAGGTGTGCGAAGCAGAAGAGAGGAAGAAAGACGACAGGGTTTGCCCCTGGGTACAAGATACTCAAAGCGTTCCCACAAATAAGTTGGAGCATTAGGATTATGAAGTATGGTATAGAGAAGAGTTAGGATGTGAAGGTTACGGCGCTGTCGAATAGGGAGCCAGTTCAGTCTTTTGCGATATTGCGTGACATGGTCGTATTTGCGAAGGCCAAACACAAAGCGGATTCCTAAATTTTGCAGGCGCTCAAGTTTGTTCAGCAGTTCCTCCGATGCATCTTTTTTTTTTTTTACGTGCGCAAAATCCCCACGGATTCCTCCCCACCGGAGCCGGTGGAGGAGGTTATGTCGGACTCGAACCGACTAAAACGCACGCCGCCTGTGGGTCGCTTTGGTTGCCGAAGGTGAGGTTGACAGGCATATCCCTCGCACCCCGGCCGACCCAGGGCCATCTCTCACGATCTGGCCCTCTTCTCGGGTGTGGGGACTGCAGAGTCCCCAACTCGTCCCCAACCTCCGATGCATCTAGAGAGCAGACATCAGCGTAGTCTAAAAACGAGAGTAGAAGAGATTGTGCAAGAGTAATTTTAGTCTGAAGAGGTAGGAGATTCTGTAGACTCTTGAGGGATTGAAACGAACAGTATACCCTCCTGCTTACCTCCGCGATGTGAATATCCCAGGCAAGCATGGATTCGATTTGCACGCCTAAATTTTTTGCACTTTTTGAGTAATCAATGGCCACCGAATCAAACATTACTGGAGGAAGAGAATCATGATCCAAGAGGCGGAGCATGTATCTACCACCAACAATAAGTGCTTGAGATTTTTTTGGGTTGACCAGCAGTCCAAAGGATTGGGCTCAAGTATGGATTTTGTCAAGATCATTGTTGATGGCAGTCACAGCCCCAGTCAGTTCATCAGCTTTAAAATGTCGATATATTTGCAAGTCATCTGCATATAGGTGGTAATGCGAGGTTAGAACCCGAATCACGGCGTTTATGAAAACAGAGAAAAGGAGAGGAGAAAGAACGCCACCCTGTGGAACACCTGCTAACAAGTCGCAACAATCAGAGGAAGCGTCATTCACTCGAACAGACTGTGAGCGTCCCTGGAGATAGGATTTAAACCATGTAGTTGCAGAGGTAGAAACATTGATGGAGGATAGAATACCCAGGAGGATGTCAAAATCAACTGAGTTGAAGGCACTGCTGAAATCCAATAAGACCAAAACTGTCAGTTGTTTGTTCTCCATTGCCATTCGTATGTCATCAGTTACTTTAACTAATGTTGTTACAGTACTATGGCCACGGTGAAAGCCAGATTGGAAAGAACTTAGCAGACCATTAGAGGAGAGGTATTTCCGCACGTTAATAAAAATGGTGTCGAAAATACCTCCCCATCGATGTCAACTGGTAATGTGCCCAAGTCTGGCAGCATTGCCCCGTTGGGAGGCAATGTCAATCTGTTCTGAGAAAAAGAACCCGTCCTTTGGTGGCGCGAAGCATCGACCAGTCACTTTGTTATTTCTTTATAAAGTTAGTTAGTTAGTTAGTTTATCACATTATACTAATTATATAAAACTTCTAAGTAAACGTATTGGACTAAATCTAAATTATGTCCTGACACCGGTGGGTTGGTTGTGTTGGTCTCGAACCTGCTAAAATCATCTTAGGGTCTTCAATTGCTGGAGGTGAGATAGACAGCATATTTCTCTCACCCCGACTGACCCAGGACCATCTCAGGTTAAGAATTGCCTCTGCTCGGAGAATGATTACATACTGGTAAAAAACACAGACTTTGTCGGTCAGCCTGTGACCACAGCCGGTGTAACATATACGAAACATCAGGCAAATCAAAGATATGTATTTACCTATACCATGATCGCGTAAATTCCTGTGAACATTTACATTTTCTGTTAACACAGCATCCTGAACATGATCACGAGAAAGAAGATTGGATAGTCGCCACGTAAGCCATTGCTGTACCATAGCGGGGGAGGGGATGCTGCAGGAATGGAGCTGGAACGCCAGCGGTGACAAGACCCCGACGGATTATGTCATTGATATACCCGTGCCGTGACAGCCGTCCTGCGCTCCTGCTGCAAGAGAGGCCATGATGTCCAAGGCTACCAACTTCTTCTCCAGAGCGACATCAATGAGCACCAAAACAAAGGCAAGCAGCGATACGGAAGGAGTTATCGTCAAACATGGTACCAATGTTAGGCGACGGTAGGGCCTGAAGCCAAACACCGGATTCCCATTCCCCCACAGCCAAAAGGCGAGCACGCTCCGCAATATTGGTAGAATTAGTAATTAGATGTTTTCTTACCGTGTTGCAGAGCAGCACGTACCATTGTCTTTGGGAAGATGGGTTGGCTGGCAAGTCAGCGTTTGGGCAAAACATTTTCCAAGCATTTAAAGCTTTGGCCTTACCTGGCACTTCTGAATTAGTTAGGCTTTTGTAAGTTAAGGTAAGTTAGGTTAAGATTTTTCTAACTAACGCATCCGTGCCATGCACCGAAGATAGAAATGCTGGTAGACTTACGTCAGTAATTTTGCGAACGCCGAGCCCGCCTAGACGCACAGGCATGGATACCTGGAGCCAGACTCGGTCGTCTATATCCACATTTAGAATTTTGCATAGTGTGTTTTGAATCACGCTATCCATTTTACCTAAAAGAGTCGAATACTTAAACAGTTGAGTTGAGCGGAGAACATGTGTAAATTTAGGAACAAAAAGACAATATCGAATTATAAATGGATTTTAATTTGGTGCAATCGGTCCGAAACTTCACAGATATTTCGAATTTTTCCTTCTACGAAAGAGTCATATGCTTCCTCTAGGATTGGGGACCCAAGAAGGCTGAGAGAATCTTTTTGAACAATTTTTATTAACATAGACATAAGTAATACTAACAAATATTGAGCCTTTGTTGCTTGCAAATAAAGAATTCATTCATTCGTTCAATCATTATTGAATAATAATTCGATAATATTATTATACCGTTTGTTTATTCCTGAATAGAAAAATACCAACAGATTGTTATTTATTTATTGTTTTAAGCGACAATCGCCGATTATTAGATATCTTCGAGTTATAGAACGATGAGGTACAGTCCTTGAATGGCAGCATTTTTTGAATTCTGAGACAAGCGATTGTAATGGTGATTTGCTGTGCATATTTTTTCATAAATAGTTGAGTGCAATGTGCGATGGAGTCCTTTGTGTTTCGGAAATATCTTAGGAATATGATGCTGAGAATTATTGTGGCTTGCTTGGTAATTTATTTCATATTTAATTTTATTGTAAAGCCTAATAAATTATAAGGAATTAGGCTTAATTTGTTGTAATGTGCAAAACTATCGAACGGGTCGTCTAATTATGTATATAATGTCAGGAGGTAGATATGTATATTGTATATACGAAGAAAATGTTGGGTAAACTGATACTCCTGGTATTGATC
Source organism: Eilema griseolum (assembly GCA_963662185.1). Lineage (NCBI taxonomy): Eukaryota > Metazoa > Arthropoda > Insecta > Lepidoptera > Erebidae > Eilema > Eilema griseolum. The sequence goes on along the minus strand of OY759250.1, from coordinate 665,985 downwards.
CGGTCACGTAAAGCTTTAGATTCAAGTGAGTTAATGACGCTTTTATGAGGCATATCATATTAACAATATAGTCTCTTTATGAGTGTACTTGTCTCTCAAAATGAGATGATGTTTTTAAAACACCACTTAAATAAGAGGTTCTAAATTGTATTTGCCTGTGATTATTTGTACCCAAAAGTCCTAATGTAGGTACATGTATTCATAGTTCTTCTACTTTTAAAGAGTTTGTTTTTTTTTTTTATTTATTTATTTAAACTTTTTGGACAAATACAAAATATTTGTACATATATTGGCATCCCTACCTCTAGCGTTCTGCGAACGTATGACGATGTTGTGGGACAGGTTGGGGAACAACTGTTGGAAGGTGTCTCGGGTGCATATGTGGGCAGACTCTGAACGAGTGGCTTAGCCGGAGTCAGGGTCATGGCTGCACGTACTAGCTTCTCCTCATCTCGGCACCTTACTGGACGATAGCTCTTTGCGTATGGCGATAGCGCTCCGGCTGTGCTGCAGGGTGTGTGAATCCTACGTATGCACGGTGGAAGCCAATGGCCATCACGCACTGAGCTGTCGTTCTCGCGTCACCATACCCTCAATGACATAATCCAGAGAGCCCTGTTTTCAACAGACGTCCCGTGCGTGCTTGAGCCGCCCGGTCTTAGCAAATCTGATGGCAAGATACCGGATGGTATGACCTTGGTGCCTTGGAGGAACGGCAAGTGCCTCTTATGGGACGCCACGTGCGTCAGCACTGTCGCACCGAGACACTCAATCATATGGTCCGGTTTCCGGCAGCTGCTGCCGAGGCTGCCGCCGCCGCAGGGCCGATATTTGTTTGTTCCCTTTGCAGTGGAGACGTTGGACTCTTGAAGTATGGTGGAAAACAATTTGTGGACAATATCAGGCGTAGGATCATGGAGAAGTAATGCGACTTCTACGCCGGATCGTACCTGGCCCAGATGCTGTCCATTGTCATGCAACATGCAGAGGCAACGAAACCAGCATGATGGGCACTTTCGTGCCGGATATGGGTCTAGTCGCGCCTTTCTTTTAAGGACAAGCATGAATGTATGGATTTGCTTGTATTGTGTCATTTGATTAGCTGACGATAAATTTAGGATATCAATTTAAATTCAATCAATCAATCAATTAGCCCATCGCAGTTTGCTGGACATAGGCCTCCCTGTACCCTGACCTGACCTATGGACATAGGCCATAGGTTAGTACAGGGTTTTATTTCAAGGTTTCCTTCATTTGCAGTGATATCGTCTGCATATTTTTCCCTTAGTCGCTTCTGATTAAATTATTTTTTATTTATTAATGACGGCACTATACATATATAATACACATAATATATAAGTATCTTTATATCTTTTATGTTGAATTTATTATGATTAGGTAATTTTAATTCACAGATATTAAACATCAACCAAAATTGTGCATTCGACCAGCTCACTAGTAATGAATCACAACATGATTGCGATCACGAAAAAAATGGCCGCTGCGATGATCACTTGGATGTAACCAAATTCGTTGAACCCGATATACGTTACTATTTTTACTACCCTACCGAAAAAACAACCAGTAATGGTCATCAAAATGGACCACCTCTTGTGGCCGGTGTGATACCACTAGCGAAGAAAATTGACTTGCATAACGATTCTCTGGATCAGATCCTTGTTAATTCTCTGTATGGTAGACGATACTACATTGATAACAATAAGCCTGGATCGACACGAAAATATTTAATAGATTGGAATCCGAAAAGGGGGGGTATCCCATGGCATCATGACTTTTACCTAGGAAGATATCATCACGCGTATAATGCTATATCTAAAACACCAGCTGCTATTCAACGCATACAACAAATAACCAGCAGCATCAAATATAGAACGGGAATGGGAACGACTAGTCTTAAACAATCTGCAGTAAATTCAGCAAAAAATAAATCCACTACGTATAAGTGGACTACCAAAAAACCGAATACAATAAAATCAGTTTCAGTAATAAAAAAAACACTACAGACAACAGTATTAAAAAATCACACTAATGAAAAATGGAACACAGAAAAACTAACACACAACACAAAACTAACAGTACAGAAAAACTCATTAATTGGTAAACAAACTATTAAAAAATGGGAGACAAGTAAGTCATCTGCACCAAAAAATGTGAAGATAGTAAATCAGCCTTACAAGAAATGGGATAAAGCAAAGTCAGCATCATCACCAACCGGACCGGCAATATCTCAACAGACTGTTAAACAATGGGGTACAGGAAGGTTAATAACTTTATCAAAATCGATGTCAACAGGCAAACAACCTTCTGAAAAATGGGATACACAAAAGTCAGCAACAATACGAAAAGAGCCAGTAATAATAACAAAAATACCTAAAGGAATGCATAATGCCACAAACGTATGGATTAGAATACAATCGGTAGGAACACCAAAAGACCCGGTAATAGATAAAAAGGATAGCAACAAATGGGCCGCGGTAAAGTCAGTAACAGTACCAAAAAATCCGACATTATCAAATCAGTATAGCAAAAAACTGGTTACAGTAAACTTAACATCAGTACCAAAAAATCCGACATTATCAAATCAGGATAGCAAAAAACTGGTTACAGTAAACTTAACATCAGTACCAAAAAATCCGACATTATCAAATCAGGATCGCAAAAAACTGGTTACAGTAAACTTAACATCAGTACCAAAAAATTCGACATTATCAAATCAGGATAGCAAAAAACTGGTTACAGTAAAGTTAACATCAGTACCAAAAAATCCGACATCAAATCAGGATAGCAAAAAACAGGTTACAGTAAAGTTAACATCAGTACCAAAAAAGCCAGTAGTATTCAAGGAGTTTAGTAAAAAATTGACTACATTAAAGCCTGTAACAGTTTTAAAGACCCCGGTAAAAGGAAAGCAGTATAGCAAAAAAATGGTTACATTGAAGACAGTATACGGGTACTTACCGAATGGCACAGTAATAGGAAAATTAAATACCAAAAAGTTAACTACAATAACATCAACACCTGTGCCAAAAGACCCGGGAATAGGAAAGCCGGATAACAAAAAACGGACTACAGTAAAGTCAGTACCAGTGCCAAAAGGCCCGGTAATAGGAAAAATGGATGATAAAAAATGGGTACCAATGAAATCAGATATATTAAATAAAAACTGCGTTCAAGAGCAGGATAGCAAAATAAGGGCTACAGTAAAGTCAGCAACAAAACACTCGGTAATAAGTCAGCGGAATAATAGTAAATGGGTACCCATGAAGTCAGTATTAGTAAATACAAATCTGGTAATAGGAAAGTATGATAGCAAGGAAGTGAAGCCAGTAAAAGTATCAAAAATATCACCAACTGGAACGACCACTGACGACAAATGGGCTGTAGAAGAACCGGCGAACGTACTAAAACAAACAGTAAAAAAACAGTCAACGATAGTCACTAAAATGTCGGTAACAAAACATTTTAAGATCAAATCGCTAGAATGGCGAAGATCAAAACATATTTTGTGGTAGCATAAAAGGAAATCTAAGGTCCCCGAGCAAAACAAGGGATTTTAGTAGCATAGTCTAATTTGAATTATTATTTTTAATAGGTAATTATATTTCAAATTAAAAAGTTCGCTCTCTGATTGATATTAGACGGTATGACTTGGTGCCATTTTGAATAAAAATGTGTTTAATGCCAAACTTAATTTTATTGAAAAATATTATCATATTATTATTACGATCTTATTTAAATCTTCTTTGTTTAATCTTTTTTTTTAGGTTACCTTTTTCCTCCTCCTTTGTCATTCTTTTTAGGCAGACAAGCACACGGACCACCTGATGGAAAGTGGTTACCGTGACCTATGAACATGTGTAACACCAGTGGAGTCACATCCGTGCTACTGACCCTGTAAGAACAGATTTTATGTGTGTTCAGTGCAGAAGACAAGATCAGATATTAATCCTGAAGATCGCATAATGGCGCAACTACTTCAATTTTCTGTAAAGATATCATTTGATGAGAATAAGGTCTCTTCTGTCGAAATAATTGACTGCCTCGTAATTTGAATGAACAATTCCATTCAATATCAAAAATGGTACTCATATAAGGTCCTTATCTAAGAGCAAGTTTTTTTACAAAACAATTTGCCATCATTGTACTGAAAAAAATAAATAAAAACACCACAGTTCATTACGTAATGGTCACCCAGGATATGACCTATATTTTAACAACACTAACATTTATTGATTTGATTGAACACGAAATAAATACAGCCCATCATATACCCAACCTTATCATATAACACTTACCATCACTAAGCCTACATACAGTAGTCAGCGGTCATTAATTTAGAGAATAAGTAGCCAGCAGGCAGCGAGTTCAACGCTGGACAATGTAAAAAGAATAAAAAACTAAGCCGATCCTAATAAATTAGGTGCTATTGTCGGCTACCGGTATTGACGGCAGTTTTGGCCAGCGTAGAGAAAGCGGTTCCGTATACAATATTATTATATTATTTAGTTGTTACGAGTACATGTTGCACAAAGAGCAATAAAATTATGGAGATTCAAAAAAGTATGTTCAGATGGTTTGGAAAATAGAAAAAAAATAGAATAGAAAAATAGAAAAAGAATAATGATGATGTTTAATGATGAAAAGTGATTCAGGAATGTAATGCGATAACTGAATACAATATATTATTATTATATGTATGTATATATATATATAATAAAGTCAAATAATTAATTAATTACATGCGTGACATAAGCTGTAATAGAGTTCACGTCTCGCATGCAATTAATTAATTATTTCATTACTCATATTATTGGTTTTACGTCAGTCAATATAATATCTGTGACATTAAATTTGCTATCCAGAAATTCCCTCACCGAATAAAAACGTTTATCTTACAATTTTTTTTTTAATTTTATGCCTGTTTTTCTTTATATACCTAATTTTGTATTTATTTATCTACCTAATAAGCTTACACATGTCTCAGAAAGCTAAATATGATGGAATGATGAAAAATTTTTGAAGACATTACTAGCCTAGAATGGGTCCCATTTTTCATATTACCAAAATCAGTAAGTGGTTTACCATAGTAACTAGTCAAAAAAATTGATAAATTGCTACAAAATCAAAGTATTTAGTAACTTTCATAAGAATTACTATTACATATATAGAATCAGTCTCTCAAAATTATGCATCACTCGAGACCCTATTACTTCCAAATGAGTTCTTGTTACAAAATTCTCTAATCGTCCATAAAATACCCGCTGAACCCTAAGTATATGAAAAATAAACGGGTTTCTTGGCTTTGTGCGTCGGTATATTAATGCTGAGAGAGGGTTTATTGACACTCTTGTATACAAAAGACTCGGCTCCTCACTGCCAGGCTTCCGTGGAACCGTGGAGAGGCATGAGATTTGTCAGATTTACGTGTTTTAGTCAATAAAGTAAATTATTACCTTTTGACGAAAAGGTGCAGGGATCAGAGCAGACGATTGATTTTATCTCGTATAAAATTGCTAAGAAAAAGTTAGCGTCGTAATTTTTTCAAAAATTCACTTCTTTAATGTGCAGGCGTAATAAAATCAGTTATAAAGATAATTTCAACTTCATTCATTGTATTTATTGGTAAAAAATCTGTAGAATCCTGCTACATCGTCCTTAAGACAATTGTATATGAGAATTTCAGATGTCGAAGACTTGTAGGTATATATTCCAGAACAATACTCAACCCTGATTCTCGATCTTGTTCTGGAATACGGACATTCAGTAAGCAATTTTTTTTTAAATAATGAAAAAGATGAAAGGATTTCTTTTTTTTTCAATTTTTAAATAGATGCTACAGAATAGATGATACGACAATGCTTATAAATATTGATTCTGTAATGAGATCCACCATGCGTGTCCTTGTTTTTGCTGAGAGCGAGTATCATTAGAAGACGTCTCTGTCATGACATCCTTGTTGTGTTAGGACCGAGTGTCAACTGCCGGAACAGTTCACATCCCTGACATGGCGACCTCGCTTCCTTTAAAGGCTACTTACATTTGTTACATATCACTAAGGTTGCAAACTGATGCACTCTATCTAAAGCAGTTACCGTAGTTTGTGAAAGAAAAGAAGTCGCCCTAGCATTGCTACTTACAGGAGAGAATAGGCTGATAGAAGTTGAAAAGATGATAGGTATTCTTGGGACCTAAAAATTTTCGGAACCACCTGCAAAACCAATCAAACCTAAAAGGCGCTGTGCTGATTGAAGGACAAGATTCTGACGCAGACTTTCCTCTAGGGGTTGTGAAGTCAGACGGCAGTAAGTCCCATAACCTAAAAGCCGTAGATGTAAGAACCTCGCATGTAACTAAAAACAAGCTAAGATATTGATCAAATGGTTGGCGTACTGAATAAAGCAGCTCAGTAGACTAAGACCGAAAGAAGAAAGGCTGAAAACAGAAAAAAATATACCAGAAGAAGAAAGTTTGTATATCAAAGCTAAAGCATAATAAAAAAAGTTCACAAACGCAACCTCTGCTTGGCACAAGCAGTTATAAAATGTAAGTACTGCGGATCTTTTACCAATGATACCCTAATCACTTACAGTTAATAGGATATATCACTGACATATTTTTGTCCAAAATTAATCCGATTTCTGTAAAACACCTTTTTTCATTCTGTCAAATATAACACACATTGTAGCAATCATAATGCACTTCCATACAATTATCCAGAATCCCGGTTTGGGCAAAAAATGCGACAATAATTTTACGCGACGTTTAAGTAGTAAGAATGGACTCTCGAGCCATTCATTGGGGGTCGTGGGGCTGAAAAAAATTGACTCTTTGATGACGTATTGTGTGACGTATTTCCGCTCCGGTTGCTTTGTTCCGTGTGGTACTGTTCGGATGTCGCAGTGCGAGTGCAATTATTTGTCATTTCCGTAAAAATCGACTGTGGTTTAGATATAAAAAATATAATCCGTTATTTTTATTGACCATATTAAAAGTAAATTCTGAAATTTAACAGAAAAATAATTTTTGCACCAAACCAATGCAATGCTTTTGGTTTACACCTAGTAATTAGTTGAATTACAAATTAATTTATTAGAAGAGCAAATGAAATTTACAAAATATTTGTAAGTAATAGAATGCTTCATTTCGTAACAGTTGTGATAGTACTGGAGACCCTACCTGTCTTCATTTCTCTTTTACCTGTTATTCTCTTTTTTTCCTCTTAGACTTTACAGAATACTCGATAATACGAGTATTAAAACTTATCATACAAGTAATAAATTAATATTTTATTTAATCTACAACACCATCAAAAAATATTTTTATATGTTTAAAATTATAAAAATTAAATTATGAAATTATAACAAATAACAATTATAAAACATGTAACTACAGTTAGTATATTCTTACATTCTGACTTGTATGTTACTTTGCGTCTAAAGTATAATTTTTTTGCATAAATGGAATTCACAAATATTTTGTTTGCATTCTACTATTGCTAGCTAGAAAGTTTCGCAAATACCCCACATCGGCCTCGACTACAACATGTAAAGGAACTAGCGTATTTCTACAACAATTGCCGCGGTGTATTGTGCTGTCGTCAATTTTATTGGACAGACATTATGATACTCCTCACACTTATTGGCTTCAAGAGATTAATTTATTTGATGTCGCAGATGTTTATGGCTAATTGTAGGGGATGATAGGATACACACGATATCGACACCTTTGTACGGACGACAATAATGCGAAAGTGAATCTTTGTGCCAGTTGATGGGATATAAATTCAATTTAATGTTATTAGGATTAATATTGTTGGTATTCATTTTATGTGTAATAGATAATTCAACTTTTATTCTTCAGACAGTTAGCCTATTGCTGTACACAGCTGGAATAGCTGTCTCTCAAGGCACAGCGTTATTATTTCTTATAGTCAGTCCACTCAGTACTTGCGCGGGGCAACTATGAGGGGTATAGTACAGATGAATCAAGCGGCAGGATAGGCGAATGCAAACTCATCTAGTTTGCGCTCTTTAATCAGAAGGTATGTGTTGCCCACAAAAGCCATTTTAATCGACTTCAAAAAGGAACTCAATTCCTCGGAATCCTTTTTACAAGCTTTTTATTAACTAGTGTCTTTCAAGCATGTATGTAGATATTTCGATGAAATTTTGAAATCTATATTTTGATGGTAATACATTAAAATTATACTATGGAGCTGTTCTGGTGATGGAGTAGGAAGGTGACCAATTACACCCCTACACTTCGAAATTAACTGTGACCTTAACTGAGTTTCTGTGAGTGAAGAAGTCGAATTACTGGTAGAGTTATAGATTGTAATACTGTGTCTAAGATGTATCATACTCGTAGCGTTCGATATTCCGCCTTCCACATTGAATTCTTCCTAACTATCTTCATTGATAATTGCAGCGTTAATTACTATTGATCCAACGTTAGATTTTATTGCCTGGTCTTACCCACTAACTGAAATTATATATACTGAAATCGCTTATAGCTATAAGTACACCATTGACTGCATGTAATATTCCGTAACAGACTCAAGTGGCTCCCAATTCGTCTTCGCAGGAATGCTCATATTTTAGCATTATTATATAACGTTCTCTTTAATCCAACTACTACCACTTATCTTAAAGAACATTTTACATTTCTACATGACACACACACGAGATCCTTTTTTTTAATACAACTTAGGTGGCAGACAAGCACACGGCCCACCTGATGGAAAGTGGTTACCATGACCTATGAACGTGTGTAACACCAGTGGAGTCACATCCGTGCTGCCGACCCTGTAAGAACAGAGATTTTGTGCCGTCAGTGTAGAGGACAAAGCAGGACAAGCTTTTGGTCGTCTCACTGACAGCACAAAAACTCTCCAGTGAGCTCTGGCTACCCTACTCACCGCCGGGAACACAACACGAATCCTTGAGACCGTCTAGGAACCTGACGCTGGGATTGCCACCGCATTCTACTGCTTACTATAGCAAATCTTTTACGGTGAAGGCCATTGGCCAATGGAATGCATTGCCAGTAAATATTAAAGAGGAACAATCCATAAATATTTTTAAAAATAATGGTAAAGAGCCATTATCTCTCTACAGCGTAGTCGTTGAAGTCTTCTCATATTCACATATTACTTTATTTATCTATATTTCATATTTGTATACTATGTAATTATTAATGTAACACACATTTTATGAATGTTGGCATATTACACCAACACTCACTTATATACTTTAATTCCTGTCCATCCTAAGGTTGCCTGGAAGAAAACACTTTTAGTGATAAGGCCGCCCATTGTGCATTTAACTGTAACTTTAATTATCTATGTAAATCTTTTATAATATTGGTGTGCAATAAAGAATTATCTATCTATCTAATATTTTTATTTTCTAAATTTTATAAATATTATGCAGTATTTAGATGTATGAAAAGAAATTTAACTAGATTCTATTAAAATTTTACTTTCTTGATCCCGTTCGAGTTCCTGACTTCAAGTTTTAATTATGTAGGTAAGTTTGATTCGTTTAAAATATTATCGAGGCTGCCGATACCGCACAAAAAGTGTGATAATAACAGTGTTTACTTTAAATAATACCTTCCAAAACTAGTAAAAAGCCTCACCTACGTCTCTCATCTAGAGCCATTAGGGACACCATATATTGTCGTCATAATTAGTTGTCACATCGTCAACTATCATTAGACTGGGTCAACAAAAACGTTATGGAAATTTGGATCCGAACAAAAACAAGTTTCGGCAGACAGTGTGGCACCACTCACAATGCGCGGGAGTTTACGCGGCGGCCGTATCGTTTACGCGCGCTAGGAAAAATATACCACATATTTTACAGTTGAATTTGGAAAGACCATTCAAATATCAACCTTATTTGTATTTGTCTAAGATAAATGAACTGGTTTTTTAGTTGTAGAAGTAACTTTGCAGTACTGTCAAATGACATTTTACTCTGCAAAAGATTTTCTACGTAATTTTGTGTGACGTAAGGTTGAATTTTCAATGTATCTGAATAATGTATCGTGTTGTAAGTGTCACGGTATCCATTTATCTGTCAAGCAGTGGAATGTCATTCATAGTAATGGATCGCTATAGGAAGGAAGTTGCAGGTAAAAGTAGAAAAAATACCTTGAATGAATGCGTGCGCGCATTATTGTATACGGGGTGGATTTTGTGGGATCTACAGACTCATTCAATGAGTTTTTATAGCGTTTTATTAGTGCAGTTATTAAGTTTATGATTTTTAGAGAGAAAAAAAAGAATTAGTTTTGGGGGTAAACTTTATGGTCTTATAAACTATTTAAGCACTTTTATGGGAATCAATAATAAGGGTGTAAATTTAACTTGTACAATTAAATATAAAAGTTGTTGGGATCCCGGCAATATAATGGTGAGCAGAGCGTGTGGAGCGCGTTAGTCTCGGTCGTAAGAACCTATGTCTGCTGTATTTAATATTAACTATGTATACGAGCATTAGAATTCTTTACATAGGTAGGTATTATTGTAATAATACCATTACAGTAAAGTAGGCGACGCTTTTGCGCAGGCACAGGGTTGGAAGGTTTGACGTTAGTCACATCTGGAAAAGTCAACATAGGTACTATAATTTTTGATTGATATGTCGGCTGTGGATATTTTTTTTTAAACAACTTATGTGGTAGACAAGCACACGGCCCAGCTGATGTAAAATGGTTACCGTGACCTATGAACGTGTATAACACCAGAGAAGTCACACCCGTGCTGCCGACCCTGTACAAACAGAGATTTTCTGTGCCGTCAGTGCAGAACACAAAATCAGGACAAGTGGTCTTCCCACTGACAGCACAAAAACCTTTTTGTGAGCTCTGGCAAACCGCCAGGAACACAACATAAGGTTATTATAGCCGTGGTATTCTGTAGGGTGGAGGTACTTCCCCAATCGGACTGCTCAATTAGGACGGAAATACCAACGCGTCCTAGCTCAGGCTCCAATGTGTTTTGAATGGAAGCCATCTCAATATAGAACTCTTCACAATTTATACCGAATCTGAACCACATAAGGTGGACACAGGAGGAAAGATAGATAAAAAATCGAAAAGTGTACCACATTTTTGGGGGTACGGTTTAGTACTAACACCGAGTCTGACAAAAGTTCCCTATTCTATTGATGGCAATAGACCTGCATTTAAAACGTAAGACAAATAGTATAAATAAATTAATGATGTTAGGAAAAAATCTAAATTTGATTTGCATTATAGATATTTAAACTATCATGGTCACTCACATTACTATTAGAACTTTCTGGATATTTACCATGTTTCATTGTTTTGAGTTTTCAACGGAACACTTGCACTTCCGGGAGTGTAAAATGTTGATTGTAGCTGTGGCAGTTGTTATATAGGATAAACCAAAAGAACGGTTACATACCGAATCAAGGAACATATCAGGGCAGTCAAAAACAACGAACCGCAGAAATCTGCAATCCGGAGCAATATTGGAGTCTTTTACTGACCACTGGATCAAGTTACATAAACCTCAGATGCTCTCGATAGAACGCCACTATATACCAAGACTGGATAGGGAAGCGATTGAAATAAATAAATAAATAAATATTTCACAACATTCTGCACAACGCTATCTAGACCCATGGTAAGCATAGTTCAACTAGCTTGTGTTATGGAATCTAGAACGCGGATAAACATACTTAAATACTTTTTTTTTGTAAATACATACATATTAAACATAGAAACACCCAGACTAATACAAATATTCATATTTGTGCATACAAATATTTCCACTGACCGGGGATCGAACCTGCGCCTCCTGCGTTGCAGTCGCGTTCACTACCGCTGTGAAAATGAACAAATCGTGGGTATGGGTTTCAATTGCCGAACTTCAGGCACTTGCAAAAACAACCGGGAACAAGTCACAACAAAATCGCAAGTGGATACATTGGGCATCGTGTGTCATGAACGTGATCAAGATCGAGTTCGGGTTTGTAGTGAGAGTGAAACCAGTGGTAGTGCTATACGCGTAGTAAATAACTCGAAAGAGGGTAGATCGATATATTTATTCCTAAAAACTTTTTCACTGTTTACCACCAATACTCAAATTCCTCCGTGATCATGGTGCTTGCAACAGCGCCGAAATATCGGAAACTCAATGTAACATGGTAAATATCCCGAAACTTCTAATAGTAATAATATATTTATTAATAATTGAGGTTGCATGTTTAGTGTCGTTCTCTTAATATACCACCAATATACCAATGCACCACAATCTAATACATACATCATAATCCTTCCGTTATTCCCGGTATATGTATAACCACGTGGTTCCCGGCAGAGTAAAATTTGAACCACCCCATCTCTTCCCATGCGGTGTCGTACAAGGCAACTAAGGGATAGGGGTGTTCAACATCAGACAGGTATATACAGCCCAGACTCAGCCTTAGATGCATGACTTGAGTTAACAATAGTGCCCGGAATACTGCAATAGGTGAAATGTGGGTGTTTTTTTATATAGGACACGCCAACTTGACCTCACCTCGCCTGATGGTAAGCTAAAGGCAAAGTCTCAGGAAAGAGGGTCACCATTACAGACACTAAGTGCTACAATGGTGGCACTAAGCTTGGCGGCCTCATCAGATGCTTTTTCACGCCCCGCTTAAAGGCCCCGGGACGGTAGGAAGAAGGAAACACGTGTGCTGGTAATGAATTCCAGGTCTTGGTGGTGCGGCAAAGAAAAGAGTTTCCGAACCGCTGTATATTCTGCACAGTGTGAGGGTGACATCTAAGGCCTGCACGTGTTGTCCTATGTAGGAAAGGAGATGGTGGGATTAGTTGGAAGAGCTCGTCAGAACACTCACCGTGGTAGAGACGGTAAAATGCAGCCAAGGAAGCAATATCTCTACGCATCTGCAAAGGCTGGAGGGTGTTCGTGACCTCAGGGTTCCCAATAATTCGGACCGCGCGTCGCTGCAACCTGTCGAGAGCATCTAGTAGGTATTTCGCGGAACCATCCCAGAGATGCGAGCAGTATTCCACGCAGGAGCGAATTTGTGTCTTATAGAGAAGACACCGCTGCTCCGGCGTGAAAAAACGTCTCACTTTGTTCAGGAGTCCGATTTTCCGCGAGGCTGTTTTGATGATGCTCTCGATGTATTTTCTGTTATTCAGTTTGCAGCGAATATCCATGCCTAGGATATTGAGATTGTCCTGCAGTGGCAGTGGCGTGCTCTGAAGAGTGGGAAGGGGAAGGAAAGGAGCGTACTCTGAAGAGTGGGAAGGGGAAGGAAAGGAAGGTGTTAATTCACCTCTGCCTTACCCTCCGGGCATAAAAGCGTGATTATATGTATGTATGTATGTTTTACAGGTCGTCAACTTGCAACGGAGGCCTTCATCTCTAAGTCCGAGTCTCACTTCTTCCAGCCTAACCGCAACGTGGCTCAACTTCGATACTATTCGTGAAGCGACTACCACCTGACCTCCACAACCTATTGTCGATATCAAAGTATTGCAGTTAAACCGCCACTTCCCATACATTGTTATTTGCTATTACAGCCTTACTTGTAATTTCGGCACGAATTGCTTTATTATTATCAAAAAAAAGTGCTATATATTCTCATGGCGATTACAACGTAGCAATCTCTCAATGAACTTATATTCAGCCTGTATTCAGTAATCCCAAATTACACGCAGCTCGCGTGTTAGTTTCTCACGTTACAATAAACAAGGTATCAAGTGTTCCAGGGGTGCGAGCGAGAGGCCACACGTGCGACGGAGATGGCAACACTCTTTGTATCGTCCAAGATCTTTCCCGAGCGCTAATGATGCCTGAATCATTTATAATTAACATTACTCTATCTATATAGGGATGGGATCGTATCGACAGTAATATTTAAAAAGTAATGCTATATTTTTTATTTATTTGTTTTTTTTTTATGTAATAATAATCTACACACCTTTGAGGATGTGCAGTAGTAAGAATGTTAAGAAATGCAGTCAATTGCAATTCAGGTATGCCTACTCATTGATGAATGAGACTCTGGCTCAGGTAGATCAAATTTAATAGTAGTCCCCAAAAATGGAGCATGAGATAAATCTAAAAGAACTGTACTTTAAGAACTGTATCAGTACTTTAAGCTGAAAGCTAGTAATAATCATGATGTACTAGTGTGTACTCACAGATTCGATTAAACCTCATTTGCATTTACCTTTGTTTCTTTTGTTAAGAAATGGCTGCAACATTATGTTACTTCAAAGAAACATAATATATTACAACATAAGTGTTAAGTTTAAACGGCGAAACTTGATTAAGTAAGAAACCTCTATAAGTAATTGGAACTCATGCTAAGGTCCCAACACCGTGACACTGAATTACCTCTATTTATGGAACGAAGCAAAACCTATCTTAGTCGTGGGACTCATGGGTACCGCTATAACTGAGACAGCGAGTGAACTTTACATGCATTAACCCCTGTAACTGAGATACCATCGTTTTCTTTACTTACTTATTCCGCAGTTAACTAATTTTGAGCCTCAATGACCTTCAGTTATAGATTTCTTTATTATCGTACGGATATTTATTTGAAAAACGCTTTTGCACAGATATTCTGATATGACATAAATATATCAAACAAAATAACTGCCTCCACGCTCTCAATCTATCGATAAACAATAAAACACGTGTCCCTTCTCTAAAATCAACCCGTCAGCGCTACTCAGATACAAAACCTATAGGTAATCCTGTTGGCTACCGTTTTATACCCCACTTTTTATTATAGAGGATTAAAATACCCCACTTGTATTATTTAAAAATCAACCTTATTAAGCAGTAAATACAATTGAATTTCGGTATGTGCGTGAAGTAGCACAACAAATGAATATAGTTATTAATGTTAGATTTATTGGATCTTTGATGTCGGTTGAGTTATTATGAGTTTGGGCATTGTGCGACCGGATGTGGTCGTTGGTCGAACACTTAATGAGCGCGGCATAAACTGATTTAATAGATTATATTATTGGTCGAACAATCCTCTTTGAATGGCGCGGCTTTGGATCGGATTTTCTTGGTTAGTTGGGCAATACGGGGGATTTAATATTTAGTTGAATTTCGTTGCCGTCTCACAATGAAATGGATAAGACATGATGAAAAGTGTAATATGAATAAATTTATTTTGATTTTGTGTTTGATTATTTACACACGCGTGCTGTTACGCCATGTTTAAATTTGTTACACTAGTGACTCACAATCTTTTAGCTATGGATTAATTACTAATATTCACATCAAAAGAGTAATCTTTATTCAGTTCACTAAAGAAACTTTCAACTTATTATTTATTTATTTATCTCACCTACATCTATTTTTACAGGTTACCCTAATACTTACTATAGAGTAGGCAATCTAACTACAACTTTACTTATAACACATGATAAATAATATTATATGTACCGATATTCATACAGACTTCATAGGTCTTCTTTTTACGTGTGAGGAATCCCCACGGGTACCCCCCTGACGGAGCCGGTGGGAAAGGTTATGTTGGACTCGAACCGACTAAAACGCACGTCTGTGGGCCGTTTTTAGTTACCGAAGGTGAGGTTGACAGGCATGTCCCTCGCACCCCGGCTGACCTCCTTCCTCCTTTCCTCCCCCTGCCGTTCCCGTCCGTCCCTTTAGGTCTAAGATAACGTAGGTCTTAAACAACGATTTTCTAAAATTCGGTTTAAAATTCAGACTTAAAAAAGTTCTCTTTCTTACATAGACGGACGCTGACATAGACAGACAGATTTTTCTTTTCTTTTTTTTTTCTTTTATTGGGACACAAAACAGTTACACATTATGTCATACAAAATGAAAGTTACCATTGTTAAATTTGGTAAATGTATAACCCACACTTATGTCCGCAAAATAATATAGTAAATTTATTTAACTCTTTAGAGTTAAATTTGTGCTAATCCTGAGCCATATTGACTCAAAGAAGTGAAGATATAGCTTGCTTTCTAAATTCATTGTGCGAAAGTGCGAAAATATCTAAATTAGGGAAGTGCGTGTTATAATTATCCAAAAGGCGACGCAGGGGCGCGCGTACCCCGGCGTTGGTTCTGCACTTCGCAGTGTGGAAGAGCCTGGGCACGCGCGCCTCTCGCCGGTTTACAGTTCTTGGTACAATGTAGCATATATTGTTACAAATATTGGAACAATCAAATCTATTGTTACACATTCCATGCAGCATCATGACTTTTAGAAGATTACGTCTAGACTCCAGGCTAATAAGTTTGTAATGGTCAAGGGTCTCAGGATAGGACATTGTCAATCTTGAGCGGCAGCATCTGTAATGCATCGACCTAAGAAATTTTTTCTGCACCGTTTCAAGCCTATTCACGTAACAGCTGTAGTAAGGAGACCAAATAGGAATTGCAAATTCCAACTGAGAACGTACCAGTATTTTGTATAACAGTAAGTAGGTGGAAGTGCGTTTAAAATTATTGGAAGTTCTCATAATGAAGCCGTACATCCGGTATGCTTTATCAATAATATTATCTACATGCTGGTCGAAATGCAATTTGGAGTCTAGTGTTACGCCGAGATCCCGGACAGAGTAAACGGCCTTTAGTGGGGTGGATTGCAAAATATAATCGTAAGAGGTCTTGTTCTTCTTTTTAGTGAAAGATATTACACTACATTTAGGTAGACTAAGCTGAAGTTTATTAACTGTACAGTACAAGGACAGCCTGTCAAGATCCTCCTGTAGTAGTGCACAGTCGTGTATGTTCTTGCAGGATTTGTATATTTTTATGTCATCCGCATACATCAAAAAGTGATTTACGACAATAATATACTGGATTTTGCTCGCGTAGTTGTATATGCGTCACTGACTCGTTTTGCGTGGCGGCGGAGCCACTAGCAGCGCCATCTGAAAACCAGCGCTTCGCATACCCTGGTGTGCGGGGCATTCATGCTGAGATGGTGGCCCATTTCGGTGCGTACGATGTGCAGTGAGTGTATTCTTGCTGTGTTGCCTTATTGTGTTTATATATTTGTCTGACTCTCTGTACGTTGTGTCTTCTTAAATAAATATTTTTTCTTTCTTTCTTATATTTCATCAATCAAACCCCTAGGAATAGTACGTACCTACTTTTTTCTAACATAAGTACTCTATCCCCCATATATAAGTCCCGGCTGTCATACAAACATCGGTGGCAGTCGTTACGGGTAGTTGGAGCCGTAAAAAGGCGCAACAAACTGGTCGAACTGAAATACCTTGATACCGCCTTAGGGTTGTGGAGGTCCTATGGCAATCGCTTCACTAAAAATATAGAAGTTCAGCTAAATCCGCAGCTAGACTGGTAAAGCGGATCCCAGACTCCGAGTTGAAAGCTTCGGATGCGACTGGGATGAACGCTAGGATGGAGAATACAATACAATACACAAACAATATAAATAAACACACCAAAATTCACGAAGGGTATATACACACAAATCATTTTCTAATTTGTTTTAACATTTTATCACATTAGTCGATAACTACCCACATTCTAAAAATAACAAGATAAATTCGCTTATTATACTCACACACAACCCAAATCCAAGCCCCAAAGAAATAAATGACTGATTGATTTTGAAAACAGAACAAAATGGGTAAGTGAAAATATCATAGCGGCCAGTGCTAAAAATAATTGGATATTTAATAAATTAAGAATAATAAAACAGCGGTTAATGTTGCGTCTGTTATTTTTTCTTTTTAATTTTTACTGTCATCTACTAAACCTGTAATAGTAAATATTTAACAATTAAAAATTGTGACGTCACAATTGTTTATTTCATTATAAGTTTCTTTATTAATTCCCGTTTTGAGGTTTTTATAGTAACAAGTAACGAATTTGCTACTTATACTAGTCCTACTGTAAATCTATTGATGTATTATTTATCTATCTAATTAGACTAGACAGTCGATTGCCCAATTATAGAAATTTAACCTGACCTTTATCTTTTCTTCTTCTCTTGATGATAAGTTAATTTGTTTCACAAATAATACATAAATGAAAATAAATTTGAAACTAATTTTGGTACCAAACTACTCAAAATCAGTAAATCGTTTGGCAACGTTAAATGCTTAATATTTATTGATATGTCATCAGGATCACCGCCATTTCCTTGATTTTTTCATAGACAATGTTATTTATCTAAGTTTAATATCGGAAGTCAAAAAACTGTAAAAGAATGTTGTGTTTGTTACGTCCCAATATTTATTGGCTCGACGAGAACTAAATTACTCAAAAAACGTCCAACAACTTAAGTATGATAAAAACAACAAGCTGCAGTTGTGTTACAGGTTTGTTTCCTTTTAAAGCGTGGTTTTATATTTTTTCTATTTTAAATTAAAAAAAGTCGTGTCTATACATTGGAGATATTTGAAAAAAGGACTTTTGGCGCTAAATCTTTTTAATCTGTCTATATCGAAACAAATTAAAAGTGGTCTTAGAAATGAAATACAATTATTTATAAAAGATTTTGTATGGAAATTCCCTGCGGATACCACGCCGGCCAGCAAGACTTTTCCCTCCCGGCTGAACCAGGGCTTTCTTTTTGGGGCTCAAGTGGCACGCTTCGAGGCCCATGAACTAAAATATAATAGATATATTGCATTTATGTAGAAATTATTTGCTTTGTAGGCATATTTTCTATTTAATGACATTATTTATTTGAATCATACTCCACGTGAGTTTTCTTTTTAAATCATTGTCTGTATAACATCTATCGCCGCATCATCTATTGCCGCGTGGTTTCCGGCAGAGTAGAATTAGGGCCACCCCATCTCTTCCCATAAGGTGTCGTACAAGGTGACTAAGGGATAGAGCTGTTTAACCTCAGACAGATATATACAGCCCGGACTCAGTCTCAGATGCATGCCTCGAGCCAACAATAGTGCCCGGAATACGGTAATAGGCTCACCCCCTATTACGTGGGACCGAATACAATTATTGGTGAAATATGGGTGTTAATTCACCTCTGCCCAACCCTCCAGGGATAAAGGCGTGATTATATATATGTATGTATGTATAACATCTATCTTTCACTATCCTCACAGGACTACTTTGATTCTTTTCCATAAAACGTTCTTACTCCGAACTTTTATGTCAAACAAATAACATTGTTTACACAAATTAAAACTTAGTTTTTAATACCTCCAAATAGATAAGATAATAAACTTTTTATTTTAGGACACGAATGGGATTAAAAGAATAAAAAAAATCTATAAACCCGAGTTCAGACGAGCGGCAATAAATAAATAACACATATAAATAAATAAATATAGAAATAAATCCCGAGTTATTTATGTCATTGGGATGAGACGGCGGTTTAATGACGGACAGGCGGACGGATTGTTAGTGATATTAGTAATAAAGGTGCGTCCGTGTGCACATCGCTTTATGTTCTAAGGTCGTTTACACCGGCTGGTTCACTTGTAGATTCTTGGCTGACAACTTGGGTAAGGATCACCTGTAGGTACATAAAAGTAATAAATCCCAATATCGAGTACTGTTCACCAGTTGTCTTACTGTCTTCAAAATCATCAAGACAAAATCATGACTAGAATTAACTGGATCTTTAGATTATTTTCTACCTTACAAAAATTAACAAACGCAACACTAAACTTTTAAATAAACCTGACATGAGTTAATGATTTGAATTTAAGAGTTTGAAGACATTTTCATAAATGTTAGCTAAAAACCATCTCGATTACAGACTTACTATATTTTTATGATAAAGGACATTGTCCAACTTGTATGAGTACTTGGCCTGGTATGGACAGATAATAATTGGCCAAATATGATACAGGCTTGGTAGTTCATACTAGTAAGAAATAAAATAACATCATATGGTTGTATCAGAATTCATCATTTATATTATTTATTGATGTATTTGATGATGATGATGATGATGTATTTCGTTAACTTTTGTTAAAAGATTAGTTGTATTCATCATTTCTTTATAATTCAGTCATAAGTTATTAAAACATCCTGGGAATTGGGCAGGTGGGCTTACACTAGGGACCTATTTAAGTTGGTATGTACCACACGCCAATAATATTAACTCTAAAAACAGAATCGGCTTTCGCAAGAAATTGAAAAATGTAGGTATTCACGAGTCAAAATGACAAGCGAATGACATTTTATAAGATTTCTTTCCAGTTGCCATATAAAAACACAAGCTCAATCGATTAAACATAAATTCGTTTTTGAATCGAGTTAAAAAGTTTTCGTTTCATTATTATAAAAACAATGTTTGATCAAAGACGAGACGAGACCATTTTGTTTTGAGTTGTGAATCTTTTTTTAAACCATATTAATATATTATTATTCTTTACTACTTTCTCGTATCTATACAATAAAAATAAATAAATATAATACTTACCACTGGTATTATATTTTTTTTTTTTATTGTATTTACATACACTATTTAGTGTTTAGGTTGACTGATAGAGAATGCTTGTTGAATTAAGTCCGCTTATGTACCTACTTGTGCATGAAGTCTAATAAATAGATAATTAACCAAATATAATACATAATTACTTACATATATTTTTATGTTTTCGTCATCGTTCTTATAATCTTACGTTTGATCGTTGAGTAGAACCGATTTCCACGCGGGCTTAACCGCAAGCGTCACAGTCAACGCGTACTCAATATCATTTAGTTTATGTATCTTTTTTAAAAGTATCAAGTAGTCAATCTATCAATTCTCTATCAATTCCTTATCAAACATTACTCTATCGATATATTCATAAGTCTTACATATAAATCGATTTCGATCTTTATTATAACTGGCAACATTTTATTATTAAGCAAAAGAGAAAGATGTATACCCATGTTAGGAGAATGTATATTTTAATGAACTAATTGATTAAATACTAATTATTTAAAGATATTTGTTGATACTCCAAGAAATCATTATTAGTTCGGTAAAAATTAAACATGATTATTGATCAATAGCTACATTTGCGTACGTCGTGTCCATGAGAGGCCAGTTTTGGACATTGCCCTTTTAGAATTTACTTTTGGTAAAAAATATAAAATAATAAGTAGATTGCCATTCAACGTCGTTCGCGCAATGGCACCAGCCTTCTGGCCACCCTCCCGTTTGACAACGATGAGGAGGGATTTTTTCTTTACATATAATCACGCAAATTAGGCAGAGGTGACTTAACAACCTATAACGTAATAGGGAGTGAGCCTATTACCGTCTTCCGGGCAGTACTTTTGACTCAAACCATGCATCTGAGGCTGATTCTAAGCTGTATATATCTGTCTGATGTTAAACAGCCCTATCCCCCCTTTCTTATCCTTTTGTCGCCTTGTACCACACCGCATAGGAAGAGATGGAGTGGTCCAAATTCTACTCTGCTGAAAACCACGAGACTAAAATCATAAATAAAAATAAAATATATTGATTTATGTGCTCTGGAGATTCTTAAAATGCACCAAACAATTAACCTACACCGCACTACAGTTCATTGCAGACCAAGGCATCTTCTAATGTGCACCATAGCACCCGATTCTTATCTGAGAATCCCGTATCCAGTTTATACCAAGTAAATTTTTCTGGTCGTTACTCTATCTGACTGTATCCTTGCAAATTACCGGTCATCATTTTAGAACTCGCTTCATCAGTCATCTTTTGGCATATTTTTTCGTATGTAGATTTTTGTGATTTGGTTTTTTTAATTCTTCTCTCAACTTTTACTGCTGACTGTACTTATAAAGGTGACTTCAATTAAGGTTGGCGCTTACCACCAAACAGGCTTGCTTGCCACCTTAATGCTATACAAAAAATAAGGTTCAGAACACACTCATACAGTCCTGCAGGTATCAGTGCTCATTTACATGTAATAAAAAGTAAATTTAAGTGATCACATGATTAATGCCCCGTCGCACGAGTGTCGTTAAAGCACTTTATTTATTGCATTTTAAAATGTTTTAATGTTGCCCTGGTCGAGTGCAGCGGGCTTTATCGAGGGATGCAAGATCTTTACGTTTGATCGATGTTTACACTGCGGGCCGCGGAAAGTAGGCAGTCGAGGATTTAAGCTAGAAAATAGGTTTTATTCTATTGTTTTGAAATTCATAGGTGTATTAGATATGGGAAGAGATGGGCCTAATTTGACTCTGCCGGAAACCACGTGGCAAACCATGCGGTGTTGTACAAGGCGACTAAGGGATAGGGCTGTTCATCAGCTGTACATCAGACAGATATATACAACCTATACTCAGTCTCAGATGCATGGCTCGAGTCAACAATAGTACTCGGAAAACGGCAATAGGCTCACCCCCTCTTACGTGAGACCGAATACAATTATTGGTAAAATGTGGGTGTTAATTCACCTATGCCTACCCCTAAATCACTCCTTTATCCCTGGAGTGTTAGGCAGAGCCTAACCCTCTGCCTAACCCTCCAGGGATAAAGGTGTGATTATATGTATGTATTAGATATTTAATGACATTTATTTTAATAACAAATATATTAACTATAATCTGTATAAGTGAGAATTCTTCGTAATATTCTTATGGCCAATGGATAATGTCAATTATAATGTGTTCTGATATTTACGCAGTGTGCATTCTCTGAGATGCTCAAGAGTTCTATATTGGTATGTAGTACACGTTAGCAGGTGGACCATAATCTGTGGAGTAACTGATAGCCGTGAAACCTAAATACCAAAAATTAATTCTAATTTAGTGATTCATAATTGTGTCTTGCAGTGTAAAGTTTTATTTGGGTGATAAAGTGGACTAGACGACAATAATTCAGTTATTTGTTTACAGCTATCCTTCGTGTAGGACCAACGAGTAGGTACTGTCACTCAATACAGTTGAGGATCATTATAGACACTTTTGGACTGGAGGTGCTTTTAAATTGTTTTTTTTTATCTCTAGTGGTGTAGTCAGAAAGATAATTAGGTAGTGGTATTACTTTTTTAATATAGTTCTACAAATCAATTAGCCTCTCGCAGTTCATTGCTGGACATAAACTTCTCCCAATGTTGGGAGACTTTAGCTTACTGTTTCCACACTGGTCAGGCAGGTTGGTACAGGACTTTATTTTAAGTTTTCCTTTTCTCGCAGTGATATCGTTTGCGTATTTTTTCGTTAGTAGCGGTCATAATAATATAGTGTATGTATGTGTATAGTGTTGTAGTAGCGGGGAGTAGGGTAGCCAGAGCTTACTGGAGAGTTTTTGTGATGTCTGTGGGCAAACCAAAGGCTTGTCTTGTTTTGTCACAGAAAGTCTGTTCTTACAGGGTCGGCAGCACGTGTGTTGCACATATCCATAGGCTACGGTAACCGCTTTCCATCAAGTGGATCAAGTGCTTGTCTGCTACCTAAGTGGTATGAAGAACCCTTCGGATGATAGATAGATAGATAGATAATTATTTATTGTACACCAACAGATTTACAGTAGGACAAGTAGGTAGCATCTATACAGTTCAATGAACAATGGGCGGCCTTATCGCTGAAGCGATTTCTTCCAGGCATATGGACATGGGGTGGTGATAATCGTATTCTTCCACCACACTGATGATGATATGGATAAAAAATTAAAATAATAGATATTTTTTTTTGCAAAATGAGATTATTATTCTCGATAACCCAATTAGCTCAATCAGCTCTATTTTCTATGGTGCGTGATTCTAAGATCTAAATTCTAGATCACTATGCGCGTGCGCATCGTGGTTACACATCATTGCTTGATACCTTGTGGAATGTCGAACTCGTCTGTGTAGACGCAAATAATCCCTATAGCGATAGAATATTTGCACAAAAGATACGCATTTCAGAACCTGTATTAGAAAACTATAAAGTGAGGGTTTAAACCGAGTTTCATTTGAACTACATTCTACAAATATTCAAGATATTATCAGAGGTGTAGGCAGAGACCTGGAGATATTGGCTCCACATTTAGGTAAATGTTTTGTTTACCCTTAATAGGGGACAAGTGTTGAATATCAAAATACGCTTTCTTGAGACTACGTTTATCGTCTAGTTTCTTTTCGTGACTAACTCAGCGCTGCAAAAGAAAGCGACAGTAGTATTCCACACACTGTACACACACCAACCATGGTCAGCACCAGGGTCTGCATCGTAGAACATTCCACTTCAACGACTGCTTAGAGAACAGAGTTGACACTTCATTCACTGTAGGCACTATGTGGTCCACAGCTCACGGTCTGGTTGATGCAGGAACTCACCGAAACAATCATCTCCGATGAGCGTCATCCAGTAGAAGGGCTGCTGAAAGGGGCTAACTTTAAATCTAGATCTTGGATGGTCGCAGGAGTTTTCACTTGATCATGACTGTCGAAATGTAAATTTGAAACAGTGTAGATTCCAAAATATTTTTTTCTCGGTCGCTTGCGGGGCGTTCTATTTAGATGCCGGGTTCTTAAGCAGTAGTAGGACCATGACATCTTTTACCGATACTACTACTACACTGGAGAGTTTTTGTGCTGTCAGTGAGAAGGCCAAAGGTTTGTCCTGTTTTGTCACAGAAACTCTGTTCTTATCGATGCCTTACGCAGGTGGCCGGTGGCAGGTGCTGGAAAACGTAGTCATATAATCCAAAACCAGTAGTTTTAAACAATTATGTAAAATGGTTTCCATTTATGGTTTAACCAAAGTCCTTAATACGAAGACGGTAATGACTCTCATCAAAAATTCGCTGAAAATAATTTAGATGAGTGCAATAATATAATAAAGTGGTCATAATAATGAAGTCGCTTGTTAGGGTGTGCGTGTGCGCCGGCGCATTCGTTCAAATTGTTAATTACGATGTAGGATTGTATGGCAGTGTTAAATCCCAACGCCTCGTCTTTATTGGGGAGTTGTATAAATTGCACTAGTTGTGAACACTGGGTTTGCGCGTCTGGAATGACCAGTTTTTGGCTACTGAGAAATATATGGGACTGAGTGACTCTGTGGGGCAGTTACTATTTCTATTTATGTAATACTGTGTAAGGAATGTCTTTAGGTGAGTGACAGACGTGTGAGTATATAAATAATACGCCAATAAATCCGCGTATATAAATTTATTTCTAGCCATAAAGAGTTATATGAAATTGTGTTTCTAGTTATTTTAAAAATGACGTTACTTTCATGCACCTAGTATTCGTGTCTTATGTTACACCTAACGGGTTGCAATTTCCAGTTTTTTTTAGTGAATGCTTACAACGTATTATATTAAGCATCACCTGGTATAATCACAAGTGCGTAGCAGTAGCCTAGTGGTATGGGTAATGGACTGCTGAGACGAGGTCTCGGGTTCGATCCCAGGTTTTACCATGGCACACACGAATGACTTTTCGATGCTTTTCGAAGTTATGTGTGTATTTATCGCAAGTTTATAAGTGCCCGGTTAATGGCAATAGGCTCGCCACCTATTACATTGGGACCTAAACATAAACTGGCGAAATGTGGGTGCTAGCACCTCTGCCTACCCCTTCGGGGATATAGGCGTGAGTTTATGTTATGTTATGCGTAGCCTTAACGGTTAAGGCTGTGGGTTGATGAATCCGACACTATTATAGAACTACCCTTGCATATTAAAACGTATAATCAAACAAACAAACACATTCCACACCGACCATACCCACAGAAAAGAATCTTTTTATAGGCGACGTCCCGAGTTATTAATTTTAATAAAATCACAAATGGCGGTTTTACGAGTATCGCTATATCGAGGTGATTAACGTGATTTAAAGGATTGCTGTTGATTGATCAAGCACTCCTCATATCAAACTCTCACTTAATTGGCAACCGCCATTTAATAGTATTGTGATTGAATTTTGCATGTTATTGTTAATATAAAAATGGTTTAATGATCTAAAAGTACTAGACGAAGTCCAAAGGTATTTACCACAATTATCTAGAAGCCGTTCAGAGGTGCATTAGTTCCTTATAACACGACCACGAATGCGCTTTTCCACGACAGGCTATTCGTGATTGAACATTATCGTGCTAGTGACGCGAATACGTGACCCTTGAAATAAGGTGCCTACACTAAATGTTTTAGTGGATCGTCATATAAATCTGAGGCAAAGCTTTATAAGTACACCTGCCCGTCTAGACAAGTGGCAATACGGTGACTGCCGTATTGTAAAATAGAATGGGGAATGTATGGATTTTGACGATTTTTTATTATAAAGGACACGCCAACTTGACTTCCCCTCACCTGATGGTAAGCTAAAGGCAAAGTCTCAGGAAAGAGGGTCACCATTACAGACACCATTATGACATGCGTTGACGACTGATACTGATAAAGCTTTACCTCAGATTTCAATGAAGATCCACTAAAATATTTAGAATAGGTACCTTATGTCTAGAAGGGTAGTGCGTTCCCAGAAGTTAGAACTGTATCTACTCCGTAAAGGACCGATCTAGAAGAGGGTTGGACTCTGCTGGGGTTAAACATGAAGACAGCCCTTAATATCTTCGTTTGTGCTTAAAAAATACCTACGATTACCGAAAGGAGATTTTTGTTTAGAAAGGAATGAGAGGAGGAAACAGAAGTCCAAGTTATAAACGCGTGGCTAAGAATAGAAAAGTTTTGTTTAGCTCTCGATGTAATTATTTGCAGCATTATAAGTCAGTCCTGCCCTGCACAATTCTGGAAAGGCTCAGGCTTAATAAGATTGAGATTATAAGGGATTATTCCATAATTTAAACAGAAGTTCAGGTTGGTGAGCATCATGCCTTGCTACTACTTAACCCTCAGGCGTCCACTGGTCTCTCAGACCGCACATGATTATAAAAATTCCATAGAACCCAAGTGAATGAACTGGGTACCATTTATGAGCACCATAAAACGTTTAATGAGAGACACTTTATACCCCTAGTGGTCGATTGATGGGTTGAATTATCACTCAACATACGAAAGGTTACCTAAAGATCGGTCAAGTGCGAGTTGGTATTGCGAACTGAGGGTACCTAATGTAAGAAATTTAGGAGATAGTACAATTGATATGAGATATGGAGCTGTTGCGGCCATGGCTGTATTTTACCGTCTGTATCATGGTGAGTGTTCTGATGAGCTCTTCCAATTAGTCCCACCCTCCCCTTTCCTACACAGGACAACACGTGCAGGTCTTAGATGTCATCCGCACACGGTGCAGAACATCCGATCAAGAACCAAGCGGTTCGGTGACTCTTTCCTCTGTCCCACCATTAAGGCCTGGAATTCATTACCAGCTCACGTGTTTCCTTCTTCCTACAGTCCCGGGTACTTCAAGCGAGGCGTGAAAAAGCATATGATAAGGCCGTCAAGCTGAGTGTCACCATTGTCACACGGTATGTGTAAGTAATGGTGACCCTCTTTTCTGAGACTTTGCCTTCAGCTTACCATCAGGCAAGGCGAAGTCTAATTGACGTGTTCTATATAAAAAAAAAACATGTGACATTTAGAAAAAATATTGTTTGACCTAAATGGTTTTGCAGTTAGAAAAAAAGGTCGGTTACTATCAGATTCGTATGCTTGTTAGCTACCTTAGTTGTATAAAAATATGTTTGTATGATGAAGAAGTTATGTTTTTAAAATATTATATTCTTTTGGTTAGACTTACACAGCTTTTACGGAGACACTGCAGTCTAACCCAACTCTTAGAGAAAAAAATCGGCGGTAGAGCTTCTCCATCCATCAGTAGAAATTTTTTTATACAGCACACTCCTATTTGATTCACCTCGCCTGATCGTAAGCCAAAAGCAAAGTCACAGGAAAGAGGGTCACCTAATAGACACGTAGCATCTTACAATGGTGGCACCCAGCTTGGTGGAGTTACGGCTTACAGGTGTTGTTGATTGAGGGCAAATGCCCTGAAGATCTTGACCCCATACAAATGTAAAAAGAACTGCCATCAGCTATCAACTCCAGCCACTGAAACATGGTAAAAAATAGTTGAATGTTTTCGAAAGGTGAGCTTAGTTTTATTATTCAGAACAAGGAACACAAAAAGAATCAATTCGCGCGACTTTAATGAGGGCGAGTGAAATAAATGGCCGTTTGAGTGTTAATCATCGTGATGGGTCATCGACGTTGTGTTTTTCGTTGATTTTTGGTAATTAATTATTTATTTAACTTTTTATGTCTGTTTAACATCTCTAAAATAAATTTAAGGACATTTATTACACTATACTAAGAATACTACATTATTTAATATATTTTAATATGACTGCCTCGCCTCAATGATGAGTGCAAAAGATGTACAAAACTCCGGATTTAATGCTCAGGTCGAAATGATCGCCTGTCAGGGGTGATGGGTTGTTATCGTTGTGATTTCCTTGATTTTCGGTAATTAATTGTTTATTTAAGTTTTTATGTCTGTTTAACATCTTTAAAATTAATTTAACGATACTAAGAATACTACGTATTTGTCCATGTTTTATTACGACTGCCTGATGAGTGTAAATTGTGTATGAGACACTTGGTTTAATTTTCAGATCGAAATGGTCACCTACCAAGGGACAAATAGAGACCTATATAGGGTTAGAAATTAGAATCTACAACTTTTCAGGAGACGAATTTCAGGAGACCAGTGGGTTCGTCGGCATCAAATTGTTTTGGTATTTCTGAGGGGGGAAATGTCCAAGGTCATGCGGAAAAGTCAGAAAACGAACCCCAGACTCCGCCTGAAATATGACTGAGACTCACCGCTAAGGTGATGATGAGACAACAACGCTCAAGTGACCCTTTTTTTTAAATGACACCATAAGTATCACCATTACAAACAACAAAAGTCACCCTTGGAGTTGTTAGTTAGGCCTTGGCCCAATTACACATTGGAGTAGCCAAATACCATACCTTCAGAGACGTGATATCGTCGTCATGTTTTCAAGACCTTTAATTAACTTATGTTAATTAAGTTTTATTGTTAAACTATGACTGAAAGAAAACTGGTTTACCTACTGAGAAAAGACCCCTGCCAGACTTACTGGTGGCGCATGGCCGAGTGCGGTAATGGACTGTATTGCGGGAAGTAGCTAACTGTTCCATTGACGCTTTACACACAAAAGACAGGTGGTCGGGTTGCCGCGGGAGTGATCCAAGCAATGAATGCAACCCGAGAAATTAGGAGAGGATGCACTAACCTTCACGACACACGTGTTTTCATCGCAGCCGGTACACGGATCTTCTCTTCCTTGCTCAGGAGCTGCCGTCAGCATCACTAGATCACTTGAGGAACACACGAGAGGCACAATCCGATCGGTAAAGGTCTATGAAGCGGTAAAATGTAACAAATATTAATCATTTTTGAGAGACGCGAGCGCGGTCCGTCATCACGCTGGCTAGTTCAAAGCGAGACTGAGTGTCTATATTTCACAAATGGCGGACGGAAGCTACATCTATGGTTAGTGCGGAAGGGGAGACGGGTATAAAAGGAGTGTGTTTCCGTGTCAAAAATACAGTTTCTACTTCGGCGCAACCATTCCCCCCGGCTTGAAGGGTTACCTTCGAAACGACAAATGCGAAACAAATCTAAAGTCTAATCTAAATCTAGGTTTGGGAAATAACAACTAAAATATAAACCTAGATTGGAGCTCGTGCCTACTGCTGGCTAGGCAGCGGGCAGAGGCGAACAAACAACACAACGCAACAGTCTCGACCAAGACGAGACGCGATTAGCCAACAACAAAATAAGGGTCTCTTCACGTGGGACCGATACAACAAGCGAGTGCTTCTTCTCCTCGGGTGGTTCGGAAACCGTAGTGGGATTGAATTGACTAACTGGCCACCCATCTAACGCGGCATGAATCCAGGACGGTCCACCAAACCACAACGGGTGATCCAAAATTTGCGAAGGAAGCAATCCACGAGAGAGACAATCGGCTGGGTTGTCGGTGCCAGCAACGTGAAAGAGATTATGTGGCGCCAATTCAGATTGAATTTTGCCACTCTATTAGCGACGAATGTGTCCCAACGATGGGGCGAAGAGTGGGCCCAACACAAAGCGACTGTTGAGTCCTAAAAGCTAAAATTCTACTAATATTAATGCGAAAATTTACAATTATGTCAAATAAATTACCTTAAAGATTCCGACCACAATACAAAATGTCATTAAGCGACACGGAAGTGCTAGTCTTAGCACTGCCATCCAAAACTACGCGGAGTTTTAGTAGTAAGCTTATCTTCTCTAATAACTCCGCGGTGCGGGATAATGTACGAAGGCTGGGTCCCGCCAGTGTCCGCAGGCGCAGGTGAGATGTAACCTTTATCTAAATATTCATTAACAACCTCATCATAGGCCCGCTTCGACTTTGGGGACGCCTGCATCTTTCGTTCCAAACAAAGAAAGCGTTTTTCAGCGGATACACGGGAGCCACCGAGTGAAAACTTGCGGATGGTAGACTCCAGTGGCGGCTCGACGGTGCAACAGAACGAAGCAGTCGAGTGACTAAAACTATCTATAGAAGCGGGTGCGGAACCAATTATAACAAAACCAAGAACTGTTTCCAGTGCGTGCGGAGCGGGGTACGTCGGTCCCCCTTGAACCTTACGTGATAACTGGAGGTGCGGGAGAATCGAAGCGCCGATCAATATATCGACGACTCCAGGAACAGCGTAAGTCTCATCTGCTAAAGGCAAGTCTTTAAATTTCGTTAATAAAGACGTGTCAACCGGGACGGTAGGCAACTGTTCAGCTATTCTATCTATAACGAGCGAATCCATGTCAAACCAAATATTATTATTAAAACGAGATCTAAACCTTGTTTTAACGGTGCCACGAACAGCTGACTGTAAGCTTCCAAAACCCTTCACCACTGAGCGGGTTGAACGCTTATCAACATTGAAACCAAGACGCCGACAACAATCTTGAGTAATAAAATTACTTTGCGAAGCGCCATCTAACAGCGCTCGAACAATGCGCGGCTTACCTAATGCATCAACAATAACAACGCGAGCGGTCGCAAGACACACAGTAGTGAGTGCAGCACTAGCGGAGAACGAACACAAGGTGACGTCATCCGCGGCGGTCACCGGGCGGGCCGGAGCGCGCGCGAGCGCGGGCTGCGGCTGCGGCGCAGGCTGCCGTGTGTCACCGCTCGACGAGCCAACCGTGTTCACATTGGATGCGGCATTACTATTCTCAAAATGAAGCAAAGTGTGGTGTCTCGCTTGACATTTGCGACAACTATTTCTACTATTACATAAAACAACGCGGTGTTTAGTACCGAGACAATTAAAACAAAAATTATTAGCGCGAACAAATTTATAACGATCACTAGGCGACAATTTTAGAAAACCAGGACACCTGTACAGTTGCGAATGATGAGTGCTACACAAAGAGCAAACAGGTGACTGTACACGTGCTGGTGCGGTACTAACATAAGTATGAGTTGACCTCAGTGACTTCGATGACGCATCTACTTTGCGTGCAGAATCAACAACTATCTTCGCGCCTTCATGTTTCGATGAAGAGCGCTGCAATACTTTTATATGCTCGCGAACAAAACTTTCTAAGTCTTCGAACTTAGGAATTTTATTGCCGCGATGATCCGACTCAAACAAACGAATGGTTTCGGAATCTAATTTCCTTAAACCCATATACAAAAATACGAAGTCGCAGAGGTCATCAATCTTTAGGTTCTTTACGGCGCGAACAGCTGACGCGAAAGTATCTAGAAATTTCTCTAAGTTTTGATCGTTACATGCCGCAATAGATTTCAAATCAAACATCTGATCTAAATAGGCGTTAGCTACCGATCTTTTATCCTCATACCTAGCTTTCAAAGTATTTAAAATTAAATTATAATTCTCGGCACTAAACGTAATTCCAGCGCAAACGGTTATAGCTTTACCAGTCAATTTTTCAACGAGATAATGCAACTTTTCGTGATCTGTCAACGAATCGTTCTTATCTATTGTATTCTCAAAACTATCTATAAATAGACACCAATTGCGAATGTTACCATCAAACTCGGGTATTTGAATTGGTGGCAACTTAGGTCGGTCGCGAGTGGGGTTGGGTAGGTCAGCCGGCTTCTCCAAACTCCTAGCGACGCGTTTGATACGACAATACAAATCGTCAAACGACGACAAGGCTTGATAACTCACTGAGTAATCGGGATTCAAATTCAACTCTAAAACGTTGATGTCATGTACTAAGGTTTCGAAATCCGCGCGTAGACTATCTAAGTTTTCTATAGAACACAAGAACGAATCTCTGATGACCAAATCAGAGGTTTTAAGTGCATTATCATAAATCGATTGTACGCGAGAGTAAATCATTTCTTTTTTAGCGTATAAAAGTTTCAATTGAACCTTACCGGTCTTATCAACCTTTGGGGACATGTTTACAATTTAAATCTCAAACTAAAGTGCGGCAAATAACAAATATGAAATGACTTAATCTTAGCGGTACAGAGCAGCGAGGCGGCGCGAGCGATAACCGTAGGTAGGTAGGTACTTATAACTGCCAGTGCAAGCTTGAACTAACGCGCATAGCAACAAGATCGTACCTACGCGATGGTCGCTGTCTAGGTTCAACTATTATTTCAGAGATTAAGTATTGCGTAATATCTATTCAAATTAAAATACTTTCGTATGAATTGGGATGAGATGCGAGCGAGGTAGGTACAGCCACGTGTCTACCCACGCAGGTACTAGGCAAATACGACGCGAGCCGAGAACAACGTAATTGAAAAAAAACAAAACAAAGCCAAATGCGTTAGGTATTACACTGTGCCTATGCACTAGGGTGTCTAGTATACCTAAGATCTAAGCCTAAATGTCTGGATGCGGGGTTTTCTACTAAAATAACCAGGCACTTAGGTGCGATGCGAAAATTGTGAACTACGATTAAGTGTTGATATGATACCTAACCTATTTATGTATTAGGTAGGTACAATGCGAGCCAGCGGCGAACGGACAACAAATCTAATCCTAAGTGTCTGGATGCGGGGTTTTCTACTAAAATAACCAGGCACTTAGGTGCGGTGCGCTCATTCCCATTAGAATAATAACAAAATACGAACTACGGCTAAGAATCCGGCTCGATCCGGACCAAAAATGGTGGCGCATGGCCGAGTGCGGTAATGGACTGTATTGCGGGAAGTAGCTAACTGTTCCATTGACGCTTTACACACAAAAGACAGGTGGTCGGGTTGCCGCGGGAGTGATCCAAGCAATGAATGCAACCCGAGAAATTAGGAGAGGATGCACTAACCTTCACGACACACGTGTTTTCATCGCAGCCGGTACACGGATCTTCTCTTCCTTGCTCAGGAGCTGCCGTCAGCATCACTAGATCACTTGAGGAACACACGAGAGGCACAATCCGATCGGTAAAGGTCTATGAAGCGGTAAAATGTAACAAATATTAATCATTTTTGAGAGACGCGAGCGCGGTCCGTCATCACGCTGGCTAGTTCAAAGCGAGACTGAGTGTCTATATTTCACAAATGGCGGACGGAAGCTACATCTATGGTTAGTGCGGAAGGGGAGACGGGTATAAAAGGAGTGTGTTTCCGTGTCAAAAATACAGTTTCTACTTCGGCGCAACCACTTACAATTACATTGTCTTACTTATTCCACCTAGTGTCTCACCTATGTGATGTTTTTTAAGCTGGGATCAACAACGGCAACTAATAGTTCACTGAACAAAAACCGACAACTATAAACAGAATAAATTCTTACCGCTAGCAACACCGGAGACAGACAAATGTGTGGACATGGATAAAATGAAATAAAGTACGAAAAAAGGGAGATAGAAAGAAATGATTTCATTTTATCTTCTCCAATAA
Organism: Eilema griseolum; assembly: GCA_963662185.1. Lineage (NCBI taxonomy): Eukaryota > Metazoa > Arthropoda > Insecta > Lepidoptera > Erebidae > Eilema > Eilema griseolum. The sequence goes on along the minus strand of OY759250.1, from coordinate 632,163 downwards.
TGGTAATAGTAAAGTTAAAATAAAGTTTTTGTTTCGCTGTTTCCCTTGCATGTCTAACGCAGTGAGCGTCACTGAACACGAGATCACGGGATTCTATTCCACATTAGACACATTTTTATTAGTACTAATTCATCTTACTGTTGTTCCTAATTACATCCTAGGCTTTCACTTCGAAGTCTGGGTACTGCTTATTCCTATGTGAGGGATATGTTTCAGATAATCTCACTTCCAGTAACCCCATACGGCCAGCGTGCGTTTTAGTCGGTTCAAGTTCGATTTAACCTCCCACCGGCTCCGGTAGTAGGGGTATTCGTTGGAATTTTGTTCACAATAACAAAAAGATACTGCTTGTTCCTAGTTCTCCTTTTGTTTTGAGTTATATACGTTTATAGGAAGCGACTAGCATTTGATCTCTCAACCCCAAGAGGAAGATCTACTCCTGAGTGTCGTCCAATAATCAGCAGGTGTACCAATTTGCCGGTTAGGTTAGCTTGAGCTCTCAGTCGGAGTATGAGCGTTATGTTTTAAGCAATCTGACACTTCGTCATCTGAAGATCCAAGATGGTGTCGTGCGGTTACGATGTTTTAGGTCCGACATCACCACTCCCGCCGGGTGGCGAGGTGGTATCCAATGGGACTTCCGTATGAAAATTAAAGTTTAGTTTAAGTTCTAATCTCCGTAGCTGCTAACTCAATCCTTTAATAATTTCCTACCTACGCCTACAATATGCGGTTCTTCAAGAGGGGCATCAGAAGGTTTCTTCATGGTCGGCAGCGCGAGTGGGCCACGGTAACAGCTTCCCATCAGGTGGGCCGTGTATTTGTCTGCCAACTTAGTGGTATAAAAAAAATTCCAGAGCCAACTTTCAGTGGCAATGCCGGTGATCGGAGGCCCGTCCGGCCTTTATATTATACGTGAGCTATTTCCCTGAAACCAAACAAATAGTAACTAGATTCATGAAAATAAACTAATTTATAAAAAAAAATATTTACTATGAGCGGGAATCGAACCCGCACCACTTGCGTAGCAGTTGAATGCACTATCGCCACGGAGGCTGTGTAGAGCCAAGCTTAACCAGCTGCATTCTTTTAGTGCCAACAATTCTTATTCTGTATCTCCCAATTACGCTGACACTCGATCCGTTCGAGTTGATTTGCGTTTACAGCCTCCGCCGACGTGCCCCTCAATCTCGAGATGTCTTGTTTATCACGCGGGTTTATATTTACTATTAAGTTTTATGTGACGCGGATGGGTGGCACGCTTAACGACGCTTGTATGCGATGTTGATGGATGATAAGGCGTTGTTAGATTATTTATTGGACAACATCTTTTTGTATGACAGTGTGGGTAAACTTAATCTATGTTTTTTGAACACCAGCATACGATTTTTAATATTATTATACCTTGCCTTGTTGCCTATTGCCCAGTCCGCATTGCTTACTCCATAGGAAGCTATAAAACATAGCCTATGGGCTATGCCAGACAAGAAAATAAATCCTCCGTGCTAAATCAACCTGACAATGCTGACAACCTTTGGGTACGTTACCGGTTGGTGATGATGCGGAGGAATTTCATGACGCATTATGTATATATTTTTTTTATTTATTTTAGCTAATAATAGTTTTTAGTTGTAAATAGATAGGTTATGATTGAAGTGGTATTATAAATAATTAGTAATATTATAAATATTTTTTTACAATCTAAACCAGCGGAACCTAAAGCGCTGGCGCTGAGCTACAAACATGGAATTGTCTTACATACATATGTACCAAGGGTTAGGCAGAGGTGAATTAACAACCACATTTCACCAATAATTGTATTCGGTCCCACGTTATAGGGGGTCAGCCTATTGCCGTATTCTGGACACTATTGTTGACTCGAGCCTTGTATCTGTGCCTGAGTCTGAGCTGTATATATCTGTCTGATGTTAAACAGCCCTATCACTTAGTCGCCCTGTACGACACCGTATGGGAAGAGTTGGGGATTCTATTCTGCCGGGAACCTTATTCAACATATAAAAATATACAAATGTTACATCATTATTTGCAATCACAGATTTTGTCATATTATGTCTCGTCAAATAACCGGCCCCGTACCGTTCCCGGTGTATTCTATATACGTTATTTATACGATTGATTTTTTTACAATCAAAAGCAGTAGAACCAAAATCGCTGGCGCTGGACGACAAACATGGAATTGGCAGTTGATGCCTTATAAGTAAGAGATACCTTGAAAAACAAATTAACGTAAAAGACGAAATTTGGTAGGTATTGTATTATTACTCTTTCTTGTGGATCAATTTTATTGTCTTCGAGGGATTGAATGCCGTCTAACCATGACACTCTCAGTGACGTTTAATTTATTTTTATTTTTTATTATTTATGTTCAATATTAAGTAACCGCAGTAGCCTAGTGGTATGGACTGCTGAGACGAGGTCTCGGGTTGGCACACACCAATGACTTTTCGATGCTTTTCGAAGTTATGTGTGTATTTATCGCAGGTTTATAAGTGCCCGGTTAATGGCAATAGGCTCACCACCTATTACATTGAGATCTAAACATAAACTGGCGAAATGTGGGTGCTAGCACCTCTGCCTACCCCTTCAGGGATATAGGCGTTTATGTTATGTTATGCTTAATTTTAAGTTACCCTGTTGCCCTCGGCTTCACTCTCATGGACTTCTTATCCCATTCCCAGTACCGACCTTAACATCTTTGTGTTGATATATAGCCTATGACATATAGCCTGTAGCTTTCAATTGGTAAACCGTTTTATTATCGTCCAATTAAGCAGTTCAACTGGGAAAGTACCTCCGCCCTACAAAATACCGCGGCCTTAATAACCTCGTGTTGTTCCCGGCGATGAGTAGGGTAGCCAAAGCTCTTTATACTGAGGGCACAGAAATTATCTTTGCTAACAGAGTCGGTAGTGTCCATAGGCTACGTCCATAGGTGGACCGCGTGCTTGTCTGTCATCTAAATGGTATAAAAAAAAATCTAAATCGGTTATTACAGATAACAAAGAACACATAACGCCTATTTCTAGTAATAATTCCTACACGGATTGAAATGTTACACGCCACCAAAACAAACTTTTATAACCTCATCTTTTATTTAAGATCCTCTTAAATCACGGCACCTACGTAGCAATAACATTTATTAATAAAGCTGTTCTATTCAGGTTAATATCGAAACAACAGCGCATTTATTGGTACAGTCGGCTCTCTGAAGTCCTACACGATTTTAGTCGAGTGTTTAGTGGCCACACACTGTGTTCAGGTGGCTATTTTAAGTACCAATGATAGATATACAATCTCATATCTTCGCGTTGTTGGCATATAAATGACTAGTTGACCCATACCAGCTTCGCCTGTGGCTAATTTTGAAACCTTATTATTTTTTTAGTCTTCAAATAATGTATGAAAATGTACCGGATTTATTGACATTTACGATCACTGCTCCGCTCCCTTAAGTAGTAGCGTAAGGATATACAGCTTAAAACCTATTCGAAAAACGGACTATACAATACAAAAAAAAATGTCCAATTCGTATCAGTATTTTCTGAGATTAGCGCGTTCAAAGAAACAAACTCTTCAGTTTTACAATATTAAGTATAGATTACTTATTTACTTACTCCTCGTTTTGGATCTGCCTACTCCTTTTTGTTTGGCTGCTGTCTGCTGTCTGACCATAAACCATGACGGTAAAGTCCATGGTCAGACGTTGTCTGTGAAGAAGTAACTGCACCGACTAGCAGGCAAGGTTGACTTCGCCTCGTAGGTCTTAGAGACCCATACCCTTCAGAGTAATACCTATAATAATTATACAAGGTATCGGGACTTCTCGCGAATTAAATCATGGAACTTACTATTTCTGCCGACGTTTCGGATGCGTTGCAGCACCCGTGGTCACGACTTGAATAGCCTTCGAGCATCGAGAGGTATGCGGGAAACATTTTTTTGATCGCCAACCCACCATTACACTTATTATGAACGGTTAGGCTGGCGACACACCACACTCACTATGTCAGTTTTTAACGGCACTGTGTTTTTTGGTTTTAGTATCTTAATCACTGGATTCCACGTTCCGGATAGTTTAAATCCATCTTCCCTATTGAAATTTTTATATCGTTTGATTTCAATAACTTCAAGCACAATCCGTGAATAGTAGTGGCGATCAGTGGAGAGGACTTTGAATTGATGAAGCTCAATCCAGTGATTGGTACCCGACTCAAGATGTTCTGCTACTGCCGATTTGTTAAACTGACGTTAAATTCACACCACGATAGTTTAAAAATAACATTACCAATGGAAGGAAGACTAAAGGCTTGTCCTGCTTTGTCCTCTACACTGACGGCACAGAAACTCTGTGCTTACAGGGTCGGCAGCGCGAGTGTAGCTTCTCTGGTGTTACACACGTCCATAGGCCACGGTAACCACTTTCCGTGCTTTCTGTGCTTGTCTGCCACCTAAATGGTATAAAAAAAAAATTTGTACCAGAATTGGAATGCAGCCTGTGTCCCTCACTAAATATTAATTGTAGGATAATCTGTGGTATTGTACAGTCGTAAAAATGAATTAACATAGGTTAATTAAACGTCTTCAAAACATTACGATAATTTCTGAAGATGGTAAGGGGGTCACGGAAACCATAACAGTATTCCATCATATGATTGAAACCGCGGGCACAAATTAGTAATATAATACTGTATGAAATTTTAATTTATTCTGATGGTTCTCTTTATTTTCTATTATGATGTTTTATATCTTTTTGCCAAAATCCTTCATAGTAGGTGTTAAACACGACATAATACTCTGTCCATGCCCAAATCAACTGTCTCACCTTTGTTTTAGATTCGCCAATAAATCTTCTTCTGTATAAAACTGATATTTATGGCTGCTTTGACTCCCCAATGATATATGTACTCCTTTGTTCTTTTATGGGGAAAGATATGACTGGGTCACTTATTGGGGAAATTATCAAGAACTATAAAATTATACAGTTATTAAGTAGGTATGTCATTTTGAGAGTGGGTTGATCTTACTCACGGATAGGAAACAAGGACCATCCCATTTCTTCTGGAGGATATAAACTGTTTTAGGAATAGGGCTCTTCTTTTGTCTATACGATAGTGAATTATATATACATTCCAGGACAGGACATTCTACCCTGCAGACCGAAACTAAGTACTTATAGCATAATTATCTTTTATGACTGTGGATGTAAAATATATTTGGGCGCATTTCTATTTAGCTAAGACAAACGAGTGCATATACATTAGAAACACCTAGAGTAAGCTAATACATCCAATCATTTTTACAAATATTTGCAGGTATACTAGAAGGATTCCCTATTTCAATCTCCTAGGACATCTGAAAACAGAAGCATCCAAGCTGTCGTCGACGGCAGCTGCTCGGACCGCATGAACATAAACGCTGGTGTCCCACAAGGCTCCGTGTTGTCTCCGACGCTGTTTCTGCTGCATATCAATTACATGCTGTCTGATGGCTCCATTCATTGTTATGCGAACGACAGTACCGGAGACACGTGTTACACGGGCCGTGCAAATATCCCTCAGTCCGAGGTGGAGAAGACTCGCGAACAACTTGTGTCTAAAATCGAGACTACTCTCTCTGGAGTATCCGATTGGGGACGACTAAACCTAGTCCAATTCAACCCCACTAAGACACAAGTATGTGTATTCACCGCTAAGAAAACCCCATTCATTGTAGCGCCGCAATTCCTGGGCACACCGCTTACCATCTCCTCGAGTATCGGGATCCTTGGTGTCGATATCTCCAGCGACGTCCAATACCGAAGTCATTTGCAGGACAAGGTTAAGTTGGTATCAAGAAAACTCGGAGTGCTCAACAGGGCGAAGCACGAGCACGAGTGTGACACCCCTGGTGTTGCATACGTCCATAGGCCACGGTAACCGCTTCCCATCAGGTGGGCCGTGTGCTTGTCTGCCAACTTAGTGGTATAAAAAAAAAAATCGCCTGCTATTCCGTTAGGTACGTTCCCCGTAACAAATGCATCAAATAATACTAAAATTAGTACTTCCATATGGAATCCCTTGCACAGAGCGGGAATTGAACAACCTTGAGAGGCAACATCTCTTCGCAACCATAATGGCTCTAGAGTCTCTACGCAAGTACAATGTCTCTACCTCTGGATAGTAATGACACCTGGATTCTTCATAATGAAGACAGCACATCATTGCAGCCTATAGATACCTATCACCTAATAAGTTTAATAAAAATTTAAAGATATTGGAATGCTATTTTGATCGACTGCGGTAGCCTAGTGGTATGGGTAATGGACTGCTGAGATGAGGTCTCGGGTTCGATGCCAGGTTTACCATGGCGCACACACCAATGACTTTTCGATGCTTTTCGAAGTTATGTGTGTATTTATCGCAGGTTTATAAATGCTCGGTTAATGGCAATAGGCTCGCTACCTATTACATTGGGACCTAAACATAAACAGGTGAAATGTGGGTGCTAGTACCTCTCTTACTCCTTCGGGGATATAGGCGTGAGTTTATGTTATATTATTTTGATCAATTTACTATGGCAAAGGTTCCTGACAAGGTTCTTAATATTGATGGCTACTCAATACCGTGGAGTCTGTCTGAACAACATCTTGGGCTAACAATAGACAATAAAATTCATTGGACTAAACACGTAACCAAATTACAGGTTAAAGGTCCCCAAGCATTGGGTGCCCTACACCCAGTAACGAACAGGAAAAGTAAACTAAGTCCAATAAAAAAACTACGAATTTACAGAACCCTGGTTCGTCCCTGTCTACTCATGCCCAACTTGGAGTAGTATGTGTGCTAGTAATTACAAACTACTCCAAACCATATAAATAAAGCAGTTAAAATATCCTTCAACACACCATTTCGGACAAACTTAACCAAATTACATTCCACTATTAACCTCCACTTATTACAAACATTATAAAATAAAGGAAAGAAATCGAATTTCTCTAGGCGTAATCATAGAAATCATTCAAATAAACTGGTCTCAAGTATTGGTCAGACGGAGGTCTCTGACTTGTCTTATATCGACACCTACGGTACATATTGCTTGCCCCATTGCTACGTTTTGTTCCCAGCTGCTGACTGCAGCGGTACTAGTTAATTTATAAACTACCTACATTAGTAAATAAATGAGTTTAGGACTAATAAGTTCATAAGTTTTGAGTTTTAGATAAATATTATAGTGTTAATAATTTGTGTTTTAACTGGTAAGTTGAATTGTCATTTTGTAAACTTTTAGAGGCGCTCCAGTCTGACAAAGTGATTATTGTATTTTAAGATTTATAATGAAATGCTCTTAGATAGCAGTTCCTTGCTCTGTACATGTGTATCTATTTATTGTGCAATAAAGATCATTTAAAAACAACTAAACTATGGCAAAATGAATACTCAGACGGGAACTGAACCAGCGACCAGTTTCTTCCAAGGGGAATACACTGACCTCTGTGTTACTGGGGCACGTCTGGAGTATTTGAAATTCTCCTATTTCTTCTATCCTATACGGCTCAAGATGGTTGTACATGTAGTTCCAGAAAAAAATCGATTGTTCAAGAAGTGATTCAGTAGCTCAGTGGTTTCAGCATTCCTCTGTAGAGGACTGTCCTAGTCAGTCACGGGTTTAAGTCCCATCTGAACAATCACTTTTTCTAATCTACGAATCTATTTAGTCTAATAAGTATAGCTATCTATTACACGCAGGACCAAACATAACATATACGTGCATCAGCTCATATGCTCTGTTTCCTCTATAACAGTAGTTTTGTTTTTATCTACGACATGCCAATTCATCTAACACCTTTATAACACAACTAGCTAACCCGTCCCAAAATATGTCTCCGCTCATGGTATATTTTGAAATTTCATATCACCAGTTTGAGCCCGTATTTCTTTAGTTTTAAAATAATATATGGGGATCTGTCGAATTTGTTGATATTCATGATCACTGCTCTGTTCCCTTAAATAATAGCGTGATGATATATAGCCCAAAACTTTTGTCGATAAATGGAATATTAAACACAAAAAGAATTGTTCAATTCAAACCAGTAGTTCCTGACAAACAAACAAACTCTTCAGCCTTATAATATGAGCATAGATTTAAATTCTATTGTTGCACACACCATTACAATCTTGTCAAATTCACAACCCATAAACGCACAACATGTGTACGCCCGTGCTTACTCAATCCATTCCACGTACAGTCTCCCCCACAAGTTCCTAAAGAAGTGCTATCAACAGAATCAGGAGCAACATTAGCTGGCAACCCCAGCGAATCACAAGATTGCGTAACATCCCCCATTTTAAAATAGAGTAATAAATAAAAGGTAGACACGGCACCTTATCGCTTCGGAGCCACAACAAATGAAAGAATACCCCCCTTTTCCACCCTAAAACACCCCTACGACCTCTCGCTCGCACCCACTAAGCGCTGTTTTACATTTATGGCTACAAGTCGTGTTCGCGACTGTACAAGTAGTACAACTCTTTACATGCACACTCAAAAATATTCCTTAACGCAAAATGAATACGTTTCAAAGTTGTTGGTAGGTGTGGGGGATGTCTTGATCGGTTGCCATGACGACGGGTGGCGTCGCGATTTTTGCCAGCCTCCTTCGATTACCTAGAGGTTCGGTGCTCGGTACATAGGTATTGGCTCGATAACGTACCGTCCGATGCGTACAATGTTTTATTGACAGATTCGAAACGGTTCAAAATTGAGGGTAGGTAGCTATTTCTTTGTTTGCAGTAAAGATTGCGCTTTCTGTATGAAGATACGTGACGTTTCAAGTTTTGATGACTGTATTAGAAAATTTTAAATGTTATTTACTTTATCTTTCTATTTTGAAGTTAATATTTAGTTACTGTAGTAATTTGGTACTAAGTTTCAGTGATCCATGATAAATAAATTGAATTGAATGAAGCATTGCACAGATATTTATCGCAGGTTTATAAGTGGCCGGTTAATGGCAATAGACTCGCCACCTATTACATTGGGACCTAAACATAAACTAGCGAAATATGGTGCTAGCACCTCTGCCTACCCCTTCTGGGATATAGGCGTGAGTTTATGTTATGTTATTATACAGAGGATTCACATTCAATTCTTGGATTGGCCAAAAAGTTAGGGTCTATTCATAGAAACTTTCACAGATTTCTAAAAACACTATTAGGTCCTATTAATATAAAAGGGCTTTAGAAGCGGAGGCAGGCCCAAGAAAAGATAGATGAATAATGTTAAAGAAAGCATGCCAAGGTTCTAAATGACTAATGATATGACGTCTAACAGCTCTTTATTTAATATTTACATAATATACACGGAAGTTATCTAAATTAAAATATATTAAAAAAATCCAGAATATATATCTAAATAATCCCGCAGGTTCAGGCGTCAAATAATTCCTCCCCATCGATGTCAACCGGGAAGGTGGCCAGAAGGCTGGCAGCATTGGTCACTGGTCACGGGTAGCGTCATGTGTACAAACCAGGTAGGAGATGATTATTACTCGTAAACAAAGTATTAACATTTCCCCATGGTAGGTACATTACTTGGACATTTTATAGAAAGACCTGATCTACAGTACCCGCAACAGGCGAGCTTGTTAGTATGAAAACAATTATAAAAATGCTACAAGTAAAGTCATACACCAAAACCGTACCTAGAACCGTATCGAAAGTTGTTGTCTCTACCTACCCTAATGGCAAAGAGTCGTGACTATATGTATATTTAAATCCCAAAACCATTGAAATACTAATATCAATCTAAATCTGAAGACACCGGAAGACATCTTTTCATTTTGTGCGCATTATGGTTCAATCTCCGGCGACGTTATAAATTGAAGAGCCGATATTCGCGAGAGGATCAGCGAACATGGCGCCTTTTACAGCCACTCTATATTCATGTAATCGCTCCATTGGAATGGAGCGCTCTAGCTTATTTTATACAGGTATGAGGTAATATAGATTTTTCTTCGGTTTAGATTTTATTTAATATTGTATGTCCTTACCACTGTGTCATCATCCTAAGAACGTTATTCCATTACCCTACTTCTTCTTTCCTTTTGTATTTAATAGAACCTCTTTTTTTTACCACTTACGTGGCTGAGAAGCACACTGCCGGCCTGATGGAAAATGGCCCCTCTGCCGTCTGAGTCTCCAATGCCCGAAAAGAAATTCTGATTAACAACCGTCCATCAGCAGGGTCATTACGGGTGAGGCTAGTTTGAGCCTTAGATAATTGTATTTAAATAAGTATAGTCCTATCGACATATAGGATGTCCAAGCCAGGAACCTAACCGTTCGGTACACAGTCAACCATCTTGACTATGAAGTCTCGGAATGATCTTAATATCAAGGTATTAAGAGAAATTAAAACTGTTTTATTGATTTAAATTGTATTATCGTTCGAACTAAAGGTGTGTACCAAATGTCTGAACAATCAGTCATCAGGAACGAGGGAAATCAAGGTATTGATTTTATAGGAGGTAGGACACGGCGGTATTTCCGCTCAATTGAGCAGTCCGACTGGGGAAGTACCTCCGCCCTACAATACCGCGGTTATAATAACTTTGTGTTGTGTTCCCAGCGGTGAGTAGGGTAGCCAGAGCTCACTGGAGAATTTGTGCTATCAGTAGGATGACTAAAGGCTTGTACTGCTTTGTCCTCTGCACTGACGGCACAGAGACTCTGTGCTTACAGGGTCGGCAGCGCGATTGTGGCTTCTCTGGTGTTACACACACGTCCATAGGCCGCGGTAACCACTTTCCATTAGGTGGGCCGTGCGCTTGTCTGCTACCTAAGTGGTATAAAAAATTGAGATCATGTTGAGTGCTTTGTTTGACAAAATCGATCTGATGTTGACTGTACCTATTAAATAAGGGAAGGGGTTCTGGTGTATCCTAATATTAAGAAAAAACGCATCGCATCAGAGTAGGAAAGGATCAGGGCCTTGATTCTGCTAAAGCAAAAGCACTGTTATACCTCATACACAGCTAAAAATTCATTTAATTTTAGACAAAAGCAATGAGCTTAACATCCAAAATTAAAAGGCTTTTTTTCAGTGATTGTAAAATTGTTTATTTTTTCAGAGGGATTGTGAAATTTTAGACTTTAGAATATAGAAATCATCTGGTGTGGAAAGCATTTTCATAGCCCAAAAGAAATGCGTAAAAGCTATATGTAAATTGAAATCTACTGATACTTGTAAACCTAGTTTCATTGGACTGCAGATTTTGACATTGCCATCTATATATATTTTGGAAACCGTGTTGTTCGTGAGGAAAAATATGCAGCTTTATAGAAATCTTAATAGTAAAAGACATAACATGAAGATATGTCTTCCAGCTAATGCAACCACATATCTTAACAGTAGTGTGTTCTGCATGGCTCCAAGGCTTTACAACCGACTACCAATTTCTATTTTGCATATCACAAACATAAATGAATTTAAACGTAGCCTTAAGAACCTTTTGCTGGAGAAATGTTATTATTCTGTTGAAGAGTACATAAATGACAAGTCATTGAAATGGATGGAATTGGTATTTCACTGAAATTAAATAAATTGAGTTTACTAAATTGAACACGGATATCATTTGTTACTATCATTATTTAATTAATAATTAATGTAATTGACATTTTCTAATTTGATTTTATTTTCATAATGTATTATTTCCTATTACTGACATGCCTATTTTATTTTATTTTGATTATGTGAAATCTTATTACAGTTGACATATGTACGCATTTGATTTTATTTTGATTATGTGATATTTAGTTACTATTGACATATTGTATTGTACGTATCTCGAATGAACTGTAATGAAGTGTAGTATAAATGCATGTCCACTAATTATTTGTATGGCTCTAATTTGCATGCCGCAAGGCCAAATGTAGTGATATACCTTTTTAACAAACATGTACCAACTTTCGACCTACATTTGCAAAATGAATAAATGAAATATATAAATAAATAAATACAGTCCAAAATTTTATGCCATTTTTGCAGTGTCTGTGAAAGTGGTTTTGTTTGAGTAAAATCGAGGGTCAGGTCAGGAATTAATCTCTTTCTTTATACTAAGTACTAACACGATTTTCATCAGATTTCGGGATTATTTAGTAATTAGCTCAAAAATTGTATCTGACTATATCCAGTTTATACATCTTTCTAAATGAAAATGTTGTAAATTTTAGTTAAAATTATAATGATTCTAGCTTTCATGCTGATTATATATACATTACCAAAAAGGATCACTTTTGATACTGATTGTATTCCTACTACCAAAAATAGATTTTTCAACTATCAAAATGGCGTTCAAAAACAGGTTTTAAAAAAAGAAATCACCTTTTTACTTTTTACTAACTGTTTATTTCAACCACATTACGTAGATTGTCCACGCTCATTATGATCTAAACATGTCATGTTTTGCATGTGTTGCATACTTTGTGTTAGCACTCCGTCGGCTTACAATACACATGTTGATTTGTGATCAAAGATATTTTAACAGATTGCTGCTAATTAATAAATAGACCTACTTACCCCACTGGGAAAGAGGCGTGACTGTATGTATTTTATTTATACCTTTTTTGGTAATAATTACAAAAATAACGTTCAATATGAAGCACGTACAATTTTTTTTTGGTAAGGTGGGCAATAGTATGTACATAAACTAAATTTATGTAAATAATTGTTCAATTACTGTATGAAGAAAGAAATAGAAAATTAATACAATAAGTATTTAGTAATCTATAGCTTTCAAGTTAAATCTGGTTAGTTAACAGATATTTTATTTTTTCGCATTTGAGTAATTACTAAGGCATTAGTATGGAACACCCTTAATAAAATTAAATTTATCATTCTTTAAGCACTACTTTTTCAATATCATCTTAATCGTATGTCGAAGTAAGTAAATCATAGTTATTTTTTATATACGTCTCTAGCAATCCAAAAATAACGTCCTCTACAAATTAATTGTATATAGAAGAACAATTTTTTTTATCACAACATGTTAACTTATTTTTCTGGTCATACAAATTTAATTTCATCTGTGATCAAATTAAAAACACACTCAAATTAAAAAAAATTGTACGCAGAGTACCTCTGTGTTTCAAAAACATGTGTATTCCAAGCCCCAGTATGTCCCTTAGAACCAGATGTATTTGTGCAAGCATTGAAAACCGACACTTAGGCATATTACATACTTTGTGCATTTATTTAAGCGATTTATTTCGTTACACAAGCTCATTCTCTATTTATACTTATATAAATTGTGTTACATGTGTATTTGGAATTAAATGTGCACTGTTTTGTAACGTAACCACATACCTACTTATGTTTAATCGCTTGTATTAAATTGTATTTATAGGTGCAGTCTATAACTGTAATTTAGTGGTGATTTATGGTGTACTGGAAATGCTATGTATCTATAACTTTTCATGTGAGCATTTACTTTAAGACAGTTTTAATGAACTATTATTTATCAAAGCATATTTCTCGTTATTTCTTAAATTAATTAATCTTTCTTTCTGTGCCGATTCATAATAACAATACCTATATGAGTTTATATTACAGTTGTAATATAACGAAAAAGGAGTACCTTTATTAAGCTGTAACTATATCATAAAAACCACTGCGATTTTAATGAAATACAATTCTGAGAGATCCCAGTCATCGGTATTCAAATTATATTAAGACAACCACTTAATATCTTATAGTGGCTCGTAATATTTATTGTGCGTTTTTAAAACAGCGATATAACAGCATCTAATTGTATAATGCTTTAATTGTTTCATAATATCTTATAACTTATAATTATGCGACTTTAGTTCATTATATCACCATAGACAGTTACAATTATTTACAATAGACAAGGGACTTCTAAGTGCATGACAGCTCTTAGTTTAAAAAAAAATGTTATGACTGGTGTCACAACGGGATTTTTTAAGCTTGCAATTGTTTTATAAATTGTATTACAAAATTTCAACTGGGGTTACGAATTTGTAATTTTTGGTAGAAATAAATAGTGTAAGAGGTGTATTGTTTGTGTAAGTGTTTACGTTACAAGCAGTGCACATTTAGTTGAAGGTATCACATAATACTGTTGCGTGGTCGTTGCTACTCGTAATCATAGTCACAAAATTTAAATTCGTTTAAATATCTATTTACATCTTTATAATTAAAATGTACAATATATTGCAATGTCGCACAGACATAACTGGTTTATAGATAATAATAATTATTATTTACAAATAATTTTGAACGAATCTGTACAATATGCCCCAACCAAAATGGATGGCGCTGGAAATATCTACTCGGCAAATATAAGCCAAAATTAAATTCAGAAGCTTTTTCGGGTCTAAATAATTTTGGAATACAAGGAACTATTAATAATGTAAATATACGTAATACTGAATAACGCAATGAATTATGATTCAAATACAGTTTTGTAAATATTTAATTACAAAATAATAACAAAGCTCTATTTCCCACGTATCCTGGAGGACGGTGGGTGAAATGTAAAGACTATTATATATGATTTATTTATCCGTTTCTCAAGTGCCTAAATAACTAATTCAAGGCTTTCTTTTAAGGAAATACTAAATTATGTAAACAAAATAATAATTCCATGTAGATAAATGTATAATTGATCTTCGCTAACTATTCAATTAGCTGGGGAAATTTGAATAATATGACACTAGATAATATACTTTTTCATAAGTACCTCAGATATTTTAAAACTCAAATTATAATAAAAAATAACACCTACTTTATTATACTCGAATATGACTACAGTTAGGAAATTGGCACCGGTAAGATCCATACAATTTACAGAATTAACTCGCGAAATACATGTAAAATCTAAATTTATTAATAAATTACTTAATTTATCACATGACTACTTATTGAATAAATATTTACAATATAAAGCTTAATATATACTTGTTTTTACATACTTTAACTTATATTTTGTCATTTTTTTCCTTATGAATGTTGAGAGATATTGATTGCCAAGAAATTCTAAACTCAATTTATATCACTCACAATTGACGTAACTTTACAAGTGAATAACATTTTTGAATTTCGAATTCAAATTGAGATGTTACGTTTTATTTTTTTTAAGATGGTCCATTTTATCCTATACTCCTCTAAGGTAAACTTCACACTAACTTTTAAAAGTGATAATATGCAAAATTAATAGGTTGTTCTTCATCAACACTGACGCTGTCACTATTTAGTTCACTATCACCTGAGGTTGCATCCCCTCTCAGCTGCCAGTTAGACAAATCGCAGGGGGTTTCATCCTCTCTATATTTATATTCCTGATAATAATAGTCTTTAGCACTTTGGTCACTGCGGGCGGAGTCGCCCGGCTGTGATCACTGCCGGTGAGGCAGCTGATGATGGATGTGCTGATGGATGTCGAGCCTAGGCCTCTTCGCCTCTTCCTCATCACTGCAGTCATTGTCATGCTGTTCCTGGTCATCACACTCATCACCAAGTTCTTCTTGCTTACGCTTAGCTGTCGCCATTTCAGCAGCGTGCTTTTTCCGCCATTTTGTTCTTCTGTTTTGGAACCAAACCTGTCGACAAAAATGCAACGTTAATTGAATTCTTTCTCGAAAAATAAATCATCTTCACACAGGTTTCTTTATCTATTTTAGACGAAACTAAATCGTAATTCGACATACTGATCGAACAAACTCGAGCGAAATTTTAAACTGCTTTTAAGCTGTTTTCGTTGAATAGACTGCTCTCCAAATACTTGCAAACTAACGTACTAAATCTGTACGAGCACTAAATGGGCATGTTTGCTCCCCGGCTCGCCAGGAAAGCCAAATATAAAGAGTACACCAAACAATTTTCATCTCCATGTGGACCTAATCTGCGCGGTCGACATCATAATGCCTCATTAAATACCGCCTTTAAAGTCGCATCACGAACTAACTACCTATCCCCCTCCCTCGCATACAAATACCTCAAGAACGACAAAGACGGCGATAGTAGCCGTGTTCTCTGGTAATTAAGGGTCGTTTTGCAAATTACACGGTACTTAACCAGCCATATAACGATCATTAATCACCGGTCCGGGGAGTTTGCTTTCTCTGTCGCTCCTGTTCGATGGGGTATGCGGTGTCCTTGTCGGTCCGGGCCAGAGGCGTGAGACACGAGTTTAATTAGGTCATAAATACGTTTTCATGATTAGCCTGTAGGATGGTTGTCGATGGCCGGAGGTTCGGTAGTTCGCGGCAGATGTCGATGTCATTATAAGGGTATCGTGGACCTACGAATTAGCTCTCTCGTTTTGTTAACAACGGCACTTAATTGGTCTAAATTTGAGTTGATTTCAGTACACCATTGTCTAGAGTTGTTTAGTGAAAGTAATGTGGTTAAATTTACTGGATTTTTTTATACCATTTGGGTGGCAGACTCGGCCCACCTGATGAGAAGTGGTTACCGTAGCCTGTGGTCGTATGCAACACCAGGGGCGATACATTCGATATATCTTTTAAAAGCATTGTATTTGCGTGGATGTACTTATTGGAAACATAATGATGAATCCAAAACACGGTTTTCCCATACGCCTACAATTTGGGGATCTTCAAAAGGGGCATTAGGAGGTTTCTTCAAGGTTGGCAGCGCGAGTGTGACGCCTTTGGTGTTACACACGTCCATAGGCCACGGTAACCACTTCCCATCAGGTGTGCCATGTGCTTTTCTACCACCTAATTGGTATAAAAAAAGAAAAAGATAGGTATATTTGTTGATCACTTATTTGGAACCTAATACAAACTCTTACTGAAATCGGTCTGCGGCATTTCTTACTTGGCCATAGGTACAATCCTTCTTTTATATTTATAACCAATATGGATTCCCAAGTAATTTAAATGGTAGGCGCTCACATAAAAGCCAATGTACACATTATTAAAAGGAAAAACCAAAGGAGGGCACGTCCAGATTATTTCTAGGACATATCAAATTCCCCGGCCACACTGGTCGGTGTGATAAAACACTGTGCGGTTTTATTTCACCGGGATTAAAACTAAGGTAATGATTAATTCTCATAAACTCGATAATTGTATATCGTGGAACGAGAAACTTTAAAAGTTAGTACCAACATTAGATAATTTTATAGACACCATAATTCGTCACCATAAAATTGTCAAAAGATTATAACTATTAAGATTGTGCTGGACACAATAAGTATTCTGTAGAACTGGTGTTTAACGACGTATTGTAAAAAGTATTGAGAACACATTCAGAGGCGGTAGCGGGAGAGGTAAAGACTAAATGTATAAATCTTAAGAAGCAGAAAGACTTTTGTTCATTAATCACTAAACATCTGTTACCATGCCTCATTAAGTAAAGTTCATCACATTCTCCTCTACCATTCTGGACGTAAGTGCTGTCACAAGCACTTATCATTAGATTGTTATGCTACTAACAATGTCTCTTGACTTTTATCAAAAACTTTATGACCTGTAAAAGTTTCCTCCATTGATTGTGCCACTTTTCCTTTCATTATTCTATTCATAACATAGCTCCTTAAACATGGATATGTAGATTGTATAATTTATCAATCAACAAAAAAGTGGCATTTCCCAATTATAGAGTAATCCGCTACTCGCTTTCTGTCATCTAATGAATCCTCCCCTTTAGTCCGGATTAGAGTTGTACACCGTGGAACATCATTTTGATGGCGTTCGTTAACGCAGGCGATACCGCGCCACGTCACTAGTGTACCTACTCATAAATATTTGTAGAAATCTGATGCTTTGTTATAAAGATTTATCGGAATTTTGCGGTTTGAGATAGAAATGGAATAAAAAAAACTGTCTATAATTAATTAGCCAGTAATAATTAGAGAGTTAAATTATTATAATATATCGCTAGTTGCTAGTTTAAATATAGTAAAAATTATTATGATAGGTCAGACGGTATTCACTCAGAAAACAAAAGTAACAGCAGAAGTAAACGGACTGTGCTTCCGGGAATGACGCTAAGACGATATTCGATTTCGACCTCTATATCAAAATAGTCACCACGAGATAACTTGACAGTTTTGTGGGACGTGATTGATAAGCACGACACTAGTGCCTCATTATAGGATCAACTAGGTTTAAAGCCTTGACTTGACGCATGTATATTATTATATACCAAATAAATATCAAAGCACAAAGCTGTCAAGAGTAACCAGCCTATAAGCAATGCTCTAAGCTATAAATAAGGTCCCTTCCACATTTTACGACAGCGCGACATTACGTAAAGTTGTAAAAATAAATCGGCCGATGCGATACAGAGTCGTAATAAAAAATATGCGACGCAAAACAAGACAATAGTCATATGTACGTATTATCATTGGGCCATTTGCTTTTATATCGGGACGGCTCACGACGTCCGTACTTTATGACGGAGCTGCAAGCGTTCTTTGAAGGAGTAGCGTATTCTGCCAGGCTTGTCCATTAGATGGATTGAATATTCACTGTAGAAATTAATTTGATGAGGTAAGTTTGGAGTGGAGTGGATCCTATATGGGAGACGTAAAAAGACGTCTCGCGAAGCTGTTTAACTGAACACCGCCATTTTTTGTTACAATTATGTATTTTCATAGAATCAAAGAATCAAAGAAACAATTTCATTTATTCAGTTTAGGCACACAAAGAGCACATATGAACAACAAAATTTTACAATTAGGTATGTCAAGAAATAATATAAAAATAAACCATTGGAAAATTATTCTTTCGCTGGTTCGGTAGGTTAGTTCTACTGAGAAGCTACCAACAAGAAACTCAGTGAACTATATTAGAACTAGATTATTTTTCTTTTTAAATTTGCTTTAGTTTACAATTTATTTTGTGCGAGCAAGCAAGAGACTTATGTTGACCACGCATTTACATCATTAAGATACTCTTCCACATATTTGAAGAAAAGTTGATACTAAACTATTTTCTTAATTATAATGATATTAAATTATTTTAACATGCAAATAGAACTAAGTATATATTTAATTTAGCCGAGTGCTTTAACAACAGAACGAATTACATTCGCCTTTGCTGTTTATCAATAAAACAATATGAAATTATATTTATTGTTTATATTTAGTGTCAAACTTTGTTCTAATACGGGGGTATATCACCAAGTGTGTTAACAACTACTATTTTACTTTCTTGTCACTTAAGTTATAGTACCTTATAAATATGATTACGTTCAGTTACGTCGAGGACGCGACCCAACGGAGTAAATAAGTACATCGTCGAAATGAGTGTACGTTTTAGTGCTAACAGCAGCCTGTGTTTACCTCAAGCGAACATAAGCTCATCACAAGTTTACGGGCCATCTCCACTGCGACCCCTTCACAACACTATTCTTACTTATAATATTATTTTCCATTTTTCGTTCATACCCATCTTACCCTCCGTACCATTCAATTACTTAAGTGTTTGACGACGAACCGCGTGAGATATAACCGTCTCTTTTCTTTTTATACAGTTGTTGTTTTCCTCTTGCTTGCACGGGATAGGGTCGGATAATTATGTGACTATTATTTTTCACAAGAGCTGTTATGGCTTGATAGGGATAATGGTGTTTCAGTAGTGATGTCAAAAGAGCGGCCATGTTGCTACCGGTAATAAATTTCAATGAATTAAAGCTTTATGTCGTGAGTGTCTAATTAATAATATGCTCGTTTTGGAAGTGTGGCTGCTTAATATATGTTACTAGGTTACTTTTAAGAATTGGTTTTGTGATTTGATCATATGTTATTGAAACAGTATCTTATAACTGGTACTGTGTGAAGCTCACGTATCTTATAATATATCTTTTTTGATGTAACGAATATGTTTCTTAATAGCTCAGTAATAGCGAGTGCTCTCGGTTCTGCTGAGTATAGATGCTGAGGTCGATTCCTGATTCGAGAAAAGTATTGTATAGTTTATAGTTGTTTTTTTTTTATATAAGACACGTCAATTAGACTTCGCCTTGCCTGATGGTAAGCTGAAGGCAAAGTCTCAGAAAAGAGGGTCACCATTACTTACATAATCTATGTGACAATGATGACACTCAGCTTCTTCTTAAATTCTTAAATGAGGCTGGTGGAGCCGGTTCATTTAAACTATTTAAAGGAAATGTATAAATATTGAAAGGATATATATTAACATATTTTTTTATAATTGCATTTTATCAATTATCATACATAAAATACCTAGCACAATAATAAAAAACACAAAAAATAAGCAGGAATCGAACCTGCGAGTACTGGAACTCTGACATCATCGATTATTTCAAAGATTAACCTTATTCTCAACAGTTAATAATGACAACTTGGAACTTGAACATTTACTCTTACTTTTTTACTTGTACGAGTACAGTGCTATTCTCAATCCAAGCGCGCCACATCTCGAACTTGTTCGTTAATTGTACCGATACGAACAGCTTAGTCGGAAATAAATCGTGTTCGTGTCGTGATTTATGAACGCGTATCGACAACCCGACATAATATGGCAACACTTCTGATATAATTTAGAAACTGTAAACATATTATTATAATATTATTAGAGTTAACATTATGCTGCTAGAATTCTCAGTAGCGATATAGATTTTTTTTATACAACTTAGATGGCAGACAAGCACATGGCCCACCTGGTGGAAAGTGGTTATTGTGACCTATGAACGTGTTCAACACCAGAGGAGTCACACTCGTGCTGCCGAACCTGTAAGAACAGAGTTTACAGAAGACACAATCAGGACTAGCCTTTGATCTTCCCACTGCCAGCACAAAAACTCTCCAGTAAACTCTGACTACCCTACTCATCGCTGGGAACACAACACGAGGTTATCATAGCATATTATGAAGGGTGGAAGGTGCTTCCCTAGTCGGACTGCTCAATTGGGACGGGAATACCTATAGGAGCATTATCTCGATGTGAGTGGTTAATTTATAGATGGAAGAAGCTCTGTCGCATGTTTTCTTCTCAGAGTTGAGGGGTCAGATGGTAGTCGCACGCGTAAAATAAAAAATAAACCAAACTATGGAAACCGTGGACAACAAGACTGAACTTTGCTTGTAACTGGGATTGGCACTCGGAAGTTAAAATTCAGTTTATGGGTATAATAAGCATTTCTGCCTGTTCTTGAATTATTCTCCTCTCAATTAAAGCTGAATTCTTTGAGCGCAGGGTTGCGTAGCGTAGGACGCACAGCGGCCAGGTGGAAGGTCGACCTCATGAAGGTCGCCGGGAAGCGCTGGATGCGGGCTGCTTTAGATCGGTCATTCTGGAAGTCTGAATGTCACTCTAATGCGGCGTAAATATATTATTACAGCTTCTGTACAAGTTGACATCATATAATCTGAAGTTTACTCAAGACAAGCCTTAAGTCTTCCCATTGACAGCACAAAAACTCTCCAGTGAGCTCTGACTGCCCTACTCACCACCGGGAACACAACACGAGGTTATTATAGCCGTGGTGTTCTGTAGGGTGGAGGTACTTCCCCAGTCAGACTGCTCAATTCGGACGGGAATACCGTCGTGTCGCAAAAAAAAATCGCAGCTATTTAGTCAATGTTAATGGCATACACATGGCTATAAAATTAGATATTAATGACGAGACGTCAATCTCAAGTTTTTTCTATCATGTTAAATGTCAACTGGCTTATAAGATAATTATATAATCAATTCTGAACTACTTAAAATAGAAATATCAACTGTCAATATCAGATATAAGTATTAGTGTGCGTGTGACAACGTTATTAAATATTACCATTAGAACTATCAGGATTTTTAAAATGTATTGTTCGGAGTTCTCCGATAACTCTGATAGTAATTCGGTCCCTCTGGCGTAGCGGTAGAACGTTCGACTGCTTATATACAGGGGGCGCGGGTTCAATTCCCGCTCAGTGCAAATATTTGTATGCATGAATGTGTATTTTGACATTGGTCTGGGTGTTTCTATGTATAATATGTATGTATTTACAAAAAAAGTTTCTAAGTATTGTTTATCGGTATTCTAGATTCCATAACACAAGCAAGTTAATCTATGCTTACCATGAGTCTAGATAGCATTGTGTATAATAGAATGTTGTAGAATATTTATTTATTTATTTAATGCGAGGGATCATGATTACTATTTATTTTTAATTTCTTTTTATACCACTTAGGTGGCAGACAAGCACACGGCCCACCTGATGGAAAGTGGTTAGCGTGGCCTATGGACGTGTTCAAAACCAAGGGAGTCACACTAGCGCTGCCGACAGCGCCGTCCCTGTGCCGTCAGTGTAGAGGACAAAGCCAGGACAAGCCTTTAGTCATCCCACAAACAGCACAAATTCTTCAGTGAGCTCTATATACCTACCTACATTATTAAATAGTTAAAATTAAATCTAATATGATAGATATTTTTTATATTGTTCCCGTCAATATGTGATTTTACCTCGCCTGATGGTAAGTGAAAGATAAAGTCACAGGAAAGAGGGTCGGCATTACAGACACCAACAACGGTAGGTACAATATAGCCCTCAGCTTGTGACTACTTATTTGTAAAGTTTACACATATATTATTTATGTAAGTACCTATTATTGTTACTCAATCACGCTCAAACGGCTGAAGAGATCTAGATGAAATTTAGTACAGAAATAGACTATAGTCAATTTTTTATCTCTGGTTTCGTCTGTTCGTTCTTAATTATGGGCAGTGGTAACGGAACCACAATTTGACGCGGGCAGAGCTGCGGGCAACATATAATTCAAAATTATATCACATTTAATAAAATGAATCGTTACTTTAAAACTGAAATTACCTAATCACTTCTATAAACCAACCAATAAATCACATTAACAAATATCTATCTGTATTCACACAAACCTATTTCATAAACATACGTAGTTACCTCCAAGCCCTATCACAATAATTCCGTATTCAAGTAAAACAGATGTAATCAAACCCGACCGCGGCGACTAAATCCGCCATCATTAGGAGCGTTCCGTCGACAAGTGCCATTAGTCACGCGCGACTTACCGCACCCTTTGCTCCAGTTAATAGTGGCTGCGATTTGTCGCGTCGGCCGCGTCCGTCGCGTGTCGCCTAATGCGTGCCGAACCTTAATCACTGGGTTTTTTCACACGTCATTCGTGCAATTAGTCAGTTGTTTTTAAATAGATTGACTAATGGTTGTGTTTAGTTTTTTTTTGTTGAGAATAATTACGAAGTGAAGAGTGTGTTGATGTTTTTTGTTTTAATGTTTTATCGACTGGTATAGGTCAAGTAGATGTGTTGTGTTGCCGGCGATGAGTAGGGTAGCCAGAGCTCACTGGAGAGATTTTGTACTGTCAGTGGTAAGACCTAAATCTTGTCCTGCTTTGTATTTTACGCTGACGTCACAGACACGCTCTATACAGTCTATACTTACAGGGTTGGCAGCGAGAGTGTGACTACCTTGGTTTTGCACACGTCTATTAGCCACGGTAACCACTTTCCATCTGGTGGGCCGTGAGCTTGTCTGACACCTAAGTGGTATAAAAAAGAAAAAAAAAGTAGCCTTGGTGGTGAGGTATTAGTGAGTGCGACTGCTGTGGCGGGAGCTCTGTATGAAGAGTCGGGTTCAATGTCAAGTTAAGGCCAAATATTGGGATAAGTTTAAGTAGGTACTAACATAGACTATAGAAAGTAAATGAATGAAAAAGTGAGCAGTAATACGAAAGACGTGATGAATAGTTTCAAATTAAAAATAAGTCTCTTAACCTTAGGATGGATTTTGCCTCACTGTGTGTGTTCTACCGCCTATACAAAGGTTTGTGCTCAGATGAATTGTTTGAATATGATGCTCGTAGCTACATTCTATCATCGCACCTCTCGCCATAGGCAGGGAATTCATCCCCACACATTGTGACCTGAGACGGTGCGCACTGTGCGGTATGCAAGAAACTTCATCCCACGCACATTCAAGCTGTGGAATGACCTCCCTGCTGCGGTTTTCCCAAGCGCCTACAATATGGGGTTCTTCAAGAGGGGCATCAGAAGGTTTCTTCATGGTCGGCAGCGCGAGTGTGACACCCCTGGTGTTGCATACGTCCATAGGCCACGGTAACCGCTTCCCATCAGGTGGGCCGTATGCTTGTCTGCCAACTAAGTGGTATAAAAAAATAGTTTTAAAATTGCAACATATTGCATTTTTTAAATTACTAAAAGAAATGGTTATTGTGGCTTTTTATTCATTTAAATTTTAAAACTAAATTTAATCATCACTCTCCGCTTATCGGACCCCACCTTTACTTAAGCACTTAATTATTACATTTTGAATTATAAATAACAAATGACCTTGCCGCATCTTACGATGTACCTACCAAATTAAGTTGAATCATTTAACATTTGTTAAGATGTTAATTAACTATGTTATTATTATTGATAACAGTTCATTCTTTTGGGGTTTAATTTAGTTAACTAAGAGCTTTATTCGCTCGTTTTTTATGTGAGGTATATTTAAATAATAATATATATACGGTTTTACTCAAAACAGCTACCTACCTACCTAACAAGAAAACGTGTTGGTATAGGTTTTTGCAGTTTCAATTATTATCTAGGATATCTCGTAGCCTGTATAGAAAGTATGTGAAATAGATTTTTTATAGGTTCAACCATGAATAATGAGCTTTATATAAAAACTATTAGGTCCATATATAAGTAATTAAGCCTTTCTCCGCGCTCTTGAGAATTAAAACTTTAAAAAAATTTAAGCAAATTGGCACACTCACCAATCTCAGAGAAATCAACGCACTGAGACAAAAAAGAAATGAACGGAATTAAATACCTCTTACTCTTTGTAGTTGGTTAAAATACTATCTTAGGCACAGAATAAATAATAGTAAATCGGGAACTCAATGAAACATGGTAAGTATCCCGTTTATTTAGATACTGATGAATAGTAGGTACTCCTTGATAAGATAGCCTGACCTATTTGATGTATCATCAAATGTTTAATGATATATTTGATGGCAGATCAAATATTGATAAAACACACTAAATCCTTGTTAAAGGGAATAATAGAAATATTTGAAATTAGCTACTTCAAATATAAGTTATACTAGGCCTATGTAAATTACTGTCCCGTTTTGCAACGTACAGGATCCTTTTTTCTTGTGAAAGTAGCCATAGATACCTCCCCAACGGCTAATTGAGTGGTTATGTTGAACTCGAACCGACTAAAACCACACGCTGCGTCATCTAGGGTCTTAATTATCGTGGAACCTACAAAAACCTCTGATCTTTCTGATAAAACTGTTTGGGTATTTACATCAATAGCATGGTTTCAAAGTCTATAGCAGACATCGGTAGCTATAATACACATGTCATGTTTCACAAAGAAGTCAATGTACCTCTCATAACAATCTCAAGACACCTATGCCACTATTCGCTCGATTGGTTCTAAAGAAACCTAGCTATACTCCTATAATAATAATAACTCAAAAGTCGACTTATCACCAGCTTTCTTATTCAACTGACCAACAAATATAAGGCATGTACATCTACCATTAATAGGAGATTAAGGTCAATCTCCGGTTAATAGAAAAATAATAACTATTAATTATTAGTACGCTTCACTTGGCTACTGGTGCGAGGCCGCCATTGTGGGAAGACTGGGAAGATAATGAGAAGGTAGTATGCTGAGGCATTTGTCAGTACATTTGATTAGTGTGTCTTAGAAAGTCGATTAAAGAAAGTTATGAGTTCATTATTTATTATGTGTTATTTTTATGAGGCTTTACTTCATGTTACAAACTTAGACTATACATAAACTCTATAGACACAGTGAATGTCACTCTAATGCGGCGTAAATATATTATTACAGCTTCTGTACAAGTTGACATCATATAATCTGAAGTTTACTCGACCATCAATCGCGATTTATTTGAAATTATTTGATAGGTTGCTAATGTGAGTATACCTTTTTTAATACTTAAGTGACAGACAAGCACACGGCCCATGATGGAAAGTGGTTAGCGTGGCCTATTAACATGTGCAACATCAGAAGAATCACACTCGCGCTGCCGACCCTGTAAGCACAGAGAGTTTTTGTGCCGTCAGGGTAGAAGACAAAGCAAGACAAGCCTTTGGTCTTCTCACTTACAGCACAAGAACTCACCATTAAGATCTGGCTACCCAACTCACCGCCAGGAACACAACACGAGGTTATTATGGCCGCGGTATTCTGTAGGGAGGAGGTACTTCCCCAGTCAGACTGCTCAATTGGACGGATATACCGTCGTGTTGTATCTGCAATGGCTTAAGGAGTCGGTATAACACTAGCGACGTAAACCATAATCAATTCTATTTTTTTTATACTGTTGATTGATGGCGCTTGGTGGAATTTGTTGTTACACATATTGATAACTCACCATGTTCTCTCTATTTGTTATTAATTATAAAAAAAGTTAGTTATCAATATGCATAATCATTTCAGTTTAGCTGGAGGAGTTAGGGGAAATATTAGAAATTTCGGTTGCTAATAGTCTGACTATAAAACTTTTTAAATGTTCATAACTAAAACTGACTTATCGCATTGAAGTCTATTAATATGACATTTAATCTCGTGAGCTTAAAGATCAATGATTGCTCCACAACATCAACATGCGCTTGCGCAACTGCGCATAACGTTCGTATCATTTCGATCATTGCAACATTCTCATGTTTAAATAGCTTATATGTATTTTAAATAGGTACCTAAAATAATCTAGTAAGTACTAGATATAGATAGATGTACTGGTCTGGCTTTGAGATGCAAAGGTAACGAGAGCGTCTGTTGTGATAAAGGTTCTTTTTTCTTCTTCTTTCTTCTAATTAAAATAATATAATGAAACCTAAGCTGCTACTAACAATTATTATTTGAGTAAGAACATGTCAAACACGTAATAATATAATTTGTTTTATGAACTCATTGTGGATCAACTATTAAGTAATGTATGTTCTTATTTCGATAAATTTAGTGGTGCCTATAATTCCATAGTCACAAAGAAATATTACATACAGTATAAAACATAAACTAAACAAGTAAATCTTCTCTTTTGAACGACCTATATGTCCAAATGTCAATAGTCCAAAATAATCTACGAAGCAATTTCTCTATCCATACCTACATAGAGATGAAAAAACCACTACGTTAGAGTTGTACGCCAATTTATTTTTATCTTTATTTGCGAGATCGGCCAGTCGTTTTGAAGAATTTGTGGCCAATGGGTAAATTGGAATTGTGCTTTTGATCGATGGCCCGCCACTAATGGATGGGGAAAAAAGCAAACGCATCCAGACTCCGATGCATTCTATTGATATGCAAACAGTGTTTTTTGAATTGTTATTTATACATTTTTGTTTCCTTTTTATTGTGCATGATATTTTATAGTGCTGGTTATTTTATCCGTATATATTGTCTTTTTATATTTTATATAAAGCTATATTATTGGGGTCATGGATTTGGACAAAAGTAAAACCTATGTCCAACCAAACTATGCATGTAAACAAACATAGCTCTAAATCCAAATCTTATTCGAAACTCGTATTTGTTGCTAAGAAGTTGATATGGTACATAATTTCGTCAAAGAGTTCTCTTCTACAAGTTATATAAGTTTCAATAGGGTTATCCTAATAACCTAGATACACCTTATAATAATCTAGAAAATATAAAGTCCCCATGGGGTTTTTTAATCTTGAGGATGTATAATTTAATTAATTTGAATCACAATTCATTTAATATCAGTTCAAGATTTTTCTAAGAAAAGAAAAAAGAAACAAAGGGTAAAGTCTAATAAACAAAACAAAAAACAACATAAAGCAGAAAGTTCATTATCCAAGTATCTATCCGCATGACGGCTATAAATCATAAAAGGATTAGAGGAAGCCCTTCCCTCTACAAATTTGGCGTTATTAAAAAAACTCATTTGCAAATTTTGAAAGACAAAGAGATATTAAAGCGATAAAGTGAATTATCTTCAATTTGGCCGGTCCCCGGTGGGCGATGAGAAAAAATACACCCCTTTTTGTACAAACTTGAAGTGAGAATAAAAAATTTAATGTGCTGCGTTTAACGTTGGGTTGGCCGTAAAGTGGCGGGGGTGTCATCCACTCTATATAGATAATACTCCTCATGGTATTACCTTTTCTAAGAAATAAGACATTTTATTAAGTCACCTTTAAATGATCTTACAGAATACTAATTCTGAACAAAATCTTATTGGTCGTTGCTTGTCACAAATTCTACACATTGTTAAAGATCTCCCAATTTATTGCCAATACAGTAGTATTAAACACTTAACTGTATTTATTTATTTATTCGTTATTGTACACTAACATGGTATATATTTACTGAAGACATACTTAGGTGTAAAGGTACTATTTCCTAGCTGACCGCAGACCGCAGCAGCAGACAGCGTACCGTTAAATAGACTTTAATGTAATAATATTGTTTCTCAATGGAGCCATATATCCATTTTGAATTTGAAGAATGTAACTCTGTCTGTATATTACGCTCTCACGCCTAAACCACTGAACTAATTTTGTGTGGAGTTTGGTACAGAAAAACTTAGGTCAGTATATATATAATCCATGTTTGGTGGCGATAAGTGACATTTCTGCTTGCGGAGAAGCGGGTATAAATATAAGCGTTTATATTGAAGTCTATTACACGCTAATCATTATTTAATCAATCCAGGTTTACTCTAAATAAAGACGTTTGTATTCTTTAAAAGAAAATCAAACGAGACACAAAAAAACGCAGCAACAGTGAACACAGTGGAATTCGGAAAGTTTGCAAATTAAGAAAATGTAATTAGTGTTGGGCCGGCGAGTGGCGCCCCCTGCCGACATAATTAAGGCGAATCTTGTTGTAATTTTGACATTTAATTTTTTCCCTCACTCACCTCACCCTTATTAATTAATTTAGAAAAAGTGCCTTTAAAATTTAATCTCCGCTTTTTCGGTGACATTTACTTTTCTCTTTTTTTTTCTTGAGCTTAATGAAACGACAGAGATTTTTGATAGGAGAGTAATGAATTCATTTTACCTTTTTTTTTATTAATTTGTGAGTTGCGTTTGCAATTACTTTGTTTAAAATAGAAACGTGGATTATACGTCTAGGTTTGTTAAAATTTTAGTAGCGATGTTTTATTACGAGAATTAATTCGTTTCACGTAGAAAATTAATTTCAATTTGTTATTCATTTTAGTAGTAAGAAAGAACAACATTGTGTTTTATAACAGTTTTAATAAAGTTAGCTTTGGTATTCAAAAATGTAATCATTGAAGACAACCAACTGCTCCCCGCAGTTTCCAGCCGGACCCCCGTGTGGAAAGGTGGACTGACTTTTTGTAGAGTATCTACGTAATTTAAAATAATAAAAACCTAGAACCCAAGAAGGACGCCAATTGCTTGAAACTGAGAATTTAAGAAAAAAATCACTCAAAGCATCGTCAAATATTTCTACACCGTGACGAAAGCCTTAATCCAACGTGAAAACTCAATATAAAACGGCCAATGTAGCTTCACTGAACAATGCAAAAAAAACAATATACCTACCTATATCAGTTCTGTCGGTACCCCACACAAGTAATCATGCATGTATTCCCTTATCTGTAAACAAATCTTGAAAGTTAAAAATAAGGGTGCGTGCACACTCCCCCTAATCCCGGCTATCGGCTCACCGGCTTATCAGCGTGTAAGCCACTCATCAAACGTATTAGCCGCGATGTAAAACTGTTTCACGCAATTATGTGGGGGAATATTGTTCAGATAATTTAGTTTTGGTTTAAAAAAGTGCGTGTAAAATACGAATGGCTGGCTTGTTCTAATTTTTTTTATTATTTCAGTGCTTGCGTGTTGTTTAAAATATTGGCTTTAGGTTTTTATATTATTTTGTTAAATATTATCATAGCTATATATATATCCCTGAAGGAGTAGGTAGGTAGATAGTAAAATAGTAGAAGCAAATCTACTCCTACTTGCAGACTGTAGTTGTATTTCAACTAGGATGAATGGCTCAGATGCACACTATTAATTAATGGCAATATTTAGTGAGAAGTAGTACTCTTCCTCAGTCGAGGCACTTGTTGGAAAACTTAACATATTACTCGAAATGGAAATTGAATAAGGGATGTCATGGTATAAAAAAATATATAAAGCGATCACACTGCGTGTTACTGCGCCGTTACGCTTTTAAATTGAACATAACCCCAAAAATAAACTGCGCTCACCGCAAAATACATCACAAAACACATCAAAACAATAATTCTGATAAGTCATCGGCAATCGGCGGCCCCTCGTCCGCGCCACGCTCAGTGACGCGCCGATACAATCGCCCGAAGCTTAGATGTCATTTAAATTTAAATTAAGGTATTACATCGACGTTATGAGCCGACGCCGGATTGTGGATAGGCATTCGTTTGTCTTATCGGCGGGCTGATGGTGGGTGGATTTTAAACTAGTGTGAAACTGCCCTAATGGTGCCTCTCTGTTTGGTTACAATGCTAAATAAGAGATTTGTGAATTTAAATTTGGTTTATTCATTTGTAGTTATGTATTTTAGTTAAATTTTATTTTATTGAGGGTTTTGTTACGACGCGTAGATTTGTCTGTATATTTTTTTCAGATGATTTGAAATAGATAATAAGAAAACAATTAATTTATTCCAGTATTAAAGAATTATAATAAATTAATTCAAGTTATGGAACTTGTATTTATTTCTATCGGTAAAATTAGAAATTAGCGATGTCTGTACTTACATTGGAGATAATTAAAAAAAACTTGTTTTGGATGCGATGGATGGAAAAATGAATGCGAACAAACAGACGAGAATTAAAAAGAACTACTGAACCGATTACGAGGGGACCATAGGTTGGAGCTGCGGCAGCCAATAGTATCTTACATTGCTAAAATGAATAAACCAGGTCTACAATTCATCACATTTTTTCATATAATTACAACTTTGAGTAACACTACACTGTATTTCTTACTGTAGTTCTTACAGTTTAGAGACTCATAGAACTCTTTGACAATAACACCATAAAAACTAACCAAACACGAATAGTTAGATCGAAAACATTTAGAACCCTGTCGTAACTGGCAAACAAACACTTCAATCACTCATTTGGCATCCAATAACGTGTTCAGATCCCGCAAAAACATCCTCCGCGAGCCCTCGATCCCCCGGGAACAGATCCCGATAAAACAGGATCAAGGCGGTACAAATTGAAAATCTCCCTCACATATGTATGTAAAGTATTGGAGGCTTGTTTGTAAGATAACTGGCTCTTTATGTTATGTTCTTTTGTGAATAACGCCCATATATATGGAACGAATTGATTCAAGTATGAGAGTGTAAGGAATGAAATTAGATACAAGAGGCAAGAATAAAATCTTTGAAATAAAGATACTACTACTAGTTTTATTTGATATTATTTACATTTGGCCAGACGTTTCGGCTACTTCTCAGCAGCCATGATCGCGGGATCACTAAGGATGATAGTTGTCTCAAAGTAGAATGAGGAAATGATGAGTTGTCAGTGTTCCAATTTACGCAGTATGAAGTAGTTTTGTTTCAATGCGTGATTGATATTCGGGTATACTTTACACAGTTTCATGAAGAATAAAACCTATTATTTTTATATTAGTTTTAATTTTGTAATTTTTTATGGTCCAAGAATAATAGTTTTATAGATGGTTTCAATAGGCTAGTTGATTGTGGAGGAACATAAGTTAGGACAATGACGTCATATGCGAGTGTTAGTCTTTTCACCTTCTGCACATCGAATTATTCAGTAATCGATAACGACTAAGGTTGTAGATGATATAACGTATTTGCTACTATAATTTTGAACAGATATATATAATTTTTAACAACTTTATTACTTTTTATATGGCAATACCACACAGACAACAACAAAACCAATATAATCAACGGATCAAAATATCGACTGTTTTATTATTTACCCGCGCGTTTAATCCGCGCCATAAATCTGAACAGATACCAATATGGCGGCGTTTTTTGGCGCGAAAAAGAATTGGCCGCGGAAGGCAATGAGAGGCAGATTAGAGTGGGATAAGTCCCCGTTATTAATGGACCGGCGATACACATGACAAAACGGATAATAAATGGATGTGCCCTCTACTTTTTTTAGCTAACAAATTTGTTAAGCTTGACAGTTGCGTCCGATACCGCCGCGAACGTTCCGATATTGCAAATTTGAATTGTGTTCGGAAACCTAAATGTTTAATGTCTTTTTAATAAATATTTACGCGCTATTTAGCTAAGAATACTGACACATCAGTATTCATAGTTTGTAATACAAATCATTGCAAAAAAACTAAGTATAGCTACTTTGAAATTAGTCTTATTAAGTGACTTCATAAAAAAGACGGTTGCAATTTGTCGGATTATATTGTTTATGTATGTGCAGTTAATCCTTTATAGAGTTGTTTGATTTCAAGGATTTTTATTTTTTATTACAAAGAGAATATCTTCTAGGTGGTCCCGTAGGTATAAGTTCAACAAGAACAATATTGTACTCTTGTACCTACTCTTAAATTTGCAGAGCTATATATTAAAGAAATTTTTTTGTGATTATTTTAATCATGGAATATTAAGGATAAAAACAAATGAATTTTATTTTGGTAGTTTGTCTTTTTAAAAATTAAACGGAATATAAAACCACGGGCCCCCTTATAGGTATTTAAACTATCATGGTCACTCACATTAGTATTAAAGCTATCGGGGTAGTTACCATGTTGTATTGCAGCGCTCATGATGGCTAGAGAATTTTGCACTCTCCAGTGTCCACCACCAGTGTGTGGTCAGTCGTGTTAGACGTGGTATTCCTCAGTCTTTCCTGATTATTTTAGGTACGTCATGTTTTCCAATCTCTCTTCCAATCGAATCCTGGCCCACTAGCGACGTGAACCCACTCCTAGCTTAGCTGGAGGGGTTAGAGGGAATATTGGTAATTTCAGTTCATATTAAAAAAAAAAAGAAAAAAGAATATAAAAAGCGCTGATGCCATGTTGATAGTGGAAGACTTACTTCTGGTCTTAAAACAATCATAAATAATTGATGTTCAAATCAAATCAAATCAAATCAAATCAATTTATTGCGATATATGGGTACACAGGTTACAAGTAAATACATTTAGGTTCCACCATATTTCAGTCAGATTGGCATGCAATAACGTCACACATATTATGACGATATTTGTTTATAAGATTAGAAGCTAAGAATTTTTGCAATTTAATATAGAAAATTTCATGACATTGGATGTCAATATTTCCGTGCTAAACATAATAAACACCTCCATGCAAAATAATCATTAAATTAGTCAAATACAATATAAATGTTTTAATATTTATATTATTGAATGAATATTAATCCTTCAGAATCTGTCTGATGTAATTGATTATTTACCCAACCAAGTGAAATCACAAAACGTATTACTCATAACATTTACCATAAACAGTTGATGACCAAAACAAGATATGGACCAAAGTGGTAAATGGACCCGTAGCAAGTCGTAAGGGCCCTCAAGAGGGCGGTAACATCGCGTAGTACGGATCGCCGACTCAGCGCGGATTTACGGCTTTTACGGCTTTCACGCGCCGCTCGCGCTTCACCGACTTGCTTACTGAACAATATCTCTTGTATTTTATTACATATTATGATGGGTGTAAAACGTGGTCAAATCTTCTGACCAAATCATATGATGTTGTACTGTATGATACAGAGCTTAGGGTATAATTTTCCTTAACTGTATCTCAATTCATAAAGATTATTTGGAGTGTTATTGATTGATGGCGACGTATAAAAATCGTTTTTATATCGGCTGCTATGAATATTGTTTTTATTGTAGGTAGGTACTATAGGTACTAACCGCTACTGAAAACTTAGGCAATGGAAAATATCTCGTCGTGACGACAGTATTGTAAGTTTTCTATTCTCATAAATTTTTCCTACTATATTTATTATAAAAGTGTAAATTTGTGAGGATATTTGGATGTATGTATGGTGAGTAGGTAGGACACGACGGTACTCCCGTCCCAATTGAGCAGTCCGCGGCCATAATAACTTCGTGTTGTGTTCCCGGCGGTGAGTAGGGTAGCCAGAGCTGAAGAGTTTTTGTGCTGTCAATGGGAGACTAAAGGTTTGTTCCTGCTTTGCTTCTGCACTGACGGAACAGAAACTCTCAGTGCTTACAGGGTTGACAGCACGGGTGTGACGCCCCTGGTGTTGCACACGATCATAGCACTTGGTAATGGTTTTTCTTTTTGGCTGAAATTAGGTACACGAATATAGCCTGGAATAAACATATACCTAAGCATACAATATATGGGGTTCTTCAAGAAGGGTATTAGAATGTTTCTACAGCATCAGCAGCACGAGTGTAACGGCCCTAGTATTGCACACATCCATAGGGCACGATAGCCACTTTACTAGGTAGACTGAGTGCTTGTTTGCCACTTAAGTGGTATAAATAACTAGTGGAAGGTACGTTGAAAAAACTTTTTGTTTTTATTAAGCAATGCTGTTCAAAGATAAGACATAATATAAAACACGATCTAACAATCCTAAAACACCTCACGTAACATCAAATCGCGTTCATTACCATATAAACAGCTCCAGTGTCCGAGCGAAACGAGCGCAGCAAGCGAACGGTGAGCGGCAAGCGAAGTAAGCGCTGATCAACCTGAGCTACATAGTAACGCGCCAAGTTTTCCAATAACAGCTTGGTACAGTCGCCGATTTAAGTGCTAAGGTTTATATAGTTTTTACTCTGAACTTTGTTGTGTTCGGTAACAGTTTGTTGAGTGAAATTCGTTTTACAGAATACATTGTGTACAAGTTCGAAAGGAAGTAACTTTCTTGTCAAAGTGGTAATGGCATGTTCAGATGATGTACTTTTACTGTACCTAATGCTGTCAATGCTGATAGTCGATTACTTCCTGCATTGTTTTTACTACAATTTTTAACTAGGTGGCCGACTAGCTCACGGCTCAACTGATGGAAAGTGGTTACCGTGGCCTATGGACGTGTGCATCACCAAGGGTGTCACGCTTGCGCTGCCACCCTGTAAGAATAGAAAGTTCTTGTGCCGTCAGTGCAAAAGACAAAGCAGTACGAGCTTTTGGTGTTCCCACTGATAGTACAAAAACTCTCCAGTAAACTCTGGCTACCCTACTCACCGCCGGGAATACAACACGAGGTTATATTATGGCCGCGGTAGTCCGTAGGGCGGAGGTACTTCCCCAGTCGGACCTCCTCTAATAACCTCTTAGATAACGTTTTAATTATCTCACATAAACGTTTCAAATTTTATCTACATTTATGTAGCCGTTGGAGTGTGATCGAGTAAGAAACATCTAAGTATACATCTTCACAAATCTTTTTTAATAAAAATATAACAAGTTGAAAGTACACAACAAACTATTTTGTACCCGCTTATTTACTCACTATACAAGCTTACTCTGTTCAGACTCATAGTAATTATGTTAATACCTCCTCCAGAGTATTGTCTCAGGGCTCGCATTCAGCAGCAGACAATTATTATTACCATATAACAATATCTCATACATATATCGCTCCATTGGAATATGATAAAAATTCATGAATACGCTATCATTTGCAATTGTATCAGCGAAACTTGGATAAAAGAAAATATTTCAATATATTGGGAATGATCTGTGGGACTGTATTCTGATATGCTGTCATAGTATAGTCATTTGGTCCAATGTTTTATCCATTTGATTATTGGATGAGGTCGCTGAAAGATTCGGTGATATTTGATTAGGCTGCGAATCTTGTTGGGAACAAAACAGATTGGGTCATAATATAATACGAAAATCACTTTTTTACATGACTGTCCAAATAGAGTGTAATATTGTTTTCGGGATTCTTTGTTTGTGAATTTTTTATACCACTACTAGCTGACCCGCCCCAGTTTTGGCCATGGTATATTTAGAAACCTCATATCATTCTTTAAGCTGGTAATTTTTTAGTTTTTAAATGTGCCGGGTTTGTTGATATTTACGGTCACTGCTCCGCACTCTTAAGTATTAGTGTGATGATGTATAGCCTTAAACCTTTATCGATAAACGGACTGTTTAATACAAAAATAATTTTGAAATTCGTATCAGTAGTTCTTGAGATTAGCGCGTACAGACAAACTAACAAACAATCAAACGAACAAGCAAGCTCTTCAGCTTTATAATATTAGCACAGATAACTTATAAATTCGGGATGGAGTGTGGTATCACCAGAATACTGAGTGACACAGTCTATTTATTTTATTTATTTTTCACCGTATTTTTTATTTTATTTATAGTTTGCTATGTCATTTGCTACGTCAGAAGTAGAGGCTTAGATTCGCGCTCAGTGTAAATATTTGTATGCTATTTGCATTAGTTTATAAAAATCACCATTAAAAGTTTATTCCATTTCTAAAACTTAATTTCTTAGTTAGGGCCTAGAAGAAGGTTCTTGAAAGTCGGCAGTACTAGTGAGACACCCTTGGCACTTGGCACCACACATCCAGCGGTAAACATCAAGTGGACAAGACAAGTATACTGTCTACCACCTAACTTATATAAAAAAGATATGTTATTAAATTAAATTAAATCAAAATTATAATTCATTTACTTTCATCAATATTAATAATTCTTTTTACCACTTCATTTCGGGGTAATACATTAGAAAATCTCAGCAAAGTGATATTGTACCGTCTTGTGTCTCATTAATACCCATAAATATGTATGTATGTATAATTACATACTACATTATAATATCCTATATATCTACATATTTTGTGCCGTACCTTGGCACCTTACAGGAAAATGGCTGTGGAATCGGGAGATTCACAGTCGAGTGATGCGCCATCATATTGAAATTATATTCTGATC
The DNA here is from genome assembly GCA_963662185.1 of Eilema griseolum. Classification (NCBI taxonomy): domain Eukaryota; kingdom Metazoa; phylum Arthropoda; class Insecta; order Lepidoptera; family Erebidae; genus Eilema; species Eilema griseolum. The sequence continues at coordinate 595,215 of OY759250.1, read as the reverse complement.
CGCTCTCGACTGCTCGATAGATATTCATGAAATATATTATGTAATGAATATATATGTTACTTAATATCTTGCTATGTTTCATATCTGTACGTTTTTATTCATTTTAGTATGTTACAAATTATTTATATTTAGACTGGCTTGGTGGAACAATGGTAGCAATTATGACTGTTATGCATTAGTGTCAGGTTCGATTTCTGAGTGCAGAAAAGTTTTATCAGCTTTGGAGTCAGGAAAAAGTAGGTATACCTATTTAAATTATTTTTTTATTGCATGAAGGCATCCCACTTACAGGACGGTAAACAAAAAAGAACTGAGCGTATCACGACGATTCAGGATGTCCTGTTTAATGGACGGATGGATGCTTTCCTCATGAATTTCCCTACTATCTTTAACAGACTGTTCAGACAAACCTGCTAGTTTGAAGTGCTTATAACCTCCCCTCTTAATAAAACATCCCTAATTCTGTAGGTTTATAATCTTAAATTATCGCCCTTGATCGACCTGCCTTATAATATTTACTTAATTATATTCTTAAAGATGTATCACTTAAGTCACAAGTCATCCACACAGTCAATACTGTAATAAAATACTTGCTACAACTTCAAATGCCAACAAAACTATATGACATATAGTTATCCCTCTCTACATCACGTAGCACTACCATAAGTCAGACAAGTAAAGTAATGTGTTTCCAGTACAACTTATTGATGCAACTCGGAGCTATAAAAGTTGTCCTGTATTTGCTGCAGTACAGCAAATATCTGCGATATAGTGCACGAAACACGCCGATAATGCCCGAACACGGCGATATGTATGCGGGCTCCGTTCAGCTTTATTATTATTTCCACATATTGACTATCTCTCCTATACGCTGCTGCTCCCCTGGTACATGGATCGATCGCTAATGCGTTTAAGATTGGCGACGTGTGTGCTTGTTTGGACTAATGTTACAATATGTAGATCGTAAGGGAGTGTAATAGTAGTTTGAACTTTGGATGTAGGAATTTGGTGGATGTCATGAATGTAATGGCATTGGGTGTTTTGTCGTTGAACGTCTCCAGATAGGGCTTCATAGATTGTTATTAAGGATAGAGTTGGATTATTTACTTACTCATTCATTTGCTAGTCTACTCGCTTATAACACGCTTTAATATAATGAAGTTTAATAGAATAGAGATGGACGGATGACCTGAAAAAGGTGGCTGAGACAGACTGGATGCGGAAGGCAGAAAAAGATGAGGGGTTGATGGAGGAGCAAGCTTGCCAAAATACATATCCTGTTCACTCTAAACCTGGATATAGAATTTCAGAAATACAGACTTCAGACAGGGCCAATCTAAAACCGATAGAAATTTTTGGCAACAGCAACTTTTAAAACGCCCACAGATAGATAAGTAAATAGTATCTACACCTCATCTAATGTAAGTGTCGTGTGGTAGGTACTTACAGTAGGTGTAACATATTGAGACAAGACGGTACAATATCGCAAGTGTCGCACCGCGGAACATGGAATGAATAGAGACGATAAGTCAAATATTTTTTGTTTACAATTGTATTGCTTATTGTTCTGGCTTTGTTTGAAAGTAACGTATTACAATTGAATGGAAAACTGTATCTAAGCCTTTGCTTTTCGTAGAAAACCTATCTCATGAGGTTTGTAAGTATAAAACAAAGTAGAAAATGTAACATTGTTTTATAAGATATTTTATTCAAAAAATATTAAAATCAATATATGCATGCATCTATGATTTTTATACACCACTTAAGTGGCAGACAAGCAGACGGCCCACCTGCTGGTAAGTGGTTACCGTGGCCTACGGACGTGTGCAAACCAGGGAGTCACACTAGCGCTGCCAACCCTAAAAAGACAAGGTATTTACCCGGTCAGACTGCTAAATCGGAGGGTGATGATATTTTTAACATATAGCGTGGGACTAAAATTTGCCCTTGTCTGTCTGGCCTTCAGCAGAAAAGGAAATTCAATCCCATTTTAGCCAAAGTAGTTTAATTTAATTTCTCTCGTGAGTAAAAATTCACAGCGCCTACAATAAAACTTCAAAATAAAAAGAAATCGTGTCTACGCCATGATGCAGTGCACCGCGCCGTGACGCGCGACGTCTCATCTATGAATAATGTGCTATCGATTGCGTCGCCGTCGCCTCGCGACGAGCCCGCGACAACAGTCCTGTCCTGCACTTATTGGTATATTTCTTTCAGTTCACTTATACTACAAGAGAGAAAGACTAGATTTAGGTCTCATTCAAACGATTTTAGCAAGACTTAAATCTAAGGAGGCTATGACGCTATTCTGTTAGGCTCTGGTGGTTCAGCAGTCGCTCATTCATTCATTCCTTCTAATAATTACAGTTCGTGTTTAATGTTTAAAGATACGATAGGGTTGGCATACCCTTTATAAATAAAAACCACAGTATGAAATAAAGACAAAGAACTAGGACTAGATTTGTGTGTAATTTCAAGCTCACTGAATGTACCTAAATGAATTCATAAGGGCCGGTGGCTGTATTTTGAGCGAACCATAGTACATGTAGGTTAATTATTATTATAGGGTGTAATGCTATTATAGATGAATATTATCACTATTGTCTAATACTATTATGATAATGTTTATAAGTAATTGTGATTTTAGTTTAATTGATTCGATCATAAATTATTGTAACTTTGATGTTAGAAATCTAAAACGGAATTTGGCGTTGTGTGGTTTAGATGACTGATTATTTAATTCTAATTTTGATTATGTGACCTAATTATTTATTATAATACTTATATATTATTAAAAGAATTGTAATTCTATAAGATTCATTATTGTGCGCGGTAGCCTAGTGATATGGGTAATGAATGGACTGCTGAGACGAGGTCTCGGGTTCGATCCCAGGTTTTACCATGGCACACACCAATGACTTTTCGATGCTTTTCGAAGTTAAGTGTATGTTTATCGCAGGTTAAAAGTGCCCGGTTAATGGCAATAGGCTCGCCATCGGGACCAAAACATAAACTGGCGAAATGTGGGTGCTAGCACTTCTGCCTACCCCTTCGGGGATATAGGCGTGAGTGCATGTTATGTTATGTCATTATTGTGGTCCTCTACCACTGTACTGGGTAACAACCTGTAAATATGGTAGTAAGAAGAATAAATAAATAAAAAAGAGAGGCGAGGAACAATGTTGTAGATACTATAAGTGACAGATTAGCCACATAACAGAATCAATCATCATTATAACGGACGCAGTTGCATAGTAGCCCTGATTTACCTGGACTTTAGACCGAGCAACTGCAGTTTGACCCCTCACCCCCGAAAGACCAACCAGCACCAGACCCTCATTCATCAATCAGCAGGTACAATAACCTGCAGTTAAGGTTGGTTCGAGACTTGCACCCCAAAAATCTTGTTGAGGTCCTATACCCCGCAGTTGTGTAAGAAAAATTATAATATGCTGCGTAATGCTGTGAAGATAAACCGAGATTACACACAGTATCTTTGTAATCCAACACGAGCTCTTGATTCGACTAAGATGCGGATAAAATGTTAAATTGACATTTGTTAAAAGCACTACGTAATACAAACTTTTAAAGTCGTGAGCTTGTATGAATCAAATGCCTGCTGTACTCTGCGAGCGGTAGTAAGGCTAGCTTTCCACCAGAGATGTACTATGCTTCGTTGTTATAGAATCGTTTGATTTCCATCAATCATATCTATTAATCCACATAGGATAGCACTGGTGGAAACGGATTCAGCTGAGCCATGTTTTTTTTTATACAAATAATTATGCGTAGATGTGTGCTATGAATGTCATTACCAGCTCAGTTGTTTCCTTCTTCCTACAGTCCCGGGTCCTATAAGCGGGTCGTGAAAAAGCATCCGATGGGGCCGCCAAGCTACCATGGCAACATTACTAAGTGTGTGTAATGGTGACCCTCTTTCCTGAGACTTTGCCTTTAGCTTACAATCAAGCGAGGTGAAGTCAAATTGGCGTATAAAAATGTGCTACTGCGATAGTCCTACGAATATAAATTAAAATTTTAAACATTTTTTTTTATTCTGTATGTAAATAATATAATTACTCATCCAAGGGTTAGTTATTCATGTGCTGCACTTCTTCATAGCCATGTTACTCGCTACGCTTCATAGCATAGCACAGTGGAAACGGTCACATAGTTTCAAATCATAACTTTTACATTGTAGCATGGCTGCATAGCGCATCTCTGTGATGGAAAGACGGCCTTAACCGAGGACTCATAACTGTGTCTAATGTCATTAATGAAATCGTCAGCCGCTACCGAACCACGTTCCGCCTTGTCGCCCAACATCATTACCGATCTAACACGACAATCGAACACGATTGTCTGCTCATAACCTAACAACCAAACCCATCACATACAAATATAGACCATATTACATACGAATAGAGTGTAATCTAAAATGACATGATATTAGTAATATCAGTGCTACTTAAATATTTTTAAACTTAACAATTTTGATTTATTTTCGTCTTTGTCCAGTTAGTTATAAGGTTCAATATCGATTGAATGTTTGGTTGATAATTATCGGAGTTTCGATGAGGCGGCTGCTTTAATTTGTCAGCTGGACGGACGGACAGATTGGCCGTGTTATTAGTGATATATTAGATGGGAGATAGACGGCTACTTATTGGCACCGAGTTAATTTCACCCGGTTAGACATCGCTGCTTGAGGATTTTGTCACATCGTGGGTAAGAAACGGGTAGAAAATGAAGATTATGATTTTGTATGAGTGTATGACAAGAAAAGTAATGGAATCAGCGGTAATGTGGATCTTTTTTATTAATAACATATGATGCAAAATATTAGTCAGCATTAGAAAAGTAAGCAAAACAAATAGAGATTTCTTTCTTTTAAGAGAGATGGACTTCTTAAAGATATATATCAATCATTTTTAATATGCTTGTAGTTCACAAAAATATAAATTGCCTTTTTCCTTCGGGACTGAATCCTGAAGACTGGATCCTTTAAGCGGAGCGTGAAAAAGCATATGATGAGGCCGTCAAGCTGAGTGCCACCATTCTAACATGATATACATATGTATGTAATTATGAACCTCTTTTCTGAGACTTTGCCTTAAGCTTACCATGAGGCAAAGTCTAATTGACGTGCCCTATATAAAAAAAAAGAAAATTAAGAATATACAATAGAATATAAACCAATGACACTTAACACTTACGCAACCGCTCTATCGCTTACGGTGACACAAAATCCTAAGACATGTATTTTAATTGATTTGTTTGTCGCGTTTTTTGTGATAATCAATTCGGCTGATGTGATGTGAGCTGATACCATCGCGGGCATGCCGGCCGGCGGAATGTGATATTCAAATTAAAATAGCGATTATTATCTATCAAGTATTGTTTACGGTCATAATATCGGAGTATTAGTTTCGTTATTAATAGACGAATATTTACAGAGTGTGTCACAAGTCACAACCCTAGTTGAGTACTAAGTATTATGTTCGGTTGCTTCTTCATTTAATTCATTTGCTTAAAATTACTAATTCGATCAGATTTTTTCCTATGTCAATTAACATTAACAAAATGATTAAGATAGGAAAAAGCGAAACGACTCGAACGGGACTTGAACTCACAACCCTTACAGGAGTAACATTCTTGCCACTGAGCTGCCGTGTCGTATCCCTTTTTCCTGTTTTAATCGAATTTAATGTTATTATTATTGTTATTCATCCGTGTGGAAATCCGTGGAGAAAGAATACGAGTATCATTACCCCATCTCAACCGAAGGGAGTCGTAAGAGGCAACTAACGAAAAAATACACAAATGAAATCACTGAGAGAGAAAAAACGAAATAAAACCCTGTACCAACCCGTCTGGCTAGCGTGGAAATAGTAGACCAAAGCTTGGGAGGCTTATTGCTTTAAAATTTCATAACATTAACAACTACACACTACAGTACATTACTGTTCCACAAATATCTCGTACATTTAAAACAATTATCTTTTTGTAACTGACTGTACAATACGTTTGGTTTTGGCAATCGAGCGAGTTGACGACAGCAAAATAATTTAAAATAGAAAAGTGCCAACTAGCGCTAGCGAGTTGTAAGTATAATGGAATGTAAGAATTTCCTTCCTCAGCAAAACTGAAAACAGAAGAAGAAAACTTTGGAAATATCAGCTATATAGATGAATATTGTTATGTGTTTATACCTTTTCTCTTTATTTATTCAGAAGGCTGTGGTTTCTGCCTACCCTGGAGGGCAATATAATAGGCGTGATAATATGTACGTATGTTATTTAGAGAAGCCGCAGTAGCCTAGTGGTATGGGTAATGGACTGCTGAGACGAGGCCTCGGGTTCGATCTCAGGTTTACCATGGCACACACCAATGACTTTCCGATACTTTTCGAAGTTATGTGTGTGTATTTATTGCAGGTTTATAAGTGCTCGGTTAATGGCAATAGGCTCGCCACTTATTACATTGGGACCTAAACATAAACTGACGAAATGTGGGTGCTAGCACCTCTGCCTACCTCTTAGGGGATATAGGCGTGAGTTTATGTTATGTTATTTAGAGACTTCTATTACACACTACATGTTAGCCTCATTGAATCTTGTTGATTATACTATTACACGTACCTACTTCAGTTCAGAGGAGCAGGACAGAGTAAGAAAGAGTACTATTTTCTGATTTCACATCAAAATAACCGTACAGTTTACGATATCGCCATAACTTCCTTATAAACTGTCATTAATATTAATATTACAAGACTTTATCACCCTTTCTGTGTCAATCTAGCAATTAAATTAAGTGCGACATTGTAAAAACACCGTAATGAACCTAGCCCGGGGCTCGGCGGGGGAGTGGTAGGTCGCCCGCGGGGGGAGGAGGCAGGGATTAATGGCGTGCCGCGGTTTCAGTTATTGCAACATTAATTATAATATTAATTATTAGCTAACTCGTGTACCCTACCCTTAGGGACGTGCCCACGCGGTAATGGCAGCACGACAAGTTAGCCGCAGAAATTATTATTTAGTATTATTTTATTTATTTCTTAACTTATTATGTAAGATTAGGGTACATTTGTGATTATTTAAAAAAAAAAATTCTTAATAATTTCTTAAATATCATCAAGTTTCTCCTGTCTACCTGTTTGTATTCATTAGACTTCGAAGCGCGGGTTCCACTTATTATTTATGATTCATTTGTCGAATTTTACGAGAGTGATTCCCACTTACCACCCAACCATAAAATGAAAGCCTACAGCAGATCCTGTCTGTTCTTACAAGGTCGGTAGCACGGGTGTAACTCCCCTGGTGTTGTGTTCATAGGTCACGGTAACCACTTTCCATTAGGTGCGCTGTGAGCTTATCTGCCACCTAAGTTGTAAAACAAAATCCTCGACCGATAGTTTAACAAGTGGATTAACTGTCTGGTAATGTTGACTTGGGCCCCAAAAGTATTAGGAGGGCACTGCATATCTGCACAGATTTATTAGTGAAAACAGATAGATACACGAAGTGTGATCGATAATTATTTTTTGTTAATAAAAGATCATTTAGCTATCGAGGTTTACTGATCGTACTATCCGCACGACATCAATACAAGGTTGTTTGGTAATTTAATTGGATGAAGATAATCCCTAAAACAGATTTATTAGAACTTTTAGTAATTTTAGTGCTCTAAAATAGAACTTTCCTCTCTAGATAAGATCCAAGTGGCAGATATAATAAATTAGATAGGTAAAACCACAAATACTCTCTCATATCATTACCCGATTTCGCTTCAAGAGAGTAAATTTTTTTAGCTTTTACTATTTTATGATTATAAAATACATACCTATCGCATTTTTTATATAGTGCTGAAATTCAATGTCTATTACAGGCTCTATCGCGCACGTTCTCTCTTAATGACACCTAAATCCCTATTAATTAAATAATAAAATAAAACCGCCTCTAAAATATTATAACATTCCTCTAGTCCGAGATAAGCCCACACTTTATGCGATTAAAAAGCTCCATCATGGTTCATTTCACTGACAAATTGAACACCGCCTTTTCTCTCTGACTGCCGGCTCAGGCTGAAATCTACCAATAACAAATAAATTACATTACGAAATCAATGAAACTTTAATTATATTCACGGACCTATAAAAGCCAACAAAATCTCGGCCGATCACCAGTAATTGCTCTGCGGACTGTACTTTAAACTGGCACATAAGCTCGAAGACGCAGGCGACATCTGTCGACGTAATTGAAGGATTAGGCAGATAATTGAAACAGTGCAAGCAAGAGAGGAATACGTCTTCACACGCGAGCGAACGAGACAGCTACGTTCACTCAACACCGCCTCAAAACGGAACGGTTAACAACGTGTCTTCTTGTATATTGTATTATCTTACGTTTTATGCCCTATTAATCTTGCTCGACTGTGGATGTGGGGCGCGTCACTGAACTTTGTACTTTAAGTAGCTACGTTAGAGTCTTATATCGTTCGGCGGGAATGTATGTATAGGGTGTTCGGAGCAATAAATAATTGTTTGTTCGCGTAAAACTGTAGTGCCGTATCTACAGGGGGTTTCATCGTTTTATTTGGCGACGTTTAAGGTAATCTGGGATAACGAGGCGCCCGCGACTCTCGGATCAGCTCGTAAACACGTTGTCAAAACTGACTGATTGTCTGTTTGTGCGCTAAGTGTTTGAACAGTCGAACAGCGCCACTCCGCGAGGTGAGGCTCTTCGCGAACATTTGTTTCGAGACTAAGTAGGTATGATTGAGAATGTAGTTAGGCTATAAAATCAGAGGATTGCACTGTCTGTATAAGTATATCTATTTAGTTAATCTTTGTCAACAATATCTTAACTATAACCATACTTTACCTCGCCTAATGGTAACCTATAAATATAAATAAAACTACTATATTGACGGTAAAATCAGACACTTTTCACGCCCCGTTTACATCATACGGGGGTAGGAAGGAGGAAACACATGTTCTGATATCTACACTGTTTTAGTAATGAATATCAAACTTCTAAGATGAATGATTCTACTTGATGTTAACATTGAATAACATTATATGCTCTATTGTGTATGACTTATGAGAGTGGTGTGGTCACTTACGCCTATTTCCTTCGGAATAGGCAGAGACATCACTTTGTTTTTTTTATTATTTATTTATACTACTTAGGTGGCAGATAAACACACAGCCCACCTGATTGAATGTGGTTACCGTGGCCTATGGACGTGTGCAAAACCAAGGGAGTCTCACTCTCGCTGCCAACACTGTAAGCACAGAGAGTTTCTGTGCCGTCAGTGTTAAAGACAAAGCAGAACAAGCTTTTGGTCTTCTCACTGATAGCACAAAAACTCCAGTGAGCTCTGGCTATCCTACTCACCGCCGGGAACACAACACGAGGTTTTCTGTAGCCGCGGTATTCTGTAGAGCGGAGGTACTTCCCCAGTTAGACTGCTCTATTAGAGAGAAATACCGTCGTGTCCTACCTCCTTAAAATATTTTTTATCTTGACACACAACATGAACTTTTTACTGTTATCAAAGCTTTCATCCAGGCCCACCAGTTTCGAATGCTTCTGACTTGCTATTTATTCAATACATCATTATTGTAAGTATAATCTATTATTCAAAAGATCGTCCTCCCCGTATATTTCATGTCCACACGCCAACACGTATAATATTATAATCCAATTAAATAACTGAGCGATAATCGAATGCAAAGTCGATAGATCGATATACAGTCACATCACTAGCGCAACACTGAATCGAATGATCGGTTGAGCCGGAAGCGGGCGCCGTGTCGTGACAAACGTTAATTAAAAATTATAATAATCTACCACGTTTTGTTGTAAAAAATAATTGAATTTTGATACTTGATACTCCTTTATTTAGAAGCGGTTAAGGTGGGTAGTTATGTCATTTTTTTTTAACTGACGTTTGTATGTCACCAAATACAGAAACACCTACGCTTTACTAAATACCGGTGCCTATTCCGGGATTGTACCTAAGTGTGTTAAAACTATTTATCTGTGTTGTAACGGAGAAAGAATACAAGTACCTCATCTCATCAGAAGGGCGTCGTAAGAGGCGACTAACGGAAAAATATGCAGACGATATCACTGCGAAAGAAGGAAAACTTGAAATAAAACCCTGTACCAACCCGTCTGGCCAGCGTGGGCACAGTAGGCCAAAGCCTCCCAACATTGGGAGAGGTCTATATCCGGCAGTGGACTGCGATGGGCTATTTGACTGACTGTGACTGGTCCATTCCAAGAACCTGGAATCTCAGACGCTGTGAGCAACCACTACACGGCCCATCTATAACCCAGCTTAGTACAAGCGATTACCACTCAATGAATGAGTGCTTGCATCGCCAGAGGTTTTACTTGCCTTCCACCTCCCCTCTTTCTTACTTTAAAACTGACAACGTATACTACAATACAAATATACATCCTTACATATATTCACGCCCGTACATCCCCAAAGGGGTAGGCAGAGAGGTATTCACATCCACATTTCGCCAACTATGATTTTCGGTCTTACGTAATAGGGACCGAGCCTATTGCCATAAAAAGGGTCCTTTGTCATGTGCTGTATGTATGAACAAAAAGTAAAAAAGAAACACTTTCACTAACCATGCTGAATGCAGCACACTAATACCTACTTAACTTCAATATTAACTGACAGTATTGTAGTCCTCTCAAAAGTCCCTCACGCACCCCGATACTACATAACATTAAAACAGTACCCGATGTAGCAGAGCCTCCCGCCCTTCGTCGAGGGAGGAGGAGGGGCGGCGCCCATAAAAATGCAAATGGCGTGTCGACAGGAACCCTTGTATCAATCACGGCGTCTTATTATTGTGGGATTGTGAGACGCAGATGTGTAGACGAGCGACGTTGTGCAGAGAAGTGTTGCGCGGGCGCGTCGATGAGGTGCTGTCATTATCAACAACAACTTTATCTAGTATACTTCGAGACACATAGCTTGGACCCAAGTCACGAGGTAAATGAATTCCTGGCACGCGCAGATTGTTTGTAATCCTTACTAATATTATAAATGTGAAAGTAACTCTGTCTGTCTGTCTGTCTGTCTGTTACGCTTTCACGCCTAAACCACTGAACCGATTTTGCTGAAATTTGGTACAGGGGTAGATTAGATCTTGGGAAAGGACATAGGCTATGTTTTGTCGCGATAACCGACATCTACGCGGGCGGAGCCGCGGGCAAAAGCTAGTAGGTTATATTTGGTGAATTTGAGCACGTCCACCGTCTTGCACATTTTGAACACACGTACTGCGCGTATAGAGTACATTTTAGTTTCAATATAATAATTGTCCCGAGTTATAACTACTAACGCACACTACACCAAGCAGACGTAGCTTAATCAAGAATTAAAAGGTGTCTTCTGTACCCTTCTCCAGCTGAGGGGAAGGTATTTATTCGACGGCGTCTGTGGTCGCAGCGACCTGAATAGCAATCTAATGCTACGCGTTGCTGTTATAAGGTGCGGGTCCGATTCCTGCTCAGTGTAAATATTTTTATGCATGAATTGTTAGTTAAATATTAATAATACTAAACAAACCTCGATGAAATTCGTTCCCGCCGTTCGTGGTCGCGTGGTTCCCGACAGAGTAGAATTTAGACCACCCCATCTCTTCCCATGTGGTGTCGTACAAGGCGACTAAGGGATAGGGCGCTTTAACATCAGACAGATATATACAGCCCAGACTCAGCGTCAGATCCATGGCTCGAGTCAACAATAGTGCCCGAAATACGGCAATAGGCTCACCCCCTATTACGTGGGACCGAATACAAGAGGTTTTTACAACTTGTCTGTTTCATAAACAGATTGAAGTCATATTGACATGCTTTCAAACGAGACTTCATCTATTTTTCTATAAAATTGCCACAAATAACACAATTAATAATAAATAAAGCTCAAAATGAGTCTGCGCGCACGCCGACAGATCCCATCTGGCCATACATCATGTGACAAATAAGTCTCGTCACGTCGCGGTCGGCGCACGCGCATTGTCATGGTAATGTACACCACTGCTGCTGTTATTGTCAACCGATGGTCGACACGCCCACCATTTGTGGTTGGGTCTCAAAATTGTGGTTTAATATGACATATTTTGTGGTAATGATGATTATTTGTATTGAGTTTACATTATAAACAAACTAGTGATCTGATAAAACCTTACGTCCAAGACATGTCATAAATGCTGTTGATACCCAAGTCTTTAGAAGACCAGTTAAGAATAAATAAAAGCTTTATGCTATGGAGAAGAAATCTTCTATACCGAATATTATCTACTATGAAAGAATTCGGGATATTTCCCATGTGTATTTGATTTTGTGAAAAACCAAAGAGTATCTATTTATAACAGAGTTTTATTGAAGTTGTCTTCTCTACGAAAATTTAATGGTTAAGTGCATAGCTATACGCTGATTAATAAGTGAGAAGTATGAATAAAACTCTCATATGGATTAAAACACCTAAAAATATCTCGCGTATTCTTAATTTGGTCCATCTCTGCATCCCACCTAATGGTAAGTTGAAGTTAAGTCCCAAGAGTAGTGGCAACTATTCCACATGATACCACTAGAATATCTTACCCTACCTTGGGCTAAGAGAGAGCCTACAATTGTCATCAAAATTTCGTAATCCAAAGTCATCAAGTTTTAAATAAATATTAAAATCAAATCCATAAAACAGACAGCTAATTCAATCTCAAAAATTGGTAACAAAAATATACAGCCCAACAAAAATTAACAATAGCAAAACGCGTTACAATAAAACATGGCGGTTTTTGTTCATTCCGCCAATGTGTAACTCAACAGTGTTCAAAAAGTAAATCCGTACATTTGTCTGCGCGATCCCCTAATCACAGTTCAGCTGCGCCCACGCCTGTAATTGATTCCACCACAACGATTTACAAACAGCTTACTTTTTGTCCAGCTGTGAGTTTTGTGATTTGTGACGTCATTTATTGGGTGACGACAAATTTGATTGTTTAGAGCTTTAGAGCTATTTTGTTGCAAAAAATTGAATTTGTGTTGTGTAATGGGATTGTAATAATTAGACGGGAATTAGTAATATAAAAAGTAGTAGTACCATTTGGTCCGTACTTACACGAAGAGTCTGATATTCTGTGTATGTTATTTTTTATGTCTGACGATGGTAATTAATGTAGACATATAAATATCACCTAATACGACCTACATGGGTACCTTTTAAATTGCCTGATTGTTATATGTGGTGGGACGCAACAGTTTAAAAGTTAGTAAAAGGAAAAAGGTATTCTGAGGTAGGAGAAAATTGTCAGATAGATAAAATAAAATAAATTCCAAAATGCATTTGACTTTTACTGGAGCAACAGATGTCTGACAGACCTCCCTATCTTGAAAGGAAAGCCTAAGTCAGAACTTTGTCAGAAAATCAGCAGGTTGAATTTGGCAGCAATGATTACCTAGTAAGTCATATTGCTTGTGTTAGATTTTTTACGAAGAAAACACACCCTGTAGGAAAATCCAACAAAGACCAGCAAATTGAAACAGTAAATAAATAATACACGTCACTTGTGGGGATCCCTAAAAACTGATCGATAGCGCTCCAATCAATTAGGGTTCCGTACACACGTGTGGGCCTTGTAACGACCTCATTGACAACTACATATCTCAGACCATACGACTATTGCCTACTATAGTGGGAGGGACATGATTTTTAGAGACTTCGCATGTAACATATAATCACGCTTTTATCCCCGGAGGGTTAGGCAGAGGTGAATTAACACCCACGTTTCACCAATTATTAAATTGTTAAATAATAGGGGGTCAGGCCATTGCTGTCCTTCGAGTACTTCCGGGCAGTATTGCTGACTCGAGCCATGCATCTGAGGCTGAGTCTGGACTGTATATATCTGTCTGATGTTGAACAGCCCTATCCCTTAAGCGCCTTGTACGACACCGCATGGGAAGAGATGGGGGGCCCAAATTCTACCCTGCCGGGAACCACGTGGTTCAAGGTACAAATATCAAGAAAAGTTCTTAACAAAAATTTGATAAAGTAGCAGTTTAGTGACATCACTCTAGTGTGCCAAATGTACTAGCAAAATGGCGAATCATCAACTATCTTGTCACTTTTTAAATTATGAAGATTCTGCTTTAGTGTTGCAACGGAGGAGGTTCGATTTCCAGTTCGAACAATGTCATATAATTTTTTGTAGAAAATCTTCAGTAGGAGCAAAAAGTATAGAAAATATTAATAATAAATAAGCCTTGTAAGACCAAATAAGTTTTGTAGGACCAAAAACAGTTCGCAAAAAATGGTAGTACATCTGTATATCTCTGACGGAGAATAGAAATAGAGATCAATCAAAAGTAAACTATAATATCAGTGTGCTTGAGTGGATTTTAGGTTGTAAAATCATACTAGTCATCCAGATAGTCTATATCCTAGTTTAACACGTGGCTCCATTTAATCCCTAAAAGATATACCGCGAGTAAAATCGCGTGGCGCAGCTAGTAGATTATATTCCAAAACGCCGATGTCATTCAACCGATTCACTTCAAATTGCGTTCGACTAATGAGCGGCGATTATCGTGCGCTCCCGCCTGTCATCGGCCCAATCGATTGATCACCTCACTACTCACCAACCACCAACGTAAAACCAACCATAAGCCTTTAGGATTACAGTTTAATTTCCAATGTATGTTTCTAATGTGTATACAGGGTGTATGGCCGTCTGTCCGATAGATTTGACTGGGAATTTAGGCAGATATACGTCATCGAGTGTCGTGTCATAGCACAAACAAATCGTTCGGAAACAAAGGTTGACAGTTGTTTTGACAAATAACACAACTGTTTGGATGGCCAGTAGCTTTGAAAAGTGATTTCTATAATTTATTTTGTATGCAACGGTTGTGACGTATTGAAAAGTTCTCAGGTGATTCCGAAACCGCCGTAATCCATCTCATAGAGTTCAAAATTGCATAATTTTAATTACCTTTTAATACCATGCCTGCAAAATAAACAAGACTCTTATTAGTATTAGAGCTATCGGAATAGATTAGAGCTACTATGTTTATATCCAAATAGTTTTAATATCTATACAAATATCCTATAATATATACCTATAATATATGTATATCATGTAGTGACCATGATAGTTTAAATGTCTAAAAGCTCTAAACGGTTGGAATTATACACGCATTAAAAAATTCCAAATTAAATTATTCCATAAAAAATTATAACCGTATCCTAAGTATTAAAAATTTGGTCACAAAATGTATCATAACGATTTTATGTTTCACACTAAATTTGGGAATGAAAGCCGATAGGAACCGTGTTATATGAATCCATAGCCATTGTATTTACGTAATAAATATTATATGTAATGCACAGTTCCGTACAGCTGTGCTTGGATATGCAATTTTAATTAAGTTGTAGGAATGTTATCGCTTACTAACTGTACATAACATAACATAAACATACTCTCACGCTTATATCCCCGAAGGGGTAGGCCTCTGCGCCACCTCTGGTACACCTCTGTGCTCTGTGCATTTCGCCTGTTAATGTTTAAGTCCTAATATATTATATATATGTAACTTATCAGGTTATTAAACCTTTGGGATCGTGTGTTAGGGTTACATTCCACCATCAGAACTGGTATAGGTTTATAGATAACGTTTCATGGTAACGAATATTAAAATTCATCATTGCTCGCCATAGGCAGGGAATTCATCCCCACACATTGCGAGCTGAGAGTCTTGAGACGGTGCGCACTGTGCGGTATGAAAGAAACTTCATCCCACGCACACTCAAGCTGTGATTTTCCCAAGCGCCTACAATATAGGGTATCTCAAGAGGGGCATCAGAAGGTTTCCTCAGGGCCGGCAGCGTGATCGTAACGCTCCTGGTGTCGCATACGTCAATAGGTCACGGTAACCACTTCCCATCAGGTGGGCCGTGTGCTTGTCTGCCACATAAAATAAAAATCTAAACAACAGAAAAACTGAAACTGCTCTTTTAGAAATCGGTTGACAACAACCAAACTAGTATGAACACATTAGTCCAGAATCCAGACAGTATGCTAATTGGCAGTAAACTTGTATGTCAGTAACAATGTGCCGTGCGATTATACAGAGTGTTTAATCACGTAGATAGCTTGTACAGGGTGCTGTTTAATCACCAGTTACGGGTGCTTTAGTAGTTGTGGCTTTGCGAACATACATTAATTATAACATAACTTTACGGGAAAGTGATGAGCTCGTCTGTGTGGATCTGATGTTTACATAACTATTATCACAGAACTAGCACATGCTTGCGGCCTCGCCCGCGTGATAGTGTGATCCCGTTCTCGTTAGCCATGGGAAGCTATTCCCAGGCTAATAAGAATATGTCTATTTATTATTCCAGACTATTTATTCTTGTATCCAATATCATGTACAGATCTGCCGTTAATGATACTATCTAAAGTTTCTGCTAATATCACTCATTGAAATGAAATCGGTGAACAACCAGAACTACATAGTTGGACCAAAATGGCTGCAGAAAAATTGCAAAACATCGGACTGCAAATAAATATGTAATACTAAATAAACAAACATATATACTAACATACATATAATCACGCCTTCATCACCGGAAGGTTAGGCAGAGGTGAATTAACACCCACATTTTCCCAATCACCAAGTTCGGTTACGGGGGTGAATCTATTGCCGTGTTACGAGCACCTTTAAGCAGGGCGTGAAAAACCATATAATGAGGCCGTCAAGCTGAGTGTCACCATTGTCACACGATATGTGTGAGTAATGGTGACCCTCTTTTCTGGGACTTTGCCTTCAGCTTACCATCAGGCAAGGTGAAGTCCAATTGACGTGTCCTATGTAAAAAAAACATTCCCCAAGCCGATTTGTCCTCGTGGGGAATTAGACTGTAACCCTCCACCAAATACAAAAATATACCATGATAAAAAAACAACCCTCAAGATTTGCACTTACAACGTAAGAACCCTTGCATCGACAGCACGATTTCTCGAACTAACTAATGCTCTAAATAGTATTAGCTGGGACATTCTAGGCCTCGCAGAAGTGCGAAGAATGGGGTGTAGTATCGAAGAGTACAGCGACCTTATTTTTTGCTACATTGGTGAAACTAAAGGACTTTATGGAGTGGGATTTCTCATCAAGAAAAAATACAAGAATAACATTACTAACTTTATAGGAATCTCTGAAAGAGTAGCACTTTTACAAGTTAAGTTTGAATGCTTCTCCCTATCAATAATCCAAGCATATGCACCAATTGAACGTTCAACAGAAGAAGAGATTGACAAATTTTACAAAGACATTGAATATGCTCATACCATGGCTGAAGGAGAGGTTATAGTAATGGGAGATTTTAACGCTAAAATAGGATGCCCAAAAACAGACTATTATCCAGTAATGGGAACCTATGGTTATGGAGTGCGCAACGAAAGAGGCGAACGGCTTTTAAGCTTCGCTTACCAATACAAATTGTCAATAATGAACACTTTTTTCAAAAAGAAAGAGAGTCGCAGATGGACATGGTTGTCACCTGGTCAAAACATTAAAAACGAAATAGATTATATAATGATAAATCACCATAAACTTATAACAAATATTGAGGTACTTAACAAATTCAAATTCTCTTCAGACCACAGATTGATGAGAGCAACATTACTTCTAAGTCATCCCAAAAAGAGCAGAAAATCCTACACAACGCTAACTAATGTTCCCAAGACAGAAGTAGAAATCAAAAGTTACATCAAAGACCTACAAACACACACAGAAAATATCGAAACAGATGGTATTGATATCCAAACATACTATAATATCCTGGAAAGAGGAATAACAAAGAGTCTAAAAAGTAAAAATATGACACATCATCATCAAAATAATATTTTCTCTAAAGACACAGTCCAACTTATAGAAAGACGCACGGAACTACTGCACAAAAAGAACAAAACAAAGGAAATGAAAGAAGAACTTAGTAGATTATATAAAATAACGAATAGATCAATCCGAAAGGACTACTCCAACCACAGATACGAGACTATTTCGAGGAACATCAAGAATTTTAGAAGCGCCAAAAGAGCCTATAGAGAACTAACTACGCATAAGTCATGGATTCAAAAACTCGAACATAACTCACAAGAAACAAAATCAAGAAAAGATGTAATAAAACAAGCAACAAACTTCTACAAAAATTTATACAAGAAACAAAATAACACGGACATAGAATTGGAAGTAACTCACATGATCACGGCAGACTACATCAGACCAATTGATGATTCCGAAGTTTACGAACATATTAAAAAGCTAAAAAATGAGAAGAGTCCCGGACCAGATGGATTATGCAACGAAGCCCTTAAAATAGGGGCACCTGTCTTAACTCACCATTTCACGCGATTGTTTAATATGATACTAGATATAGGAAAAGTACCAAAAGAATGGTGTACATCGGACATAATTTTGCTCTTCAAAAAAGGAAGCCCCTTGGACATAGGGAATTACAGACCCATAAGCCTGTTAGCAAGTGCGTACAAACTATTCTCATCCATAATTTTAAAGAGAATATCTGACGACATTGATAGACAACAACCTAAAGAACAAGCGGGATTCAGATCAGGCTTTAGCACAATGGACCACATACAAACACTAGAACAAATCATAGAAAAATACAGAGAATACAATAGACCCCTGTATGTGGCCTTCATCGACTACAGCAAAGCTTTCGACACCATTAGTCATTATTCAATCTGGAACGCACTGCAACAATCAAATATCCATTACAAATACATTAATATCTTGAAATATATCTATACAAAAGGCACAAGCAGAGTTAAATTAGAAACAAGAGGAGACGAAATAAACATAGAACGAGGAGTTAGGCAGGGGGACCCTCTATCACCGAAGCTTTTTATAGCAGTACTTGAAAATATTTTTCAAAAACTAGACTGGAAGAACAAAGGAGTATACATAAATGGACAATATTTAAACCATCTGCGGTTCGCGGATGATATTGTTATAATGGCAGAAACTGCCAAAGATCTGGAGTATATGATGAGATCACTTGACTGCGAAAGCTCCAAAATAGGCTTAGAAATGAATGCAAACAAAACCAAGATTCTAACCAACAACCGCAAACGCCCAATTATGATAAAAAACAACAATATAGAATACGTTAATGACTACATCTACTTGGGAAAGCAAATCTCATTCAAAACATCGAGTAATGAAGAAGAGGTAACAAGAAGAATCAACGCAACTTGGAAAAAATTTTGGGCATTAAAAGAAATCCTAAAAGGGAACTACAGCTTGCACATGAAGAAGACAGTATACGATACATGTTTATTACCCTGCTTGTTGTATGGTTGCCAAACTTGGGTATTTACAAGCAAAATAAAACAGAGAATTAAATGCAGTCAAACATCAATGGAACGAAGCATGTTGAAAATTAGAAGAATATACAAAATTAAGAACGAAAGCATTCGTCAAAAGACTAAACTCACCGATGCTCTGAGGCACGCACTCCTACTAAAGTGGAGATGGGCCGGCCATATCTCACGATACACGGATAGGAGATGGACTGTTGAAGCTACCAGATGGAAGGGACCAGAAGGTAAAAGGAGTGTTGGTCGTCAATTAAAACGGTGGACTGATGACATAACATGCATAGCAGGAAACGACTGGATACAGTCAGGCAAGGACAGGGAGTCATGGAAGAGGATGGAGGAGGCCTTTACCCAAACAGGGATCCATATTTCGTAATACTAACATTAATTATAAGTCATAATAAAGAAAGAAAAACAAAAAATATACTAACATTAAACTACAACACTGTATTTGCAACGCTGTAAAATATGGAATAAATGGCTTTATTATTATTATTATTATTATGTAAAAAAAAAAAACGATTGTTGACTCAAGTCAAGCTTCCGGCTGAGTCTGGGCTGTATATACTTATATATCTGTCTGATATTAAACAGCCGTAACCCTTAGTCACCTTGTACGACACCACACGGGAAAAGATGGGGTGCCCGGGTGGTCCAAATTCTACTCTGCTGTAAACCACGCGGCTACTATACTAAATAAATCGCGACTGAATTCGCTAAAAAAATTTGTTTCAATCAGACCCGTTCAGCTATTGTAGCCTGATTGAGTAGCAAAATTTCAAACATTTTCACAATTATTATATTAAGTATAAGTAAGGATGGATAACATTATTTGGTTTTACTGTAAAGGAGTTTCTTTTTTCAGATGGCAAGCTCATTTTGTCTGCTTTTCTTAACATGAATCACGCCGGTTAGTAAAGCGATTGAAAAAGAGGAACCTTGAATTTTTATTTCTCATTTCTTTTAACATAAGGTTTAGTCCATGAATCTTCCTGTAATGTTCTTTTTCAATTTTTTTGAATTTTTGTGTCATACACACATAATTAAATTAAATTGAAGAAAAATACATTTATAGATGTCTATTCAAGTAAATTTTTTTTATACCACTTAGGTGGCAGACAAGCACACGGCCCGCCTGATGGAAAGGTGTTACCGTGCTCCATGGACGTGTACAACGCCAGGAAAATCACACTCGCGCTGCCGACCCTGTAAGCACAGAGTTTTTGGTCTTCCTACTGACACCACAAAAACACGAGGTTATTATGGCCACCGAAATCTCTCTCAGTAACATGTTGCTACAATCACCGTGTTATGAAAGAGTTCTACTAATTTAACTAACTTATCAATACTGTTGTAAGTACAGGCCCGTCCAGCTCTCCCCACACAATTCCCGGCATTACCCCACATAATAAAAGCTATCCAGTTTACGACATGCTTAATGACATCACAGATAAGACAAACGACACTTTAAAGTCATCACACACCCTGTATATTGGGGTTCATAGAACCCTAGCGGCTACCGCGCATATTAAATTATTTTGATGGATCGCACTATAATTTAATATTAATGTGTTTTGATAAAACGTCCCCTTTTAAAGTGATTTTTTGCGTTAATTTTAAAGCGTTTGTAGATTGACGAAGCACTTTTTTGAATAGTTATTGCTTTAAACGGTTGTGATGGTACATTTGCATTATTTTGCATGAGTTGAGTTAATGAGGCGGTTCTAACATTTTTTGAACGATCTATTTATATTTTTATCATTAACCATTTTTCTCAATAATAATTCTCAATAATCTGTAATGAAGCGGTACTAATCTAGCGGCGAAAGTGCTAGACTCGATTCCTTGCAATAATGCTCAGCCGTTGGACCATGAGAATATAAGTTCGAAACTCAGTCAGCATCTACAGTGCAAGTAACAGCCACATTTCGCCAACTATTTATTTGGTTAAGTTAATTCAATAATAAATTTTGCTCCCTGCCGGAATCGAACCGGGCACTACACAATAGTCAAATCCACTTATCACACACAGTGTGTTTTCCACCAAATTGCATACAAATCAAGTATATAAATTATTTCTTTTCAAATTTAAAACGAAATCATGCAATAAAATCGCGATACACCCATTCTAAATCCTACCTAAATAAAAACATCAAAACAGATAACGCGCCATAAACTTATCTAAACACATCTATCTTTGTGGGAAGCATCCATTGCTGTCTCACACCAATTCAATGCTACTTTACTACTGTAATAAAAGCAATGGATAACGAATACCGCCACACTGTCATTTGCATTTTGAGTGAACAAAGAGCGACTTACGATGATGGTGTATAAATTAAGCCGTGTACACACTTGCCGCGTGGTTCCCGGCAGAGTAGAATTTGGACCACCCATCTTTTCCCATGCGTTGTCGTACAAGGCGACTAAGAGATATGGCTGCTTAACATCACAAAGATATATAGGTATACAGCCAAGACTCAACCTCAGATACATGGCTTGAGTCAATAATGGTGCCCAGAATACGGTAATAGGCTCTCCCTCAATTGCATGGGACCCCAATTCAGTGACTGGTGAAATGTGGGTGTTAATTCACCTCTGCCTAACCCGCCGGGGATAAAGGCGTGATTATTTGTACGTATGTACATACACACTAGTGTACCCAACTAATTTGCGAAGTATCAACGTATCTTGGACCTCAATCGCGAGACAAACGAGGCCCTGGCTGTAATGATCGGTGACTACATTTGGTGAATTTGAGCTCGTCCACTGTCTCTCGTAGTACTCCAGCTTATCCTCAAGACACCCAAAATACGTGTACTGTGCGTATAGAGCATATTTTGAGCACATTTTAGATCCAAGATATATATCCCGAGCAATAAAACAATGGAGGTATACCCTAATCAACATTTTTTAATTTTAACCAGCTAATCTGCTTCAAAGTATTTTTTTTTATATCTCAAAGATATGAGCATACCTTCATCGCGACAGTATTCATTTTCTAAAAATAATTGTTTAACAGTGTAAATTCCTAGGCGTTTTTACTAATAGGTACTCAGATCTAAATTTTGTTACCATGTATCTCCAACATTTAAGTACTTGCATGACGTCATAACTTCATAGAAGTGTGTTAGTCGTAGCACTTTCCGATAGAATTAATTAACAATTACTGTAATTTCTGGTAATTAAATGTGTGACTGTGAATTTGTATTACCTTTAATATCGGGTCGTTTAAAGGATGTATGCAAAAGATACGAAAAGGCCGTCAAACTGTGGGACAGCATTATAGTGACCCTTATTCTTGATAATTTACCTTTCGCTTACCATTAGGGGAGGTGCAGTCATATTAACGGAACTTATTTAAAAAAGACTTTATCTACTTGTGATTTGGTTTGAAATTGATGTGTGATTATTTGTGACATTCTTAAGACAAGTGTTACGTTTTTACTCTTGGCGGGTAGTCGTTCGTAAGCTCGTTTATACTGCGCTGGTGTGGACACGTCTTAAAGGATCATGCTGCAAACCCTCTTAGCAACAGTTATATATCAAATTATAAAGTTTACTAGTTCAAGCCGCAGATTAAGAGAATAATATTATTGTTATATTGCACCTCACAATTTTAGTACAAAGATAAAAATTCAGGTGGTAGGCAGGGCTCTCGGAATTTAACGATTCCAAATGACAAACTGATTTATCACGATAATAAAACAACGATTTCCTTCGTTAGGAGAGCTGAGTCATCATTAATTCTGAGTAAAACTAAAATAACTCGGAAATTACTCATCAGCACGAATAACATCGATCAAAGTCTATCGAGGAATCTTCCACTAAATATCGATGTTAAGTAGCAGAATGCTTTATTTGTACGGATATTGGAATTACCAGAAGAAAGAAAGAAGGAAACAGGCCGAGGAAACAGACCGGAAGAAGAAGATATACAAGAGACCCACGATGTATCACTTATAAATAAGTCGGATAATATTATTCTAATAGGCATTGCGCGAACTCAAACATGGAGATCGTGAATGCTCCAATAAGAAAAGAAGGAATAATTTACTTAGAGTAAATATTTTGATGTATACGCCAAGTGTACCTTTTTAACCTCTGCACTAGAAACGAGCAAGAGACTTCACGTGTTGCAACAATTCTTATAGCTGAATCAAGACTATATCTACAGAATTTTACTTGTGAAATGAGGTACTTAAGAGGCGCGTGGCGTATTCCCCATAAACGACCTAATACTGTGATTCATTCCCCAAGTTATCCATTACATTATTACAAAAACAAATTGAAGCTAACTCAATAAACGGCACAATTAAGTGACATTAAAACTATGAAATATAGTTATTGAATAAACAATCGTGAGGCAGGAATTAATTGCATTATGCATTCTGTGCCCTGCAGGGCCCCGGTGCGCCACATGTGTAAACAGTCTGCCCTCACGATAATCTTCCCTATGGATTAATTTTATCGAATGCTAAATGAGCATTGACATTGAGGGGATCGAAGCACAAAAAACAATTACAAATCTGCAGTTACCCGCACTCTTATGTCGAAGGGATAAAGTTGAATGTTGAGTAAGTAGTAAGGTAAAATGAAGTGGTTTTGTTCCCTTTGCACATTGGCGTTTGAGTCCAATTTGTGAATGCGCTTTTGTGATGCGTTTAGTATAAAGGAGTGTTGCTCTCTATTGATACCATTAGGTCGCTTATGAGCTTAAAAGCTTTGAAGCAGTCTGTAGATCTTTTGTGTGACGAGAATTGTGACTTTTACCTTCACACTTTATAGTCAAGTCTTTTGAGAAATTGTAGTTCAACTGACTTCGATTTCATAAAGGAATATTATTATTTATTTATTTGTAAACACAGATGGTACAAGGAGAAGTCAATTATTTTATTTTAAAAACAACTTTACAAAAATGATTTGGATTGTGAATAAAAAATTATCAGTTCGAATGGTTTTAGTTTTAGATTTTAATAAAGATCAGTTATCATTGTTTTGAGTTTCCGATATTTATATTATATGATCATTTTTGTAAAGTTGTTGCTTGCAACAGCGCCGAAATATCGGAAACTCAAAACAATGAAATATGGTAAATATCCCGTTTATTTTGATACTGATCCAAGATTTGGCTTGAACGCACGACCAGTCTCTTATAGTAGAATATTCTAACCAGCTGAGCTACTTGGGCACGTCCTGGATATACGAAATTCCCTATATAAAGTATTAAACAGACTTAAAATGTCCATAGTTCATAAGTAAATGGACGTTTTCGCCTTAATTTGTTCACAAAATAAAAGTCATCATATTTATGTCGCGCATTAGGCAACATTGCGTCGCGTAACAGTTCGCGACGTCTCGTCCATTAATCTCATTGTGTGCGCTTCATTTCACTCAGTGCGCGCGCTCTTGTCGGGAACCCATGCATCGCTGCGCATTCGTTGCATTGTGCGTTAGGCCGGCTGCGCACTGAGAGGTAAGTACAGGACTGCTTTGAGATTGTACTTAATTTATTGATGTTTATATCACCTTGTCGAAGTTGGCCATCATTTTCACCGTTATTTTAGTCATATTTTGCAGAGTGTTAAGTGCGTATATTTCAGTCATATTGTATTCACTTTCATCTATCCTATTTATGTTATTTATTATAATATGTTGTTCAATATTTGCATTTTAAACACAACGATGTTAATATCGCTACTAAGATTTACGAGTACCTATCATTTGAACTTCATTTTATTATTTTTACGTCACGTCACGTTACACCTCAATTAGACTTCGCCTTGCCTGATGGTAAGCTGAAGGCAAAGTCTCAAAAACGAGGGTCTATGATTATACAGTGCTTTTTAGAGGAGATAATGCGACGACAATTAGTATACTACACAAAATTTTATGGATTTTTGACGTCACGATAATACCATCCATATTAGACTCATATATTCATACTTTGATGCTTATGACGATTTTTAAACCACTTCACTGACAGACAAGCACATGACTCACCTGATAGGAAGTGGCTACCGTAGCCTATGGGCGAGTGCAGCACCAGAAATTCACACGATGATGTTTTGATGCTGTTCACCATTCCAACCTGTTATCGTCGCAATCACTGGTACTTAATCGGCTCTGTTGCACCGTATGTGAGCGGCCTACAGCCTCCCCTAATAGCGCGTATCACTTAGTATAATATGATCAGAGCCCCATGTAAACGGCACGAGGGAGTCGCTCGAGACATCATCACTCTCCACACAATACAAGAGATGTTATGACTAAGATATTGATTTTAGTCTGCAGTTTTATGAGAAGCTACTTTGTATTATTGAGTGGAATTTTAATATTCCTATTTTATGTACGGAGAGAGAGAGCATATTATGTGATATGTGAGAATTTGGTTAGTAATGGGACACGTTTGCCTAGAACTTATGCACTCTGTACTTAGAGACTCCAAGATTTCGGACTCAGCATTCTTTTTGTTCTGATTACAGGTTATAATGTAGGGTAAAGTTAACATTAGGTGTATACATACATACATATAATCACGCCTTTATCCCCGGAGGGTTAGGCAGAGATGAATTAACACCCACATTTCACCAATCATTGAATACTACTCTGCCGGGAACAACATTATATAATAATAATTATTATTATTTTTTAGCTAGGACACGCCAATTTGACTTCTTTGCCTTTAGGTAAAGTCTCAGGAAAGAGGGTCACCATTACAGACATTAAGTAATGTTACAATGGTGACACTCGACTTGGCGACCTCATTACACCTGTAATGGTCTTGGTTAGTCATCATCATGATAACTATCTATTTATGATACTGCATTTTATTCTAAATGCTTGTCGAACCTGCTATGTAGATCCCTACATAGTAGGTTCTCCCCAAGGGAGAAGAGGGAAGGCGTGTTGGGCAGGGCAGGATGGCGTGACAATGCATGCTATAAATCAAAATATAAGATACAGACACTAGCATTACCTTGTCAATCATATTATTTATGTAAGATAACAATCAAATAACCGTTGTTTTAAGTATAACTTGTAGTATTAGCACATACCTTACTAGTTTATTAATACTATTAAATTGTTATTTATGTCTGTATTGAGTAATTTTTCATTTGAAATATGAAGTAAAATTATCAACAAATAAAAATAAATATCTAAACCCAAAGCGTGTTATGGAATCTAGAATGCCGATAAATTTACACAGATACTTTTTAAATATATATTTTATATAAATAATATAATAATAATATTAAATAAATATTTTACAACATTCTACACAACGCTATCTAGACCATAGTAAGCATAGTTTAACTAGCTTGTGTTATGGGATCTAGAATGCGTAAACATACTTAGTTATTTTTTTTTGTGAATGCATACATATTAAACATAGAAACACCCAGACCCACTCAAATATACATATACATGCAAACAAATATTTGCACTGAGCGGGACTCGAACCCACGCCCCCTGAATAGCAGTCGAACGTTCTACCGCTACGCCACAGAGGCTGTCAATATATAAATTTCTGATGTGAACTAGATAAATTATACAAGTTAATTGGTAATACAAGCACCTGGCAATGATTAATATTATTATATATTTATCTAGGTCAATGACCAATTAAATGGCAGTCTAAGAGGCAGTATAGGTAACAAGTAAGCCAGTTATCACGATACGAACATAACAACCTAAACAACAAACACTAAACATTGCAATTCAATAAAGTTTCAGTTAGAATCGCGCAACACGCGTGACCGCATCGCGGTAGGGTGAGCGCCGCAGTTGTCGTCCCCTCGCGCCGACCGTTTAGTCCCACTCGCCCCATTCACCCGGCCTGCCCCGCGTCACACCCCAATTAGTTCCATATAACTGCGCCTTTTTACGCCTATTTTATGTGTTTGGTTTAATTGAAAGATCCTTTTGCATGACGTGTTTAGTAGCAGTAGGGATGCTTAATTTAAGATGGCAATTTATTCGTCATAAAACTATTTAGTGATAGTAGCTGAGCAGCCGTTATTGAATAAGAATTAATTGTATGAGCCGGTGACGAAGATTTTTGTGATTTTACATATTTTCGAATGTAAATATGTTCGTTTATCTAAGACGGTAGCGTTTGATGAGTAATAAAGTTTGGAGGATAATTAGGTATTAATACTTTCTAATTCATTAATACAGATTCTTCAAACATTCATGCTTCCTTTTTTCGTTTTATTTGGTCATCGTGGATATTTATGTTTCACTATTGACCGTGAGCCTACCTATAAGCGTGACAGAAGTAAAAGCCTTAACTCACAGTGCGTCCAGTTTGATAGTTTTGATATAATTAAAAACTTTAGAAAATTGACAATGAGATTAAGTGTCTAATAATGAGGCGAAGCGGTGACACGTGTGACTGGCTGTTATGTTGAATTTGATTCCCTGCTTAGGAAATTCTCAGTAGCAACACAAAGAAAGGGCTACCCCATTAATTCCCAGAACACTTTTTCTTCATCCAATTGATAACAATGAGCTCGCCCTCTATTATGAGGAACCAAGCATATACTTGGCAAAACGTGAGTATCGTCACACCTCTAACTAACGTTTTGTATAACTATAAACGTGCATAATAGAAAAACTAAATAAATATTATGTTCTTCTATCAAAACGTGAAATAACATAGTCATATTTAAAACTGTGAATCACGGCACTAAATAACGGCGTGCACAATAAAACAAAACAAAGTCTGTCCACATGTCGCCGTGCTTAATCCCCAGTTATAGAGCGCAGCGTTTGATTGCGCCGCGTACCGGACGGCATCGGCACCGGCTAAGTGATTGACTTTTCAATCTGTGTAATCGGATTACCGAGGGCCGACTATTGGTGCTTCTACCCTACTCGTCACTGTCGAGAGCTAGGTTACAGATATTAATTTATTTGGTTCCGCGAGATTACTACCGTATTAGTTGATCAAATCTTTGGTTACTTCATGAAATTAATTTAGCTTACGCTTTTGATGTACATATTTAGATTCGTATCTGTTTCAAATTAGTTCATATTAATGTGACGAATTGGATTTAGTGGAGCTCTATTGTGGACAAATCATCTCTGGCCCGAGCTCATGCCAAATTGTTACTATTTGAAACTCGAAAAGAAGTTTTGGAAATGTCATATTTAGAGAAATATTTGCGATTCACAGTATGAACAGATCCTCAATGGGTTAGTACTTTATATATTTACTTGGGTCAAGATTACTGAAAGGTAGATATATCCATAACTTTGTTAAAACGAATTCCAACTACCACCAGTGGTGGCCTTCAATCGTGGTACATGTGAACAAATGGAAAATTTTGTCCCAACGACCACCAGTGTCGGTATTTTTAATGCCGACCGTTAGGAAAAAACCTTCCAATCACAATTCAGAGAGCTATAAGAAGATAATTCTGAATCCTACACTGATTTAATGTAGGTTACCTCACGTATAATTATTGGCATATCTTGACTCCAAATTGCGAAAAAAACGAGGCCCTGTCTGATCGGTTTGATATAATCTATGATTGGTGCTACGAGCTCCTTCGTCGAAAAAACATCCAAAATACGTACTGTATAAATAGTACATTTTGTGTCATGATTGGGGTCATGATGTATGTCAGTAACTATACTCGTTAACTGTAAAACCTGCGGAAACCTCTTTTCTTTAGAAAAAATGACTAAATAACCCTACAATACTGACCTTAACTTGACTTTCCGTCATGCCGAGCGCGTACGCGAGCTTCGCCCTCTCGGGCCCCGCGAGGTACTTTGTTTGTTCGAAGGTCTTCTCCAGCGCGAAGATCTGCTGCCCGGAGAACGTAGGCCTCGTATGCTTTTTCTTGCCATCCTTGTCCATACCGCCTTGCGCTGCGCACGCGCTGAGGGCGCCGTTGCTCACTGGAAGAGAAGGGTGGGTTAAAGATTTCTGCATGGTGTTCATAACTGTTACTTCATAGCGACAGGTAATTCAAAGGTATGTCTTGACACAGATTACCTAAACAGTACCATGATCGTTGAATGCTATGAAACGAGAAAGTTTAAGAGCTGGTGTAACTTCATAATCTACATCCTCTTGATGAAAACCAAGCACCAATTTCAATCTTATCCAAAGCTCGCATTTTGGAGTCCAGGATCCGCGTGTCATCTCCTACTCCTACATTGATTAGTTGATTTTGACTTTTACGGCAATTAAAGCTGGACCTATCAAGTTTGAGAGGAGAGCTTCATTCATCATCAGCAGATGTACTGACTAGCAGTTAAAGTTAGCTTTGGCCCTAAAACTCTTGGAGGTGCCCTAATAAGATTTAAACTGAATCGTTTATAACAATATCCACCTCTCTGTCAACGCCGATTATCCTAAATTTTAAAATAATCACAAATATAGCAGGAATCAATTTGTGTATATCCCGGATCGAACGGGCACTCCCCTGTCTCGGTGTCGACGTTTTTATCATTATTTTCATTTCATTTTTTCATCCCCTCCCAGTCCCACCCGTCCCCAGGGGGAGGGAGGCGTCGCTTCATCAAAACAATTTTATTCGCGATGAAACGGCGCTGTGGTCGCGATATTTTGCTTTTATGTACCTTTTATTTTGATGTACTATACCTATGTATGTTATTGGGTATTTAACGATTTCTGTCAACACATTAGTACACAAGTAATTTTTGTACATGCTGATGACGTACACATTAAAATTATTATTTTAAAAGACGCATTTCAATCTCTTGTTTGTTTTTCAGATTCAATCACATTGAATCTCAAAAACACACTAACAAAACTAGTTGAACGAATTTTATCGCAACTAATTTAGTTTTCTTTTTTGTTGGTTGCTAAAAACCTACTGTATGGTTCGTACATCGGCCGGTTCTGATAGTATACCGCTCGCATTCCACGTCATCGTCAAGAAACATATAAAAGTCATTATCATGTCGTCCAAACCGTATCGGGCAACGGTGACTCCTAAATATTTAGTTGGTCCATATGATGGGCTCTGAAAGTAATATTATTTCAGTCTTACTTTACTTCCATAGTGTGAATCGGACTCAGGACAATGTGGTCCGTCTATATTTGTGTACTGTATCTTGTAAGATAAGTTAAGTAATAAATATAATCACTACATCCACATAAAGTATCCTAACGAGCCGATTTACACTATGCAAAAAGTAAAATAAAAATAATACTGCTAGGGACAGCCTCCTGAAAAGTGAAGTGTAAATAAAAATGTAAAAAAATCTAATTTACAATAAATAATACAAATATTATTATAAAAATAAATTACACACATTTATCTAGTTTGAGAGAGGAAAAAAAAGAATAGGTACTAAATAAATCTCGAGGCAATCTGTTAACATAATTAACTTAACATTAATAACTGAATTATTAACATATTGTATCGCGATTTATTTAATATTCTTTTAGAGCACTATTTCGATCACTTTAATATTTATGAGTGACCAAGAAATCCCTTTTATAATTAAATGAAACCAAGAAACATAACTCAGATAATCAAACATATTCAGCAGCAAGAGTATTGTAATGAAGTATAAATATTAATTTTTATGTACGCGCGGTATTTATGGGAGCAGCCTCGCACCGGCTGAGTTATTACTATTTGTTATGTGCATTTGTTGAATTATTTACAATATCGTATTGTGTCCTTCCGCGAGATTTACCGCAGTAAACAAGCGCCTATATTTATTCTATATTGTATACAAGAAAATAAAACATCAACAGGCAATCACAAATACATCTTGGTGTACAAAGGCTAGCTTAACTCAATATTGAGTTTTCTCCCAGCAAACCTTTGGGGATTAAAGGTGCAAAAAATGGCAAACAAAACAAGTGAATAATAGCAAAGAAAATACAAACAATACAGAAATATATACATATACAATACAAAAAGCCATAATATATTATTATATATACCGATCTGAAGATAATTCAATTACACAAATATTGATAACACCGAAGCTTGCTTTGGGTAATGCCTGCCAATACATACACATACACACAATCACGCTTTTATCCCCGGAGGGTTAGGCAGAGGCGGAATTCACACCCACATTTCACCAATCATTGAATTCGGTCCCACGTATTGGGGGTGAGCCTATTGCCGTCTTCCGGGCACTATTGTTGACTCAAGCTATAACTTTATAACGGTTCGGAACTTACTTTTGCCGACGTTTTGGGTGCGTTGCAGCACCCGTGGTCACCACGACTTGACTGGTTTGCGAGCGTCGAGAGGTGTGCGGGGAACATTTTTGTACGTCTACCCTCCATTACGTTTATAATGACAGATTGCCTGAGGTTCATTAAGAAATCTTAAAATATATGAAAGCACCGAAGTACCCTTCATAATAGCTCTCGCGTAATAGAAGTCCTTAAAATGAAAAGATACAGTCAACAAAAGTGTTAGCCTAGCACTGAGCAACAAATTTAATAGTTTGCTTACATCCGAACGCTCAGTCCACTATGAACACGGACAAACAACATTACCGAGAACCAATACCGACCGTATCAAAACGCACCTAACAAACAAAAATCAACCTAACCCACTAAATTTTAAAGACTATAATGATCTGTTCACAGTGTACTTAGAAATTGTTTTGTTATTCGAATATAGGTCGTATTACAAGAAGTTACGGTATAAAGTCGGTTGTTTGTGTTCGGTACATATGCAGTCTGTTGATTTTAATTCGCCGTATTTGTTCAGTTCTGTATTTAAGTTAATTGATTTGCTTGTGAGCATAATGATATCGTTATATATACAAGCACATGGACCGAATAATGGAAAATGGTTGCTGTAGCCAATAGATGTTCGCGATTTGAAAATATTAACAAAAACATGAAATATTACGGTTAAAATGGTGGTTTTCAGTGAAAAGGCATCGAAAAATACCTTTTGCAGTTCTGTTTTAATCCTCCAGGCAACAGTAATCTCATCATCATATTCTTCGCAGCGATTTTTTCTTGAAAATATTATTAATAATTAAAGTTATTAATAGGCTTTGTTAGAGGCCTATGTCCAAAAGTGAACTGCGATGGGCTAATGAATTAATTGAATTAACCGAAGTTATTAATATTTAATATGTAATGGCCAGGATTTAAACCCGGGACCACTAGATCGTAAGATCGACTACTTAACTACTTAGAATAATCCCCGTCCGTTTTCCAGTTCCTTCCCAATTTATACTTTGAAGCTCCACGACCAATTCCTGTTTTTACTGGTATGTGGACTACAGCTGACCTCCCAACTCCGAGAAAAGAACCTACACCATAACCTCATCTTCTTTCTTTCTAACAGGATCTTTTATCTAACAGGTGCACCAGTAATTTCTGGCAACACAATTAATTATTTGCTAAGTAAACTGTAAAACCTGACCCAAGTAAATAATATTGTCAATAGCGCAAAATAAAGTAATCTCTTTTTTCGGGTCAATACTGACTAGATTTTTAAATTTTTTCATCCCAAAACTTGGGCACAGCAACAGCGTTTTCTGTTGCTCTACAATAAAGCAATCAACTGTTACGAACAAAAACAAAAAATGTCATCAAACATCGCTCACAAGTGTTAACTAGTGCCAATATCCCGGCAATAGTTTTTGCCGCATGCCGCATGCCGCGCGTCATATTGCCGCGCGCCATGCATTATGCAGCCGCACTTTGTTAATATCGCGCCGCACGCGGACTTTCTGAATAACTTGTCGGACATTTTGATTTTGTTACGTCACATTTTGTATGGAATTTAAATGGAATTATGGAGAATAGAAGTATAGTGTGAGCTGTTCAACTTTATATTGTTTTTGTGAGCAGTTTAGTTTTCATTATTATATTCTAAAACTGATATCTCAAGAATACTATAGAATATGTTAAACAAGGACAAATTGTCTTGTTTTAGGTGTTTTTTTAACTTTCTACATTTTAAACTAAATTGAATTATAGTAGGTTATGGAACTATTGCATAATTATATAATTCCAGGAGGTAGGACACGACGGTATTCTCGTTATAATTGAGTAGTCCAACTGGAGAAATACCTCCACCCTACAGAATACGGTGGCTATAATAACCTCGTGTTGTGTTTCCGGCGGTGAGTAGGGTAGCCAGAGCTCACTGGAGAGTTGTTGTGCTGTCAGTGGGAAGACTAAAGGTTTGTCCTGATTGTGTCTTTTGCTCTGACGGCACAGAAACTCTCCGTTCTTACAGGGTGGGCAGCACGGGTGTGACTCCTCTAGTGATGCACACGATCATAGGTTGCGGTAACCACTTTCCATCAGGTGGACAGTGTGCTTTTCAGCCACCTAATTTGTATTAAAAAAATGTGGTTCTTAAAATATGAGTGCGAGTTAAAAAATCTAACCGTAGGAATTTTTTTAAAGTAAATAGGTATCACACGAGTGTTTTAAGACCTAATTATGTGCACCAATTGTAGTCAACTCAAATAATAGACATCTATTTTACTGAACGATACTCTAAAGATGAGACGATGTAATTACAAAATCTGTAAAATTTTGCGATGTAGACATAATCTTACCCCTCTTCACTCAACAAACAATAACAAAATATTAAAGATCATGATCAAACAGAGACACCTTTTATCTCACACACAAAACACACAACACACAGACAGAACGACCTGCGAAAACAATGTGAAACAATTATATGAAAATATACCATTACGTTCAAATCCGTGCAGACCAGAGGGGTGAGCCGGGGGGTGGACAGATGTGGGGGAGAGG
The DNA here is from genome assembly GCA_963662185.1 of Eilema griseolum. NCBI lineage: Eukaryota > Metazoa > Arthropoda > Insecta > Lepidoptera > Erebidae > Eilema > Eilema griseolum. The sequence goes on along the minus strand of OY759250.1, from coordinate 561,025 downwards.
GGGTCAGACCGCAGCCGCAACCCCTTGAGGGACCACCCTCCGGGGCTGCGAGATGGTACTTGACTTTTATACGCGGGAATAAGGGATTCAGGTCATGAAGACTGGAGCTTGTACGAAATAATTGACGTAAAAGTTAGGTGGGGACCATCCCCACCAAACTTTCCGTCAATTATTTCGTTGGGATTCTCATACAACACGACAATACCATATATGAGTATGAGTTATTTTGTGAAGTGAGGCTCTTGTTTATATTAGTATTATGTCGCTCTAAGTACTTCAATCAATCAAGGCCATCTGGCTTCTCCCAATGTTGGGAGGCTTTGGCTTACTGTTTTCACGCCAGACGAGTTGGTACAGGGTTTTATTTCAAGTTTTCCTTCTCTCACAGTGATATCTTCAGCATATTTCTTTGTTAGTCGCCTCTTACGACACCCTTCGGATAAGATGAAGGGGTGGTGCTTTTTTATACCACTTAGGCTGCAGATAAGCACATAGTCCACCTGACGGGAAGTGGTTACCATGGCCTATGGTCGTATGGAACACCAGGGGTATTACACTCGCGCTGCCGACCATGATACGTGTACGTTTTTTTCTTCTTTTACGTTGATTTAAGTACCTACCTACCTACCTAGTCAATCGCTATGAAGATTATGAAGGTTTATCCACCATCCTGCTCCTTCATGATTTGATTTGTTTGACTTTTACGGGCGTGGCTACCCAGATTAGGACATTGGAATTGAATCGCGAGAGGAAAGCCTGTGCCAGAGCTTTGTCCGTTAATCAGCAAGTTTATGGGCTCATAGGTGACTTTGGATTTGGGACGCGAAAATATGGGGTACTAATTTTTTGAAAACCTACTTTCGTAAATATTAAGACAGGCTCATTCTCAATCGTTTGGACTTCATTCAAAGGGGTCTTTAAAAATTAAGTCTTGTGGGTGGGTGGCAGATAGTAGGGAACGTAGCGTAGCTAATATTTTATTTTTCTGTTATACAATGATTCCAATATCACCTGCACACGGCTCGGCGTCTAAGCCAGCAACATTTCCTAACTAAATAGAATCCAGAGATAATATCAATTCTTCTTTTTTCTTATCCCAAATTAAGTAGGTATATATATTTGAAGTACCCAACTATTTCCCCCTTAAATCCAAAGTACGCCAAAGTGTTTGCTTCCGAGGTTGACTTACAGATTTTGTGTCAGTTTTTCCGGTTGCAACTACCGTCTGTTCTCTTAACTTCAAAGAAAAGGATCAGACAAAATATCAAATTTGCATGTAAACACATACAATCTTAATATACCTAGTCTTGCCATAAATGAATGAATGAATGAATTTCTTTATTTATAAGCAACAAAGGCTCAATATTTGTTAGTATTACTATATTATAAGAAAACAGAAGAATAGATATATAAATACTGCAAAGAAAATAAAAATATTGTACAATGTATTGGCGCCAAAATGAAAAACATAATGAACAATAATATTAAAATGACAGATTCTAAATTCAAATGTAATAGCTATTTTGTTTATTTTTAATTGTAACAGTATTTATGGCCAGACTAAATAGTAAACGACTGCTAACTGTCTACGATGACTAAAAAGCGGCGAGCCCGTGTATATGCCGGGGCGCCCCCGTCCCGCCCCCGTGTCGAGCGAGTCTCGCCAGGGAGTGCGACGCGTTACAGCCCCTTGTTAACGTGCACGCATCACAGCCTTCTGCGCCTCGACCTTTGTGTACATAGCCTTGCATGGTTTATATATAGTGAGCGATGAAATCAGTGGGTTGTACTGTCTATCTGTGTGTTTCATTTCATTATATTTCTCGTACCGACTTCCTGGAGCGTTTCGTTTTCACTTTAGAACTTAGAGCTAGTTTATTATGTTTCATTGGATTGTTGACTTTTATGAGAGTGACTTCTAACTGATCTCGTAATCTTGAAAGGAAAGCATGCGTCAAAGTCTCGTCCGTTGTTTAGCAGATTCAACGACCAATAATAAGGTTGGCTTGAACCCCAAGGTGTTGGTTCGACACTATATACCCATTATCTCCCTGTATTGTGAAGTAGCTTAATAATATATGGCCATAGGGTTTCAATCTGGCGATTCAAATTTGATTCTCGTTTGTATTTTATTATATTTATTTCTGAGATTTCGAAGTTTCGAAAATATCTGTATATCTGATCTAATATGAAAGGTTCAAAGGGGGGCTGTGAGGCTGCCATACATGCTTTATCAACCTACCTTGGCTCCAGTAAAGGTGAGGTCATTCTCAAGGTTGATGTGAAGAATGCTTTCAACTCGGTGAACAGGGACACCTTGTTGAACCAAGCTAAATTAGAAACACCCAAAATTTATAATTTTCTTTGGCAATGTTACAGATACCCCTCCAAACTATTATACAAGGACAACCTTTTGAAATCAGCTGTTGGATGTCAATTTTCAGTTTAGCCATTCAGCCCATTATTCGGCGGTTAAATTCTAAATTTAATGTATGGTACCTAGACGATGGGACTCTAGGGGGAGATGTGGAGACAGTTTTACAAGATTTGGTATTTATTAAAAATGAATTTAGATTAATTGGTTTAGAACTAAATGACAGCAAATGCGAGATTTTTTTAAACGACGTTTCGGACAAAATTTCTACTATTTCTAAATTCAATTCCGTAGCTCCCACCATCAAAATTTTAGAAAAAGACTCTTTACGTCTCCTCGGGTCCCCAATCCTAGAAGATGCCTACACCTCATTTATAGAGGAAAAAATTCAAAATTTTAGTGACATTTCGGATCGCCTACTCAAAATAAATATACACTCGGCTTTCACTATTCTTCGGTATTGCCTATTCGTTCCAAAATTCACCCATGCCCTACGATCGACGCCATTTTTTAAACATATAACAATTTTGAAAAAAATGGATGAAATTATAGAAAATACCCTCACCAAAATTTTAAATGTGGCCTTGGATGACCGAGCTTTACTACAAGCGACTCTACCGATACGCTTGGGTGGGCTCGGTATTCGCAAAATTTCAGATGTCAGCTTACCAGCGTTCCTGTCTTCAGTCCACAGTACGGAAGAATTAACTAGGAAAATCCTTGCACCTACACTAGTTAATTCTGAAGTATTGTGTAAGACTGATGCAGTGAACGCTTGGAAAATTGCATGTCCAAACACCGATCTCCCAAGGAACCTTTTCTCACAGCGTCAGTGGGACGGGCCGCTCTGCAGCTTAGTTGGAAAAAAATTACTAAATACATGTTCCAATGCTGCTGAGCGTGCCCGTTTACTGGCGGTAGGAGTGTGGGAATCGGGTCTTTGGCTACAAGCTCTTCCGTCATCTAACGTAGGGACTATGTTAGATGACACTACCTTCCGCATCGCAACTTGTCTCCGTTTAGGTGCGCCGTGTGTTTCTCCGCATCAATACCGTTGTGGAGAAGCCGTTGACAGACTCGGACACCATGGTCTGTCGTGCTGCAGGAGCGCTGGGCGAATTCCACGGCACGCCAGCCTCAACGACATAGTCCGCCGTGCTCTTGTCACCGCCGGTGTACCAGCTGTACTAGAACCAAACGGTTTGGCGCGTGACGATGGCAAGAGACCGGATGGCATGTCGTTAATGCCATGGAAGATGGGTAGGACTCTGGTGTGGGACGCCACATGCGTTGATACCATGGCTCCTACCCATATAACTAGCACGGCTGGCTGTGCTGGTGCTGCTGCTGCTTCTGCAGAGGCTCTCAAGCGGCGCAAATACTCCAATCTCATCGGAGATTATGAATTTGTGCCGTTTGGAGTCGAGACTTTGGGGTCATGGGGTCCGAGCGCTCGCAACCTCTTCCGTGAGATTGCGAAGCGAATGGTCGACGCTTCTCGTGACCAGAAGGCTGGCCTCTTTTTAGGACAGAGAATAAGCATTGCCATACAACGTGGCAATGCTGCCAGTCTTCTGGGAACGCTACCACAAGAGGCATGCGATGCGGAGGAATTCTACGACGCATTTTAATTGTTCTTAGCTATAAGTTGTATAATAGTTATTTTATTTTTATTGTATTTAATATTTATAAAATCGTTAAAATATTTTAATCTATCATTGTATTTCGCAAAATAAAATAAATATTTTCCTAATATGAAAAATTAATCATCCTTTACGAAGAAGATATCCTTACGATAATTTACAATTCACACAAAACTGTGTAACTTCTGGTTCCTCGTGACTAATAAAAATAAACAAATAATAAATAAATCAAACACCTACCTCATTAAACTTCTCACCTCTAAACAACATCACAGAATGCACACAACACTTCCAAAACCGCACTCCTACATAAAGGAAACAAAACAAGCACAAAATCTGTGCTCGATCATCTACAACCCTTCTCCCCACCCCGCCCTCGCGGGTCTATCGCGGCTTCCTCTCGGCAAGGGCGTAAAAGTCCCCCGTAGGGCACGAAGCCTTTAATTGTGCCTTGTTAGGGACTTTCCCGGGTAGTTAGCAGTTTATGTTTGTCGCCGTTATGCTGAGGATGTCTCCTCATGAGCTAACCGCGGCTTTGATTACACGCGACGTTCTCATTATAACTTCAGCTTGTGTCGGTTTTGTTGCTTACGGTTGTGAGGCAGTATATTGTCGTTTTTGTTACAGTTTTGAGAGTTTGTGTGTGAGGAAATGTGTGTGCATGTGTGTGAGGGCGTGTGTGTGTTGAGTAAATATAATTATTAATTAAAAGATACACGCTGCTTAGTGTGATAGAAAGATACTAGGAATTTTAACATATGACAGGAATGAAAATAGATTTATGTACTATAATCTACCCATGTACCAATTTTTGGTTTTTTTTTATTTGACTGTTTGAATGTAATTGAAGAAAAAGCATCGAAACATCTTCACAAAAATTCATAAATACCTATAAATATTACATAGTAGGATTTCGATGTAAAGATAAATTTTAAATCTGACAGTGTTCAACAGCTTTTGAAGGAGGCTGTATACATTAATGCCACGTGTATACTTAAACAAGTCGGTCATAAAAAAAAACAAAAAGGAAAACAATTCATAGATACAATCCAATCCAGTTTTCAATATCCGTATAACATCAAAAAACAAAACCGTCAGAAATCAAAATATCCAATGATAATAAAATGCGACGTCATTGCTTCCTTATAGAAGATAAAGCTTGGTATTCATGGCACGCGTTTCCGTAAGGAGGGCAATAATCGCGCGACAAGCAATACGCGTGTCGTACAAGCCATCGCGCAATAAAGCGATGCGAGCGCCGCGCCGTGTGGCGGCGACATGCGACACACCTGCGCGCGGGAAGCCGCAGGCGGGCTGCACGCGGGCGACTCTCTCGCGACTTGATGGGTAAAGAAGTTGCAGGTGTTTGTGATTGTTGTCTTAAGTTGGTAGTATATATTAAAATTGAAATGCTTTTCTAGGTGCGTAAGTTTACGCTATTAGAAAGATAAAAAGATTTTATTACAACATCTTCTAGACGTTATATTGAAGAAAAGATTATCATAGTATGGGTAGACTACATTTAAATAATTTTAGAACTGTATTTAATTACTATTTTATCAGCATTGGTTTTCGAGTAATGTTTTCTTACATAATAAACGAAAAGGCATTTATCGTAGTAAAATGATGGTCATATAGTCATTCAAAGTCAATGTCAGAAATTATTTATCAATAGATATTAGTCACTAAAACGATACTTACAAAACATCAAAAAAAAACTAGACCAACCTTTTCAAAATATAATATTTTGAGAGTCATTAAGATAACCAAAAAGTACAAGCGTTAGCGTTTAGCCAAGTCAACCTATTCGTTATGGGAAAAGTTAACTTTGTTATGTATACAATAACTTTAAGTCATCGTGGCAGCAAGTCTGTAGCGAGCCTAACCGGTTCGCCGACGTAGCATAGAGTGACATTTGTTCGTAGGCTCGTAGCGGCGGATCAAAGCTGCGTAGCACATTATTAAAGTGCTACGCATTCGTGTCGTGTGTGCACAGTGCGTTATCAGTGGAAATATTGTTATTGGGAATGTTTCGTGCGATAAACAGACATGTCGCCCAGATGCTCTGTATGTGAGACACGGTACTTAATACAATGACGTCATTAATACCTCCTTAAAATGGGTTCGATTCCCAGAATAAGCATATGTTAGGAATTTTGAATATTTTAACCAAAGTCAATTCCTGGTTGCATTTAAAGCTTCCATTTTATAATATGCGCTAGTGTACATTAGTAGAAGTATTGAGTTTTATAGTAGTTTCGTTACCCTTAGTAACATGGAAAATATTCCATTCCCTACCTAAGTTTAATCGGCTTTTATGAGAGTTTTTACGGTAACCCTTGAAAGTAAAGCCTGAGACAGGGTGTCATCTGTTAAGGTATAACGGCTTGCAGGTGAAATTGTCTTGGACTTTGTATATGTTGATGGAACTCCACACAGATCTTCATTGTGTCCAAACAGCAACAACACCAATATATCCGCAACTTAAGAAAAAAACTGAACACACTAAATTTTACGCTATCATATTAGTAATAATTTTATGTAAGTTGTCATAACCCATCTTCTAAAAAACTATATGTCAGTTAAGTACCCATCGATCGCTGTCAGCTGGCGCAGGAGGTTTTGCGCCTCCGTTCTCCGGCGAGTTGGCTAACTCGCATTCTGTCCCTCCCGACGATTCGCGCCAGTCGCAACTCATAATACTGTGTATTGGTGTATCAAAGAGGTTTTATTTTACTTGTTGTGTCACTTTTATGAAGGCTTTAGTGCCCACTCGCACTTTGAGAGATGATTATTTGTTAGGGATAGTACTGGCAGGTCGTTTAGTTGTCATGAAAGCCTGTATTGTGATATAAATATCAGGTAACGGAGAACCTTTTTCGGGAGCAATATGAGGACACCCACACTCATGGGGCCATCTCGATACTGGAGTATACTCTGAGTCAGCTGCGGTAGGAAGGATATGTCTTAGGCAATCTTATACCCAGGCATCTGAAGTCCCAAAATGGCTTGCGGTTTTAGTCAGTTCGAAAGATAACCACTTCCATCCCGTATCTGAGGGAATTTCCTCACGAAAAAAAGGTAATACAGAATTACCATCAAACTGAAGATAAAGAAAGAAACATTTACTTTAGTGCTAAGATGAAGAACACTCCGTCTGCATTCCTTTGAAATATTTTTTTTTTACGTGCGCAGAATCCCCACGGATACCCCCCACCGCTTGGACTTGGCTTGGACTTGAACCAACCAAAACGCACGCCACTTGTGGGTCGTTTTTGGTTGCTAGATGAGGATGCTGAATGGAAGATAAGGTTGACAGGTATATCCCTCTCACCCTGGCCGACCCAAGGCCATCTCTCTCGATCTGATCCTCTCCTCGGATATGGGGACCACAGAGTCCCCAACTCGTCCCCGGAAACCTGGCAGAAGCAGGGCGAGACGCGCCGCCTCCACGGTCTGCTTCTGCCAGGGTGACAGGCGGCTCCACCTGTCGCCCCATTCCTTTGTAATATTATTATATAGGTACAAAACTAGCATGATACGAATACTGGGAATTTGTAGAAACAAACGAAATGAAATTTAATTTAGGGATTTGTTAATATAGTAAGCGTCGAGTTCTATTGATTCCGATATCAGAACTAAGGACTGATGTTTAATCAAGAACACATACTTACGAAGTATTATGTGCCCCTAGTTTTATTTAGATATGCATGACGTGTTCACTTCCAGAAGGACAGACACTACTTTTCACTTAAGATTTCGATTCGCAATTTCGCATTATGTAGTGTGTTCAGTTTAGGGAACCTAATAAAAAAAAGAAGTTTCAAAACGCTACGCCAATTATTCAAAGTTGGATGTGAGTGGAACTTCCTAGATTTTTAACATAATTACTTATTTAAAGATGAAGATGAATTTGACAAAAACGTGCTAATAAAACACAAATCTTAGTTATATTTGTTAAAACAATTTTTGCCAAAGTATTATTATTATATATTATATTATTATATATTATTACACATATTATTTTCCTAATTCTCATTAGATCAAATGACAGCATTTATTCATCTCTACCTATTCTAGACTACATCGCAAGTATAAGTATCATCTTCTTAAACTCATATTTACTCAGAAAACGTTCCTAGGAAAAATAATATTCCCCACGATAGACATCGTCCTCATACCTAAATACGAGTGCGTGAACTATTCCCGTCCATTATATCGCTAGCAAAACAACATAATACATCGACACAGCTATTATAACCGTCACCTCATTGCGAAAAACAAAGATGGAGCCCAGGGGGCGGGGGACCCCCGCCCGTAGGGCTGCCAAGCGACGCTTTAATGTAGGCATACATCGAGTGAAAATATGATGCGCTAAAACGTTATGATCTGTTTCATATATTTAATGGTGACAAGGGTTTGATATTCTTTAAGTACACTGTTTTTATACGGAAATGTGTTTGGATAATACTTGCGCTTTGGACTTGGGTTGTTAAAATCGTTAAGTTGTGTAAATTATTTGTAATACTGTTGCATATTATATGTAGAACAATCAATCAATAAGCCCATCACAGTTCACTGCAGGACATCAACCCTATTCCAATATTAGGAGGCTTTGGTCTACTGTTTCCACGCTAGCCAAATGGGTTGGGACAGGGTTTTATTTCGAGTTTTCGTTCACTCGAAGTGATATCTTCAGCGTATTTTTCCTTTAGTTAGTCACCCCTTACGACCCCATCGGATAAGAAGAGACCCCACACGGATGATTATATGTAGATAGTTATACTTATGAAGAATAGAATCGACAATGTTAGTCACAAAATAACTAAAGTGTTTCAGATACAGGGCCGGGCTAGAAAGTTTCTTTGGTCGGCAGTAGCTATATTTATAGCTTCTTTTTTTAGAGAAAATTTGATACTTGTAGCTAATGTTCTGCCAAGGTAGATGTGGCGCATGTTTTGGTGACACGGATCTTTCTCTCTCATTAAAATCATGGCTTCCCGTCTTTGAATTCTTTTAAAGTGGTGGTGATTTGTTTTAATTTATCATTAAAATTGTCATTACATATTGTAATTCCCGAAATACAGAGAAGTTAAAAGAATAATTCTTTCATATTATATGCTATCCAGACCTTGTTGTGTGTTATTCAACAGGCGTTGTATTAAACTTCATTATTGAATCCACCCAATTGATAGCACCTTGGATTTGGGCGAGGTCTGGTATTAGTACTAGACACCTACGTTCATATAGCATCATAAAATAAATAATATTTTTTAATACATAGATTATTAGACAACCCTACCGCTAGGGATGTACGCGAAAATGTGCGGTGTGCGGGCGGCGCAGCGCGCGGAATTATGTTATTTCTTAATTTAATTTCATTAGGCCGAGCGGCGCGGGGCCGGCAGAGATTGTGCCGTTTTATGCCGCGTGTAATTGCCGCCCGAGATGGTTTCATCTCTGTGAGCGAGGCCCGGAGTGGACTTTAAGTGTTGTAAAGAGCGCTGCTATGAATAGATTGAATTATTTTGAGGAGAATATTAAGTGTGAAATCATTGAATGCTAGAAATTAAACTTGCTGATAACCATTGTGAAGGTATAAGTTTTTCACTACTCTTACAATATTGAAGTTTAGTAGGCAGGTACCACTACCGGAGGCCTTAATCTCTGCCTTTAGTTATCTCCACTTTTCTACTCTCTTCCCCTGTACCCAAGTAGAAAAGTATAGATTCGCAAACATCCTCAGACCAAGGCGACCGCTTACTACGAGAATTTCTTTGTTACTGCGGTCAAGTATCAAAAAAACCATATAAAATTTCAAACATGTTAATTTCTTAGCATTATTGTTTTTGTAGAGTTAATAATATGAAATATATCTATCTATTTACACGGCAGTTTATAATGATTACAATCAACGAGCTACTTACATAACTCTTTTTAATTAAGTAATTGTTCTAATACACACCATCACATCAGTAATGACGATGTTTGTGTACAAAGTGCGCGAACATAACGAGAACACTCATGTTTAAACTTGGTGTAATATAATAAAACGTTAATTACACCAAGAGACATATATCTTGGACCTGAAATGTGCTCCATATGCGCAGTACAACGTGTACTTAGATGCTACGATGGTGGGCGAGATCAAATTCTCCAAGCATATTACAACAACAAGCAACATAGATCATTACAATCTGTGTTCAAAATTATCTGCGTGACAACGGAGAAAGAATACAAGTATCACCACCCCATCTCATCTGAAGGGAGTCGTAAGAGGCGACTAACGGAAAAATAGGCAGACAATATCACTGTGAGATAAGGAAACCTTGAAATAAAACCTTGTACCAACCCATCTAGCCAGCGTGGAAACAGTAGGCCGAAGCCTCCCAACAATGGAAGAGGCCTAGTCCAGCAGTGGAATGCGATGGGCTAATTTGATTTGAAATTATTATAAAACAATCCGCAGGCCAGGGTCTCGTTACTTAGGTTCAAGATATGTTTCCCTGGGTATATTTATTTAATTATTCACATTGTAATGTTTTATTTTACTTTTCCGGTAATAAACACAACTCACCTTTGGTTATGTAGACGTTAATATTTCAAACAGAACATCTGCTAAAGTAATTGTTTGCAATTAAAAATAAATTCTAGAACGAAGTTTCTTGCGCCATTCTTCAACCCATCTCGCTGGGCGATGAGCAGATGATTTTACTATGGTCTTCCTGCTAGTTCTGTTTTTAAATTACAAAATAAATAATTACGTTTCCGTAGATCAGTCAGAGTCTCATAAATCATGCAGCAGGTGTGATATTGGCTTGCAGGTGAGGTCATTTTGACCCCATATAGATCTTGTTCGGATTAATGGAATATCCTCTTAATCATGTTAAGAAGACTACCGCATGTTGTACAAGTAATACAAGTTTATAACAAGTCTATAAAAATGATTACTGTATTTATGTCACCAAAGTGCATCATATATCTTGACTGAATAAAACATCGCACAAAAACCAACCGAATAAAAACACGAACTCAATTTGGCTCCATACGTATAAACCATACTGCACCGCCCAACTAACAATTGCACCAAAGCCCCTCTTTCGGGCAAAAAAGCGCCGCGTTCAACTTTGCCCACTATCGAATGACCGGACACAATTGAATGTTGCATCACAGAAGCTGAATTTTAATTCCGTGCGACATATGCTGGGGGTGGCTCTCTGACTCCCCACGGGGGTGGGACACGGTGTAATTAAAAAAATGTGTGGCACTTCATTCGAGCGCGCCCAGTGCGACCGCAGCCTAACGCTGCCCCCGCCCTAACTAATTAATAATTTCCCGAAAGGTTTTGGGATTTTAATAATAATCTCTTAATGTTTTTGTTTGGATAGGTAATTGGTTAGTGGAGCCACCTCGCTCGGTTTTATTCGCTGGCGTGTGTTTCGGACCGCTTTTATTGTTAAACTTTTGTGTTTGCTACTGTTTTAATGTAACACAGTATATGTTTGAGTATAGTTTTGTCGATGCGAATGTTTTTTCTATCCTCACACATTCAATTTATGGATCCAATATTATTTAACTATGGTTATATACTCACGTTTGTATATCTCAGAACGTTAAATATAGTGAGTATATTGACACCCATCTCGAGAACTCTTCCACCACATATTAAGAGATGCTTATTGCCGTAAATAGATACTATTTAGCATTTACTAATAGAGCTACCTCATATTTATTTATTTGCCACACAATAATAAGAGTTTAACCAGACAACCCATAAACAGCGGTCCTATAACATCAGATGGACTACTAATAAATAACTTGACCACTGATAAAACTGTCATAAAAATAAAAAGTATCACCTAATCAAAGTACCAACTCATATCACCGAAACAGTACAGTTACCTGCCTAACACCGGTATTGACATGTTGATTAAAACTATGACATCAATATAATATGTTAGGATATAATATCTTTCAATTATGTCGCGCACTCGACAAACCCTTCGATACCGTATCACTTTTATTAAAAACACACAAAATATAATAACATTTGATGGCGAGGCGTTCCGGATGGCGACAGATTTTAATAAAATGCCACAATATGCACAGATAGTCACGCCGGGCGTGTTTACGACTCGGCGATACCGTAATGCCGTTATCGCTCGATAAGTAATCAACTAATAATGTGTAATGTCGACTATTTGACGTTTGACATCGACTATTACTTCGTAACTGTCAGCTTGTGCCATTATTCTACTTGACAATCAGTTTCAAACGCAGTCATAACGTTAGTAGACCGTGGATTGAGGAACCTACCATTTCGCCGAAAAGATTTTGACAAAATTTCACTACTCACACCAGTTTGGACACCCTTTTTATACCTAACAATGTTTGGAATAATTTTACTACGCACTTTTTGGTTTGGCAAAATATTGCCAAGGATAATATCATTATGGCATTTGATCTTTAATCAAATGATTTATTACAGCAAACAATTTTTACACAATAAATGTTTGGTGTAACAATTTGCTACGACAAAAAGTAAGAATTTATGAGAATTATATTATTCAATAATATACTTTTAATTTATTATAATCATCTATTAAGCTCTAATTTAATTACCAATTTCGATGGTGTAACTCCGAAACGGTTTCAAGTCAAATACTGCTTATTTTATAACCATCCAACACCAATGTCATTTTCAATGGTGTAACTCCAAAACGGTATCACGTCTTAGTTATTTAAATTAAAATGTATTATTCCAATTGAAACATTTGTCTTAATAAAAAATGGTAAAAATATTAGTTGGTCTACACTAAACGGAAACAACGTTTGCGTTACAATTATTAATGAAGCGATTTTTTGCCCAGTAATAATTTGGCAATTGAAATTGTGCGGAATAAAATTTGGGAAGTAATAATTTGGTAAATTTTTTTTCGGTCATACATTGATAATCCGGTGGATTGCAATTGGTTGGCATAGATGATGGAACTGGTGTAAAACTAATGCAACTTTAATGTTTGTGTAAATACAAACACACAAACAATGATACAGTTGGTCAATCAGAAAAAAGTTTTAGTGCAATATTGTTACTCCACTGGACGGCCATGTTTGATTGTAATTAAGTAATAGTGTCACCTTTTGACAGCCTGTTTGATATGATAGACTCGTGATAATAGAATCAATGCAGTTAATATTGGAGTTGAGAAATAAATACGAGATATATAGAGAGGTAGTGTAGGGTGTTCCCTCTGGGGCGCATGCTGTAGTCGCTAAAAACCAAAATCAATCAGATTATAAAATTTTGATGTAGAAGTGGACCTTGAGAAGTAGATTGCAAACTTTGTGAGAAAGAAGCGAGTTTGAAAATATATGTAAGCAGACTATTTATACTGTAGATTGATGGCACTTGGTGGAATTTGTTGTTACACATATTGATAACTCACTTGTACTTTTCCACATTACTTTATTGCTTATTACACCTGACCGGTTTCGCCTTACGGCATCCTCAAAGGTTTATAAACCTTAAAGTTATCAATATAGCATTATATGTTCGCTCCCTTTGCGGTCGAGACAATGGGTAGTTGGGGTACCGACGCCAAGAATCTGGTGAGCGAATTAGGGCGCAGGTTGAGGGACAAAACCGGTGACTCCCGCTCCGGCTCGTACCTGGGGCAACGGTTGGCCATAGCTGTTCAACGGGGCAATGCCGCCAGTGTCATGGGTACCTTTGCACCAGGTACGATGAGGGGCGGGTTAATAGATTAGACTGTCACTCTGACTACAAAAATGTGGACAATATTTTAATTGTATATTAATTTCTATATATTGGCGTACTCTAATTTCTAAATTATTGTAAATCTAATTTTAAGTGAACTTTATGTTTTTATGAGAAATAAATGACTTTTTATATGTATTTATGTAAGCAATTTATCTAGGTCTTGAAAAAGGTTACTCTGAGTTCTCTCTCAATTAGAATATTTCTATGCATGAATATCTGATAGTACGCCATACTATCGCTCTATGCATATTACTAATATATGCTATGCTTCGCCTTTGTTTAGTTATCTATTCTGGAATATTATTATTGATTATTATGAAGATCTGAATCAATTACATTTTTTTTTTAATTTGAGGAGTGATAACTTTGCCTGTATTTTATTAAGTCACCAACTTCTAATTTTGAACATGTGGGCCATAGAAGTCGTGTAATAATGCAAGTCCAGCGGCCTACTTAGCGCAGAGAATGCCCCACAGCGGGCCGCAGCCCACTATCTACCATCGTATAACAAGCTTATAAGCGACAATATTAATAAACGACATAATGCTACAAAATTACTGATAGTGACATTTACCTGCGCGGTTATCTCGAGTGTCGAGATTACATCCTAACGATGTCATCGGTACTGTATCGATTGGTCCCATTAAACACTCAGAACAGTTTTATCAAATTAAAAAACAAAAATGTACTTTCAGTTTTAGTGTAATTTTTTCTTTTTTTTCTTTTACATCCTTCCGCTATTCTTTTGATATAGTAGAGGTAAACAGAGGTGTATTGGCATAAATCTTCGGTTCAATATAATAGGGCTCGTTCCAATAGCCATGTAAAATGATCACAGATATGCAAATAAAATCAAAATTTCTTTTTTTGTGTTTGTCACAGAATAATATTATATTAACGTCAAGATTTACGTTACAAACGATTTAAATTTATTTGTTTGTATCTACTACTACTATTTTACTATCGAAATAATGATTTCTCGAAATTATGACGTCCCAAAATAATGAATTCCCGAAATAATGACTTCTCATATAGTCGAGTATTTCTGGCAACATCTAAACAAAATTTCTAGAAGCCTAAAAAAGATTTGAGGAATAAGAATCCTTAAACATGGAAATAATCACCATTACATTTCCATATAGTGCTTCTTCAGTTTCATAACGTAACAATGAGGGACGAAACCATAACTAACCTATATAGATAGTGAAAAAGAACTATTTTTTTCAGCTTATATATTTTATACACATAGAAAAAGAGAGGTTGAAAGTATATATTAATTTCAACCTCTCTTTTTCTATGTGTACTACATACACTACACCAATACATATTGGTAGCAAGAATTTTCATTTCAAAACTACAGGTATAAATAAAAAAAAAAAAACATAATGAATGAATACACGGAATAATAAGAGCATTTTTATCAGTATGTTTGTTCAGGCTAATCTCTGAAATGACCGGGACTATTCTTAACGTTATTTTAGTGATGGAAATTTAAAACCTAAGGCGTAATTTAGATTACTTTGGTTTCAGAAAAAGAATTAGGGCACCATGTAAAAAATTGTAGTACCGGCTCAAACAATCAAAATGTATTTCACGAAAATGTAAGAATATCTTTCAATATTACAGATTAATTTTATAAATGGCAATTTCAACAACAATTATGATAATATGTATATTCTAAGGCCTTGCTGTCCTACAATAAAACGCAGTAAGTGATATTTATTATAAATCGTTTTATTGCAAAGTTTTGCTGACCTCATTAGTCCCCACCAACACATAAACATACACTATGTAAGCTAATAAATTATCCAATATAATATATTTAAAATAAATAGTGCACTTATTTAATTGCACTCACTCACACACTCACTCAATAGTGATTCAAAAATTATAAAGTCATTTTAATAACTCTGTCACTTTACTTCAAATACATAAAATTGGTTACATAACGTAACATAAACTGACGCCTATATCCCCGAAGGGGCAGGTAGAGGTGCCTAAACCTGCGATAAATACACACATAACTTCGAAAAGCATCGAAAAGTCATTGGTTTGTGCCAAGATAAACCTGGGATCGAACCCGAGATCTCGTCTCAGCAGTACATTACCCATACCACTAGGCTACCGCGGTTTTTTTTTAAATTGGTTATTTATGTTAAAGACCTAATTTAATGTTTTCTACCATTACAGCTACGTAAAAGTAGCTGAGGTTGAATCACCTAAAGTCTTGGGTTTGACTCCGAGGTTGAGAAGAATGTTATTGGCTTTTCAAACTTCTGTTTGACTGACGAGACTCTGATACAGGCTTTAGGAGGTCAGATGACAGTTGATTCCGTTAAAGCTATTTAAACCAAATCATAACATCAATACATGGATGGTAATCTCACACATCGATTTTTTATTTATATATTAACTACATATATTTTTGTAACACATAACCCATTACAAAATGTACGCTTAACGGCAATAGGCTCCCCCACTTTTAGCTTGCTTGATGCGCACCTCCCAGTTTCCGGGGACGAGTTAGAGAGTCTGTGATGTTCACACCTGAGGAGGGTTATATCGAGAGAGATGGCGAGGAATATGTCTGTCAATCTCATTTTCGGCAACCAAAAAAGACTCACGGGCGCTGTGCATTTTAGTCGGTTCGAATCCGACATATCCTCTCGCACCGACTCCGATGCGTAGGGTATGAGGTTATTTCGTACGTAAAAAATACCTTTGGGGATTTATGGGCGTGAATATGAATGTATGAATATGTATTTAGATTCAAGCAAAACTATGATCCTTCTTTACTAAAATCGACCAATAAACTATTCTCAATCTCACCAAACCCCCTAAACGCCAAGCAAATCAGCCAACATTATCACGTCTAGCCCACAACAGGCAGCGACAACCCGTAACGCGCCGCAAACGACTTGCTAGGGCATTACCAGCCTCCGACGGAACGCGGCCGACGGCCGACCGGAGCCGGAGGTTAGTTTAGGGTTAATTGGTGTATCACGTCACGATTAAGATAGTAGATATTGGTTTTAGGTTATTTAGTAAGATTGCTCGAGAGGAGTGGAGCAGGTCTGATAATACAGTATAGGTATGTAGACTATCACTATTATTGGTTTAATAGTTAACGTGATATTTCCTAAGTGTTATTTTGGGAAATATCCTGATGACTATTATACCTACTAATATTTAGTAAGATTGCTCGAGATTGGAGTGGACTAGATCTAATAATAAAGAATAGGTAAGTATGTAGACTATCATGGTCACTATAATTAGTATTATAGCCAACGTGATATTTCCCAGATGTTGTTTTGGGAAATATCGTGTTGACTATTATAACTACTAACATTAACATTTGCATTGGTCTGGGTGTTTCTATGTATAATATGTATGTATTTACAAAAAAAAAAAGTATCTAAGTATGTTTATCAGCATTCTAGATTCCATAACACAAGCTAGTTAAGCTATGCTTACCATGGGTCTAGATAGCGTTGTGTAGAATGTCGTGGAATATTTATTATTAAGAAAATGTTTAAATAATGTTTGGTTCCAGACTAAAGACCCGCATTGTATTTAGATCTATAAAGAGGTAAGCAGAGATGTTTTAATGTTCAAATTTCGCTAATTATGTATTTGGTTCTTCGTAATACATAATAATACATCCATACAAATCATTTACTTATGTGTCAGTATCATCATTATCCAAGAGTTCCCGGTTGCATTCAAAGCTTGCACTTTAGAGAATCTCCAATCTCCTTTTTTATAAAATTAAGGAGGCAGACAAGCACATGGCCCATCTGATGGAAAGTGGTTACCGTGACCTATGAACGTGTGCAACACCAGGGGAGTCACACCCCTACTGTAGACTCTGTAGGAACAGAGAGATTCTGTGCCGTCAGTGCAGCGGAGACAATCAGGACAAGCCTTTAGTCTTCCCACTGACAGCACAAAAACTCTCCAGTGAGCTCTGGCTACCCTAATGACCGCCGGGTACTAAACGGATTTATTTCTTCAATTGGACTACTCAATTGTAACGGAAATACCTTTACAATTGAGTAGTCTAACCTGCCTTTAATTGTTTTATCTTGGTTTTTAGGGAAGAAAAAGAAGTGAAACCTAAGCCTAAGAGGGAGCCTGCTCCAGAGCCTGATGTGTCAATGAACAAGTGTACTCTGTACCAGATTGCAGGTGCGTCGAAGATCTAGACGTCAAGTGTAAATGACATAGTATATTTGAATAATCCTATTACTATGTTACACTATTTTGAATTCATGTTATTAAAATATTAATCACATAATTAGAATAATCTTTACTTTAATAGAAGTGAATCTCTTTGCTAACTTATAGAGTCCAGATGCGTGGGCAGAGACGCCCACATTTCGCGAATTTTATTGTAATAATCGGATACACCTAATAGAAAGTGAAGCTATTGCCGTCACACAGGTAGTATTTTGAAGGTCCGTCCGGTCCCCGTCATATTGAAGGTGCGTGTGTAAATATACCTTCTACCTACTATTTATTATTACACTAATAGATTTAACTTGTGGAAGGGGCCGCGGGTAATAGCTAGTGTATACCTAATATTTGTTTAAAGTTATATCTTTAAATTAACCAAAGAATCAGTACTAATTTAATATAACGTTTATAAACAAATCGTATTAAAATAACCATAACTATTAAATTGAATACATAATAATTAATATCAGAATTATGTCTTGAAGTCAGCTCATAAAATAAATAATTATAAGCACTAATAATAACATTGTACATTGGGCGCAACGCGTCGATGTCTTTAACAACAAGACTTTAAAATAAAATCTCATTCAATAATATGTGGAGACAAACTAATTTTATGAACCGTGAAAGTAAGAAACCAGATGATAAAATATACCTATATTTATATAGATATCCTTTTAATCCAAATTTTAACAGCTTTTAAACAGTAATTATTGTGTTATAAGTATGTATTTAAGTACACCTACTTGAATTCAATTAACGAAACTTAACTATTAGAAGAATCTTAAAACTTGCTACAATTTTTTAACGCCAATAAAGCTTAACAAATATTTGATACGAATTAACAATATTAAATTTAAAATAACAACACATAATTATTATTAAAAAGACTACGTATATAAATGTTTTGAAACCAAAAAAAAATACGTTTAATTATAGTTTTTAAAACAAACAAACATAAACTTTAGTTAAATTCAATATTTACTTACTGGATTGCAACCGTTCCCTCCAAGCCATAGGATTGGAGACGAGGCCTTGGAACCCAGGCCAGTAGAGAGGCTTGTGTTGGAGGTAGTGTGCCATGCCTGCCGCCGCCGCCGCGAGAGACAGCCTCGGGGTCAGCAGACCGGCTCCAACGTTGGACCCCACGGACGGGCGGGATAGGATGTGGTCGATCCCGTGAGGGTTTGGAGCCGGAGGAGGTGCCTCGGCCAAGGAGCTCAGCGCGGCCAGCGGAGCTCCAAAGCCGTTCTCCAGTCCTCGAGATAGAGGCGGCGATCCTCTCAACTCGGACATGTCGGTAAAGTTCACTGTATACATAAGCACACCGTATAAGTCCAAAAGTTAAGCCCGTCACACGGTCATTGCTCTACGGTAGAGTCGATAGAGTCGGTAGAGTTCCGGCGTGCGTTCACCCGCGACCGCGACCCGACACCAAATGAAAAGCTCTCCAAGCTTTTGCTCGGCGCAAATAAAAAAAAACGTTGAATAGAGAACTACGCCCAGTCAATCTAAACCTTATATCGCAACGCCGCCCCTCGTGCGAAGTGGTGCTGTCAGACTGTATCTGTCTCGCTCCATCTTGTATGTGGTTGAGAGGGATAGAGCACGTGTGGTGTTAACACTCGCGCGTAGATTTAACGAATCGCTATTTAATGGCGCTTCTTGTCTCTTTATAATTAAGTCGGGTGCAGTTTTTGCGTGGCTCCCCCCCCCCCCCCTGTGTCTCTCTCACCCACCTCCCCCCCTAGAGTTCGGCCGCCGCTAAAAACTATTGTGGCAGGAATAATAAGCTGGAATGGCGGAGTTTATGTGGATAATAGAGGAAGGATCTCCGGTAATTTATTTGACAAATATTGTATTAATTGACAGCACGCTCGATTTGTTAAGGACATGAAAGTGATGTTGAATTGACTGAGCATCTGGTATGTTAGGACGTGGGATATTTTAAATTTGTCGTGCTTCATAGTTGGGTCGGCAGAGGTGTATTATAATTATTACTGGTAGGTATTCATACCCACTTTTCATCAGCTTTTTTGGTCACAATAGTTGAAGTCTATCAGCACGGTGTTACTGATTTGTAATGTTTTGAATCGAACCCGCAGTCATCACTACTACTACACCAATACTGTATTTGAAAGTCAACTTATCTAATAAATAAAACTGAGATTGTTACAGACCATTAAAAAATAGGGTATATAAGCATTTCCCGTGCGAGAAGCTCCTCGGTCAGTGTAGTATCCCGCCCACTTCCCGGAACGTTACGTCAGCATTTGTCTCTGCACAAAAGTATTAAGAAAGAAACTTATACAAGAGTTGATGAACTATTTTATAACAAACTTTTGTGTATGCGACGTAACCAACCTAGTACTTACACGAAAGCCTTTTTAATTTTTCTTAAATTTTTATTGTTTATAAAAACCTACAATATTGAAATAAAACCACTTATTAACGCATTCTATCTTGATTTATTAAGTATTATTTACGTTAGCCCGAGGTTTCGACTACTTTTCAGCAGCCATGGTTGCAGGGTGACTAGGGACACACAACAGTTATTGCTTGTTTTTTGGGGTACCAAATTTGGTCAATTTACAATAATATAACGTAATTTAGGTAGATAAATTTGGGGTAGCTCGTCCAGAGGAGTCTTTTATACTTCAGCCCCATTTTTTGAACTGGCCAACGTAACTAAGAGCTAATATACACTAGCGCAAAGTTAAAATGAATCGAAACGTTTCTCTGAAAATAGAAAGCATGATGGTTCCTTTCTCGATTTTCAGTAAATTGGTATATTTAAATGGAGAATTTGATACTTCCTCATCCCAACATGGTATCAATCTTGTTCCTGCCTGACTACGTGCTTTTTCTACACGTGATGCTCTCTTTGACCGTACAAAATTCTACATAATATTATCAGACGTTTTACTATTGGGTAGGTACCAAAATATTTAATATTTTTCTGACATGGACATTTACTAATTGAATTATTTTGAATCAAATTATATATTTAGGTACATGAGCCTATTGCCGTATTCCGGGCAATACTGTTGACTTGAACCGTGCATCTGAGGCTGAGTCTGGGCTGTATAAATCTGTCTGATGTTAAACAGCCTTATCCCTTAGTCGCCTTGTACGACACCGCATGGGAAAAGTTGGGGTGGCCCTAATTCTACTCTGCCGGGAACCACGCGGCAAATATATTCTACATATTTATATGAATATTCTACATATGAGTAAATGAGTAATGAGTTATTTATTTTACTAGAATGTAACATTCTGTAGTAAATTTATAAGTTATTTTTTTCAAACACAACGTAAATTTTTCTTGAAATAAAAAATAAAATAAATAAAAATTTCAGCCAAATTTGCTAACAAGGAGATCAACCCTACACAATCGCGTCATCACTACGCTAGTTAGTCATATTAAAGAGCCTACAGCTATGATGGTTAAATTTTATTTTCCCAACTAGTTTACTTAAAATATTTAGTGACCGAGTAAATATTGAAAAACCCAAAACCAACTCCAAGTTAAATATTCAAAAGCCAAACTTTGATATTAAAATAGAAAAATTGAAGGAAGAGATACTATCCGTTTTCACCACTATCCACTACTCTGTCCCTATCCTTCTGCACTTTTCGCGTTACAAGCAAACAAAAAAGCACAAGATTATAGTGATGGTAACCGCTAACCACATACCACCAACCAACCAACCACAGCAAAGCTCACGGTCGCGCCGCGAGCTTTTCAGAATAAACGCTCACATCACGGTGCTGTATAAATATTATAACAATGAAAAACTCAACTCGCAAAAATATTATGACAATGAATTCGTAAATAATAATAATAATTCGTAAAAAGTAAATACACTAATGTGCAACAAAGGCATCAATTACATTTTTTAACTTATCGATCTTATCTCACATTAACAACAACAGACACACACACACACACGCAGGCAGACATTAAAAAACGAATCATAAAGCCACATTTTTTAATTCGTTTTTAAATCCCCAATCCTTAATAATAGGGGTGGCCCCATTACCCCATTAATGAGCGTACCCTAATAAAGATGGCGGAATAATAAGCGGCTTTGGCTTGTTGATGCGCCTGCGCATCCTGTCACAAAGTTTTGGATTCCTTTGAATATACATATAAGCTTGTTCCGTAACAGGATGTTGATGCATTTTATTGCCCGCTGTTGGCTAATTAATTGATTTTTATATGTTATATATCTCGTTATATATTATTGTGATATTTGTGAACGTGCTGATGAAACACATACGGTTCAGATGTGGGTTTAATTAATTCCTAGTAGATACTAGTGACCAAAGCTCCACCTGTTTGGAATATTCCGGACCTAATCCCTGAATATAGCCTGTATGTGGAAAGTATGTGTAAAATTTCAGGTTAAACAAAAACAAACAAATCAATTCACTTTCACATTTATATACTTACCTATCTAATTTCGGTGACGGGTGGAGCCGCCTGTCACCCTGGCATAAGCAGGCCGCAATGGGGGAGAGATGGGGACTCTGCGGTCCCCACACCCTAGGAGAGGGCCAGATCGGGAAAGATGGCCCTGGGTCGGCCGAGGTGCGAGGAATATGCCTAATAACCTCACCTTCGGCAACCAAAAACGACCCACAGGTGTCGTGCGTTTTAGTCGGTTTGAGTCCGATATAAACTCTCCCACCGCCTCCGGCGGTGGAGGTCTCCGTGTGGGTTATTCACACGGAGACATTGGATTATAAATATTTTCTCCCAAGGAATACTTGTGATATACTCCGGGTTTTCATAAAAAGCCTACATATATTTTTCTACCTGTTATTGAGATGTCAGTAAAGTATCTCTCAATCATATTAATTATAAAACAAACTAAATTTAAATAGTAAAAATAATTATAAAATGTATACAAAATTATGCTAACCATACAATAAACTATAAAACAAACTATATTACTTCAGTTAAGTTTCACTTTATTAAGTTTATTGCTGATTATACCAAAAATTCTTACTTACATCTACTAGAAAAGTCAAGACGAGTTTTCCCCTTGAAAGAATAGTCATGGGTTCAAGTCTCGGCCTGAATTTTTATTGAAATAGTTGTAAGTGTCCGAAAGTTAAATATACGAGTATTATTAATATCATTTAATGTTTTTTTTTGTAAATCAAAATCAAATCATTGATTGATTTGATTGATTTATTTATTTATTTCCGTAAAAGTTAAAGAAGCAATATGATCTGTAGATAATTGGAATACTTAACTCCTCTCATCGTTGACTTTCCACATACTGCTATTAACTGCAATACTGTGAATACGACATTTATAAAGAGCGACAATTAAATCTCGCTATCAAAACATCGGTTAGAGCAGTGCGGCGCGACACAATGCCGACACGTCACACAATGGACCGAACCGGCCGGCCGGGCGGGTGACCGGATGTGAGACAACACACACCACGTGAGGCTGGGTGTCACTGATAGCGTGCGCCGTTTTAGATTTCAGGGTGTATAGAAACCCCAAGATAAGATATTTGGAAGGTTCTTAAGCAGGTTAAGGGGTTAGATAACAGTCGCTTCCGTAAAAGTCAAGTTAAGCCATAGACGTAGACTTAAGAGACTGAACTTCCAACTCCAAAGTATGTAAATGCAACCGTGACTAACGTAATAAAGATAATGAGGCCTATAGTAGGTGTTACAGAAAAATGAATGCTTGTGACAATAGATATTATTATAGTCGTCGACGACCTACCTTCGGGAATGTCAAAAATCATTTTTTTTAAAGAATATTAGAACCGAAATTTCTAATATTCCCTCTAACCCTTCAGTTAAGCTAAATTGCTTGTGCTAGGAGTGAGTTCACGTCAGTTGTGTAATGGACAGGATACGAACCCAGGATTTCGCGATCGTAAGGCCGACTGCCTAACCTAAGCTACCGCCGCTTTTTATGAAATGTAACATGCCCTGGCAGCCAATAACATCATTTTATGTAGTAGTTTTACCAAACATGCTACTTTAACATCTCCCGTGCAACCAATAATATAGGTATTTACATTTAAAAAATTATTTAATAGTTTTGATACATGTATTTCATTTTTAGTTTTTACATATAACATAACATAAACTCACGCCTATATCCCCGAAGAGGTAGGCAGACGTGCTAGCACCCACATTTCGCCAGTTTATGTTTAGGTCCCAATGTAATAGGTGGCGAGCCTATTGCCATTAACCAGGCACTTATATACCTGCGATAAATACACACATAACTTCAAAAAGCATTGAAAAGTCATTAGTGTGTGCCGTGGTAAAACCTGGGAACGAACCCGAGACCTCGTCTCAGCAGTCCATTACCCATACCACTAGGCTACCGCGGCCTTTCAGTTTTTAAATACTTACTAATAAAAATAATAAGCTATACTAATCATAAGCTTTTTAAAAACTTTATTGAAAATAAAGATTGTAATTTATATTGTAGTGTATTGCAAAAATGACATTGTTGGAAAACCACCAATAAAGTAAAAATAAAATGTAGAAAATAAATATATTTAACCACCCGCATTCCGCTTCTCTTCCTTCCCCGCTGTCACTGAGACCCTATAGTTCCCGCTGTTACCGGTATCCATTTCCATCATCAATTAGCCAACACCTTTTCTTTGTCGGCCTTTTAACATACGCTTATTATACAATACATACTATACCACCACATTAAATTTAAACCGTAAGATTCTACTATTAAAGTCGAAGTTACTTTAATAATGATGGTCTAGAATATTTATAGACGTACAAGTTAGGGTTATTTTTATAATGTGAAGCATGTAATTGTTGCCAACGTGAATTTTCAATGGTTTTGTTGGGTTGTTCGTTGATGACATATTTTTGCAATAATTTTACATAATATAAACTCACGCCTATATCCCCGAAGGGGTAAGCAGAAGTTCAAGCACCCACATTTCACCAGTTTATGTTTAGGTCCCAATGTGGTCCCCAGGAGGCGAGCCTATTGCCATTAACCGGGCACTTATAAACCTGCGATAAATATAATACACACATAACTTCGAAAACCATCGAAAAGTCATTGGTGTGTGCCATGGTAAAACCTGGAATCGAACTCGAGACCTCGTCTCAGCAGTCCATTACCCGTACCACTAGGCTACTGCGGTTTTAATAATTTTAGACTAGAAATATTGCCAGTAAAATTTAGATTAGGTAATTACCTGACAACAGATCTTATTGCACAGATCGAGTGAGCTTAGTGAGCGAAATAAGCAGATCAATGGAATTGTTTATATATTGTGGTGTACTGTTGGGTACAGAACAGGTCTACCCCTTATTCTGCACCTCTGCATCACCCTAAGGTTGACTGTTAGATAATGCCTTTGGCATTAAGTCCTCCTTTGTAGATACAAAGTTACTGTGCATAAAGTTGAATAAATAAAAATAAATAAATAACTTTGTACGAAACCTATTTGAAACAATACTTAGAATCGCATTGAATTGATTGAAAGGGATACTTGAATTGAGTTTTATATCCAGGAAAGGAACTTGAGACCTCTCGTTGGTGGTTATAGTCATACGTCCCTATTTTAATCACCACGACTGCAAGCCTATCTAGTATGTCATCATTATCCTATTATTCTTAATCCCTGTTACCTACAGAGCTTCCACTTTAAATCCCAAGGTCCTCCAATTCCCCAGACCTCCAGTACCTCCGTCATTATCGCAGTATATTTTGGTTATATTTAAATTAGCAGCCTAGAGACTGCTCTCCTGTTCTTGATGGTGGTGTCTCTTGGTGTTTATATTAGTATTTCATGTTTATCATCATATCTTTTATTAGCATATATATCATTCATGAGCGCTACTGGAAACTGGAAAATGTTATCTAGGAATCAAAGAATCAATTTCATTTATTCAGTTTAAACACACAAAGAGGACATATGAACGTCAAAATTGTACAGTTATGTCAAGAAATAATATAAAAAAAATATATAATGTAAAAATAAAGCAATGGAAAATGTTTTTTTCGCTGGTTCGGTAGGTTAGTTCTACTGAGAAGATACCAGCAAGAAACTCAGAGAACTATATTATAACTAGAATATCTTTCTTTTTTTAAATTTGCTTTAGTTTACAATTTATTTTGTGCGATCAAGCAAGAGACTTTTTTTTTCATACCACTTAGGTGGCAGACAAGCACACCCCCCACCTGATGGAAAGTGGTTACCATGGCCTATGGACGTGTGTAACACCAGAGGAGCCACACTTGTGCTGCCGGCCCTGTAAGCACAGAGTTTCTGTACCATCAGTGTAGAAGATAAAGTAGGACAAGCCTTTAGTCTTCTTACTGACAGCACGAATTCTCCAGTGAGCTCTGGCTACCCTACTCACCGCTGGGAACGCAACACGAGGTTATTACGGCCGAGGTATTCTGTAGGGCAGAGGTACTTCTCCAGTCGGACTGCTCAATTAGGCGGAAATACCGCCGTGTCCTACCTCCTATAACTGAGACTTATGTTGTCATCTACTTTATAATCACCTTTATTCATTAAACTACTTTTTAGGTAGCTTTATTTGTAAGTTTAGTCTGGTAACATGTGCGTAACATATCGACCCTATAATAATTGTGTCGATGAAGTTGTAAACATCTAATCAGGACGGTTCGACGCCGCAAGACGTTTTCCATTACAAATGTCATAAATTTTCAAATCGTTTCGTAAACGTTTCATCAACACGTTTTATATTTGCATAAATTAGTTAATATTTTGTAAGTGTTGCCGTAATTAAGCCGGATGTGATGAGTATTAATTAGGTAGGAAAAAAAGTTGTTGATTTCTTAATAGATTTTGAAATATACATTTTAATTGGAAAATGACTAAATGGTAATAAAAAAAATATTTTATAAGTTTTACAGCGATATGTCTGCTCCCCAATACCGCTACTTTTGTTTTGTGTGTTGTATTCCAGTATACCGAGAACCTAATACTGGGTACCTACTCATATTCCCATTAAAACCTACTCATATTACTCGACATAAGGAGATATACATAAGTATGTAATACATTTGGGACAAACATTCCAAGACGACAAGAAATCCAAGCTAATTACATTACAACAACAACACAAAATAAAAACAACAATGTCTGTGTAACATAAAAGCATTCCGTTAAAAACTTATCCTATAAGAATCTGTTAACCGTACACTCTGTACATTTGGCAACACTGAACAACGCCGACTCCACCATATTTGCCAACTTTAAAACGACAATAAAAAAATCATACTTCAGATATGAAGGATCGAGTACTAATAAGAAGAAGACGGATGTACGTTAGAGCGGGAGCACGCATCGTTCTTACTTCCTCATTGGTTTATAACGGGGGTAAGCCCCGCCTCCTGCAGAAAAAATCCCCACGTGTTTTTGTATCGGTCAGACAAAGTTGAGCCGTGGCCGAGGATGGTCGTGTCACCCTGCAGGGCGACAAACTTAGAGATGTTTACGTTCGCAGATATAACATTTGTTTTAGTTTACAGCATGGAATCAGTAAGATTTTGTCAATAGTTCACGATATCTTGTAAGAAACGTTTGTTACGTTGAACAAATTGAACTACAGGAAACTACTCCATAAAAATGTTGGCATAGAGTATAAAGGGTCAGATTCGATTCCCATCCAAAACAAACATTTTATGCTTGTAAATGTATGATATTCTTATTTGTCTAGGTTATTGTTTATTCATATGTTAAAAAAGAATTTATCGAACTATAGTCTGGTAATCTTAATATTATCGCCTCTCATATAGGTATTGGTAACCACTTGTGAGTATAGGCGTGTCGAAGAAACCAACTTTTAACTCGATTTAGGGATGAATGGTCTTATCAAGCGACTTGTTAAGCGAGTGTAACGCCTCTGGTGTTGCACTCGTCCATAGGTCACGGTAACCACTTCCCATCAAGTGGATCATGTGCTTGTCTGCTACCTATATGGTATAAAAAAATCGGATTTTTATTACCCTAAAGAATGTCCATACCCTCCAAGCTGACATAAGCAGTCTAAGGTAGTTGCGCAGCGTCACAAATCATTCATTCATTTCATTTATTTGCTTGTAATGTGGTACAACAAAAGATGGAAATAAAAAATATAGTAATCAAGCACATTTCGCCATAAAGTTGGTATGCAAACACAAACGACAAGATACAAAATAAGTAGGTACTATCAAGGAAGCCTCAGAGTTAGGATTATGTAGTTAATTCAGGCGATATAGATTTCTGTCTGGTCGAAGACATAGAGATAAACCAGTTAGAAAGATATAATGCAGATAGTATAAATGTACAATTATTGTGAAAAGTAAGAAAAGCTGATCTCTCCACCATATAAGATGCTTAGCCAAAAAAAGAAATACTTAAATAAACACTACACAACTTATTTGCGTCAGAAATGTCTGATCCTTCACCCTTTAGATTCTTTTTTGTCATAAATCAAATGATATTTTTGTTTGATTTATTAATAAATAAACAAGTTAACTACCGTTAAAGCACCCTCGCCGATCCATTCCTTTTGTCATCCCTTTAAAATGTCGTTCACTGATCCAATATTAAATCTACACCGCTATTATAAAATCAATCGCACAGAGCGACATAAACAAACTAAAATGAGATGATGCGTGCGGAGCCCGGGGCCCGTAATCACATTATTTAGGGTTCCGGGACCCTCTCGTATTAAAACTTGATACCCATTGACGTTAAATATAATTATAACACTCGATTTAACTTCAGTTTTGTAAACATCAGCTTAATGAAAAAGATAATTTGATTATTTGGCGCGATTCTGTCGAGAGTTATACGATTACAATGAGTTTTAATTAAGTATGAGTGTAATGAATGTATGTGACGAACATTAATGTTCAGAACGAATGAGTTTTTAAGTTAAATTGTGAATAGTGATATTAATTACTTGCTGAAATTTGATAAACTTTTTATAGCACTTAGGGGGCAGACGAGCACATAGCCCGCCTAGTGGTATGTGCTTGCCATTGCTGTAGGACGTGTGCGTCAACTGTAAGAACCTTTTTAAATATTACATGATATTTTACAAAAAGCTATGTAGGCCCAAATTAAGTATAGATTAACTATCTAGAGAGGCCCTGGGTCGGCCGGGGTGCGAGGGATATGCCTGTCAACCTCACCTTCGGCAACCAAAGCGACCCACAGGCGGCGTGCGTTTTAGTCGGTTCGAGTCCGACATAACCTCCTCCACCGGCTCGCGGATTATTATGATATGTAGATATCGCTTTTTTATCCAGTATTTTTATCCCAGATCAGTGCGAGTTGCAATTAGACATGTCTCACAAATATTTATATTGACCGGGAATCGAACCTGCAACTTCTGATTTAGCAACCAAACGCTTCATTGCTAGTCACTATACCACTACTGATTTAATTACATTATTTTATCTAGTGCAGTCACGATTCTTATTGTAATTATAGCAGCAAGTCGATCACATCACAGACGGCGGCCTCGGCGGTAACGAATTAGCAGTTGTTAATGAATCTAGTAATCGAGCACACAATAAACATGGCGCGCAGGTGCCGCCATCTATTGCAAAACTTGCGCACTTAACGAACAGTGAGAGAAAGAACTAGGGGTGCGCTCGGAGAATATAAGTCGATATTTTTTATTACTGAAAATCGTGTATCGCTACTGATATTACAAATAGGAATGTAACTGTCTGTCTGCTATGCTTTCACACCTACGAACCGATCTTGAATAAAATTGGTTTACAGAGAGAGAAGAGTTTGGGAAAGGACAAAGGCTATGTTTATTAGTATTAACCGTCATCCACGCGGGCGTAGCCGAGAGCTACAGCTCATTCTTCAGTCAAGTCATCATTATCTTAGCGATTTTTTACGTGCGAAAAATCCCGAACTTACTAAAACACGCGCGGCGCCTGTGGGTCGTTTATGATTGCCGAAGGTGAGGTTGACAGGCATTTCGAGGAGGTTGAACACGACGGTATATTCCCGTCCGAGTTGAGCAGTCCAACTGGGGAAGTAGCTCTACCCTACAGAATATCACGGCTATAATAACCTCGTGTTATGTTCCCGGTGGTGAGTTGGGTAGCCAGAGCTCACTGGAGAGTTTTTGTGCTGTCAGTGGGAGACCAAAGGCATGTCCTGATTTTGTGTACTGCACTGAGGGCACATAAAATCTCTGTTCTTACAGGGTCGGCAGCACGGATGTGACTCCACTGGTTTTACACACGTTCATAGGTCACAGTAACCACTTTCCATCAGGTGGGCCGTGTGCTTGTCTGCCACCTAAGATATATAAAAAAAAATATCCCTCGCACTCCAGCCGACCCAGGACCATCTCTTTCGATCTGGCCCTCCTCGTGAGTGGGGACCACCGAGTCCCCAAATCATCCCCGGAAACACCGCGGTTTATCTTACCATTGTACATATCTCGATTGCCTTCACTTCAGAGCCCAGGTTTGTTTTTCTACATCTTGTCCACTTGCATGTTCTTGGGCACTGCCAATCCATGGGGGCGAGACTGTAAAGTAGATCAAAGTAAGCATAATTTAACTATCTTGTAATATAAATTCTAAGAATAATTAGTTTTCATAATTTTATATTAGAAACACAAAGTTCTGTAATTATAACTATAGTGATGTATGACTGTTATACGGTTGGAACTTACCTCAGTTACCACATTATTTTCCCATTCTCTTTCTATTTTTTAGCATCCAATCTCAGAACGATCACTGGTCGCAACGAACCTATACCTATCTAGGATGCTAAGAACCTACAACAATTTCTAGAAATTGTACGATATTGACATTTTCGGAAACAGCGCTGCCGGGTATAAATGAAGAATAATGAGAAATTTCAAATCTAATAAAAATACGGGTGATAATGTAAGATTAGCTTAATTTTAAATTCATTAGTATATAGTATGTTAATTTTTCTTATATAGTGCTATGTATTTAGGCTTACGAAAGCTGTGCATATCTATAATTGAGTTATGTACTACATATAAGTCCACAAAACCTGTTATTAAAGTTTGAAATGTAATATACATAATCTTTTGATGTGCCTAATAAAATAAATAAAAGTAAAATCTGTGTATAAGTCTCCTCTAGTACTGCCACTAAACATTCTTTGATCTTAGACGTATTTTCGACCTTCATAAAATAAAACCCCATCTATCGATACCGACCAATCTCGCCTAATCCCATCCCTACCGCACAATGCAATGGCTAAACATTTATTTGATGGCGTATCGAGTGATTGTGCCTCCGCATCGAGCCACCTGAATTAAAAACAATAAATTGTCGACACAATCCCTCCCTCTTCACCTTCCCCCCTCCCACAGGTCCCCTCGCACCGGCGAATGAAACTTAAGACCCCAAGTTTCTATTAAAAAAGTTCGCCAAAAAAATTGTTGATATTTATTGATTTAAAAATTATAGCGGCTAATTTCGTTTTGTTTTTTAAAATACTGTCGGTGTTTTGAATAATGCTTTCAAAGTATTTATATAGTTAGGGTGAGCCAAGGGTCGGAACTACGTCGGGATACACTTTCTAAGTTAGACCAGATTACCCGTCCACACAGGCCGCGGCGATGTCACGAAATACCGTGCAGTTTTATTAGCTTCCAGTCCCCCATACCCACCTTATCATCATCATGCTTGCAGTCGTACAAGAAACAAGTCCAGGGATCAAATTATGTGGTTTTTTTTTCAGCTATATTACGACTGAGCTCCCCGTCCAAGTTATGGTTAGTGGGCGCGGCCAACCACTGGCAGAGTTGTTCAGGTCACCCATATACCTAGGCCTCCAACATTTTAGATACCTTTCGATGAAGCGCTCAGATGAAGTACCACTAAGCGGTTACCCATTCAAATTTTAACCGCACTAGCTTAACCCACCGATTGTTTGGCGATCGTGTATCTATATCATTGTTAACTCTTACCTCTGGCACAGATAACATAATACTAATGTCCTCCGGTGAGCTAAAACCCGAGAAGGTTTCCTCACCCAAAAAACGACTTCGGCAGTTTAACCAACTGTTAACTGCTTAAAGTAGCTATTAAGCGACATAAATCTTCTAAAACTAAGTAATATTGTTAGCTACAAAGCCTATCTTAACACGATTAGCGTATAAACGTATCAAATAGCCAGTGGGCGACCGGCGGCAGGGCCTGCCGTCTCCCGACATAAACTCAGCGCTAAGTGAGGAAGTTTGACCTCAGCCGCTAATGACGGCCACTGGCGCTAATTGGCTGTTTTGTGCCAGTCCCGGTGGCAACTGTAACTATATACTGCTGCTGATGTCACCTAACTCATTGAGGACTTGCGTCAGTTTATTTTAATATGGGAGCCTATTGGTTGAAAATGGATCCTAAATCAAAATTGAGAGAAAAATCTATCACAACTTTCTTCATTGATAACATTAAACAAAAGGTAGATAGTAAAAAGTAAAATATCATGAAGCGAGGGTTGAATGGGCAACCCGGTAGGAGTCTACCTACGCATATGCATGTCAATCAGATCGAGAAAATTTTATAGAAAGGTCACATCAAGAGCCGCCCAAGACAAGCAAACTTGTATGAAAAAAAATAGTGGTCTTATGCCACTTTTCCTTAGAATGCATTGTTTTGTAGACTAAGTAGCATACGATCACGGCTACCCTTGATATTTTCTTCTTTAATACTTTTTATAGCGTGAATTTTCAGTAGCCGCTTTAGTTTTAAACTTATTTTGTATTTATATTATTTTGAGGCAAGCAATAGGTATAATTTATACATAATATTTGAAATGTGCTAATTAAGCCCTTTCAGTTGATACTTACACGACATATTTATCTCAAATTTATTTTTAACACAGTACTTTATGCCCGCTAGAGGGCGCCACAATAATATCAGCGGACGACTAAGACGCTTCTAACGATACCTCATTTGTCTAGATCTAATAAGTGGTTGAGGAGCTACGAGGGAATAGATGAACCTACATACATACGATATACATACATACATAGCCTGTCAAAATCATAATCAATAAGCTGTAATCGGGTCAAAATAGAAGAAACTTATAAGGTATGCATAATCGAAGTAAATGAAAATATATGGTATCTGCCTACCCCATTGGGAAAGAGACGTGACTTTTTGTAGGCATATAGGTACATAATGGAAATGTATGGTAGGTAGATAAGTATGTATGGTAATAAACGGGTAAAACTGATTGTTACCATTTGAACTTTGATAGGTATCTCAGATATGGGTCTTGCTTGCTTCCCATAAAAATGCATCTTCAATAGAACTAAATCGCATTCGCGGCTTGCGTGTACATATAAACTACATAACTATATCTAAATATTTCTATCCCAACCAATGTTCGTTGCCCACTCTAATATCCCAATAAACCAGAGCGTTGAGACTGCGGCGGAACTCGGCCCGTTATGTCCACTCGCCCTGTAATTATCTAGTAATGCCTCCCTTGGTTATTTACTGCCTTTGTGCCACTATTAAGAGCCTGTTAGTTTGAATATCTCTCTTTTAATACAATTATGATCGCGATTGAGATTTGATAGCACAGTTCGAGACTTGTTTCCTAACACAGATGGGTAGACATGACTGCCGGAGTAGGTACTAGGCTCCTCTTCCTAATATCGACTTTAAGTTACAGTATGCTGTTATAGGGCTTGTGAGGATACCTAAGCCTTATTTCCTCTCACTTTATCCCATTTTACTATTCAATAACTAAAAGAAAAGTAGAGCATGGTACCTGCTATTGTGTTTGTTTGCAAAAAACATGCTGATGTGACGTATTTATATCGAAAATATCTTTTTTTATTGCTTTATAATTATTTCTGTGGCGTGACAGAAGCTGTGGCGTGACAGCTTCTGTGGCGTGGCGGTAGTGAACGCGACCGCTACGCAGGAGGCGTGGGTTTGATCCACGCTCATTGCAAATATTTGTGTGCATGAATATGTATATTTGCATTGGTCTGGATATTTCTATGTATGTATTTACAAAAAAAAAGTATTTATGTATGTTTATTAGCATTCTAGATTCCATAACACAAGCTAGTTAGGTAGCTATGCTTACCATGGGTCTAGAAAGCGTTATGTGGAATGTTGTAGAATATTTATTTATTTATTATTATTTATTTCAATCAATTAACATTGCAGTCCGCAGCTGAATAATTTGCCAATTTTATAATTATTTACTTAGTATAAAATAAAATGATAGAGTTTTTTTCTAATATAGACACGTAATATTATAAAAAATGTTTTTAATGTTTTCGCAAAACTACGCAAAAGCAAAAAACTATATTATGTATACTGTGTTTCATCTTTTGCGAAATTTTGCGAAGTGGACGTTTTACGAACGAGCTGCTTTCTAGAAAGTGAATAGATCTTGAAACAATAACTAGAGCGAGACATACTTGCAGGTTTAAAAAGGCCACTTTATTGGAATCGAATTAGAATCATATTTACACGAAATTAGAATCTGTTTATTATATGATTTGCTGTAATGCGGCTCATATGAGTGATCATTTAACGAATTCTATAGGAATCTATTAGATCTAATGGAAATTCATAAGGTTGTTAGTTTTAAGCAGAATCGCTCTTGACCTTTTTAGACCCGCTGATCAGGCCCAGTTAGACCACTCTACATTACGAAAATAGCCATTATAATATTCTCTTCATTTACGTGAAATAAACAGTGTGTTTTCCTCCTTCCTCCACAGTGTGTCCAAATCAGTGTCGAGCGCGCCACTAAATCTGCCGCGCTACTTAGCGGGCGACCGGCGACAATGTATTTAAATGTGCGAGCAACCCTTGCAGCCTCCGAGCGCGGCCATGTTTGTACGCAATTAACAGCTGCTTGAGGGTGCCATACAAACATTAAGAGCAATCTTGGGAACGTTTAATTGGTTTATGAATTAATGAAATTTTAAATCAATTAATATGCCAACTTAAGATCAGAAAAAAAGAACGATCAAGACAGGACTTGGAGCTTTAAGAATTTGGGTAGAAAGCTCATGTATACCGTGCATGTCTTGTGCTTTCGAATGTCCAACATGTGTCTAAACAGCTCAGTTAATCAGAACATTCCCACTGTAAGGGATCAGCCATGTTCACTTTTTCCCGAACTAAGTCGATGGGTTAAGTTGTTATTGACTTTTTATTATTTATTATCTTATTCCGACATTGACTAAGATCATAAATGTCGGAATGGGAACTACGACTTGGGCGACCAGGCGCAGGGCGCGCCGTAGTAGCAGCGGTAAGACCCATCATGGGGAAGTGGCTAGAGAGGCCACACGACAGCCTCTCGTACCGTCTGACGCAGATG
This sequence comes from Eilema griseolum, assembly GCA_963662185.1. Lineage (NCBI taxonomy): Eukaryota > Metazoa > Arthropoda > Insecta > Lepidoptera > Erebidae > Eilema > Eilema griseolum. The sequence continues at coordinate 525,637 of OY759250.1, read as the reverse complement.
ATCACCGAGCACAGGTGCTTCGGGAAGTAATTGCACCGGAAGGAGAAAGAGCGGCACTGGGAGTGAGGGTCCTCACGCTCTCCACCTTGCTCGCGGCAATGGTCCGCTGCGCGGATGCGTGGGCGGCCGGCTCCTCCCCGTTTCCGGGGACGAGCTGGGGACTCTATAGTCCCCATACACTCGAGAAGAGGGCCAGATCGTGAGAGATGGCCCTGGGTCGGCTGGGGTGCGAGGATATGCCTTTCAACCTCACCTTCGGCAACCAAAACGACCCACAGGGGGCATGCGTTTTAGTCGGTTCGAGTCCGACATAACCTCTTCCACCGGCTCCGGAGGGAATGTGAAAATTTGTGAAGATATTTGTATGTTTGTTAACCAATCACGCAATAACAACTGAATGAATTTGGCTGAAATTTGGTACAGGTATAGATTATATTCTGTAAAAACACATAGGCTACTTACTATCCTGGGTATACGTTCCCATTGGTAGCGAGGACAGGGTCAAAACTCATGCGAGCATCAGCAAGTTATCAATATAATTATATTTAGCCAACCATGGGTGAGTGTGGCTCCACCAATCTCACTTGTCAAACTCAAAATAAAAAATCTTTATTCACGTTTATTTGTTTTTCTTTCTTTCTTTAAGTTAATTGGTTTAGAACTAAATGATAATAAGTGTGAGATTTTTTTAAATGACGTTTCGGACAAAATTTCTACTATTTCTAAATTCAATTCCATAGCTCCCAATATAAAAATTTTAGAAAAAGACTACGTCTCCTCGGGTCCCCAATCCTAGAAGATGCCTACTCCTCATTTATAGAGGAAAAAATTCAAAATTTTAGTGACATTTCGGATCGCCAACTCAAAATTAATATACACTCGGCTTTCACTATTCTATTCGCGTTCCAAAATTCACCCATACCCTACGATCAACGCCATTTTTTAAACATATAACAAATTTGAAAAAAATGGACAAAATTATAGAAATACCCTCAACAAAATTTTAAATGTAACCTTAGATGACCGAGCTTCACTACAAGCGACTCTACCATTCGCTTGGGTGGGCTCGGTATTCGCAAAATTTCAGATGTCAGCTTACCAGCGTTCCTGTCTTCATGCATGTCCAAACACCGATCTCCCAAGGAACCTTTTCTCACAGCGTCAGTGGGACGGGCCGCTCTGCAGCTTAGTTGGAAAAAAATGACTAAATACATGTTCCAATGCTGCTGGGCGTGCCCGTTTACTGGCGGTTGGAGTGTGGGAATCGGGTCTTTGGCTACAAGCTCTGCCGTCATCTAACGTAGAGACTATGTTAGATGACACTACCTTCTCCGTTTAGGTGCGCCGTGTGTTTCTCCGCATCAATGCCGTTGTGGAGAAGCCGTTGACAAACTCGGACACCATGGCCTGCCATACAACGTGGCAATGCTGCCAGTCTTCTGGGAACGCTACCACAAGAGGCATGCGATGCGGAGGAATTCCACGACGCATTTTAATTGTTCTTAGCTATAAGTTGTATAATAGTTATTTTAGTTTTATTGTACTTAATATTTATATATTATTTCTTGACATGATTGTAAAATTAATGTGATATTTATTTCAATTGTGTATATATATGCATAAAAGAGATCTATTATATAAAATAAATGATATACGTGGGATTAAACGTTTATATGTTCATGTATCTATAAGTCATGTTAAAGCACCTGTTAAACCGAAATACTTGTCGATTGTTCGACAGCTTCTGGCACAGGCCTTCCTCTCCAAGATGAGGTAAAAGCTAAAGTGACGAATAAATTAGGATTTATTCAGCTAGCTTAGTCGTCGACTGTACCTTTATATTAACCACTTGAAATTAACATCGTACACAAACTACTATCAATAAATACAATCATATGCGTTACTGAGGCAATAGCACAAACTAAGGATTTTTAAAATAAAATCCGTATTGAAACCCCATCAACGTATGTACAGAACTGTGTGTGCCAAAAATACACTTATGGTGTTCTACCCGTGTTGGGGTGTGCCGGGGGTGAGGTGGGGTAGAGAGAGAGGGGTGGGTTCAAATTAGCAAATATTGTAACACTCGGAGACAACGGAAGTGTTCGCTGTGTTAAAAGCCAATCGTATAGAGATAACAATCTTCTAGAAAAGGCAATGTAATACAAAGATCAAGGTTTCGACTTCTTTGATTTTTTGTAGTTCTTACTATAGTTGATTTTATAAGGGACCTCGTTCGAAGAGACAGTTATATAAAGGAGCTGATATTATAAAACAATATTAGAAAAAATATTCTGCAAAAGAAGTAAGATATTGAACTAAATGATTTTATTTGTGTTTTTATAAAATATTAAATAATCACATTGCTGAAAGTGCGATTATTTACTTTATATATATCACTAAGTTAACAAAAAGTTAAGTACTATAAGGCCTACACAATGGAAAGGGGTTACCATGAATTCTAAACAACAGGTACATCACATGTCACTTGCATGTTACCACTTACAAAGGAGAAGAAAGGAGAAAAGGATGTTAAGGAAGAAAAGGCGCACTACCTGTATTTGCACATACAGTTGCAAATGCAACCCTTTTATAGGTCCTTATGAATAAAAATAATACGCAGGGTATATCTGTATATACCTTTTGAAGTTTTGACCTAATAGCTGTTTATAAAGTCTAAATTTTATATGGAAATTTTGCCATAAAAACTGTGTAATCACTTACAAGTAAATTAGAAACGCCTGAAACACAGGACTACCTAGTTCAGGCACAGCTTAGATAAATATCTCTAAGTAAAGACAATTAACTGCACAAATATATACTATATATACCTAATATACCTACCCATGCACAATGTAATAACGCACGATAGATTAAGAACCATGTAAAATACTGTATAACGATTTAAAATAAATTTTGATTTTGATTTGATTTGATTTTTGATTTGATTTGAGAAAGGACCTAAGAGAGAATGTGAAGAAGCCTATTCTTACGGCTCTGCCGCTTTTGGCAAGGAATCGGGAGTAAATAAATAGGCCCGGTTGTAGTATATTGTTGGGTCTGCACATTCACTGGTGCGTCGATGGAACTTGCGACAAATTGCGATTTACGACGAGCGCGTCCAGGCCGCGCGTCCCGACGCTCGGCGCCGCCGCCACCGCGGTCACACGCCGCGGTTCGCTTAGGAATACTCCACCAAGTAGGATGTTATTCAGGTTCAAATTCTTCAGTCGGTCTTCTTCCACATCCTACCATTAAATATAGCCGAATCCAAATCTTTCACCTCAGAATCTAGGGTCTGTGGGTTTGGCTGATCTTATTTTCTTTTTTATATAGGACACCTCAATTAGACTTCGCCTTGCCTGATGGTAAGTCTCAGAAAAGAGGGTCACCATTACTTACACATACCATGTGACAATGGTGACACTCAGCTTGACGGCCTCATCATATGCTTTTTCAAAATCAAAAATCAAAATCATTTATTGTTGACCAAAGGTTTTACAGTGTTACAGTGTATTACGGTATTACAGTGGTATTTAGTACCTTTAAAAGACCTTTTCGGTCTACCTTGTTGGCATGCAAGAACACATTGTGGTTTTTTAAGTACCTATCTTTAATTATAACAGGGTTAATTTTTCACGCCGCGCTTAAAGGACCCGGGACTGTAGGAAGAAGGAAACACGTGAGCGATATTTTCCGTTAAGCGACTGCCTCTGACCACCAGAACCAATTGACGATATCGAAGTGTTGCAGTTAGAACAGTTGTTTGACTTTTTAGGACTGCAACTACCCGCAAAGACTACTATTCCTAGATGTTCGTACAACCGTGACCTGGACGGCTTAAGGTGCTCTTCGCGACAGTTTTCAGTCGTTCAACACTATTATTAGTGTTGAACGACTGAAAACTGTCTGTAATTATGTATTACTGTAATTACGCAATCGTTGTAGCAGTTGTGGACGTACAAAGGACTAGTTTTAATGGTAAAAAAAGTTTAAATATATAAATGCCAGGTCTTTTTAGTTTTGCTTGATAAAGCATCTGATAAAGCCACCAAACTGAATGCCACATTAGAACACTATTATTGGTATGCATCATGTATATATTAAGTTTATAGTATGCATGCATCTAATAACATGTTTATTTCCTCTTAAACATAACATAAACTGAAGCCTATATCCCCGAAGGGGTAGGCAGAGGTGCTAGCACTTACATTTCGCCAGTTTATGTTTAGGTCCCAAAGTTACCATTAACCGGGCACTTATAAACCTGCGATAAATACACACATAACTTCGAAAAGCATCGTAAAGTCATGGTAAAACCTGGGATCGAACCCGAGACCTCGTCTCAGCAGTCCATTACTCATACCACTAGGCTACCGCCCTAGGCACTTTCTTCATAAATTTTCTCATTTATCCGTTTTGTATTTATCAATCGTAGTACAGTTAACATTTATTGCAACAACAGTTTCAAAATGAGTATATTTGGTATTAGAGCTGATACTTGATCAAAACCTTTTCTTCCAGTGTTATGGATGCGCCCTTACCCCCCTTGGACGTATTCCACCGTAAGTGTGCGGGGAACATTACCGTACGTTACTGCGAACTTAATTGGTTGATTGAAACGGAGCGCTCTTCGAGAGGCTAAGGGGTTTTATATGGTGGACGATTTAATGGCACTATTTATGTGTGCCAAGAATGTGGTTCCCGATGCTAAGTGTTCCGCGAAATTTATGAGTTCACACGTCGCTATTTATGTCGTGATTTTGGAATTGGGAAATCTGATTAGGATCTGGAAGAAGTGCACTAGTTTGGGACAAAATTATGGTGCGTCATGTCAAGAATTCAAGCTGGAATGGTAAAGTTGGTCACAAAGATTGATGGTCGTTGCAGCAAACGAGTTCGAGATCCAAAAAGTAGGTTCACCAGTCAGACGAACTGAAGACCTGAAAAAAGTATCTGGCATAGACAGGATACAGGAGACTATCAGGAGCTATTCTTGTTATACATATACCGTTAAAGACCAATGGTCAGTTGTTCAGGCTGCAATAAGTTAGTTGATGGAATTCATATGACACGAATAAATTAATAATTGAAAATTCAGATAGCTCATTCTTTATTATACACCAATAGATTCACAGCAGAGACAAGTAAGTAGCATGAGGCGACCTTATCGCTGGTCCACGATTCTACTAAAGCAAAACCACTTACACACCACATATACTGCAAACAATGGCATTATTTTTTATATTTTTTTATTATCTTATTATTATTCCATACAAAACAATACACATTACAAATAGACAAAATAATTAGAACATAAATACACGACACAAACTCGCGATCATGTCGCGTCAAACAACCCACTCCGCATCGTTCCCGGCGCAAAGGTGCCCATGATGCTAGCCGCGTTGCCCCGCTGAATCGCAATAGCCAACCTTTGCCCCAGGAACGAGCCGGACCGGAAGTCACCGCCATGGTCGTGGATGCGGCGGCCAATTTCCGCGATCAACATCTTCGTGTCCGACCCCCAACTGCCCATAGTCTCCACCGCAATGGGCACAAAATAATATTGTGGCTCCATTGCGGCGTATTTCGCCCTTTTTTTGCTCGCGGCGTCCTCAGCCGCCGCCGCCGGGGCACCGATGGTGCGACCAAGATGCGTGGCCGCGACTGTGCTGACGCATGTGGCGTCCCACACCAAGCATCTGCCGTTTTTCCACGGCACCAAAGTGAGACCATCAGGTCGCTTACCGTCTAATCTGCAGAGACCCGGGGGCTCCAGCACGCATGGTACATTCGCCGATATTAGAGCCCTTCGGATAATGTCATTGAGGGCATGGTGACGTGGGAACCTGCCTGTGCAGCGACAACAGCTCAGTGCATGATGTCAGTAGTTTTTATATTTTATTTCAAAACGCGTAAAGTTCAAAATTAAATGAAAAGAATTTCATTAGACTTTACCATTCACTCTGCTAATAATCTTTATATTTTGTACTTAAAGCACATTACTTTAAAATCTAAATTTAAATGGGTTTTCAACAGTGTCGGCGGTGTGACGATCGTTTTGTTTGATCGTTTGTTTTGTTCCAAAGAGCGTATAAAATAGATACAAGATGTATTAAAAACAAAAAAAAAAACAAATAAAGTAAGTAAAATAAAATAAATACAGCTTTTATGCTCCAGAATTGTAATCAAAATCGCTGCTTGATTCAATGACTAAGCTCGTCGTCTTATGTCCGTTAGCAACATAGAGAAGGAAATTATATTCTGTCCTCTGTGGTTAGCAAGCAAATGCTCATGCAAAGTATCTAATTGACAGCAGCAGGGTCACCCAATATTACTGGGCACTGAAAAGCAATATTTTTATATTACTTAGGTGGTAGATAAGCACACGGCCCACCTGATGGGAAGTGGTTACCGTGGCCTATGGACGTATGGTGTCAGTAGTTTGGACAGAGTTTAGTATCACACCTCTTTTCATATTATAGTTATACAGGCGTGAATGTAATATGTTACTTAGTACTATGTGCCAACGTATTTTCTCTTTTGATATTGCATAAAAAGTCTTCAAGAATATTTCAACAAATTCCTTTCATCTCGATTATCTACTAATCAAAGAAACTCGTTAACAAAATGAAAACCTGTGAAAAAGTCTAATCCTTTTTCATTAGGACACTTTGAAAACATGCAAAAAACCGGTGTCCACTAAGTGAATGGTAAATCTCCTCCGTCAACCGTAACTCATCGACGAAAAAACAGCTCATCTCCGAAATGGAATTGGAATAAGTTTCAATTCTTCGATTGCGATTCCAAAACGAATCCATTCTGATATTTATTGGATATTCCGATTAATCTTTAATCTGCCCTCTTGTGATCCATTTTAAAACGCGCTTATTAGTTTATCCCACAATAGATTTACAACTCTATCCTTATAAAAATAAGGTTGTTTTAATGTTGATCTGTAATGGATTAAGGTAGTAAAAGTGGGAAATATTTATGAGCTTTCGAAGGAAATTCTTTCTGAATGTTTGCATTTATGAAAATATGCTCGAATGAAAGAGGGCAGCCATTTGTACAGGATGTTTCAATTGTATCATATACTAATAACTATTTATTACAGCTATTACCAACGTGTAGAATTATTAATTGTTATACCGGTTAATGTTTTACTTAGTCAACATGCGTAGTAATTTGTTAGAAATATATTCACATAAAATAGTGTATTGAATTAGCTACTGTAAAAATTATGACACGAACATAATCTGGTTGTCTGGAAGAGATCGCAGACCGCGATAAGACTGCCTATTGTACAACTATCTAACATGCATGTATTCATCGTATGTATCCTATGTTTGGAGTGCAATAAAGAGTATTTATTACTACTTAGTAGTATTTGTCTTCAAAACAAATGGCCCCACGAATGTATGGAAGGGTCTGTGATACAGAGTAACGAGGAGCGGCTAAAAAAAGATCAAAAATCAATCATAAATCCAAAGCTCCTGGACGTTTTAGCAATAAAATCAACAGACTGTGGTAATTATAACTATGTATATACTATGTACCAAGGGTTAACCGTCATTGCCGTAAGACGGATATATGTATAGAAGAATTTGGATGGTTTTAGGCGAAGATTCTTTGGCTTAGTAGTCAGAACGTTCCCCCTGTAAGGATCCCGCCTGATCCGATTCAATTTTTTCTATTTCTTAATCGAAGGTGTAATGGTGTTGACATAGCCCTACTAACTGAATCAATACCCCAAATACAACAAGATATTAATACCCATACGACCTCAAACTTCCTCATCTATGAATAGTTCTCAAAAATAAGGTCATTAGGATGTTTTTGTGATTGAGTTCAAACTTTGATATCGTACGGGTATAACCCTCAAAAACGCACCCGGATTTGTGTCCCTACGATGTTTACAGCATTACATCATCCTGTAGATGAACGGCATCGGATCGGAGCACAATTTGTAGGATTCGACGGCTAACGGCAGCGGGCTACTCCCGGTGCTACTCTAATTGTGATCGCTGCCAGCAGTACGTATGTAAACACCACTGTTTTTCACTGTACTGAGCTTTCAAATCCATAAAGAAAGAGCTACTTGCTTGCCCTGTTTTCCATATATGATTAATTTTTTGCGATGGAAATAATATTTTTTACCTACATATATACATACATATAATCACGCCTTTATCCTAGGGTTAGGTGAATTAACGCCCAAATTTCACCAATCATTGAATTCGGTCCCACGTCACAGGGCGGTGAGCCTATTGTTGACTCAAGCCATGCATCTGACGCTGAGTTTGGGCTGTATTATATCTGTCTGATGTTAAACAGCCTATTGCGGAGGTGAGTAAAAGATGGTTTACCAGTTGGAACAAGATTGATTTATTTACTATTTACACACTCTTATATACTAATTATTCTACATGATTTTACTGAGATTAAGAGTGGGGTTTTACTCATATAAGTTTAGTGCTGACATTATTGTTTATTGATACGTGCTGTTTATATAATATTATTTCCTAGTTATAGTGTACTTTGCCTATGACGCATAGCACGTCATAGTACTCCCCCCTTTATAAAAATTCTAGTTATTATTTGCTGTGGTGCGTCGACCTTGTCCGTGCACGCTGTTTGCTGAGTTGTACTTTTTCTGCAGTTGTTTACACTTGTTGCATTTCCTTGATTATTTTGTTTATCTTTTTGTCCATGACTTTGTTAGTTTTCCGTACGAGTCTGGTGATTGTTATTATTATTGCTGCTAGTATAATTATAGCGATGAGTACTCCGATCCAGATTTTTATTTTTTCAATTTCTGCTGCCATGTGTGTGTTCTTTTCTGCCTTTTCTGCCAGGTTATTGTTCTGCACCATGTTTATTTGCTCCTTTTCGTGGGTTTGACTGCTTCCCATCTTGTGTGTTGTTTCTTGTGGCTTGCTGTGGAGTGACTTTTATTTTCATTTTGCCCTTTTTATATCATTGTTTGAAACGGACCGTGGGTCGTGATATTCTTCCCGAACGTGTTCTTTTTATGTTTTGAATTGGCTCTGCCTTATCTTGCTCTTGATTTTGAGCTTCTATCTTGTCGTCGCTCGTCGTGAATGCTGGCTTTAGCCTGTCAATCGACACGTTCACTTCCCTGCCGTTTCGCTTGATCGTGACTATTTTGTTGTCACGTTTGACTACGAGAAACGGTCCGTCGTAAGGTGTTGTGAGCGTAGGACGTAGCTTATCGCATCGTAGAAACACGTGTGTACAGTCGGCTAAGCGTGGGTGTACGAATATGTTTTTGTTTGAGCTTTGTCGTTGTGGAATTGACGTCATGTGCGTTATGTTATCTTTAATTTTCTCCACAAACTCTGCATACGTTGTGTTTTTAGAACAGTCGCCAAAATATGCTGCTGGTAATTTTATTGTTGTTCCGTAGACCAATTCGGCTGCTGAGTATCCAGTGTCTTGTCGAATGCTGGTACGTATCCCGAATAATACAGATGGTAATTCTTTCGTCCAATTTTCGGTATTTCCTCTTGCCATCAAAGCTGCTTTCATGGTTCTGTGCAGTCTTTCTACTTTGGAGTTTGATTGAGGGTGATATGGTGTAGTACGGATTTTTTGTATACCCAGGAATTTGGTTAGGCTTCTGAATAGCTCAGACTCGAATTGTCGTCCTTGATCCGTTGTTATATAATTGGGGCATCCAAAACGTGTGATCCAGCCCTCGTATAGGGTTTTGGCTACAGTTTCTGCTGTGATGTCCGAAATAGGATATGCTTCTGGCCATGACGTACAACGATCGATCATAGTGACGATGTATCTTTTGTTTTGTGATGTCGGTAGGGGGCCCACAATGTCTATGTGTATGTGGCTAAATCGTTCTGCTGGCATAAATTTGCCCAGGGGTGATACTGTGTGCCGCTGAACTTTTGATTGCTGGCATTGTAAACATGTTTTGCACATTTCGTAAATGTCTTTGTGCATGCTAGTCCAGATGTATTTTGCGGTTATCAACTTTTTTGTTGTGTTTTTCCCTGGGTGGCTCATGTTGTGAAAACTATCAAAAATTGTTTTTCTGAACTTTTGTGGTAGGTATGGCCTTGTTGTACCGGTGGATATATCACAATAAATTTTGGTATTATTGTTTTGTACTGGTACCTGTGTTATTTTTAGTGACTTATTTTGTTTTAGTTTTGTTAACTCCGGGTCACAGTCTTGGTATTTTTTTACCTCTTGCCAGTTGAGAATTTGGGGTAGTTCTATTGTTTCTATTACCCGTGATAGTGCGTCGGCTACCACGTTTTCGCTGCCCGTGACGTGCCTTATGTCTGTGCTGAATTGTGCAATATATTCTAGGTACCTTATTCTTCTAGGGGATTCATCCACTGATTGCTTCTTGTCGAATGCATGAATCAGTGGCTTATGATCAGTGTATATTGTAAATGTGCGACCTTCTATTAGTCGTCTAAAGTTTTTTATTGCCATGTAAATACCGAGTAGTTCTCGATCGTATGTGGAATATTTTGTTTGTGTCTCGCTTAACCCTTTTGAAAAAAATGATATGGGTTTCCATTTTCCTTGAACTTTTTGTTGAAGTACGGCGCCTACACATTTTAAACTAGCATCTGTCATAATGGCTAGTGGTGTGTCTGTTTCCGGAAATGCGAGTGTTGTGACATCTCTTATGTCCTGTTTGCAGTGTTCGAATGCTTGGTTAGCTTCCGTATTCCACTCGATTGGCGTATTGTCATTCTTTTTGCAGTTTATTAAGTATTTGTTGAGCGGAGCTTGGTGTCCGGCGGCGTGTGGAATGCTACTTCTGTAGAAATTCATCATTCCCAAAAATCGACGTAGCTCCTTTACCACCTTTGGCTTTGGGTATTCGTTTATTACTCGTACTTTCTCAGACGTGGGGGTGATTCCTTGGCTCGTTATATGATAACCTAAGAAATCTATCTCTGTCTTTTCGAATTCGCATTTGCTCGTATTGATTGAGATGCCGTTTTTACTTAGGCGAGTGAATACTTCCTCTAGTTGAACGTAATGTTGTTCGGTATTTTGACTTGCTATGAGTATGTCGTCCACGAAAACATATATATAGTCCAGGTCTCTAAACAGGGAGTCCATAAACCTCTGGAACGTTTGGGCTGAATTTCTGAGGCCAAATGGCATGTAATTCCAGTGAAATAAACCCATTTGCGTGATTATTGCGGTCTTTTCTGGTTCCGCAACAGGGATTTGGTGGAACGCCTTCTTTATATCAATTTTGCTGAATATTGTTTTTCCACTTGCGATGTATGTAAAGTCTAACAGTCTTGGCAAGGGATATCTGTCGGGAACTGTTATTTTATTTAACGCGCGGTAGTCTCCGCATGGCCTCCATTCCCCATTCTTTTTCTTTACCATGTGGAGAGGCGATGCCCAAGGACTACTGGAAGGTTCTAATATTCCTAAGTTTATTAGCTCTTGGAATTCCTTTTTTGCTGCCTTATATTTGTCGGGTGGTAGTGGGCGCGCGCGGGCATAAACTGGAGGACCTTTTGTTATGATGTGATGCTGTATTCCATGTTCTGTGGGTTTTTTAAGTGGTGTTGGTCTAGTGACGTTTACGTATTTCTCTAGCAGGTGCTTTATATGTTCGGGTAATTTCGCGTCGATGGATCTAATTGAAGGCATGTGTGTTGCTCTTGCAATTTTCGCATGCGTCGTTAATTTTGTTTCTTGGTCGATCAGCCTTTTGCCGTATAGATCCACTAATAATCTGTGGTGCTCTAGGAAATCAGCTCCTAAGATAGGCATTTTTACATCGGCGATTACAAACGTCCAAGTAAAAGGTCTGCGTAACCCCAGATTTAGCGTTAATGTGCTTTCGCCATAAGTTTCAATAGTTGACCCGTTTGCGGCATACAGTTTGTAGTTGCTTGGGTTTTTCTTACCCTGTGCGTTTTGTAATACAGAAATATTTGCTCCCGTGTCTACTAAAAACCTATAACCACTGTTTGAGTCGGTTATAGTTAGACGGTTGGCGGGGTGTATGGCACAGAGTCCCGTCTTATTCTGCGCTAGTTCTCGTTTCCCGAATTTTTATCGGTTTTATTTATCCACGAGCACGGCTGATCGCATTTATATGCTTTTGTTTTGAATCGTCTGTGATAATAACATAGCCGTGTACGTGACCGTGAGCGTGATTGCGACCTTGCTCGGAATTTGCTGCGTTGCATCGGTCGGCGATTACTCATACCGCGGAGCTCGTTTATTTCAACTCGCATAGCTGCAATTTGTGACGTTAGCATTGTTATTAAGTTAACGTCGGCGGATTCCTGTGACGAGTTGTTTGTTTTGGTTTTATAGCGCATATTTTCATAAATTCGGTCCGCCATTTCGCATAATTTTGTGAGGTCGAGGTCTTCGGAGACTGCCAATATGGAGGTGATTGATACCGGAAGCTGTCTGAACCATAATAATCTGATGGTATCTTCGGTCATTTTGTCGCAGCTGGCTTCTTTCATTTTTCTCAACAGCTGTGATGGTGTTGAGTCACCTAGGTCCATCTCCGAAAGCAATTTGTGGAAGCGTCGTTGCTCGCTTTCCTCATAGCACGCAATTAATCTTTCCTTGATTTTAAGGTACTTATCTGCGTTTGGCGGTGACGTCAGGATGTCGCTGACTTGATGTATGACCTCTTTTGGTAATTTTGCGATGACGCTGTTATATTTATATTCGTCACCTTGTTTTTGGGAGGCTACGATGGCCTCGAATTGCGCGAACCATAAGCGCGGTGAATCTGTCCAAAACGCTGGTATTTTCTCCGTAATGCTAATTGCAGCCACCACCTGGCTGTCGCTGATTGATTCAGCCGATGTACCGGGGTTTTTTTGAGGTGTCCCTGGAATTATCGGTGCCATTTTTCTAGCCTCTTGATATTTCAGCTGGTTTGGACCCGCTTGTGGGAAGTCAACTGAAATGTGCTATTTCGCTATTTCGCTGATGGTGGTGGTCAGTAAGCTGGTGGGCTGTTGGGTAAATTTTTCCTTATATGGCTCCACCGTTTCTGTGATAGTTCCTAGGTTTGCTGCTGAAAACCTTTTCAGGGCTGCAGTTGGCCTGCAATTATATCAGCACTAGGAAATCACGTCGGGGTCACCAATATTGCGGAGGTGAGTAAAAGATGGTTTACCAGTTGGAACAAGATTGATTTATTTACTATTTACACACTCTTATATACTAATTATTCTACATGATTTTACTGAGATTAAGAGTGGGGTTTTACTCATATAAGTTTAGTGCTGACATTATTGTTTATTGATACGTGCTGTTTATATAATATTATTTCCTAGTTATAGTGTACTTTGCCTATGACGCATAGCACGTCATACAGCCCTATTCCTTAGTCGCCTTGTACGACACCGCATGGGAGGAGATGGGGTGGCCCAAATTCTACTCATCCCGGAACCACGCGGCAAGATTTTTTTTATCTACCTATAAATTAATCTATATAAATGTGGTTTCTTCAACATATTTGCAGGGAATTCATGCTCACACATTGCGACCTGAGATAGTGCGCACTGTGCGGTATGAAAGAAACTTCATCCCACGCGCACTCAAGCTGTGGAATGACCTCCCTGCTGCGGTTTTCCCAAGCGCCAACAATATGGGGTTCTTCAAGAGGGGTATCAGAAGGTTTCTTCATGGTCGGCAGCGCGAGTGTGACACCCCTGGTGTTGCATACGTCCATAGGCCACGGTAACCGCTTCCCATCAGGTAGGCCGTGTGCTTGTCTGTCAACTAAGTGGTATAAAAGAAAAACTACAATTCTTCAAGAAGGGAATTAGATTGTTCTTACAGGGTCGGCTGCATGAGTGTAACTCCCCTGGTGTTGCACACGTCCATATTGCCACGGTAACCACTTTCCATCAGGTGCTTGTATGCCACTTAAGTGGTATAAAAATAAAGTTAATACTCAAAATTTGGTTTGAGATACCAAGCCCGTGAGAAAACTACAACTAAGCTACAGAAAACCTTTTCTTGACTTATAACAAATTAGATATCATATTATGAACCATCCATATATAGAATCAAAAGCGACCAAAGCAGCAAAAGGAAAAAATATAATTAGTAATCTCCATACTGTGAAGTACCTTTATCAAAAGCGCATTCCCTTAGGTACCACCATTACCATGCTTCACTCCTTATAACACTAATTACCGTACAATGGGTGACAATCACCGTCGTGAGGTGTTCGCCAATTTTTTCCTTCCTAATTAAGTGGAGCCTGGGGGCGCACCGAGTGTTCCTGGCGTCGCGTAAATCATCCCGACTTATTAAAAGAATTCTCTACGAATCGAACCTCTTTAAGATTCCAACCTCCTGCTTATCCCCTTCACATGATATTAAACCTTAAACGATAAAGAATTAGGTGTATATTGCAGTGGTGGAAGGTAGTAAGATAATCGCGTATGTTCTTGTATAAGATTTGCCATTGGAAAAGTAATACTTTTTAATATAAGAGCTAAGGTCGCGACTGTGAATGATTTTCTCTGTATTAAATATTCGATTCGATTTATGACTTATTTTTAGGGCTATGGAAACGAGAAAATTTAATTTTTTTGCACTGGCAATGTCGTAAATTTTTATGTCGATAGCTGTAGGAATGAATGTGAATTAGTGAGGTTTAACTGCTTGGATTGTATTAGGTTATATTAAAAAGGTTTGTTGTTTTACTAATGCCTTATAAGTTTATTTATTTATTTATTTTATTTATTTTTTTATTAGGCACATCAACAGATTATGTATATTACATTTCAAACTTAAATAACAGGTTTTGTGGACTTATATCTAGTACATAACCCAAGTTACTCAGAGAGATGGGGTATTGCGAGCGTTGTTATGCTATGCAATATGCTGAGACAACGCTTTATTTACTACTAATATAGTGCTTGTTTGATATAAAGTCTAGTAGTGATAAACTTTGAAAAATCTGTATAGTGCATTGGTTGCGATTTTGCACTTTAATATTAGTCAAAGAAAGCCTCCTCTACTCCTCCAAAGGTAGGTAATTCAAAAAGACAAACATACACAAATAATGTAATCCTCCTCTATTTTTTAAATCTGCTAAAAATAACAATAAACTGTACATTAACATCTAAAAGCTAAGACAACATCAAATTTTACCATCAAATGAAACTTATACAGTACATTATAGTATCAAAGGACCGCGATACTCTCAGTGATAACAAGATATCAGTGTGAGCAACAAGGCAGGGCCGTTGTCGGTACGCGGTCGGTTTGATTCCGGGTGCGGCTACTCGCGCTGAAATCAAAACATGCAGGTAAGAATATATCAAACATCCCCTCAGGTGGGGTGACCATGATTCTTTGTTCTCGTGGAGCTTTATATAAACAGGCTCCACCTGAAGGAGAAAGAAATCAGTTGGTACGTTTGTCATAGCTGCAATAGATTATTTAGAGAAATAGCTATGAATTACACTCACCGTTTATTTTAACTTTAACATATATAGGAGGTAGGACTCGACGATATTTCCGTCCAATTGAGCAGTCCGACTGGGGAAGTACCTCTGGCCTATAGAATATCGCGGCCATTATAACCTTGTGTTGTGTTCTCGGCTGTGGTAGGGTAGTCAGGGCTCACTAGAGAGTTTTTGTGCTGTCAGTGGGAAGACCACACACAACTGACGGCACAGAAACTCTCTGTGCTTACAGGGTTGGCAGCGCGAGTGTGACTCCCTTGGTTTTGCACACGTCCATAGGCCACGGTAACCACTTTACATCAGGTGGGCCGTGTGCTTGTCTGCCACCTAAGTGGTAGTGTTTATTTTGCTTCTGTTTCGGTAATCGGTTGTAAGAGTGTAGTACTATTAACTTACAAGTAGGTAACTGAAGTGCATATAGACGAAAGAGAGATGAAAAACCCGCATCCGTATCGAAATGCTGTTCAGATAATCATAATGTCAGTATTATTTCCAACATTCAGAAGGTACTCTAACATAGTTTAGTGTTTGACCTATAGAATTACATGCTAATTCATTACATATCTTAAATTTTAAAAAAATCACTTAAACATAATTGCTGGTCACCCTACTTTCCACATCCAAACGGCCTCGTTCTAAATAAAAACATTGCTCCCAAATCGCTTCTATTTCCCGGCATCTGTATCTAAAACAATCCCCTATTTACCCTTCGAAACTACAAATACAACCTTATAGCATTCTTAATAAGGTTTATATTGTAAATTTAAGAGGTAAATATTAAATTTGCAGTGTTATAGGTATGAGATTGCAAGGAGTCGCGTGTGTGGCAACATTAAGGCGAATAAAATTTAAATATGGCAACACTCGCGCGCGTTATAAAAGAAACAAAATAACATAAAGAGGAATAAAAATATAATATAATATAGAAATGGTTTAGGTGTTCGTCCCACCTGCCGGCGCGAGGATTTTAATACGTACAATATAGTTACAGGATATTGCTTTTAGTATCACTTTATGCAGCTCTAAGCCCTAATAATTGACAGCTCGTCGCGCCATGTTGCTCAGCGGTGTTAGATGTGTCCACGGTTGACATTGGTGACATTGCCAGCTTCTGTGTATACTTTACTACTTCCTACTAAACATGATATTCAAAATACTCAATTGTGTAACGGTTCCTGGGTGAAGCAAGAATGATTTTTAATTTTGAATGGATTGCAGAAACTAAATATTTTTAGTTCGGTACTTAACTAAAGGTAAACAATCTTGGAGCGACTTTTTATGAAAACACATATTAAAACGACTAACTAGAGGTTCAATTTCAGTTTTAGTTTGTGAAATGAGTTTATAAGCAGAAAAAATATCAAGACACATCAAGGTTATTTACGTTTAGTTAAGCATCTAACTAAATGAAGTATATGTATGTTCAAATTGTGAATGAAATAATAGCCTATCCCTTAATTAATAACTAAAACATGAACATAGCAGCCACATCAATGATCAGTATACCACTAGTATTAAAGTTATCGGGATATTGACCATGTCGTATTCTACCGAGTTGCCGATATTTCGGCGCTGTTGCAAGCACCAGGATCACGGTAACATAAAGTGTCAGTAGCTTAGTGGTTAAGGAGTCGACCTAACAATTGAGAGGTCCCGGGTCATTACTATGACGTGAACCCACTCCTCAATCAATCAATTAACCCACTGCAGTCCACTACTGGACATAGGCCTCTCCGATCCTCCGCCTTCCGCATCCAGTCTGTCCCAGCCACCTTTTTCAGGTCGTCTGTCCATCTGGCTAGGGGGCGTCTTACCTTCCGTTTACCTTCTCGTATGCTCCAACGACCATCGGTCCTTTGACAAACGTGGCCAGCCCACTGCCACTTCAGCTTGCTTATTCTGCTACCTATGTCGGTAACTTTAGTTCTCTGTCGGATAACCTCGTTCCGAATTCTATCCTTCAGAGAAACTACAAGTATAGCTCGCTCCATAGCCCGCTGCGCGACTTTTAAGCTATGGACCAGGCCCACTGTAAGTGTCCACGTTTCGGCACCGTAATTCATAACAGGTAGGACGCACTGTTCAATGACCTTTGTTTTAACCCACCCACTCCTAACACAAGCAATTTAGCTTAGCTGGACGGGTTAAAGGGAATATCAGTAATTTCGGTTCTAATATTCTTTTTTTTAAAAAAACAGCGCCGGAATATCGAAAAGTCGAAACAATGCAACATGGTTATTATCCCGATAAATTTAATACTAATGTGAGTGACCATGATAGTTTAAATACCAGTATAAGACTGGTTTTTGCCGGCTCCTATGGTTGAAAACATTATGATCCTTAAGGCAAAATAATTGATTGAATTGATGACAAGGATGTTGATTACACTTGTAATGAACATCCTTGTGTTACCAAGTTTACATCTGAGGCCGTCACCGCGAAGTCCAGAGTCCGTTTTCCTGCTTTTACTCCTTCTCCTCCAACAGTTTTGGGTATCGATGGTAGTGAGGCAACGGGTTACGATCATAATATACAGAGTTAATGATTACTTAACAATTCTTTAGGGTTCTACCCAAAGAGTTGTTAAGTATTCAACACCAGTATATAGGTACATAGATATAATAACTCCTTTATCACCGGAGGGTTAGACAGGGGAGAGTTAACACCCACATTTCAGTAATCATTGAATTCGGTAACACGTAATATGGGGTGAGCCTATTGCCGTCTTCCGGGCACTATTGTTGGCTCGAGCCATGCATCAGAGTCTGAGCTGTATATATCTGTTTAAATAACCATAAGTCGCCTTGAATGAAATCGCATGGGAAGAGAACCTTACACTTATGTATACATAACGTACTCTTTAATCTACTCGTAACACTCTCATACCACTTAAACATTAACCACACTTTTATGGTAGCTCCAATCCTTCCTGAACATACTTTCGGCAATCCATAAACATGCTGCACAGTACCAATCAAACGGAATACGTCATAACCAAGCCGCATGTTTGTACAAACACACAAGCACACATAGAGCTAAAGTAAATATTTTTGCACGTTACAAGCAACATTTGGCGGTGGTCGTATATTCAAATGTGCACCAATAAGAACATTTTACGGCCGCACATAAAACTACAATCGAACCGTACGAATAAATATCAGACCTCCGTAACTTATAACCGGAGGCACAGCGATCTATTGCGGCCACTGGAAGTGAAGTAACAACAAGAGTCAGTGACGTAACTTATGACATAGATCAAACTGGTGGCAATGAGCTTGTGCATACAGTTTTTTTCGTATGAGAATGCCCACTGCCGACCCTGCTACGGTTATCTTGCACTCGAATCGACTTAAACCACACGTCGCGTCGTCTTGGATCTTAAAAGTCGAGGTGTAATGTAGTCCAATAAGGCATTTTTTCGCAACTAAGCTGACTCTGGACCACCTTCAGTTTCGAGCCAGATTTCTCCCTCTTATGCTGGAAAGGAGGGTGTGGATCTCGCCATTACCCAAGCTTGAGACTAGAGGTAGGAGACGGCGGTATTTCCACCCAAATAAGCAGTCCGACTGGGGAAGTACCTCCGCCCTACAGAATACCGCGGTTATAATAACTTCGTGTTGTGTTCCCGACGGTGAGTAGGGTAACCAGAGCTCACTGGAAAATTTGTGCTGTTAGTGGGATGACTAAAGGTTTATCCTGCTTTGTCCTCTACACTGACAGAAACTCTGTGCTTACAGGGTCAGCAGCACGAGTGTGGCTCTCTGGTGTTACACACGTCTATAGGCCACGGTAACCACTTTCTAGACTTTCCATTACGTAGGCCGTGCGCTTGTCTGCCACCTAAGTGGTATAAAAAAATATATATTTATATACCTATATACCACATAATAAAAGTACTAAGGCAAGTTAATTCTTTACAACAAACTGGTACACAGCCAACTCGATTTCTCGAATTTCTATGATATTCACTCACAACGCACAATTTGAAGGGCATTCACTAGACACTTCACTTTTCGGGCCACAGGGCTCATACAGAAACTTCTATGACCGTCTTCTCGTCAGTTTCTCTCATTAAATTTTATTGAATTTTTTCCCATCAAACTTGGCCTAGCAGAAAAGTATTATCATATTGTACCCTCCGCAAAATATGTGCCTTATCTAGTAGTAAAGAGTCTGTGCAAAAGTTATAATAATACAAGCCATAACGCGGGGTTATGCGTTAGCTCGTAACAACGAAACAACCGGACCGAGGTTAATTCCACACCTGTACGTCGAACCCGCTACCCGCCGCCACACGCGCCACTTAATCACGGACTATCACTGTGTGCTGGGCTCTTTCCTTTGTGTAATTGTTTCTAAGGCTTTTAGCTTTTATGTTCATTGGAATAAAAAATGAAAGAAAAGACTTTTTAGTTAGTCAATGTGGATATTTTAATTAACCTAATTGTACTAAGTGGGATGCCCACTGTGTGGAACTTAAATAAAATATATTTCTTTCTTTAAGTTTAAGAAGATTTTTTTATACATTTTAGGTAGCAGGCAAGCACACGGCCTACCTGATAGAAAGTGGTTACTGTGGCATATCTATAGACGTGTGTAACACCAGGGGAGTCACATCTGTGCTGCCAACCCTGTGACAATACTGACAATAGAGAGTTTCTGTACCGTCAGTGCAGAAGACACAATCAGGACAAGCCTTTGATCTTCCCACTGACAGCACAAAAGCTCTACAGTGAGCTCTGGCTATTCTACTCACCACTAATAACACAACACGAGGTTATTATTATACATAACACGAAGTGATATTTTGTAGGTACCTACTGCCCCAGTCGGACTGCTCAATTGGGACGGGAATACCGTCGTGTCTACGATGAATAAATATATGAATATAACTACTAGGATGATTGAATTTGGATGGACAGATGATGGTGTTCATTACTTAATGACACCAGAACGGTAAATAGCACATGGGCTATTTTACATCCGAAGGATAGGGGGTTATCTCTTTTATACATAAAAACACTTCGATATCTAGCAGTAGTTTCCAGTAGGACCCTAAACGTGTAGGGACGCTGGATTCTATCGGCTACTGGATACTAAGAAAAGATTATTGAGAATGTACTATAGCATACTAACTTTTTGGAAGGAGGTAGGACACGGCGGTATTTCCGCCCGATTGAGCAGTCCGACTGGGGTAGTACCTCCGCCCTACAGAATACCGCGGCTATAATAACTTCGTGTTGTGTTCCCAGCGGTGAGTAGGGTAGCCAGAGCTCACTGGAGAATTTGTGCTGTCAGTGGGAAGACTAAAAGGCTTGTCCTGCTTTGTCTTCTACTGACGGCACAGAAACTCTGTACTTACAGGGTTGGCAGCGCGACTGTGACTCCTCTGGTGTTACAGACGTCCATAGGTAACGGTAACCACTTTCCATCAGGTGGGCCGTGTGCTTGTCTGCCAACTAAGTGGTATAAAAAAAAAAAAACTTATAAATTGTAAAAATGAGTTTGGTTATTTGTTGCACAATCCCACAAAAGCAGCTGAATAAAATTTTGAGGACTGGTAGAGAATTGTTTGCTACTTTTTTATCCAGAGAAATAGGTTCTTTTAATGTAACACGTTCGTGCAGTAACGCGATCATTATTCAACACAGATGTAATTGTTATTATGGAGAATCTTTCCTTTCCTTTTCTTTCATATATAATGAAATTTGAAAATTTACTCACATCGATTAAGATAGTAAACAGTGAATTAGCTCAGGCGGGACTCGAACCACGATCTTTCCTTTATAGAGGGAATGTTCTAACCACTGAACTACCGAGCCCTGCCTGATTTTCCTATACTATAGTTAGCATACTAAATGCTTTAAAATTTCATTCAATACCTCACATTACTGTACTGAGTAAATAGAGAAACAATGAAAGCGAGTAATAAATCACTGGCACACTTAAGGCCACTTAATGCTCCTCTCAAGTCCATGTTACTACTTGTTTGGTACTTGTTCTTGCAAGTTTTTGCTGCTAGTGCGTCGTGCCTCCCTGCGGAACCCTCGCGGAGGACAGGCGAAACACCCTTCACTTCATAGTCGCTTCATTAATCTATTGGTACGGTTGGAAACTTAGTGATCGGTTGCTATTCTACCACAAATTAATTAATATACTATATTCAGTTTTAATTAGAAAATGGTAGGTTCCTATATGAAATGAATGATTATGGAAACCTCAAACTAGGTGATAATTTTGACAAAACTTCATAATGCATTTATTATATGTGATTGTCTATTGAAAATGTTCGACTAGTTTGGAACCCAACACGGGCCCTTCATCAAGCACTGAAGTGTCTTGATACATTGGATTCGGGTCTGAAACTAATCAGGTTTTCTTGAAACTAGCATAGTCATTAATACTCTATTGGAAGTAGGACAAGCTTTGCTCAACTTTTTCAATCAGTTCAAAAAAATATTCACAGTCTACGTGTAATACCCTCTGACTGTACCCGGCAAATATTATTGATAGTAAAACAATGACAAGAGACGGACTACCGAAAACTCCCACCTTATAACATAAGTGTAATCCCTCTTCTAAAGAGGAATGTGAGGAGGGAAGTACTTCTTGCGAATACTTCATAAGCCTCCAATGAGACCGAGTACGAAATAAACTAAGTTCTAAGAGGCTGTAAGTGCGCGACACCTTCTTGAAATGGCTGCTAAAGTTATATGTATGAGGGGTATTTATGAGTAGACATATTAGTACAAATATAATATTGTAGGTACATGTACTGTGTGTTGGAAGAAATATTGCAACAAAATTTTTAACAAACAACCTATGTTGCGTGGCTGTAGAGCGACGGCAACATCAGAGATCGTAAGTTTGATCTTGCCCAAAGCAAATATTTGTTAGCATTGATATTCTAGGGTACAGCTGGGGACTCTGTGGTCCCCAAACTCGAGGAGAGAGCCAGATCGAAAGAGGTGGCCCTGGGTTGGCCGAGGTGCGAGGGATATGCCTGTTAACCTCACCTTCGGCAACCAAAAACGACCCACAAGCGTTGTGCATTTTAGTCGGTTTGAGACCGACATAACCTCTCCCACGTGGTGGGGGTATCCGTGGGGAACGCACGTAATAAAAAAGGGATACAGCAGACCGTGAGAAACGGAGGAGGAAATGGCTTTGAGCCTCATGGACGTTTATAAGACCTGTGTCAACACTATTCCGATATCATCAATTGAAAGAAGACTAAATTTACACGATTAATATCTAATCACTATATCACTTTTCTGTAAGAGCGAACTTTGAAAACTATTACTTGACTCAATATTTCAGAATTCCAAAACTTCAACCATAAAATATGCAGCGTCTTATGTCCCACCAGTGCCGATGATATAAATTGATAAGAGTACCCAAATCCCAAGAAAAACATGCTCGTTGATTTGTTTATCTAACAAAATTTTACGTGTTTTTCAATTTCAATGACTCATCGCACTTTTAGGGTAAATATTATATTAAATAAATAAATAACATTAGCTAGGGTATGTACTTAAATATAGCGTCCATGAAAATTTGTGCAAATTAGTATCATTATACATATCATGTTTGGTTTTGTTCATCATTAGTACTTCAGATCAAATTGTGTGGCTTCTTACCATGTTTCACTCGATGACCAGAGAGACTATATAAGTACCCTTACTTTTAGGAATTCCAGTGCCTTACAGGTGTTAACAGCACACTTGATATCCTAGAGACCTGCTGAGCGGAATGTTCATTATATTCAAACTAGCCCACAACTCAAGCAACTAATAAATTTGTCAACATCAATCATGCGTGTAATCCTTAACGTAATTACAAGTAATGCATGTTCACGCCACGCAATTGCGTGCGGCCACGTGTCACGCATCCCGCACGCGTGCCGGCCGCGTGGGGTCGCGTGCCACGCGTGCGTCGGCGGCAACACTCAATGGTGCTTGAAGGGTTAAAACACTGTTTGTAAACACTATGTTTGTGATATTAAACCCGGGGTTTTGATTAGGGTTAATAAGTATCTATAGCGGGCGACGCAGAATAAATAGGGATTATATCTGAAATAAATTTCATTATGTTTCCCAGCGGGAAATTTCCATAACGGCTTAGGAATTGAGTTTGAACGGCTTAGTCGGTGTTGGCATAAGTTATGTTATCGTACTTTGTATGACTCAACAAGAATAACTACAAACAATCATTGACAGCAAAGGACAATTAAACATGTTTAAGAAAATAATAACTTGAGTCTAAAACAGTATTGGAGTTCATTACATTTTTTTCTTTTCAGCGGTCATGCATGTATTAAATCTACCAACCTAAATAGATAGGCACCTAAAGCATGGACTCATATTTCGGTAACTTTGCTAGGTATGTATCATATGTATTCAGTCTCACATATGAGCTATCGAGCCTATTGCTATTTTTTATCTAGGACACACCAACATACTTCACCTCGCCTTATGGTAAGGCAAAGGCAAAGTTGCTTTCAACTAGTCAGGTTTTCCGTCTCCGTGCTATTCTTAACAGAAAATTTCAGTGACACTTGGCCACTGGCCAGTATCCGGGATCAAATACAAATGAATTGTATTGCAAATCGGTTTATCCACTATAGAAGCAATGGTCCTGACATCTAACTTAAGTGGTGTTTTGGAACCTGAATGAATAAAGACATTTGATTGATTGGATTCGATCTGAGAGACTATCTCGCTTGTTTGTGCTCAAATCACTCATTTTCTATAGAGAAACTATTGACTCGAGTGCAAACATAAGCATCAAGTTTCCCTCTAAATAGCTAGGATGACCAATTAAAATTGAAAAACAAGACGATTTAGAATTGAGTAAACAAAATGTTTTACGTCATACAGCCAGTCACTATTACCTGGTCTTGTACAGTCAGCATGAAATCGATCTTACGATTTAGACTTAATCGATCTTACGAACATACATACATACAATTACGCCTTTATTCCCGGAAGGTTAGGTAGAGGTGAATTTTTCCCACATTTCACCAATCATTAAACTCGGTTCCGCGTAATAAGAGGTAAGCCTATTGCGTCTTCCAGGCACTATTTTTGACTCCAGTCATGCATCTGAGTCTAATGTTAAACAACCCTACGAAATCGCATGGGAAGAGATGGGGTGGTCAAAATTCTACTATGCCAGTAACCACGCGGCAGACGAACAATGTACTCAAAATGATCTTAATGCCTTAATTTTCCCCCTTTCCTGTTGACTGATTATTCTTATATTTGGTACACACCTTTAGTCTGGACAATAATACCATTTAAATCAATAAAACAGTTTATCAGCTCGTAATACCTGTGTATTAAGATTACTTTGAAACTTTGTAGACAAGTTCGTTCTGACGCTGACTGTACACCATGTGTAACATACATTGCTATGCAGATAATAGCACCTTACACGGGAGTTATCACGGACATTCTGCAGCTAAGCAGTTTGAAAGAAGCAGATTCTTGTCACTGAGCTTGACCAGATCCTGAAAAACATTTCTCAATGGGACTCTGAGAACCTGCTTAAGCAGGGCGTGAAAAAGCATCTGATGAGGCCGCCAAGCTGAGTGCCACCATTGTATAATACTGTCTGTAATGGTGACTCTCTGAGACTTTGCATTTAGCTTACCATCAGGCGAAGTGAAGTCAAATTGGTATATCCTTAGATAAAAAAATCTGTAATATTGCTCTAAGCTTACAATAGCATCAATTTTCTCAAGCATGACCGCACACGTCCAGTTGTCAGCTATCTGAACCTCATCCCACTCATCACAAAACAATACAAACACATCAAAACCACGTCCCTTTGATCTTTGTTGTTTTGCATTAGCAAAGGAATCCTGGCTGTATAAGATTGGACATAACCCCCCGGGCGCGACAATGGCGGCTGCGTTCGAATACACGTCGCAACGAGCCGGCAACGGTGACACTTCAAGAACTTCGCCCTTTTACAATTTCTGAACGTTACTTTGCGCTGACCGTTAGTTTTAAGCGTCGGTAGTGTGGATACGACCACTATAACTGATGCCTGCTTTAGGGGTGAGGCACGTTTTTGTACAAAATCGAATCTTGTTTCCTAGTGCGGGATAAGTTTGTACTTTTGTTGAAATAGCTGTATTTGACTAAATCTGGCTAATTCATTGCTAACTTATTTGAAATCAGTCAAGGAAAGGAAGGTATTTCCTTCAAAATATTAATGATACAGTTAGCTACCATATTAGACAATGGATGCATACTATGCAGTACTCGTTTATCGTCAGTCAAATTGTTCGAGTGAACTATTTGCGACAATTCCAATCACTATATTCAAGCAATTAAGGTGACCGTTAAGTACATCTTACGTATCATATCCCAACATATCCCAACTTAAGTACATCTTTTTAGTCCTTCGAGCCGGACGTTCAAAAATGTCAAGGACTTGCTGCGTTGTCATTACAAGATAATTGATAGTCAAAAGTGGTTTCGACTATGATCATGTACATGGTAAATAATATCTAATATTTAAAGAACAATGACAGGAATTCTGTTTAGTGTGCTTTTTGGTATGAAGTTTAGAGAGAGAATGAGGAAGAAATTATTTTGGCAAGTTATTTAACCGTGGCCATGAATTAATAAATTATACAGTAAATTCTTACAGGTAACTAATATTTACTCATGTTGTGGTATTATCCCAATATCACTAACAAAATTTTAACTCGACAAACCGCCAACAGAGAATACAACAGAACCCATCAACACTCAATTTCAAAATATCCGAACAAATATAATAAATACCGGCGCGGCATGTCCACAACATCGTTCGGCGATATTCTATTGATATTCAATTCGGAATCGCGCGGAGAAAGATCGCCCCGGGACACCGGCCAATTGAATTTGAAAACAGAACATCGAACGCGCCCCCTTCCCCACCCCCTCACGGGCCCCGGCGCTACCCGCCGCTACACAATCGCGATGCCCCACTATGAATACCATGAGGAGTGAAACAGTTGAGACTCTCACAGCACAGCTAGTAATCGGATCCCAGCTTCACCCGGGCATAAATTCGCAAAAGACTTGTATATGCACTTGCCATACAACCATTTGTCGTGAATTTAAGCCCTTTAGTAGTGAAATTTCCAAAAACCCTTTCTTAATTAATCATTACACCATAAAGGGCATCATGTGGCAAATTTTCATATTTATAGATGCAGCGGTTTTAGGCTCTGTGTTGATGAATCATTCAGTTGGGAGTTTTCTATGCAGTGGGCTATTTCTTGTATGTAAACTTTTTTAAAGCCAGTGGTGTGGCTGTAGCAAATGTATTTAAGCGAAGCATCGGTAGCTTAGTGGTTAAGGAACCGGCCTTACAATCGAAAGGTCCCGGGTTCGAATCCTGTCCAGTACACTAACGATGTGAACCCACTCCTAACACAAGCAATTTAGCTTAGCAGAAGGGGTTAGAAGGAATATTAGCAATTCCGATTCAAATTTTCTTAAAAAATATATTATAGTGAAAATGGTGTGTTCACAAAATTGTATCACAAGTCAGCATTATACTCACAGCGGTTGTCCAATAGTATTCTATCCACACTTCTGCTTCTCATTTCAATAAAATAATTTATCTTAGATCTTTTATTAGAGTGACTACTAGTCTTAATTCATAAAAAGTTATATTATAGTTAACTGGCATGTTATGCTCGCCTGTTCTAACTCATAGCAATATAATACCAATATATAGTTTGCATGGTCGCCCTACTCGCCGTGTGCCGAGCGCGGCCATTTCCCCGCCGATAGACAACAGTTTTATTGTTTTAATATTTATTTATCAGACGGCCTTTAGTGTTATCCAAGTGTACTGCGTAGCTAGCCACGTAGCAGGCAGCGTAGTCGCGTAGTGCTACGACGTAGCAAAGGACAATGATGGGTAATGGCGATAGCATTATGAAGATAAGACCCTGATATGGTTCAACTTAATTAATTGGCTATAATGACCTGTAGTTTAAATAAATTATTTAACTGAGCTTATTAAAATAAGAATGGTAAAAGAGTGGTAAAAGTTGCATCCCTGTTTATTTTATTGTTATTATTAATTTTTTATCATCCACCTAACCTATAGGTAATAGTAAATTATTTGACAATTTAAAATTATGACGTCTCAATTGTTGACAATCCCAATTTCACACATTTTGACTAAGTTAATTATTTGAATAGGGAGTCAAATACCTAATTATGAACTTAATATTTATGTAATATTTAGAAAATGTTATAATTGTATCATGTTGATTTATTTAATAAAGATTATGATTAATTAAGAAAAATTAAAATAATTGTCTACTCAATAATGTCAAACTACTACTTAAATTATAACTTAATATTTTTCTTGTTTTAAAGATATTATTTTTACAGTCGACAGAATAAACAATACGATATAAATAAGGAACGTAGAAGTAGTGAACATAACCCTGACTCCAAGGTGATCATACGAGAGCAGTGTGACTTGAAAGAAAATATTGTTTATCAAAACGAATGAGTGAACTTTTTAACTCCCACATTTATTGGGATCTGTAGAGATGACTCTCTTTCCTGAGACTTTGCCTTCAGCTCACCATCAAGGGAGATGAAGTCATATTGACATGTCCTATATAAAAAAACAAAGCAGCATTCAGCTGGTAGCTTGAAAATTGCTTACAATATGTAATTTATAGCTTGTACAATGTAGTCGTATCCTCATTAAACCAACAGTGTCAGGTGAGCAAAGGTCCGAATACGATACGTCAGCGCGATTTAGAATGGCTACCCTCATTTTATCGAACACATCGACCACAACTACACTAAATCTCATTTCTTCAAATCTCAACCTAATAACAACAGCTTCAAGACTCAACGCAACTGTAAACATAACATTGCAGTATGTATGACGTTTTTATTACACTGTCGATATGGAATTTGAACTCTATGCTGTTAGGAATAGGGGTGATAATGGAAGTAATGTGATATTTGCGCCGTGATGTCCAATGTCCCGCCATGGAATCAATTCAATATGACACGCGTTTGATCGCGTCGTTTACCGATATTGATCAAACAATGTTCGAGTGCTTTAATACATATATTGATATTGTCTGAACGTTTTGCCGCTTAGAAAGTAAATCTGTTTAACTTGTATTAACTGCTCTCATTTTTACCGTTATGTTTTTAATTCGTTTTCGATGTGTGTGGTGGAGATTAAGAGACCTTGCTTAAAATTTCGGAACCTAAGCAAACTTGGTTGCAATCCAATACGCCTACTGATTGCTGCGAATCTCTGGCCAGGTATTTTCTTCTCGGGCATGGGGAATCAGGCGGCGATCAGTGCAACTAATATGAAGACAGACCCAGACCCCGGACTGGGAAGTACAAAACCTTATATGATACTTTGGAGCCCGAGGTCAGCTGTCCTACGCCTCTCTAATTTGGTTTGATTGACTTACAGAAGCGACTGTCTGCAAAACATCCGATCAAGAACCAAGCGGTTCGGAGATTCTTTCCTCTGTCGCACCATTAAGGCCTGGAACTCATTACCAGCTCACGTGTTTCCTTCTTCCTACAGTCCCGGGTCATTTAAGCGGGGCGTGAAAAAGCATATGATGAGGCCGTCAAGCTGAGTGTCACCAATGTCACACGGTATGTGTGAGTAATGGTGACCCTCTTTTCTGGGACTTTGCCTTCAGCTTACCATCAGGCAAGGCGAAGTCCAATTGACGTGTCCTATATAAAAAAAAAAAAGGAAAGCCTGCGCCAGAGCCTCAACCATCCATGAACAGGTTTATCAGTTTGCAGGTGAGGTGGACTTAGTTCCCGGAGTGACCTTTCGCTCCCTGTCACTGTAAAATGGCTATAGTCAGTCAGAGTACATATCTACAGAGCAGAGGTGAATTAACATCCACATTTCACCAATTATTAAATTCAGTCCCACGTAATAGGGGGTGAGCCTACAGAATACCACGGCTATAATAACCTCGTGTTGTGTTCCCGGCGGTGAGTAGGGTAGCCAAAGCTCACTGGAGAGTTTTTGTGCTGTCAGTGGGAAGACCAAAGGCTTGTCCTCATTTTGTGCTCTGCACTGAAGGCACTTGAAAACTCTGTTCTTACAGGGTCGGCAGCACGGATGTGACTCCACTGGTGTTACACACGTTCATAGGCCACGGTAACCACTTTTCATCAGGTGGGCCACCTAAGTTGTATAAAAAAAAAAAAAATTGATATATAAATAAATATATACATTCATATGATACGCACTTAGTGGGAATCAAACGCATAGCCTTTCATTACACTTAGCAGCCTGTTATAACAATTGGGCGGTTTAAAATCAAGTAAATATATTACGCGCTTACTAGGATATATTAAACATCCCTAATGTAGATTCAAACTAAACAGAGCTTGTTATAATGGGTTCTAGAATGCGAACAAACATATTTAGATACTTCTACAAATAAAATATATCCACACAAATTATATAATACATAAATACATTCATATATTCACGCCTCTATCCCCGGAGGGTTAGGCAGAGGTGAAATAACACCCACATTTCACCAATCATTGAATTCGGTCCCACGTAATAGAGGGTGAGCCTGTTGCCGTATTACGGCCACTATTGTTGACTCGAGTCATGCAGAGGTTATGTCGGACTCGAACCGACTAAAACGCACGCCGCCTGTGGGTCGTTTTGGTTGCCGAAGGTGAGGTTGACAGGCATATCCCTCGCAGCTGAGTCTGGGCTGTATATACCTATCTGTCTGATGTTAAACAGCCCTATCCCTAAGTAGCCTTGTACGACACCGCATGGAAAGAGATGGGATGGTCCAAATTCTACTCTGACGGGAACCACGCGACTTTTACACATAGTGGGAATCAAACATGTGGCCTTAGACTTCGTTATTTTTCCGTTAGGCTACAAACGTTGTTAAAATCACAACTATTTTCAAGTTAGATTGGAAAGTAAATGCTCAAACGGGTCTTGAACAGCGATCAGTCCCTGACATGGGCTATTTTCTGTCCACTGAGCTACTGAGCCTTGTCTTGAGTCTTGATTAGGTAACATACTTTCTCTCCTCTTTCCTCTCCTTTCCTACATAGGACAACACATGCAGAACTTAGATGTCACCCTCACACTGTGTATAATATACGAGCAAGAACCAAGCGGTTCGTAGACTCATTCCTTTGCCGCACCACCAAGACCTGGAATTCATTACCAGCTCACGTGTTTTTCTTCCTACTGTCCCGGGTCCTTTAAGTGGGACGTAAAAAAGCATCTGATGAGGCCGCCAAGCTGAGTGCCACCATGGTAACATTACTTAGTGTCTGTAATGGTGAGACTCTTTCCTGAAACTTTGCCTCTAGCTTACCATCAGGCGAGGTTTTTTTTTTATACCACTTAGTTGGCAGACAAGCACACGGCCCACCTGATGGAAAGTGGTTACCGTGACATGAACGTCTGTAACACCAGAGGAGTCACAGTCGCGCTGCCAACCCTGTAAGTACAGAGTTTCTGTGCCGTCAGTAGAAGACAAAACAGGATAAGCCTTTAGTCTTCCCACTGAAAGCACAAATTCTCCAGTGAGCTTTGGCTACCCTACTCACCGCTGGGAACACAACACAAAATTATTATAGCCGCGATATTCTGTAGGGCGGAGGTACTTCCCCAGTCGGACTGCTCAATCGGGCGGAAATACCGCCGTGTCCTACCTCCTTAAGTGTCTAAAAGGTGAAGTCAAGTTGGCGTGTCCTAGATAGATTTCTTTTTAATATTTATTCAACTTTATGTAACGTATCGTAGTAACTTTGTACAAAGCGGACCTAATGCCAAAAGCATTATCTAACAGTCGACCTTAGGGAGATGCAGAGATACATTGAGGTATTTCAAATTATATTGATTTCAAATGTCATTAAACTCGACTATTTTGCTGTTAACACAAACAGATATTCAGTTGCCAGATATAATATGTCGCATATCGTCGATGGCGATGGACGTGGACTCCAGACACCCCGCCGCGGTTTTGTGCGCCAACTTCGCTCATTTAGTTTTTACTCCGGCGTCGCTTAGCCCAGTTCTTGCGACGGTCCATTATGTATACACGAATGGCCCGATACCCAACGACTTAACTACTATTTGCATCTGTTTTTGATTATTTTCTGCTTTATACCTAGGTGTGTGTGGTGGTTCCTTACTTAACTAAAATTGATATTAGGCAGGTAGGTACTAGATAAGTGATAGCTATTTTTCAGTGACAGCTATGCTATGCTGGGCTGTGCTAATGAATAAGAAGAACCTATATATAATTAATCAATAGTCCTTATAGAACCAAACGCATCTCTTGTTAATATGTGCTTACCTCGTACTAGCTCTGCACCACCCTATGGTAGACTGGCAGACAATGCCTACGGCATTAAGTCCGCCAATGTACCTACATCGTGCATAAAGTTTATATAAATAAATAAGTAGGTACTTAGGTACCTACAAAGTATTTTATATTCAGGTGCAACTATGTCTACCTGTTTTCTATACCAATTAGTAAGTCAAAGCAAATTAGCAAAATGGGAAGTATGTTCAATTATTTTTTTAAAGCATTTGCTATGCTAACTATTTAATTCGAGCGGGATTCCAACCCGCGATCTTTCCCTTACAGGGGAAATGCTCTGACCACTGAGCAGCGAACCTCGCCTGAAGCCATCAACTGATTCCATTTTTTTCCTATCTTAACCGATTGGAAGTATGTTTATATTGAGTAGGTAGAACCGCCAATATGACGAAAAATATTCCATGTGGGTGGAATCACGGGCATCAGCTAGAAATTAAGCTATATACCTACAATGTTTTTTGACTGAACTTAAAGATTATTTTAGATCTCTTGTAAGTATATAGATATTAATATGTGATTTTATATTATTTTAGTGTACAGTGTCTACCATAGATTGTGTATACACTACGACCACAGAGTAAGTAATATACTACGTAAACTACGACGAGCTACACCAAAATAATTGCATAGAAATCCATCACACGACATCTGTAAGAGATACAATAGCACTATAATATTTTCTGTTACTGCAATTAACCGATAGATGGCAGTGTCCGCTTAAATTTCTAGATATTTTTTAATACCTCTAATATTTGAATCGCATATCACAAAAATGATAGTTAACATAAAATTAGAAGTAAAATAATATTTTACGTTGAAATACAATGCAATGCAAATGAAAAATAGCAAATGAAATGAAATGACAGTTGATGTCAATGAAGCGAAATTGACATTTTCATTGATACCGGCGGTGCGCAAGAGACCGGTTGTAAATACCGTGATTTTACATTTAACAGAAAATCAGTGCAAATAATTTCAAAATGGTGAAGGGTGATAAAAATGTAGACATTGACGCCCTTAAAGACATCGCTAACAAGCTGAGAATCGACAGCATTGTCGCCACAAATGCGTCCAAGTCGGGGTGAGTGAATAACCTTTTTGCGATAAGTACTTACGTCTCCAGTGAAGGTCTAATGAAGGTCATTTTCACAAAATTCAGGCTACTAATTCAGGCTATCATGATTTTCCAGTACATAAAGTACTTGAACTTATAAGAAAATCATAAATGATTGGCAGTTGTAGTAAATTTTTTTTTGTGTCTCTCATCAAATTGCACATTTCGCCGGTAATTCAAGGTACGGTAAACGTAAGTCATGGGTCATAGGTCACCTAATTAACATTTTCAATGGACTTTGTGTTTTAAATGGTAGTTTGGCAGCAATGCTTGTTAGAGATTCATAGGTTATGGCGGGCCACGTGATGGCGCGGCGTCGTTGCCGGAGTTATTTATCACGCCATAGCATCAAGGTTATCAGCTTGAAGTTTTGCTATGATTACTAAATCGGTCGTTTGATTGTTTGTCTTGTTGCTAACCAAGGTGATTAAATGTATAAACAGTAATTTTCCATTGCATCATGTCATGTTTACCTACACAAGTGCTAAATAAACATACTTACACTTGTACTTCTTAAGAGTTTGAATTGTCCAATTGGAGTAAATTGTACTTACACAATTATGCTTCTTTGTGGAATAAAAATAATATATTTTAACTGTAGCAAAAGAAATAAAAATATATATAAAATGGTAAATAATACAATATTTTACTAGGAAAATTTGTTGATACAAATGCATCATCATCTATGTGTTAGGCCCGGTTACATAGACCCTCACCATATACGTATATAGAAAAAAAAGAATGTTGAAAATCCATTTATTTGTATGGTCTATGTGAAAACAACTACAACATAATCAGGTTATGCTTGTAGTGTGAAGTCGGGGTATGGGAGTAGAAAACCATCCCAACCGTGGTGGGATGAAGAGTGTGCCACAGTGGTACAAGCAAGAAAGGATGCAGAGAAAGCATATAACAGAAATATGACTGAAGAAAATATTATACATTATATGAATGTAAATAAAAATTGTAAAAAACTACTCCGGAAAAAGAAACAAGCTCGGTGGGTAAAGTTTTGTTCTACAACTACTCCAGTATTGGTAATCTGGAGGAGCATCATTAAATTCAGATCAGGCTACGCTTGTGCCACCTCAATGCTTATGACTTGTGAGACTTCTGAATATAAATATATATATAGTTTACTATAAAGGTTAAAAAAGATAGGCAGATGATCTGAAGAAGGTGGCTATAGGATGCACAGGATACACAATTCCGAGGATTGGATGCTATGGCACATTTCAAAAGACATATGTCTAGTAGAGGACTCTGTTAGGCCGATTGATGGATTACTATAACAAAAGAATTGTAATCTAACAATATATTTATTTATGTGTTCAGTATACAGTTTACATCATCAAAACCATCTTTTATGTGTTAAGTAATGATTTAAAACTTATCAAATACTTTATTTTCCTTGTTGTTCTATCACAGAAACCTGACTGGTTTTGAATTATTTTTTAACATAAACATAAACTCACGTCTATATCCCCGAAGGGGTAGGCAGAGGTGCTAGCACCCACATTACGCCAACTTATGTTTAGGTCTCAATGTAATAAGTGGCGAGCCTATAGCCATTAACCGGGCACTTATAAACCTGCGATAAATACACACATAACTTCAAAAGCATTGAAACATCATTGGTGTGTGCCATTGTAAAACCTGGGATCGAACTCGAGATCTCGTCTCAGCAGTCCATTACCCATGCCACTAGGCTACAGCGGCTGCTTTTTTTTTTAATATTATCAACCGCAATTATTAATTTTCACTCTAACCCCTCCAGCTAAGCTAAATTGCTTGTGCTAGGAGTGAGTTCATGTCGGTAGTGTAATAACCATGATTCGAAAACGAAGACCTCTCAATCGTAAGGCCGACTCTTTAACCATTAAGCTACCGACACTACAGAATATAGAAATACTTATCTAGTTACTGCTTTTAGTGATGAATTGATTGTTAACAATATTGCTATCAAAGTCGGGAGACAAATGTCAAATAGAGGTTGTTGTCTGCAGCCTACTTAATAAACATGACCTTATAACTTATGCATAGTGAAGGCAAGTCTTGTACATTATTATGTTACATACATGAAGTTAGTTAGTTGTTATTTACATAATAGGTATTAGTTTTATTAGAGACTGCTTCCACCTTTAATTTTTTTAAATTATTATTGTAAGTTAGCAGGCAGGCAGTCGTAGACAACCTAATGACAAGATAATGCCTTTATCCAGTTTCCATTTTCTTTCCTTCTATTTCTCTAGTTTGAGGTAAAACATTTCAAACAGTTTTTTGCAGGTATCCACTTTTTTGCAACACTATTTGAACTCTTTTTTTTCCAAAAAAAGGCAGACTTAGTTTAATGTATCAGTTTCCACCCCAACAGTCTAGTATAATTCATTTCAACCAGTTCCCCATTCTTCTCCTCATGTAAGCATTAATCCCAGTAAGAGTAAGTCCTCCAAACCAATGGCTATAACCCAGGCCTCATGCATAAAATCAAATGTTCAGCCTATACCAGGATGTCTTCCAGGAGAAATTCAGTTAAATAACACACTTCATCTTAGTGTTAATCCCAGTCTCATCCGAAGCTTTTATCTTGTAGTTTGGGGTCCGCTTATCCTATCTAACTGCGGATGTGATTTCGATATTTCCCATAAGGCAATCGCCATCTGACCTCCACAACCCAAATGCGATATCAAAGCATTGTTGTTAGATCAGTTGTTAGACTTTTTAGGGCTCCCAACTACCTGTAATGACTGCCATAGATGTTGGTTAGGCAACAGGGAAGGACGGCTTAATGTGCTCTCTGGGCACAAACAGAACAATCCAAATACCCATATTCATGCATACAATTTTTTTTCCCGGACGGGGATCGAATCCGCACCACCTGCATAGCGACCGCGTTCACTACTACCACGCAACGAACGCTTTGAGTTAAATAACACTACTGGCCAAATTCAACTTCGTCATTTTAAGTCCAGTTAATGCCATCTTTGATGTTTATATTTCTGTTTATGTTTATACAAAGCAAATATTATATCAGCTTACTAAATGAAACATGAATCACATTCAGACCATGATTTCCAACTATCTACCTGTTGCAATCAGACTCCTATACTACCTTATAGAACTATACATACCAATAAGTACCTGCACAGAGACATGTACCGCACACAAACAACATGTCTGTGTGTGCTGTTGATGTGCTAAATTAATCTGTTTGTCGTACTCACGGCGATAAGTTGTCGCTGGTGGGCAGTAGCACTCACACAAGACATCATCTGTAGTTACTGAGAATGACTCGGGTACTTCTCAACTTACACACTTGCAATATTATTTACACACATTACATATTCACACCTGTTATTCCCTGAAGGCAGAGGTGATATACCTATCCAATTTAGCAAACTATGATTTTCGGTCTGGTAATAGGGGTGAGCTGATTGCCATCAAGAGAGCACTTAATGATTTATTTTTTATTGTAACACACATCACAATCTATGAGCTGGTCACCCTTATGAAAAATCTGCAATGAGGTGTATAAAATAAGTTTTAAGTTAATTCCTCTATTTTGTATTGTTACAGTATTTATATATTTTAATTGGAATTTGAAGCACATCAATGTGTACATGGGTGGGCCAGAGCGTATCCTTGGAAAATAATCTGCAGCAATGCAATTAAATAGATTCAATAAATGTTATATGTTCAAAAATGGGTGTCAATTTTGTTACATTTTCAATGAATGACTTGATGTTGACAATTACTTATAATAGTCTTAAAATGGTTGCAGGACAGGTACCTAATTGTAATTCATAATGTTTATACTATTATATAATTGTAAAGTAGTTGTGTGTCTGTCTGTAGTTATTTTAGGTATATTAAAGATACTGAACACCAAATTATTTATTTTTTAAATTCATGTCTGTTTGCCCATGTTGCACAGATTTTAAACCGATTTTTTTTGTTGGAAAGGTCTTGGTAGACTTAAAATACGTAAATTTGAAAGCAATCCATTCAGCAGAACTACAGTATACAGTAGACCATTACTCGCACAAACCGACATCCACCCTCGGGGGAGCCGCGCTCATAAGCTAGTTTTTAAATATTATTCTAAGTCGACAACAACTGGCGACCTCGACATAACACTCATTTTAAACCCTCTGATAAGTGGTACGATAGATAGCTAAGAACTACGTGAAGCCCATACTTGATAAGTGCTGTAATTGTGAATGAAATTTTAAAGCATTTAGTATGCTAACTATTCAAATCGATTAAGATGTTCAGGCAGAATTCGAACCCGCGATCTGTCCCTTACAGGGGGGTATGCTCTGACCACTGAGCTACCGAAACTCGCCTGTAGCCTTCCAAATCTTCCTATATATATCCGTCTTACGGTGACAGTGTTAGCATCTACCGATATTCGTACGAACTATCGGCACGAATGAATGATGTTGCAATCATTTTTAAACATTGATTTTTGATGACTGCTCAAACGAATGATTTTCTCTTTTTAACTCTTCTATGTCTATTGGTCAGAGCGTTGCCCCGTAAGGGAAAGATCGCGGTATCGAATGTCGGCTGAAATGATTAAAAAAAATCCTATCTTAAAGTGCTGTAATATCTGCCTATGCTTTATCTGTTCATTAGCATACTTTGTATGTTATGTAACATAATAGTGTTCAAGTGATGATACGAGCTTAACACAATCAGAGCTGATAGGTCATCACTGCTATCATAGCGATAGTAGGTATTATAGTGCTGTAATATGTAAATGTACAGGCAGAGCTTTGTATTTATTATGACACTCATTGATTTTTAGGGATCCATACTCCGCTGTCTGTCGCAGCGTGGCATCACGACTACACCAATAACATTGTAATTTTTTTGTCTTCCTATGGCTACTAAGGTGGATACCAAGGAATCGAACTCTGCACCATAGTTGTTATATACGAACGTAGTACATAAGAAAGAGTATCTTCTACTTATAAGTACAGTGCTAAAAATCTAGCCGGAAATAATCCTCTCCCTCCCCAGCTTTAATATATATACATTATATTCAATGTCCGTGTTTCTGTGCAGACACCCGACATCATGCTCGTCGATGGCAGAGATCATGTCGGTGCTGTTCTTCCACACCATGCGCTACAAGATCTCCTCGCCCAGAGACCCCTCCGCCGACAGGTTTATACTGTCCAAGGTACGCACGCTCTTTTGGATTTGTCAGTTTAATAGTTTCCATATATTTATAGAGTGGTTAAAACCAGAAGCGGGGAGTCCATCCTCAAGTTCTCACATTACGACCGAAAGCATCGCACTGTACAGTATGAAAGGAACTAGGGCGCGACGTAGTAGCGGCGGTAAGACCCATTATGGGGGAGTGGCTAGAGAGGCCACACGGCAGCCTCTCGTACCGTCTGACGCAGATGATCACCGAGCACGGGTGCTTCGGAAAGTATCTGCGTCGGATGGAGAAAGAGCCAACGTCCGAGTGCCAACACTGCGACGCGAGCGAGAACTCGGGGCCGCACACGCTCACCGAGTGTCCGGCGTGGGAGACGCCGAGGCGGGAGCTTGTGGCGGCCCTGGGAGTGCGGGTTCTCACGCTCTCCACCTTGCTCGCGGCGATGGTTCGCTGCGCGGATGCGAGGGCGGCCGGCGCCTCCTTCTGCGAGCAAGTAATGCTCGTGAAGGAGGAGGCGGGGCCGGAGGGCAACGGGAGCGACGAAGGATCGCAAGCCAAGCTGCCCGCGTACGAAGGCAACTCGGGCGTTGGAGGTCGATGAACGACCTCCGCCCCCCATGAGCGCCGGCCTGGGGGTGACAGGTGGAGCCGCCTGTCACCCTGGCAGAAGCAGGGCGCGCCTGGCGCGCCTCCCCGTTTTCCGGGAACGAGTTGGGGACTCTGTAGTCCCCACACACCCGAGGAGAGGGCCAGATCGTGAGAAATGGCCCTGGGTCGGCCGGGGTGCGAGGGATATGCCTGTCAACCTCACCTTCGGCAACCAAAACGACCAACAGGCGGCGTGCGTTTTAGTCGGTTCGAGTCCGACATAACCTCTCCCACCGGCTCCGGTAGGGAGGTATCCGTGGGGATTATGCGCACGTAAAAAAAAAGTATGAAAGGAACTTTATCCCACACTCAATCTGTGGAATGAACTCCCTGCTGTGGTTTTTCCAAGCGACTACTAATGTGGGATTCATCAACATTATAACTAATTATTGTAATAATTATATATTCTCTTTAGTCTACGTAAAAACATAAAACATGAAAGAGCATTTGAAAGATTTTACTGGGTGAGCAGGACAAGTGTGACTCCTCTGATCTTGCACACGTTCATGGGCCGTGTGTCTGTCTGACACCGAAGTGGTGTAAATTAAAAAAAAAACTTGTATATAAAATATTAAAACTAGTTATGGTTTTAACTACTATAAAGATACCTATCTATAGACATGCGCTGTATAATAGTGAGAACAATCAACAAAACCGAATGTGCGATGCTTATTTTAATCGGCCATCACTGCTGTAATTGTGGAAAACCGACAGAAAAATATTACGTCATGTCTATTATGAAATAGAACCTCCTTTAATAAATTGTCAGCTAACGAAAGAGTTGCACTTACATCTAACCTAAGAAAAACCAATCATTAGTGTTATAAACCTAAAAACTATAAATTTAAGCTTGAAGCTTGTTGGCAAATAAAAAAGTGCTGTTTGTAGAAACAGCTAATTAATGCATTTTTATTGCACTTACAGTGACTGCATTACCAATACATTCCACGTTTAAAAATTAAATTACCCTCACATTTTATGTTATAAAAAATACCTCCAACTACACAGACCCATCTAGAGACATTATCAAACATTTAAAGCATTTTTCAGGGTCATGCAGCCCCAATTCTCTACGCCGCATGGGCTGAGGCCGGTCTATTCCCAGTGGAGGACCTGAAGAACCTTCGCAAACTGGACTCGGACCTCGAGGGCCACCCCACCCCCAGACTGAACTTCGTTGATGTGGGCACTGGCTCCCTTGGCCAGGGGCTGGCCGTCGCCGCTGGTATGGCGTACGTCGGAAAGTATTTCGACCAGTCGCCTTACAGGTAATAATCCAGTTTATTTGTAATGTCTGTTTTAAGTGTAAGATAATATTTTACGTAATCATTAATTAAGTACAAGGTCAGATCAGATGCACTAAAAATCGTCTACGACATTCAAGGTAATAAAGATAAATGACACTTGTTGAAGCTTGTGAAGTGTTTAAGGATAGAAGATGGCGGACTGTTAATTCTGCCTACACTAAGGAAAATAAGCGTGAGCCTACGTATGTATTAGCAGTATATGTACTTTAAGATTTTGAATGGAAAGTTTGAACAATTTTAATAGATTTTGTCGATCCTGAAGAGGCAACGGCAAGTCTGAATGTATGGAATTTTCTATAATCTGTAAGTGTACCTAACATGTTTCTGAATTACGTTGATTCATTTTATATACCAATATTTACAAATGCAATATAGTGTATTAAGTTCTATTACCCTATAAAACAGAATTAGGTAGCATATAACCCAACTATATATTTACTAGTTTCTTTGCTACATCAAGTGACTGCTATTGTCAAACAGGGTGTACTGTGTTGTGGGTGACGGCGAGGCCGCCGAGGGCAGCATCTGGGAGTCGCTCCACTTCGCCAGCCACTACAAACTAGATAACCTGGTGGTCATCTTCGACGTCAACCGCCTCGGCCAGTCTGAGGCGACGTCACTGCAACACAAGGTACTTTATAGGGCACTGCTCTTGTTTTATACCTTTACACACAAATTTATATGTAAAGGTACAACTATACCTATTTTATCTACTGTAAATACACTCAAGATACATGTGTGAATGCTGGTTTCTATATACAAAAGGTGGGCAAATTGAATGTATGTTGAGAAGAGGAGAAGAAGTTATCTTTTTGAAAGATTATGCTGTTTCTTACACCCCCAAAGAGTAAAGCGAGGTGTCCACTAGCAATAAAATCTGTGGAAGCTACTTGCCAGATAAGACTTCGCTTAAGGAATAAGGAGCAAATCAGGGCCTGTAAGTGAGAACTGACTGTTGCCAGGTAGTCAGAATCTCACGGGATTCTAAGTAAGTCAATATTTTATGTATACGAACTTTAAGCGTAAATTGAAAATCTCTCCTCTTCATTCATGCACCAATCTCTATTGCATCTAAAGTTCGCACTTCCTCTCTTGCTCCACTTTATATTGATTTGTTTTCGCTTTTTTGGGAGCCACTGCCGCCGCCTGGTTTCCCACATCAGAGCCTCATCCGATATATCGCACTTACGTGGAATCCCACTATAATCTAGTATCCATGCGATATCAAGTGAATATTCGGCGCACAATAATAAAGCGATACTACAAATAATAATGTTTGTTCGTAGACAAGTTGTGCCACATTATAACAGATAAGGTATCAATCAATCGCAGATGGCCGTTGGTCGTACTTGCGTAGGTACGGGCGAGTACGGGCGTTCTGATATCTACATTCACTTAAGGTCAAGGCAGACCAGCACAGCTGGGCGTTGAAGCGGCTATCTATGTATAAACTTTACGTAGGTTCCTATCTATTAAACCTGCGATATATTGTACAGTCGTCAGCAGAAGTTGCTAAACATACAAACTTACAAAATGAAATGTATAAGTAATTTTGGAATCTTCATTTTACTTTGAAAACCTATATGGCGAGGCGGTAGAATGTTGGACTAGCAGCATTAAAGGGTCGCAGTTTCGATTCCCGTTCAGTGCTATTTGCCCCTGAATTGATTGATTGATATTGAAATTCTGGGCTATAGCAACCTATTCCAGAAATAAAAAGTAGCATATTTGTTATCCCCGATAGTCTTCACTTTATCAAATATCTACCAGATCCGTTCAGCTGGTTGGTGTTTGATTGAATAACAACATCCAAATATCTTCACAAATTTTCATTTTTTTATTCTTCCTATATTTAACTCTATAGAAGCACATATAGTAAGGCGTAAAAACGCTCTACCACTTTGTTACAAGTTAACATGCATACAGTATTGAGCCAACCAGACTCTAGAAAAGCCAAAGAACTGTACAAATTGGTTAAGTTTGGAATAAGGGCTGAATGATAATGTGTTATAGTGTGAAAAGAAGACCTGGAATTCATTACCAGCTCATGTTTCCTTCTTCCTACAGTCCCGGGTCCTTTAAGCGGGGTGTGAAAAAACATCTGATGAGGCCACGTTGTAATGGTGACCCTCTTCCCTGAGACGCCTTTAGTTTACCATCGGTGGAGATGAAGTCAAATTTTCGTGTCCTAGATAAAAAAAGAAAAATGTATTACGAGGACATGGTCGCTATCATTTGTGTACCAAGGCCTCTATAAAGAAAATAAAGATTCAAATATATTTATTATTGTTTCTATTGGCAGTTGGAGGTATACGACGCGAGACTCAAAGCCTTCGGCCTCCACTCGCTGGTAGTGGACGGGCACGACGTGTCCGAGCTGGTGAAGGCCTTCGATGAAGCCGCCACCGTCGCGGGCAAGCCCACCGCCCTCGTCGCCAAGACCTTCAAGGGCAGGAACTTCCCCGGGATCGAGGACCTGGACAACTGGCACGGGAAGGCGCTGGGCGCGGAGGGAGAGAAAGTTATCAAGGTAAGAGGAAGACGACAGGTGTAATGTTAATATGCCAGCTCATTTTGTTGAGTTATTGTTATTAACCAGAGCTCTTGGACTCTGGGAGGTATGTGATTCCATCTAGACTTCAACCCGAAATGAGACTAGTATTCCCCTTCATCCCTTCACGTCAGTCGGTTCCACCACTACCACAACACACAAGGACAATTAATGTACATGTGGTCCCTGGTTCGATTGCCGCCCCGATCAAAGCACTCGGCACAAAGTCTGACAAAAATACCAAGTACAAATTAGTGTTGGGCTAAGTTTAATTCCTATTAAAAAAACTAATTTTATAATTACTGTCTAAAAGATCGTAACAAGGAAATCCGACTGCTGTTTATAATATCAAAACTAGTTTGATAGCAGGCGGCACTATATTGCCAATCTTAAACCGAAAGTCATGTGTACCGCCCGCTGTCAAACTGGTTTCGATCGTTTAGACAGTCAGTAAATTGCAAGTTTAATTGCAATTACAATTTGCCCAGCGCTGATACAAATAGACTTGCCTCCTATTCGTATGGTCACCAAGACTGCTGGCAGCCTTTCATCCTGTTTTTCTTTACTTACCTTTTTCCTATTCTCCTCATTTTTAACCCTTCCTCTTTCCCCTCCAAGCAAGCAGCAAAGCCTAATGAGTCTCCTGTTGTCCTTCGCAAGCGACTATAAGCCACCACCGTAAGTGTACCTACTTTATGTTTTTCCGCTATCTTAACCCTCGCTTACACCTAAGTATAAAACATGTATTTGACAAATTGCAATAATAATGTGCTTCAGTGTGAACACAAATGTGTTTTATACTTGTTTACAACTTGTTGGCCAGACATGCTATGTGAACGAAAATGTATCTGAGATACATGTGTTAAACATGTATTGTGTTTTGATAAGTCTTCTACAAGTTTTTTATAAACAAGTTTACAACTTGTTTCGTGGTCAAATCGAGGAGTTGAGTGTACTAACTTTTGTTGTACTAACGTGTGTAGTCGTGAAGTGTACTAACTTGTGTTTGAGTGTACTAACACTAACATTTTTACCCAGCACTGATTACATTGTAAATAACGCGCATTTATATATTGCGCATTATAGCTAACAGTGCAACATTAAACTGTCTGTCGTACTCGCACGACCGAAGTCGGACGATGTGGGCAGTAGCATTCATACATTTTAATTAATTAATTAATCTTACCATATAGAATGAAGCATAGAATATAAAATCAAGTAAAATATCCCAACAAAAGAAAGATAAAAGATCTCTGAAGCCGCGTGGTTCCCGGCAGAGTAGAATTTGGACCACCCCATCTCTTCCCATGCGGTGTCGTACAAGGCGACTAAGGGATTGGGCTGTTTAAAATCAGACAGATATATACAGCCCGTACTCAGCCTCAGATGCATGGTTTGAGTTAACAATAGTGTCCGGAAGATGGCAATAGGCTCATCCCCTATTTACGTGTAGCCGAATTCAATGATTGGTGAAATGTGGGTGTTAATTCACCTCTGCCTAACTGTCCGGGGATAAAGGCGTGATGATATGTATATGACTAAGTATATTATATGTATAAAAAATTCCCTTAAAAGATAAATTGACGTAACATATCGAAATTGAAAAAATTTCCCCTAACCTCTCCAGATAAGTTAAGTTGCTATTAGGGAGTTGCGAGTGACCAGCGTGGAAACAGTTGGTCAAAACCTCCCATTATTGGTAGAGGCCTATGTCCAGCAGTGGACTGCAAGGAACTAATTGATTGAATGAGTGGGAAGTGAGTTTATATCGATAGTGTATTTTTAGCCAGGATTCGAACCTAGGATCTCAATAATTTATTCTGTGTCTAATAAAACCAACAGACTCAAGAAATAACATATTACAAAAGTAGTGGGATTTCTTCAACTTAGGGTGAGAAAATCAATGAGCGAACACTAGTCTGATAAACCAAATGTTACTCAAGACCCTCTTTTGTCCATTTGCAGCACCTCCAATCTTTGATCAAGGACATCAACGTCAGCCTGAAGCCCAAGGCGCCCCTGGCCGAGGCCCCCAAAGTGCACATCGGTGACATCACGCTGTCGGCCCCTCCAGCGTACAAACTGGGCGAGAAGGTG
Source organism: Eilema griseolum (assembly GCA_963662185.1). NCBI lineage: Eukaryota > Metazoa > Arthropoda > Insecta > Lepidoptera > Erebidae > Eilema > Eilema griseolum. The sequence continues at coordinate 480,857 of OY759250.1, read as the reverse complement.
GCCACGCGTCTCGCTTACGGAACTGCCTTGAAGAAAATCGCCGATACCAACATGCGGTGAGTCTCCTCGCTGGAGTAACTTGCATCTCTTAGACTCACGACATTCCTGACTGAAAGCGTTGTATTGAAGCAGGAATTTTTCGTTTATTGTTTTTTTTTTTTTTTTTTTTTTATATAGGACACGTCAGTTGGACTTCGCCTTGCCTGATGGTAAGCTGAAGGCAAAGTCCCAGAAAAGAGGGTCACCATTACTTACACATACCGTGTGACAATGGTGACACTCAGCTTGACGGCCTCATCATATGCTTTTTCACGCCCCGCTTAAAGGACCCGGGACTGTAGGAAGAAGGAAACACGTGAGCTGGTAATGAATTCCAGGCCTTAATGGTGCGACAGAGGAAAGAGTCTCCGAACCGCTTGGTTCTTGATCGGATGTTTTGCACCGTGTGCGGATGACATCTAAGACCTGCACGCGTTGTCCTGTATAGGAAAGGGGAGGGTGGGACTAATTGGAAGAGCTCATCAGAACACTCCCCATGGTACAAACGGTAAAATACAGCCATGGACGCAACATCTCTACGCAGCTGCAAAGGTTCTAGGGTGTTCGTGATCTCGGGATTCCCAATGATGCGGACCGCACGTCGCTGCAACCTGTCGAGAGCATCTAGTAAGTACTTTGCTGAACCATCCCAGAGATGCGAGCAGTACTCCACACAGGAGCGAATTTGTGTCTTGTATAGAAGACACCGCTGCTCCGACGTAAAAAACCGTCTCACTCTGTTCAGGACTCCGAGTTTTCTTGAGGCTGTTTTGATGATACTCTCGATGTAGTTTTTGTTATTCAGGTTGCAGCGAACATCCATACCTAGGATATTGAGATTGTCCTGCAGTGGCAGTGGCGTGCTCTGTAGAGTGGGGAGGGGAAGGAAAGAAGATACTTTTGCTGTAAACGCACATGCCTGCGTCTTCTTGGCATTGAACTCAACCAGGTTCTCAGAGCCCCATTGAGAAATGTGGTTCAGGATCCCGTCAAGCTCAGTGACAAGAAGCTGCCTTTTCTCTGCGATATCCGACTGCTTGGCCGCAGGATGTCCATGATAACTCCCATGCAAAGTGCTATCGTCTGCATAACAATGAACATTGCCGGTAGACAGCATGTCGTTGATATGCAGAAGAAAGAGAGTGGGTGATAAGACGGACCCCTGGGGCACGCCAGCATTAACCTGCAGAAACTCCGAAGCTCGTCCGTCACAAAGGACGCGAATACGGCGCCCCTGCAGGAAGCTAGCAACCCAGTTGCACAGCCTAGAAGGCAGACCAAAGGCAGGTAGCTTGGAAAGAAGCGATTTGTGCCAGACTCTATCGAAAGCTTTGGCGATGTCAAGACTAATTGCCAGTGACTCGCCGTGCTTGTCCATAGCCTCACCCCAAAGATGGGTAACGTATGCTAGAAGATCACCCGTTGACCGTTTCGGTCTGAAGCCATATTGCCGGTCATTAATTAAGGAGTGATCCTCTAGGTGCCGCATGAGCTGTTTGTTGATTATGTGCTCGAACACTTTGCACAGCACTGAGGTGACGGCTATGGGTCGATAGTTGGCTGGCTCCGAGCGATCCCCCTTTTTGGGAATCGGCTGAACATTCGCCTCTTTCCAAGGCAAAGGCACTGTACCCGAACTGTAGGATAGCCGGTACAGGCGCGTAAGCATTGGAGACAACTCCGCTGCACATTTTTTCAAGACTACCGCTGGAATACCATCCGGACCACTGGCTTTCCGGACATCGAGTGATTGTAGCACTGCACGGACATCGCGTTGCCTGATATGGATATCAGGCATCGCGTGGTCACTGTCGGGTAGTGTTGGTGGCTGCGTACCACAATCATCGATTCGGGAGTTGGCCGCAAAGAGATTAGCCAGCAGATTTGCCTTCTCTTGCGGCTCATGGGCCAGGGATCCATCAGGGTTACGCAGCGGAGGCAGCGAAGGCTGACAGAAGTTGGCTTGCACGGCTTTAGCCAGTCGCCAGTAGCCACGGCTTCCCGTGGGATGCATCACTAGCTCTTGACCAAGCCGCGCTATGCGCAGGGCATCCGCTCTGACGTAGGCTCTTCTGCAGACCTTTGTGGCTCTGTTGTACGCCGCCTTGAAGTGGCCCAGATTGGGATGGCGCGTGGCGCGCGCCCTTACCCAAGCGCGGTACGCAGACTGTTTTTGTTCAACAGCTTCCGCACACTCGCGCCCGAACCAAGGGCGCACCCCGCGGTCACCGGTGACATCGGTGTATGAGATATAGTATTCCATACCCAGACCGATCTCACCGGCAACAGCAGTAGCACAATCCGATGGGTTCTTACCTTCAAAGCAGCGCTCAACCCACGGGATGGACGCAAAATAGTCACGAAGTCCATCCCAGTCCGCTGACGAGTAGTGCCAGAGACGCCGCTTCCCCTGCACGGGTCGTGGGGGCGCTATAATGGGCACCGTGGAACAGACCAGACAGTGGTCGGAGTTGCCTAAAGCGGCTCGCACCGATACACTGTACCGGTCCGGATCACTCGTCAGCAGAAGGTCTAGCAGAGAAGGTGCTAGGCCCGACCTTCTTGGTATCCTAGTGACCTCGTGCACCAATTGGGTCAGGCCGTGCGCCAGAGCAAACGCGTGGGCGGCTCTTCCCGCATGGTCTGTTTTGGAGGAGCCCAACCAGATCTCGTGGTGGGCGTTAAAATCCCCCAAAAACACCATTTCGGCATTCGGAAATCGCTCCTGCGCATCATCTGCCGCCTGACTCAGATATTCGAAGAGTCGAGTTGTCTCAGCATCTCCTGTATGGGAACGGTAGAGGCACACATAGATCTGACTCGTAGGGCCATGGTCTACGTGTACCCAAAGGATGGAGAAGGATGGGTCCTCTAGGCAGCGCAAACGGCGACAGCAAACATCCGCCCTAACAAACACGCACACCCCGGCTTTTGCACGAAAACTTGTGTTTGTACTATGTTATAATGTTGTCATTTTTTTCTTTTAAAATTAAATTCTAAAGTCCATTCGGGTAGGTACTTAACTATACGTAAACAATCTTGATGTGTCTTTTTAATATGATTTATTTAAAAAATCAATTCGATCCCAGGTTTTACCATGGCACACACCAATGACTTTTCGATGCTTTTTCGAAGTTATGAGTGTATTTATCGCAGGTTTATAAGTGTCCGGTTAAGGGCAATAGGCTCGCCACCTATTACATTGGGACCTAAACATAAACTAGCGAAATGTGAGTGCTAGCACCTCTGCCTACCCCTTCGGGGATATAGGCATGAGGTTATGTTATGTTTATATTTTTTAAAGATAAAGATAAATTTATTTGTAGAAACATGTGTAATGATGATGTTACAAAGTATATTACAACACTTTGCTAGTTTCAATACGTTCTGTCAAATGTAAACGTACAAATATGAGTATTCGTGATCTTATTGTATGAGCACGAGAAATATAATATTCTATAATGATCCTATAATGATTTTTTCTGTTTAGAAACTCATTTTAAAGACTCAAAACCGAAATTGAAGCACTAGTTAGCCAGTTATTTAGGCTAGTTTATTTGTTTAATATGTGTTTGTATAAGTCGCTACAAGATTGTTTACAGTTAGTTAAGTACCTAACCGATAAGTTATATGTATCGCCCATCTAGCAGGTGAAGCTTTCCCGAACCTTTATATGATTATAAAACAGATTGGATAGTATTAGTTAAAGCACTAGTTGAATGATACCGATGCACACACCACCACTTGTGTATCGTTTGTAACTAAGTGCGATAGTAAAGTGCGTGTCGTACTCGCGCGACCGACGTCGGACGACGCGGGCAGTAGCACTCATACATCTATTTATAAAGAGGAAGTCGTATTATTTACGCTGTTTATAACTCAATAACGGCTCTACCGATTTGGCTGGAAATTGGTGGGGACATAGTTTAGAACCAGGAGATGGACATAGAATACTTGTCATCCCGTTGGACCGGGTTCCCATGTGACGTGACATAAAACTTCAAATAGACTTGTGCTGAGTGATATCACGAAGTCCACCAAATTTTTTAAGAGTTGTCTTGCTATATGTGTACGAATTTTTAAATAAAATACCAATGTATCTCAAAGAACTAAGCACTAGAATATTTAAAAATAGAATGGTATAAATGGCTAAATGAGCATAGTTTCTATAGCATTGACGAATTTCTTGAACAAAGGCGTTGATACTATTGATAGGAAATAATATTTGCGCGCTAGTTCGCCACTAGCAAAACATGCATGCTCAATTTTGTGAACTAATCTATGTATGTTTAACTTATATATGGCTTTAATGAGGCTTGAGATTATATAAGGCGGCGTGGGACTGAATACAATTATTGGTGAAATGTGGGTGTTAATTCACCTCTGTCTAACCCTCCAGGGATAAAGGCGTCATTATATGTATGTATGTATGTAAAAAGATAATTGTCATATATCTACTAAATATTACAAAAATTAAAATGTATATAAAAATAACATATCAAATAATAACAACATTATGTTTGTGCTTGTTGACCACTTCATTCGTCAATACCCAGATGTTTTAAGTAATGCATTTGTACAGGGTGATCGCGCTGGACGGCGACACCAAGAACTCCACGTTCAGCGACAAGCTGCGCAACGCGTACCCCGACCGGTGAGTGATATACATCTATATTAAGAACCACACATTTTAAACGTAATTCATTACGTCATATTTTGTATGCTCGAAACTTCGATCTGCAACTGCGATTGTTTCACGGTAGGCCCCCAGATTTGATTACAGTGTATGTATGGATTGCGTACTTATTATTATTGTGTACATAGATAATATATCACAAATTAGAACATCATCAGTGTAGTAAATAAATCATGATTTTGCCTGCACCTACCTCAATATATCTCTGCATCACCCTAAGGAAGCCTTTGGTATTAAGTCCGCCTTTGTACAATGCTACTATACATAAAGTTGAATACATAACAATGGTAATGGTACAAGTGTGTAAAGTTGGTGATTACCGCCAAGGCGTGAAAGTCAAGTTGGCGTGGCATGGGCCAAGGTGAAGTCAAGTTGGCGTGTCCTAGATAAAAAAGGCGCTATTGAGACACCGAGCCGAAAAGCGAGGGTCTTGAGAGAGCTGAACACGTATCAATACACACGTGTATCATACGACATTTTCCAACACACTTGCGAAGAAAATAATTCTAAAATAGATATTTACGCTTGTAGTTTTAAAAGGTAGTAAACTTTGCATAACGTTTAGGACTTCACATCGTATATCGGGCGGTGAACAGTATAAATATTTTTTTTCATAACTAGTGCATAAGTGTATATAAGTCAATTAATAATTGCAACAGTGAAAACGAGTTGAGAACTATTTTCGCAACAGAGGTAAAAATTTATTAGTTTTACTATGCGCGCGCATCTAGTGAGGCCCATAGACTAAAATAATGAGGTTTATTTTTTTCGGGACGTAGAAAATGGGAAATTAAAGTTTTTATAGAGAAATTTGTTTGAATTTGAATATTTGAGTGAAAGTTTTGTTTATTAAATTGGTTTAAACAAACAAATTGAAATTATCTACTTAAAAACTAAGTTGCATGAAATGAGCTATTAATTTTTTTATATTTATTTTGAGCACGATTTTATTTGTATTGAAACTTTTTAAGAACAAAGCTACTCAACTAATAAAATTAAAAAAAACTATAACTTCCTTGTGAATTATAGCAAGGAAAAGGTTACAGTTTGATTATAGGTGCTATTATGTGCCTAATTGCGGTGAAATTAGTGTCACTTTATGAGCAAGTGTGTTGAAAATATAATAACGCGAGTGGTGGGTGTCGTCAGGTATATCGAGTGCTTCATCGCGGAGCAGAACCTGGTGGGCGTGGCCACGGGCGCCGCGTGCCGCGACCGCGCTGTCGTGTTCGCGTCCACCTTCGCCGCCTTCTTCACGCGCACCTTCGACCAGGTACCGTGTTCCCCCGCCCCGCCACCCCTCTATCCGTCTGTGTTCACTTCCACCTTCGCCGCCTTCTTCACGCGCACCTTCGACCAGGTACCGTGTTCCCCCGCCCCGCCACCCCTCTATCCGTCTGTGTTCACTTCCACCTTCGCCGCCTTCTTCACGCGCACCCTCGACCAGATCCCGTGTTCCCCACCCTGCCACTCCTCCACACTACTGTTCCCTCCCCCCATATCAATTATTTTCATCCCTCGTCTCTCTTCCTCCCCTATCCCCGTCCCTGTGTTCTTGAGGCCGCTGACCCCCGTCGTGTTGCAGATCCGCATGGGCGCCATCAGCCAGTCGAACATCAACCTGGCGGGCTCGCACTGCGGCGTGAGCATCGGCGAGGACGGGCCCTCGCAGATGGGCCTGGAGGACCTCGCCATGTTCCGCGCGGTGCCCACCGCCACCGTGTTCTACCCTTCGTGAGTGCTCCCCTCTCATAGCTTTATTGTAAACGAGTTGAACTGGTGCTCACTCGGAGTGTTCAGAGTTCCGAGGCGTCTGAAGCCAAGCCTACCTCATCTGTTAGTCGGTACGCCTATTGATTGATGAATGAGATTGTGGTACAGTGTGCTTGAATATTTGAAGACTGAAAGATGACAGGCTTAAAGGGGCGATATAAGGTTTCCAAGTATGCCAGGGGCTATGCTGGACGTGTCAAGTTGAGTGAGTGGCGTGTTCCGCAGGGACGCCGTGTCGTGCGAGCGCGCCGTGGAGCTGGCGGCCAACACGCGCGGCGTGTGCTACATCCGCACCTCGCGCCCCAACACCGCCGTGCTCTACGCCGCCGACGAGCCCTTCAAGGTCAGTGCTGGACCCTACCCCTGCCCCCTTCCCCCTACCCTGCCCCCCGCACTCACACACAAATGGTCTATATAATCTCTTGTAGTTGTTGAACACACGATGGGGAGAGACGCGGAGAGAACAGGTATATGATCTCACTGGATGATTCATTTGGGACACAATGTTCAAAGTCGTATGGTTGTTTTATTTCTAATTTTAAACGTGTGCTATGACTGTGTATTTTATATAAAAAGTATCTTTTTATAACGCTACTTAAATGAGACACTGATATTGTGATACTGATAAAAAAATGCAGTGGAGTTGTACTCCCCAAAGAACATATTCAGAGTGTAACTGAAGGATAAAATTGAGTAATGTTAAAAATTTGGTGCCAGCATATCGCGCTCTATATGTTGACGCTCTAGAAAAACATTCGTTTATGCCATATTCCGGCAAAAACAGATATACGAAATGAAAATAGCAAACATTACTTCATTAAATTTACTAGAGCTAATGTAGTAATTAAGTTCTTTGTGCATTGCAGGTGGGCCAAGCCAAAGTGGTGCGCCAGTCGCCCAAGGACCGCGCACTGGTCATCGGCGCGGGAGTCACCCTCCATGAGGCGCTTGCCGCCGCCGACACGCTGAAGGCGGAAGGTACGACTTGCTTATGATGTTTGCATTTAAATACTTTACGTGTGGGTAACACTTACATGTGTCTATACCACTTATACGTGCCACTTACACGTCTGCTGCTAAACATGCTGTATTTATATATATATGTAAGACCTCATGTTACCATGTTTATGAGCAAATAAAATTATTCTACGTGTATATGTCACTTACATGTGTATTTGTCACTTACACATGTATAATCACTTACATGTGTGTATGCCACTTTTACGTGTTAAAGTCACTTACATGTGTGTTTGTCACTTACACATGTATATATCACTCACATGTGTGTATGCCATTTTATACGTGTTAATGTCACTTACTTGTGTGTTTGTCACTTACACATGTATATATCACTTACATGTGTGTATGCCACTTATAGGTATAAATGTCACTTACATGTGTGTTTGTCACTTACATGTGTATTTGTCACTTACACATGTATATATCACTTACATGTGTGTATGCCACTTACATGTGTGTATGCCACTTATACTTGTTAATGTCACTTACATGTGTATTTGTCACATGCACATTTTATTTATTTATTGTATATATCACTTACACACATATATATATATATATATATATATCACTTACATGTGTGTATATCATATGCAGCAATTTTCTTTAAACTCCGTATGTATCTCTGAATGGTTTAGATTCGTTGGGTCTATCACTTCAAAAGTTCCCTATTTTCAGTTTCCTGTCTGTAACATATCTCCAATTAATGCTTTTTTAACTGAAATAATATTATTATGACATACATTCAACACATAACATACTAAACGCTATTCGAATTGTAACAAGTAGTTTGTTTATTAGATTATTGTGTATTAGGTATGCATATACACTACTAATTTTTAATTACCAGAGAAACTGCAGGGGCTGATATGGAACGTATATACTTCAATATATATGGAATAATACAAATACCCCACCATACAAAAAAACAAAGTTATTAACGTTTTTAAAATCTCAAAATACGTGCTTAAAGAATAGACACCATTTTATTTACGCACGATGTGTGTGTGGATAGTAAATAGGTCATCAATGAACTTTTAACTTTCATCGTGAACTTTCTAGTGGCAGTAATTTTTTAATACCGTGTTTAATACAAGTTTGGGTGAACTGAGTAAACAATGGTAAAACCACAGCAACTTTTAACGTAATTCAGTAGTTTTTTAAGTACCTTATCAACTGGCAGGTAGGTGTAGGTACACTAGGTACCTACTATAGAACTTGGAATAGTAAATTAGCTTAAGGATTAATTTCTGTACTTAACACGTGCAAGACTTACCCTACAAGTACTTTAATTGTTGCTCGAAATGTCCTCCGTCATTTTGAATACACAAACGAGCCCGCTTTAACAAGTTTGATTTTAAACTTAGGAGAATCTCTTTGTTGACGAATTTCATCGAAGGCGTCAATTATCCTTTGTCGGAGGTCCTCACGGCTGTTGGGTTCACTGACATACACTCTACGTTTCACTTCACTCCACATGAAAAAGTCCATTGGCGTCAGATCCGGGGATCGAGCGGGCCACGCGACTGAAGCTCCCCGTCCAATCCAACTGCCTTCAAATTGCGTATTGAGGTAGTCTCTTACCGCGATGTGGTAGTGGGGTGGAGCACCATCTTGTTGGAACCAGAGGTCTCGCAAGCTTGCGAGTGGAATATCATCCAACATGGTTGATACCATGGTTCTCAACAGATCCAAATAGGTTTCACCCGTTAGACGTCTCTCGATGAAGTATGGGCCCACGATGTTGTCATTTAGGACTCCAGCCCAAACGTTCACGCTAAATCTGTGTTGAAACGAATGTTGTCGCGCCAACTTGGGATTTCTTATTGACTACCAATGTTCGTTATGTTGGTTGAAAAGCCCGATTCTTGTGAACAAACATTCGTCACTGTAAAGGACGTTGGTCTCCGGGTGAAGGATCACCCAGTTGCAGAATGTAATCCTGGGTGCTCGGTCGATTGTTGTCAGTTCTTGAACCTTTCTGTAGTGATAAGGGTGCATACCAGCCGAGTTCACAATTTTCCAAGCACAGTGCTGGCTGATGCCAAATCTACGTGCCGCATCGTTTGTACTTCGTCGCGGATCGTCCTCAAAAACTCGAGTACTTCGTCGTACAAGTTCTGCGGATAGGCGGGCCCCGGCCTTGTGCGTGCGTCGGTACGTGAAATGAGCCGTGATCTAATAGACGTTGGTAGACGCTCAACATCGTGGAGTAATTTGGCTGTCGGGCATTCGGGTAGAGATCACGATACATCCGTAAAGCGGCACTCACATTTTCACCGAATAAAAAATAACTACGTAACATTAATGTGTATTCGCGGTCGGTAAATTGGTACGCCATCTCGATAGTGCCGATAGTATTGATTAGGATGCGTGCGCGAATCGAGACGTCACAACCGGAACTGCATTTATGATTTAAATTTTATTAACATCAAAGAGATGCCGCCGGCTTGACGACACGTGTAAGGCGGTGCGGGGAGGGGTGGTCGCACGCGCCGCCCGCCTTCAAGGACAGTAGTAGAATGATAGAAAGAGATAGTGCTTGTTTATTATTTTATCAATGACTTCTTTGTGTGATTTTGTTTTCGTGAATTAGTCATATTCCATTGAGAAAAATTTTGTACGTCGTGAACATAATATTAGGTGGATTTAAGAAAAAAACTGACATACATACTTTATTCATTTTTTTTTGCATGTATGTGTTTAGTATCGAATACCTATCACTTCGCCAAAATTTTTCTGGTAATTAAAAAATTTTCGTGTATATTGTAATTTGCCAACTAACTGAACTGTATGGTACTGCAGGAGTGGACGTGCGCGTGCTGGACCCCTTCACCATCAAGCCGCTGGACGAGGCGGCCGTCGTGCAACACGCCAAGGCCGTGGGCGGCAGAGTGGTCGTGGTCGAGGACCATTACCAAGCTGGTTAGTTGCTATTTTATTTTACTTGGTTACTTTTTGTTACACATATTTGGTTTAAATACAACAGGTAAATAGGTTGTGAAGCTTTTTATAATTTTGTTTCGATATAATTTGGTTCTTAGATCCTTCAAACTTCAATAGCCAATCGGTTGAGGAGGTCAGATAGTCGTCGTTTTACGGAAAATATTGAAGTTCTAAATCTACCAAGCTCGTACGAGTTGGTAGAAGTTTTGGAAAATGATGACGTGCTTGTTGTCACCAAGGCCAATCCTGTGAATAATTGGGTATTTGACTGACCAGTCAACTTAGCAACTTTTTAGTAAATGTTAATTATAAGGAAACTTGTATGAAATAAGTATTTTGATGTCATAATATTTAATAGTCAAATCATTTACTATTTATAGGTTGGGTGGGTGATTAAAAGTAAATAAAAATTAAACTCATAAAATTTACCACTTTTATGAATATAGTTTATAATAAGTAATACATATAATATTTTAGATATGGATGGAATTCATTACCAGTTCACATGTTTTGTCTTCCTACAGTCCTGGGTCCTTTAATCGGGACGAAAGAGTATCTGATGAGGCTGTCAAGCCGAGGGCCGCCATTGTAACATTACTTAGTGTTTTTAACTTAATTTTTTTAATGGTGGCTCTTTTTCCTGACTTTAACCTTAACCTTATCATGAGACGAGGTGAAGTCAATCCTGGCGTGTCTTAAATATTAAAAAAGGGAGGTAGGACACGATGGTCTTTCCACTGGAGTGTTTTTGTGCCGTCAGTGGAAAGATCAAAAGCTTGTCGTGCTTTGCCTTTTACACTGACGGCACAGAAACTCAATGGTTGCAGGGTTGGCAGCGGCGAGTGTGACTCTTTTAGTTTTGCACGCGTCGATAGGCCACGGTGACCACTTTATCTGCCACCTAAGTGGTATAAAAGAAGGTGATAGTGTAAACTGAAGAATGTGTCGTCCGCAGGCGGCGTGGGCGAGGCCGTGCTGTCGGCGCTGGCGCTAGTGCGGGACGTGGTGGTGCAGCACGTGTGCGTGCGCGAGGTGCCGCGCTCGGGCCCGCCCGACGCGCTGCTCGACAAGTTCGGCATCTCCGCGCCGCACGTGGCCGCCGCCCTGCGCCGCGTGCTGGACAAGTGAGGAGGGGAGGGGAGGGGGCGGTACTACCCTTGTACTAACTACACACTATACATACGCTAGAGTTGCCGCACGCTGTGATGCCCGGTTTAACACCACTGGTTTTACTCCTTTTTTTCCATGTTGGACAACGAATTGTTACACGAGTAACTAAACAAAAGTATCGATTAAGGTCCAGGCGGGATTCGAACTCGCGATCTTTCCCGTCCAGGAGGAACGAGCCACTAAGCCACCGGATCTTCACCTGAAACTATCCGAATTCTTCTAAACATGTATTCGTCTTGCGGATAAACGTATAGAAAAATATAGCGTAACTGGCTCAAAAAAAATAAACTTCACACACCAAAATTGAGTAAACTAGCCACACCAGTCGTGTTAAAACGATCGTCGTAGCGTACCGCAACTGTAGTTGGAAGCATCCTGTAATTGTCCTGGGTAACTTTTTTCGGTTTTTTGTAGCCATATTCGAAAAAACGTAGCCTGACCTAACCTAGAATACTAACTAAATCCAATTTCACCGAAAATTTCTGAGTTTTACACTCGATTATAAATAATATTTCTCGAAACAAATACAACATTTAAAATAGTTAACTCTATGTAATTATGTACTGTAGACTAGTGTAGTACCGCTCACCTATCGTATTTTTTTTTACTTTTACTTTCTAAGGAATGTTTGTGATCTGTGAACTGATATGTTTAATCCGTTCACACAAATTGTTGAATCGAAATCCAGTGTTAGTTGCCATTCATAAAGGACCGTAATTCCAGTTTCCAAAGTACTAAAATTTACATTCCTCAGACATTCCTGGTCAAAACTATGGTTAAAATTGTCCAAATTATTGGCATCACAATAGTTCCTAAGCTCACTGATATTTCAAGTGATAATGACTACACCACAACTACAAAAAAAACATATTAGTTCTTAATATGTCATTACTTATTGTACAGACAAATGGTGACGTACAAACTGAACGTAATTAAATTCTCTCTATAGCTCCAGTGTAGTCAAATATGTTTGTCATAAACAAATCTTTTTATATACTTTTTTATCTAATGTTGAAATCAAAAGTGCCTTTTATAGAATGTTTATATCGCACAAGGTGTACGAAGGCTGTTGACTCGTTTTGAATGGAATTTAAAACGTTAGTGAATAAGAATTTAAAAAATTAGAGTAATGTTTTTATCGTCTTTTTGCAATTAGCTGCTAAGTACTACTTGTTTATTATCTATTTTTGTTACAAACTCTCTTGTTTGGAGGTGTAATGTTATATGAGGTGAACTCTCCTGCAGGCTTCCTCCGATAATGTTACGAGTCAAACACAATGTTGATTTGGTTAAATGTTTAATTGGTATATACATTCCTGTTGATTGCATTATTTCTTTACACTATAATCATGGAATCAATTTTTTTGTTCTGCAATAAAGTTTATTGTATACAAATCTGTTTTTTATTTATTTATTTATAAAATTATGAAAACATTATAAATAGTTATTATTATATGTACAATATTAATAACAAAGTTGTATAAAACTTACATTAATGACTAGAATGCCTCTTGTATCTTGTATATTTACAGATTGCCGATTTCCCTTAATTAAAAATAATTACAACAGTTATTCTAAATTAGAGGTGTCGCATGACTAGTTTTGTTAGTGATCATATATTTCAAATAGTTAACAATATGTACTATAATAGCACCTTTTCGAATTGCCAGTGAGAGCTCCACACTAGCTTGTACTTATAATAATGTTGCTTGGCCCGTCTTATCTTCACACTAGTGGGGCACTAATGATTGATTTCAAACCATTTCTTAGTTGCCATATTTATTGAAAGACAATTTCTTTCAGTTAAAACTCAGTCAATTAAATAATTGTAACAATTCTGAGAGAGTTATTTCATATTTTCAATTTAAATGAAATATAAAAATGGTAACAATACATTTTCGTTCACGCCATTGAGATTCAACTGACACGATATATTTAGAGTTATAGTTGCAACACACGTTTAACAAGCTAAGGCACAGTTAATAACAATAATTATTATATAAAATTAACCATTATTGTGGACGGAGTGGCGATCAGAACACAACACGAATTAATAGTTTACAATCTCACTATAGAAAAGAATATTAAATGCATTATTCGACCGGACGGTCTGTTAATACTCCAAACACTTCACAAGCCCTGGTCTACTCAGACCCGCCGTCACTAGTCCTCTAGGAACTACACAGTCCCTCTCTTGGCGTCAAACTCCAACTCAACACCGGCCTGTAGCCATTCAACATATTTCTTTGGTCATATCTCTCACACCGTCACCCCCATTCACCAGCTGTAGTGCCATCATTTGCTGATGAAGGCTGCTGCTCAACTTTCTCTGCATTAGTTTGGTTCTCCTCCAGCTCTCCAGGCAGGTAGTCTTTCCAACTCCTGAACAGATATCGTGTGAACTTCCTCAGTTGCCGGAATTTACAGTAAGTAGCCCCCTCTGCCGATTGCAATTGCTGTGTCTGGATTAAAAAACCTTTCTCTTTAAAAGTCTGTTCTAGTTTCTCCCTCTGCAAGCTTTTCCTAGATTTCCTTTTTTTCTTACTTAAGTCTTCTTTACTGAGAGTAGTATTTTGATTATCGCTTTTCGGTGTTGAGGCAGAAGTTGATGATTCGCCAGCGATATCAACACTTTGGTTGGCATTCCTCTGCAAATAATCGTAACCCTTATTCCCCTTGTTCCCCGTACCACTATAGTACCTAAAATTGCCGCCAGAATCGACGGACAGCATCTTTTTCTCCTGTAACGAGGGTTTGGATCCCCCTGTGAATTTGAACTTGCAAATACTAACCTCAGTCGTGGGGGTTGTGGAGTTAGTTTTAGTGGGTATGGGAGGGATGAAAATGGCTGATCTTTTCCTTTTAACTGGACCCTGTACTGGGTTCGGAGACGCTCTCTTCATTTTAGTCTGATCAGGGCTTTGCTTGGCTTCCTCAACTTGCTTGATAACTTTCGGGTCGAGGAGTTCTGATATTTGTTTGAGCACCAGTTTGTTCTTGTTATCGTCTAATGTTGAGGAGTTCTCTGAGATCTCACTGATACTGTTCGGTGTGGACGCCGTCCGGTTGGGATCGTCCGCCGAGAGAGGTAACTGTCCCGCGGCTGCCAGCCTTTGGTAATAAAGCAACTGTGTTTGTAACGCTAAAGGGTGCATGTATATGCCAGCATTAGGCCAGTACACAAGTGGAAATTTCCCATCACCTTCCTGGCTCAAAGTCCCCTGTGTTGGCTCAGACAATGTTGGTGAAACTGGCGGGTTTGTCCTGGACAAATCAGGGGAACTGCTCGCCGTCGCTGATACTAGGTTCGTATTCCTTTGTATTACAGAAATAGCGTTGGGAGGGTGATCAGCGCTCGTACCGTCTTGGTCTAAGGATTCAGTGTCAACTTCAGTCTTTACTTCAGGGAGGGACATATAAATATTGCCGAATTTCTTCTGTATCTGTATTTTGAGGTCGTGTAGATCCCTGATGCACAGATTCAAAGGTTCATCGTCGCTGTGGAGTGGTCCCGCGATGGTGATCGGAGCCTCCGGCATCGGATCGTCGGGGCTATTGAACTTTGGAGGTGTCAGAGATTCTAATCGCTTTTTATTCTCCTGGGACAGTTTCCTTTCCAATAAACTTGAGATAATTTTATTCTGTAAGTTTGTTTTGGGGCTGCTTAGAGGCGGATTATCTCCACTTCTAAATGGTGGACACATGTTAAGAGGATTTAATTTCTCTTGTGCGGGCGGTGGTTGCCCTGGCACTACAGTTCCATAATTTTCATAAATTAGGTGACAGATATCTGCTTTTTTAGGTTTCCTCCCTCTTCTGGGCTTAGAGTTGTTCAGGGTCATTTCTCCCATGTACGGCAGGTCGTCGTACGTCACAATTTTACTTGGGGCGATGGCGGGATTTTTCTTTTTCTTCTCATCGGCCTTAGTGGGTGGTTTAGCTGCCATGTTGAGCATCGATGACACTTGTGGCACCGTCAGTGTTCCAGACTCATTCTGTATGCCGGCGAGTCTTTGCGCCCAGATCTTGAAAGTCTCATTGGTGAAGTTATTGATATCAAAATTAGGTTCAGCTTTAGGCTTCTCTGGGGGCTTTTGTTGTTTCTGCTGCACTTGCTTCGCGTTCGCTTTCTGTAGGCTCTGCTCGTAGTGATCCAGATACTCTTGGGGCAGCGCCTGGTGGTGGAACTTCAGCTTCCAACGGTTCTTCTGTCGGTTGCGCGCGTGTTTAGGCTTCGGGGACTCCTGCTTCTCCAGACGCTCCTTACTCGCTGATAGCAGTTGTTGGCGCAGTAACTCTTTATTTTCCGATGTCCTGCAATCACAGAAAAATTATCTGTGAATATTGAAAGGTGCTGTCAAATCATGAATTGCTTGAGTCGTGTAGAGTTTGTGTCTATATTTGTTAATTCTTTCTTTTTTCGTTTTAAGTATGTTTAAAAGTTATGGCAGCTCGCATGACACTGCAATAAATAGACTTGTAAAAATTGGTCATAGCGGCGGTAATGTGTGAGAGCGTGTGTGTGTGTGTATGTAGGTATAGTAGGAGGGGTGCGTACCGGAGGGCGCGCGGCGGCGGCGCGGGGGAGGGCGCGGGGGCGGGGCACACGTCGCCGCACGCCACGCGCCGCATCACTTCTGCAACAAACAAACACACGCGTTACGTCACTCGTTCGTACTTATACTATTGAGGTGCATAATTATTCACATAAGTTGCCGTTAATAATCCGAGTATTATAGTCAGACAATTAACAACAAATTATAATATCGAATTTGATGCTTAGTAGGGTAGAAACACTTTTTATTTTTCTGCTTACATTAATCCCAACAAAATATGCTGAACATCGTTAAAGTGACGATGGTAAGGGCTTATTCCAGACTACCGTTAATAAAACGGCCAGCAGCCGCAGATCCTTTGGCGATACCAGCTGCAGGGCTAAAAAGGCCACT
The DNA here is from genome assembly GCA_963662185.1 of Eilema griseolum. Classification (NCBI taxonomy): domain Eukaryota; kingdom Metazoa; phylum Arthropoda; class Insecta; order Lepidoptera; family Erebidae; genus Eilema; species Eilema griseolum. Next base: position 464,264 of record OY759250.1, on the reverse strand, counting down.
TTCGACGAATCGTATCCGCATTGAAATACGAAGCGGATTTCATTTCGTAAAATGGTACCACAAAGCGCGATTCGCGGCACGATTCGGTTTTAACGGTTCGTCCTTTTGACAAGTTTGTATGGAAAATCGTAAAACGGCTCACAAAATCCGAATCGCTTATATGTCAAAAGGCAGCATTGAAAAACGCAACTCTGACATTGCGTCTTACAATTCGTCGTTGGTTGTAATGCGTCTCTTTTGACCTATTTGATCGAAATTAAATAAATTTAGCTCAAATATGGTTGATTTATTTCTTTATCACAATTTATTGCAACAAGCAATAGCCCTAGAAAGGCTTCAGTAGCGGCGAAGGAGTGCGACCTTACGAAACCAGGAAGTTGCCTTCGAAATGCTCGAGGACGAATTTGTGGCCATATATAGGTTCACCAAAGCGGTTTCTTTAGACCTCATCCATGAGATTGAGCCCTATTTACCAGGATCACGGGGTGGAATAAGTGCGGTATCGAAGGTTAAGTACCTACCTACTTAACTAGTGTTCCTTGTTATTACTTACATTACGTTATTATGTATGAATAACAATATGTTTAAATTAATTCAGGTGCTGACTGCATTGGCATTTTATGCGTCGAGGTCATACCCAGAGGGTTATTGGGTCCAGTGTACACAATAAGATGCACCAAGTCAGTGTATCAAACTGTATAGGAGCAGTCTCCCTTGCCCGAATGCCCACACTTTCGACAAAAATACTTAGTTTCCTCAAACTAGAGAAGAACGAAATGTTATTAAGCAAGGGTAAGCCAATACAATCACAAATTTTATTTACAGACACATAAATACTTTTTAATAGCTGTAACAATTTCAACTTATTTTGTTTGTTAATTTCAGATTCACAATAAATTTAGTATGCCGGGAGTAATTGGTTGTGTGGATGGCATGTAGAACCCCAATCCCTAGACGCAGGGGAACAAGTACGAAACAGCCTCATTGAAAGGCTATGGGCTGCTCGTACATAAGATTTGTATAGGTTTGGCATACTAATCTTACCTTTACTATAAAATCATTGGACACAACCACTAGCATAAGGCAACCTCTGTGATCCGGGTTGTCAGCTAACTACATAGCAAATATCTTCACAATAAGTTCAAGAAGTGTATGAAGTGACAACAATCTCATTTTTCAGATTTAAATTATATTATTGTGATGGATAATCTCTTTGTTTTTAGCATATTCTTATACCTAACTTTAGTAATTTACTATTCTATGTAATTTATTTAAGCATTTGGGGTTCATATTAATACAATATCTTAGTTGAAAAACTGAAGTTTATTTACCTACATACATTACGGCATATTTTTGTATCAAATCCAATTACAGTAACCAAAAGGAACTTATTATTAAATACAAAATACTAATGGTAATTTTAATTACAAATAAAGTAAACAACATTCACAATCTAAATATTACAATATCCCTGACATTCCTTTTCTAAATACTTATTATACATATTTTACAAATTATGGAAAGACAACAATTAAGTGTCTATAAAACTTGATTGTTAATTTGTCTTTCCATAATTTGATGAATATTATGCGGTTCATCTGCAATGTGACCATGCTGCCTCACTACCTCCAAAATATTTTGTGCTAACTGTGAGGAGGCTGCTGCAGTCGCACTGTCCGATTGTAGCCTCTGTCTCTCTATTTGCAAGAGGATCCACTTAGCCTCTTCCAATGGACCTAGTGGCCGTGCTGAAACAATGATATTTTTTTATTTAAATCACATTCACCACCATCATACACATTGGCATTTTATTAGCATAACACATTAAGGCTGCACTTAACAAAACCCAAATATAAGAAAAGAATACAAAAAAACCCTTCAACAAAATGCAATTTATTTTACATCTCAAGAGTTGTTTCAAAAGTTAACAAAAAAGGGATCAGCCATTTTTTTGACATAAGTATAACACATGTTTAACACTGATGTATGTTTACTATGCATATATTTATTTAAAAATAACTAAGAACTCTTTGAAGTTTTATAAACTAATATAAATTTAAAAAAAAAAGATTCTAGTCAAGAATATAAATGCCACTTATTACATGTTCGCTGTCGCTGATGTGTTTGTCTATGTAGCGGCTGTGCCACTTCAGCTGGGCTGTGTGCCGAGGGTGAGGGTTCAGCTAGAACTGGGCCATACAATAAATATCAATTACTAAACTTAACACTTTGGGAAGAGGCCCTTACTTATCATACTTTATAATATTATAGTTAGCAATAACTGTTACCTCTATTGATACTTACTGGACAATCACATATATTGGATATTCTTCCTCAGGCTCATTGGGTCTGAGTGGTTCGCTGGTCGAGGATTGAGGTTGCGACTGGGGTGGAGGGCTGAGACTGCGAGGTCCAAAGTTGAGGTAGCAAGGTTATTGGTACTGTCTACCACATTTCCCCCAACATGTGTTTAAGATAATACTACAAACAAGAATTCATAACGTCAATACGGAGAGACATTGAATAATTCTAAATAAGTAAATAAAGTAAACAGTTGTCTAGCTTACTTTGGACCATCCTTGGGCGTCTTTAGTGTGCCACTACTATCCTCTGTGCATTGAGGACGAGTGCAACCTCTGCGCAAAGCCGCCGGCTTTCGGCTCTTCCTCGGGCGGTATCATTGTAGCCAGTTTTCGCTAGCTGAGTATGCCTCTTCATGAACTCTATAATAATCTCCCACTGCGCCTCACTGACTCTATTTGGAATGATAGGTAGGTACTGACACGACGAAGAATAAAGTTGAAGTGGAACACATAACACAACTTCTAAGCAGTCTCATAAGTGGTTTTTTTTATAGTGGACTTGAATGGAGTGAAGGAATACGTAAAAACATTTCAATTTCCCACTCAAAAACTTCAATAATAACCAAATATTTACATTTGTTGACAGAGCACAGTTTGTTGCCAGTTAATTAACAATTTTGAAATATATTGAATATTTAACATTTAATGTGTTAAATGGTTTGAAAAGTGTATTTTTTGATAAATAAAGAAATAAATTTTAGTCAGTACGCTTTTAAAACTCTTCTTTATTTTAAAATTTTGAATTAAAAATAACCGGTAAGTTATCGGTGTTTACATTTTTAAAATTGCAACATTTCATCTTAATCCGAATCGTCCGACGAACCGCATTGTAGACGAATCGTCTCTTATGTGTTTCATTTTACGACAGCGGACGAATTGAAAAGCGTTTCGGCGGACGAATTGGAAGACGAACTGGAATCCGATTCGTTTCATGAGATGGCCTTTTTAGCCCTGCAGGTATCCAGTGCCATCTAGCGACAGTAAGCAAACTACCGATCCTGTATCGCAGAATTGAAGTTCCGCTCCTGTAAGTGTGAATAGGTACGACATCGACATTCTAATGCCAACCGCTGGATCGTCAGGCGTGATCACCTTGCCTGATCAATGATCCGTCTGTTTCAATGAATAAACATGAAACATCAGACCACGTTTCTCCACAATATCAGGTGTACATGTTCCAGTACTATAATTTTATGGTTATCTTGTAGGTTATTGATAATTATTTTCTCTTTGCCTATAAAAAACTTACTTAGTATTAATAAATAAGTCTTTTTATAGGATAAGTGTAAATTAAGAGTACCTAATTTACCCGGTAGTCTAGTGGTATGGGTAATGGACTGCTGAGACGAGGTCTCGGGTTCGAACCCAGGTTTTACCATGGCACACACCAATTACTTTTCGATGCTTTTCGATGTTATTTGTGTATCTATTTATCGCAGATTTATGTGTCCGGTTAATGGCAATACGCACGCCACCTATTACATTGGTACCTAAACAAACTGGCGAAATGTGGATGCTAGCACCTCTGCCTACCCCTTCGGGGAAATAGGCGTGAGTTTATGTTATATTATGCTAATTTACCCGACTGGTAACACTGCTGCATATAGTAATGACACCGAACGATAACATTATTTAATCTGTGCAAATAGAAGCAGGCCACTGTGTCACGCGCCTCGACCGATCATGATCCTATTATCTAATATTACTTTTAAATTTTAAATAATTTGACACTAAGAAAAACAATGTGACCGCGAGCGCCGTATCGCTCTCATGATAGGTACTCGCGGTGTTTCTAGGGACGCTGCAAATAATGTATACATACATACAATCACGCCGTTATCCCCGGAGGATAAGGTAGAGGTGAATTAACATCCACATTTCACCAATCATTAAATTCGGTCCCACGTAATTGGGGGTGAGACTATTGCCGTCTTCTAGGCACTATTTATAACTCAAGCCATGCATCTGAGGCTGAGTCTGGACTGTGTATAACGGTCTGATGATGATGCCGAGAACTTTTGAATGGATCTCTGCTTTTTCGCCAAAAATCGTTTGCCCGATTATCACTTGCCAACTAACGTTTCCCAGAATTATATTTCGCAGAATAATCATTTGCCAACTTGTGATTTCATTTTGTTTTTATTACCCAACTTCTCAGTTGCCAATTTTACGTTTGGTCAACCTTTTAGAATGACACTTTTCAAAATGCCAACTTTCAAGTAGCGAATGTTTTAGTTGGCATAATATTCATGTAGTTGTTTATTGTTTGTTATGTAAATGTATGTAAAAATGTAAAAAAAAATGGTTACGGCACTTCGCCGGCCGCTGCCGCGACACGCTCGCTTCGCTCGCTCATTGTTTATCATAATACTAACCTAACCTAACCTAACCGATTCTGTTATTCGTCTAAAAGTTGTCTGGCCTAATAAATAAATTGGCAAAAGATAAATGCCCCAAACGTATTTTGTCATTACAATAATCAGCTTAACAATAATTCTACCAAATGAAACGTTGTCATACAAACATTTGACAATCGTTAGTCGTCAAAGTGAAAAATTGGCGTAACGTTGGTTGGCAAGTGATGGGTAAACGATTTTTGTCGAAAAGGCAGGACCCCCTTTTGAATATATGTAATTGAATTGTTTTCCACATAAATAAATGTATTTTTACCTAGTTCTAGTTCATATTTTAGTAGACACTAGGTAGTTTATATTTTCAGCTTTGACTATTTTTAATTATTTATTTTTCAATTGGTTACCTACTATATACCGGTAACATAACATGTGTAGTAAATAGATACTTATACATAATCATGACCATAAAAAAAAACAAAAAAGACGTGTATGCCACACGTCTTTTTCAGCACTCGGGGACTGCCGCGGTAAAGCTATTGCATAGCATTTTTTATGAACTTATGCAATTATAATAAATAATAATATAATTTGAATTTGAAACTGAATCTGAGTCTGAGTCTGAGTCTGAATTTGAATTTGAATTTGAAAACTAACAACTTATGCAATTATAATTAGATACTTACGTTAAGCGGAGCTACTTCGGAGCAGCTCAGCTCGATTCGTGCGAGCTCGGGTGTTAGGTTTTTTTTCGTTACGGAATTTCTGGATTCGGTCCCCACGCCCAAGGCCCGCGATAAAAGCTATGCAATAGCTTCATAATAAACAATTAGCCCATCGCAGTTTACTGCTGGACTAGGCCTCTCCCAATGTTGGGAGGCTTTGTCCTACTGATTCCACGCTGGCCAGACGGGTTGGTACAGGGTTTTATTTCAAGTTTTCCTTTTCTCGCAGTGATATCATCTGCGTATTTTCCGTTAGTCGTCTCTTACGACACCCTTCAGATGAAATGGGGTGGTCACCACACGTATATGACCATACTACGTATATAATGATAACGCGTAAACATGATACCGTGATAACACAAGTTTATTGAACCACTAACACGGCCACTTTGGCCACACCTCTCGCCACTGGCCAGGCGAGCGCTGGCGGTTTACACCTGATATAAATATATTGTAAACATCTGGGAATCAAAACACATCATAAATTATATCATGTGTTTGTTGTATTAAGATTTGTATGCAGAATAAAATACCTAATTGGGGTAGCAGACATGTGGCACATCTGATGGCAAACGATTACCTTAACTTGTGGACGTTTACAATAAGTACGAGTCCCGCAGAATTATTGTCAATCCAGCGTTCGATTCCCAGATGGAACACAGCAGATTTTAACCTTAAAAAACCAGTTATTGTAGTTATTCCTAGAAGTTGCCACAGATTTTTTAACCCATATCCATACCATACATACATATAATCACGCCTTTATCCCCGGAGGGTTAGGCAGAGGTGAATTAACACCCACATTTCACCAATAATTGTATTCGGTCCCACGTAATAGGGGGTGAGCCTATTATCGTATTCCGGGCACTATTGTTGACTCGAAAGTGGATGAGTACCTTAATGATGTTAATGCGTGATCAACATAAGTCTCTTGCTTGCTCGCACAAAATAAATTGTAAACCAAAACAAATTTAAAAAAGAAAAATAATCTAGTTCTAATGTAGTTCGCTGAGTTTCTTGCTGGTATCTTCTCAGTAGAACTAATCTACCGAACCAGCGAAAGAATCATTTTCCAATGGTTTATTTTTACATTATTTAATATTTTTATATTATTTCTTGACATACATAATTGTAAAATTTTGACGTTCATATGTGCCTAAACTGAATAAATGAAATTGATTCTTTGATTCTTTGATTCGAGCCATGCATTTGAGGTTGAGTCTTGGCTGTATATATCTGTCTGATGTTAAACAGCCCTATCCCTTAGTCGCCTTGTACGACACCGCATGGGAAGGGATGGGGTGGCCCTCATTCGACTCTGCCGGAAACCACGCGGCACATATTCAAATCATAGCTTTTAAAAGCAGATATCAGAAAAGTCATTGGGTTAAATTTCATCCCTCGAATCGATCCCAGGTCCTCACACTACAGTCACTACTGCTGCGCCATATTATTTATTCATGAAACCTAGAGAAATTAAAATGTGTGAATGTTACTGCCCACCCCGCCCGACGTCGGGCGCGAGAGTACGACAAACACGTTTCGTTTATATTGCACTGAGCGAGTGACAATACACAATTGATGTGTGTTTTGTAGGTACTGAGGCCAACCAGTGCTTCTCCTAGGTCAAGTTTAGAACAAATTATCTTTATTGAAATTAGCGAGCACTTAAGTATTAATAGCTTCTTAAGTAATAAACATTTTTCGTCGGTAGAGTAATTAAGTCTCTACCCTTCCCTCTACCAACCCTTCATCTCTTGGTACGATCGGCCTCGCTCCGTACCCCTGATCTGACATTTAAGTATTTTTTATACAGGACACGTCAATTAGACTGCCTCGCCTGATAGTAAGCTGAAGGCAAAGTCTCAGAAAAGAGTGTCACCATTACTTACGTATACCTACCATGTTACAATGGTGACACTCAGCTTGACGGCCTTATTATATGCTATTCCACGCCCCGCTCAAAGGACCTGGGACTGTAGGAAGAAGAAAACACTTGAGCTAATAATGCATATAAATAATATATTCTTTATGGTCTACCGCTTCATCTCTTTAATTTGTTTAACGCACTTTGTTTGGTTGCCAAATTCACAAAGCTGTGACAAAAATCTAGGCTAATCTGAAAACTGCGGTTTCCCAAAGGTAGGGTAATTTAAGGTGCTAATATCTAAGGAAAACTTATTTGGAAGCCTACTATTGTTACTTTACATAATTAAAATATATAAATAGGACATCTAAGTATAGGTATATCTACCCAGTGGTTGTGTGTCAGTGGGATGTATGGTCAGGTTTGAAACCCGAGCATGAGCGCGCCCGAAATACTCGCGCCGCGAAAGGCGTCGCCCGGCGGCCGCTCTCCGAGGAACACGGTACCATTTCGCAATGCCGGCCATTTGGATGTGCCTAATGTAACCGAGATTCTAAGAAACAAACACTGTTCTGTCTTGTCGAGAGCTTTAAATAGGTTCAATGATGTACTGAATTAGCGCGGTATTGTTACTCAATATGGAACTGCGGCCGTTGAGATTATTTTGTAATGTTCTTACAGGACGCGAGCGTTGCCTATGGTGGGATACGAATCAAAGGATCCTCTTTATTGGCACTGATTAGACTGTTGAGGAATATCAGCAATATAGGAATTAAAATATCATGGTCACTCACGTCCATCATGGTGCTTGCAACAGCGCCGAAATATCGGAAACTCGAAATAATGCAATATGGTAAATATCTCGATTATTTTGATACTGAATATCAGGCATCTAATTCTCTACCAATAAAAGTAAAAAATATTATACGCAGAGCCACTAACTATAATTAGATCTAAAATGAACACATTAATTTAGGTTTAACTCAAAGAAGTTCTGCATTTTTGATGAATATTTATATAGGCGTGCAATACTTAATATTAATTAAGACTTCCTTTCCAAACACTACTAAACAACCCAATAATAACACTATACCCCTGTTGTACAAGTTGAAACATCAGTAACATCTATCGCCACATATCTCACATCGTGATTCTACGAATCCTATAATAAGATGTGTTGTGAATCCCCAAGAATGACGCGATTTATGTTCCAATCCGATAGATGATGACATTTTCGGCAAAATAGAACTGAAGCGTGTTGTGTCGTGTTTATAGAAATAGATGTTACTCGTATGCAAATTCAGTTAAAATTAAAACAGTGAAAATTTAAAAAATAACATGTTGGAAGCTTTTACTGCTTGAAAAAGAAGCACATTTTATTATTTATCAAAAAGCCATAAAATTTTACAAGGTAGGATTTAAATTTTGTCGCTCATTTTTCTCGCTAAAGCCACCCAAGGAGATGTGGTGGGCGGGGCATTAGTGCGATAATTAGGTAACATTCTCTTATGGGCGACTAATGAACGGCTATCTACTTAATTAATGAAGACGTGAAATCTGATGTAATAGCTAACTAATTGTATAAGAACATAATGGGAATTTCAATATCGCCTAAAAGTAGGTACACTTTTTTAAATCGTGTAACATGTTTTGATGAGATGAGAGCGTTGAATCTTGACTGTTTCTAAAGATAACTTTGTCTGTACTGTAGATTAAACTCATTCAGTATTCTTAACTATGGCCATTTCTATGGCTGGGGTGGCAAACAATAATTCCTATGTTTTGTTTGAACGAAGGGATGAACACTAGTCCGCACAGAACAACCGCGCACTTATAACCGAGACAGATGTTTTGAAAACGATCCCACAAAACTAAAGGTTTATTTTGTCTCATCATAAGTACTTTAGGCAATCTTTATCAACAAGTAAAAATGCAAGGTCCCTGTAAAGCCTCCTGAACCATAAACATTGGCCTCTCAACTGACTCTATCACACGTAGTGTTTCAAGCTGATAACTACAACGAATCGAATGTGTCCAAGCCGTAAGACGGGTACATATGGGAAGATTTGGATGGCTTCAGGCCAGGTTCGGTAGCTCAGTGGTCAGAGCATAGCATAAGGGAAAATAAAGGGATCGCAGATTCGAATCTCACCTGAATTGATTCAAAAATTGTCTTATCTTACTCAAACTACAACGAATGTATGTAAATCATTGACGTCTATCCCAAAATATTATTTACTAATAGAACAATTTACGAAAGTACCTGCATGTACCGTACCTACTAGATCTTTGGAGCCCCAATCGGTGCATGTGCTAAACAACAGACGATGTCAACAATTCAACAACAAACCAATCAAGAATATCAGATTCCTGGCTTCAAACAAACTTTGTAGGCAATCGGCAAATCGCTAGAAAGATAATGACGAAAGAAACCTCCTATTTTAGCACAGATACACATTCGATGAAATGATTCAATAATAATCAATCCAATAAAACAAAATATTAATATATTAGCATGCCTTTATCTGTCAAACACCGCGAGAGCGCGAATCTCCCGCCAGTGAATCATGAGCACACGAGTCGGCAGTCGGTACGGCTGTTCCCTGTTCGCATTCTCCGTGGCAGCTCGCCAATCGGATATAAGGAAAGAATCAGCACACGCAATACTGGAGTATGGCTCGTATCAGTCGGTGCTCGGAGTACAAAAATAAATATATTGTTACTATCGCATCGCCGCGGTAAACATCGATCGGTTGAAAAGCGTGCAATCGTACGCATATCATAACATTGACTCATCACGCGCGCAGACATCTGAAACTATCTAATATTGATAGTTGACATTATTTTTACCTACTGTACTGATGCATACCGATCAATTACTCACAAATTCAATTTAACTAGTCCTGCGGAGCAACTCCCGTCAAAGTGATGCGGCACCGGAAACTTATAGTGACTAAGAACCTTAGAATTATAATCGAGAGAGCGCAGGTTCGAAACTTGGCCATAATAAACCCATTCAAAAGATTTAGTTTAGCTGGAGAATTAACAAAAATAGCTACTAGTAATTTCTGTTATCAGCATATTGCTATCAATATCCAATATTTAAGTAATTTATCTAAAGTAATCAAATATTTGCGAAACCATAATTTAATCTAACTAAAGTTGTATTGTTAACAAAACAGATGAGCTCCAAGCGATATCGTTCAATCCCTGGGAGCAACAAACTGCTCAACCAATAAAGGGTAAACGAGATGAGAATCCAGCATCCTTCGCATTGTATCGCTCTATATTTATTTGTTCGCGAATTAACATCTACTCCGTCCCACATCGCGCTATAAAGCTCGCAGCCGATTGAACCCTTCGCTTTTAAAGCATATTGACGACATGTAAGCTAAATTTAGGAAGATTATTATAATTCATACTAATATATGTGCTAATATTATGTGAAAGCAGCTAACTCGGAATGGATTTAGTAAAAATTTGGCACGTAAAGAAGAGCTTAGGATAAGTATGTAGGAACTTTTTGAAAATAGCAATTTAGCATTGGGCCCAAACCAATCTTAAATCTCATCTGATTGACAAGTGAAGCTCCGTTCTTTCCCCTTGGAGTCAAGCGGCAGTCGCGTCTGTAATAGCCAAAATGTTAGAAATAAAGGTAGAAACCGCAGTTTCAAATGCAACCGGTTCATCGCTTTGAATACGATGGACTAAATAGGTACTTAGTACGTACGTACTAGAGAATTTTCAAACGCTACCGAATAAGTGAGCTTTTTTGTTCCCGGCAGAGTAAGCTGCGTGGTTCCCGGCAGAGTATTATTTGGGCCACCCCATCTCTTCCCATGCGGTGTCGTACTAGGCGATTAAGGGATAGAGCTCCGCCTCAGATGCGTGGCTTGACTTAACGATAGTGTCCGGCATACGGCAATAGGCTCACCCCCTATTACGTGGAACCGAATACAAATTATTGGCAAAATGTGGATGAAAATTCACCTCTGCCTAACCCTCCGGGCATAAAAGCGTGATTATATGTATGTATGTAGAATAAGTGAGAGGTAATAGGTACCTAAATGTACCTACTTACCTATTTCAAACCACAGATACCATATTCAACCAGTTACTCCCTTTTTTTTTGTAAACACTTCCTCAACATTTCTACCTTATAAGTGACGTTATTACTTGATCATGGTTAAAAATACGCTCTAGATTGACGAGCCGACAATGGCTCGCGCGTCCGCGGTCCGCCTCCGAAATACTCCGAATTGGTAAATGTGCTCAATATGGCAGCAATAACACAATTATTCACACAAACTCGCCACAGATCAGTCCTATATACGTCTCGTACATGCCTAAATATGGGGAGCATAGGGAAGTATTTAGGTGTAACTTAATAATATACCTATGTACGTAAAACAGGTAAATAATTGATTTGCTACTATTAGTAAAAACTAAATAATATGTCATACTCAGGTACCTACCCACCTCATTTTTATTAAATTGTAGCTTATGATCATTACCTAACAATGTACATACATTGACAGGTAAAACTTATAGCTACTCTCTCTTCACTGCTAATCAGAGGGAACCATAGAGAAACGAGAGGAAAAGTCGGTGTACACATGTACAGAGGTCGACCCTAAACGCACCTGTGACTGTTGAGAGATTGGTAAAAGATATATGACAGGGTACGAACCTCGGACATTTAAACAACGAGGTACCTTTGTTGTCTATCTCAACTAGAGCACGATTCAGTAGCAGGTGAGGGTAGCTAGCACTCTCGGACTGGCCAGGGGACTCGTATTCTAGCCTTTGACTAGGCTTTTTAATTTTATGGAGTCGGTTTGTTGTCTTCGAAAATTCTATTTACCCCTTCGGCGATAAACAGACATGTCATCAGTACCAATCTATTATCACAAATAATATAATACAACTCTATTATATAATATAGGTAGGTATAGATAATACCCAAAAATAGTAGCGTGATGATATATGGCCTAAAACCGTCGTCGATAGACGGATTATACAATACTAAAGATTTTTTCAATTCGAACCGGTAGTTCCTAAGATTTGTGCGCTCAAACAAACATACTCTTCAGCTTTATAATAATAATAGTAACTTTTTGTTTCAGAATTTCTTCAATAAATTTGTTTGTAAAATAACTTACAACTAATGTTAGTAGGTAATAAAATTCGAACACTTTAAATAATAAATAAAAAATCTTTTATTCTAGACAACAACCAACAGGGCACTTGATAGATTCATCACGCCACATGTAGCTTGGTGAATCTAACAAAGGCAGGTCCATCCATCCTATCCATCCACAAATACTCCCCGAAATCCTGTTGGTACCCCCCCCCCCTCACCCCTCCTGACCCTGCGCATCCACGAACATCCCCGACGCACAAACTACTTTATATTTTATATAAGTATAAATAGGTACCTATGCAATATCATTTCATTTCGTATTGTATCCGACTTCCGAGACTACATGAGTAACTGAGTTCTGAGTATCGACCACATTACGATGTCGGTATAAGTAACGGTAGGTACGACCCTACACTTGACGTAGGTACGTATTAGTATGCTCAGTGGGTCAAAGGGCAGTGCGTTTCGTCAACCCACTCCCCAGAATAATGAATCGTTCCCGAATTTTTATTTACTTTAGTTTCCTTTTAATTTAGTAAATAGTTTATTAGGACTAAGTTTAATCAAATGGATTTCCAATTATTCTATAACTCTTACATTTCTATCTAAAGCAAAACAACGAACAGACAATTAGGAGATAAATAATTTAACGAAACAGAATAATTACATTGCAATTAATGAACGTTAAGTAGGTAACTTAAAACTCCAGATAATCCAAAATAGTACCGTCAGAAGAGCGTCAACGTCACAGACTTCTTACATAGCAAGCTTTACTTCAATGTGTATGCACTAGCAGTAATATCTTCAACACCATGACCTGACTCATAGCCAACTACAATCAGAGCACGTTTCCTTCAGCGCGTAAGATTACGCCGTCAGTTACATTGGCGCTTGGCAGGCGTCCAGCGCCTACGTCACGCTCACGTTCGTATTAAGCTAGTAGACCACACAGCTTCACTCATAATACGCTGAACAGTTCAATGTCCATAATTTTTGGTACTACACCTGCATGTTGAACAATCGTTGGTATGAATAGTGTCTACGTAGCGTGCCATAGACTTAGACCAAATGTGTGCAGGTAAATACCTACCTACCTTTAAGTAAAGGGCTTTATTTACGAAGTACTTGTGAAATAATATTTAGATTTTATATCCGGTATGACTATGATGGAATTTTAATACAAAAATATAATAACTCCTCACAGAGACATGTTTGTGTCAGACTTGTTTATAATCAAAAAATAGCTTATCTAGTTGATAGAGCATTTGCAAGAGCAAATGGGCTGACTCAGCTGACTGTCGGGACTCGGGGAAGTACCGCTATCTTTCCTCATCAGTTAGTAGTTTTTGGATATTCATATATTTATAGACCTTATTTTTTTTATTTTTCTTCTCTATCGATTTTATGTCTAGGTACAATGCAGCAAAACGTAGTGCTAATCCCCTTGTTGTCCAATGCAAGCGTTTATGGAACACGCTTACCATAACATGGACTGTATGTTCGCCTTAGTAGTAAAAATATAGTAAGTTATAGTTATTTATTATATGGCTGTATTTTACCGTCTCTACCACGGTGAGTGTTCTGACGAGCTCTTCCAACTAATCCCACCATCTCCTTTCCTACATAGGAAAACACGTGCAGGCCTTAGATGTTACCCTCACACTGTGCAGAATATACGAGCAAGAACCAAGCGGTTCGGAGACTCTTTTCTTTGCCGCACCACCAAGACCTGGAATTCATTACCAGCACACGTGTTTCCTTCTTCCTACAGTCCCGGGGCCTTTAAGCGGGGCGTGAAAAAGCATCTGATGAGGCCGCCAAGCTGAGTGCCACCATTGTAGCACTTAGTGTCTGTAATGGTGACCCTCTTTCCTGAGACTTTGCCTTTAGCTTACCACCAGGCGAGGTGAGGTCAAGTTGGCGTGTCCTATATAAAAAAAAAAAAAAAATTAAAGATAAAGCTTAAATTGTGGCGTTTGTTTGAAATGTTTAAACATTTTGGCATTCTTCTGATACGGTTCATGTTCTTTCATTACTTTAATATGTAGGTAGGTATTTAATTGACCTACCCCGGTAGCCTAGTGGGTCGGGTTCAATCCCAGGATTTACCATGGCACACACCAATGACTTTTCGATGCTTTTCGAAGTTATGTGTGTATTTATCGCAGGTTTATAAGTGCCCGGTTAATGGCAATAGGCTCGCCACCTATTACATTGGGACCTAAACATAAATTGACGAAATGTGGGTGCTGGCACCTCTGCCTACTCCTTCGGATTTGCTGTCCTACGTTATACCTACCTATAGACGTCTGCCGAACACGTTTTTGGACTGCCTACTGCTACCAGGAAATTTCTAACAGAGAAACCCAGTAAATAACACCGCATAAATGATAATTATCACGTACATGTGAAAACAGTAGTTCAAGTGAAGAGCAACAAATTAAGACCAAATCGGATGTTTCGAATCTTGAGTTCACATTTAGTGTTATACAGCGTGCGTGACTTTGGGCTCAACTCAACTGTTACACAAACAACAAATGCTCGTGACTCACGCGTAATGAGCAGAGACGTTGAACGGAGTGCGTCTGCTAATATTACAAATATTACGAGGATACCATTTTGACACAACTTCCGTATTAGTATTTTTAATATTGTCCCCATCCTGAGATACGTTATTTTTCTACTGGAGTGGTTGTTAAAAGAAATAAGCAACTCAGAGACAGCTATAAGTTAACCAGTAACGTAGGTTGTGAGTACGCAGACAGTGCTGTATCTAATTTGGTTCAATTCCTTACCTTTTCTCTGGTATTTTTCTTTACTTATTGGCTTTTGCCAGTAGAATATAGGTAGTACATAGTAAGTGTATACTGTATACACATTAGGTGTACGTACTTAAATATATATATAGGTAGAGACCTATCACTCCAGGGAAGCACAAATACGAATAGTTAACGTAAATAATTTACCCACATTAAGTGTCTCTATAGATACTTAATTAATTCGATTCCATATATTGATGCGGGCTCAAAAAGTAACGAATACATAATAAATGATGATCACACAAAGGAAGTACTTATTTGAATCACACCAACAATGTTTTTAGGAAACGATGTAACATTACACCTTAGATGAATTAAAATTTTATATTATTTCTTTTTTAATTCATCTAAGCATTACACCGTGTTCCTATACCTAAGTGTTTCATCATCAATGACTGACAAAAATGTTCCAGTTTGAGGCATTTGTGAACTGACACATATCTGCCGTATTTTATTATTTTCACTTTCCAAAAATCGAAGCAAACCTGCAGGCAACAACTACGACTACCTATTAATTTGAGATCGGCATAAAGGGAATGCTAATAGCGGCCATATATGGCACATACCTTGTGGGCATGAATCATAACTAAAAGAGCGTAGGAGATCGCCCGAACGGACATATTTATTACCTTTTTGAACGGAACGATGGACCAAAGTCGATGGCTATGGAGTTATTGTTTTACATAACTCTGGTGTTACTTTTATGGGTAACGATCGGTTTTGGGCGCAACTGACCGATGAACGGAACGATTAAGCTTCGATCGATGTAATCATTATCACAGTGTGGAATCTGTTTTATTTGTTGACATATAAGAGCACATAATGATGTGATATAACTGTTTGCTGGCACTTCGCGTGCAAGATGTCACTATAATTTTATACTTATTCTTGTTTAGCCTATCCTACTTAAATCTATGTTGTTCCTATAAAAAATCGAAAGGTTTTCACTATTTATGCTCAAAGATGAAATCCTCGATGATGTTGACGATGAAGAATCATCATCACAGCTTGTGTCCGAGTTTCATCAAAAGCTTACGATTTGGAGGATGGGATCCGTTTCTCCACTATTTTTTGGCTAATTTGGTTTTTACTTGACTGCAAGAAAGCCTGCACCAGAACCTCGTTCAATAAATAATCAACGAGTGTACCAGCTAGCAGGTAAGGTTAGCTTGGATCCCGAAGATCTCGCTGAGACTATCTGTACTATCTAATATTGCACAGTGGCGAGGAGTTCCTATAGCCCGATTCCTGTCGACATTCCAATGGGTCGCAAGGTGCTTGACAAACTAGATGGAGGTAAGTAAGTTTTATTCTACCGTTTCGAAAATGTTCATCCTTCCCCACTAGTTTTCCTACCCATTACAAAATATAGTCACGTCACTAGTTGCTGTAGTGCTAGATTTTTTATTACCAATACTCCTTTCCAACCTAATCTCACATATCTTACATATTTTAAAATTATAGAAAGCAACTCGCTATATTTGCTCAACGGTACCTTCAAATCGCATTTGTGTACCACTTACATACTTTGCGGTGAAGCTACTTGACACTGCCTGTATATGGCATTTTGGTACTGGACTTCTCTGTGATAATAGCAGGTGCAAATAGACAGATTGATCAATATGACATACATACGGATGGACAAACATTGTTCAGCAAAGGATGCAGAGAGGACATTTGGCAACACAAAACGCGAACAAACAGACAGCCCATCCACTAGAAAGGGGGCAATAGCAGCCTATGATAAAGATTATTTAAAAGATTGATTGGAGGAGAAGAAGATGGGGGAACGAAGAAAAAGAAAGAAGAAAAAGAGGTGGAGAAGACAAAATCCTAATAGTACATAATCACATAAAGATGTAGAGGCCTCCAGCACTCTCACCAAATGCACTGTTACGGGTTACCTGCTAGCAAAAGACCTTACTGTGAAAGCAAAGGACATGCATCATTATCTCTGAACGGTTACATACTCAATTTGTTTTCATTGATAACATAATTGTACTAATTAATATAATGATCGTACATGTACTTAATACCTAAATGGATGGCTCATTGAATCTCCACTAAACAGAAAGACCTCTTTCACAGATTCCACACTAGAAACTACTGCACCTCATATAGTAGCATGGAATATGTGAACAATAAAATATGCTGAGAATAAACACACAAAGAATAAATAAGTATTTATACAAGGAACATAGAGGCTCCAGTGGCGTTACACTTGTGCTGTTATTCTGAAACCCTTCTTGAAGAATCGAAGTGGCTTGAAAAAACTAGAGCAGGAAGATCACTGGCTATCTTGTAGGCAGATGACACAAGCAAAGGTACCCACGTCACATAAATTGAAATTGTTGTTACAACCACAGATTACTGTAAGTCACAACACGGCAGTGAACCGATGACTCATTGTGGTCTGTCATCATTATTGTGCACAATCATTTAAAATTATTAATGGTTTTATAGGTAAGTGGTATGTCTTGTAAATTATTTTGCTTTTTTAAACATTCAGATGTTGAGGCGTATCCTATCCTTTCTGTGGTACTGCCGCGATGACGCAGTTGTAGTGAATACTATTGCTACGAATGAGTTCAAATTTGTTTTCCGTTGATCTTTAAGTCAGAAAATTTTCATTTACAATTGCATTCTGGGAAATGTGCTTTACTGACGAAGCTAATTGAATATTTTTTGATTGGTATATATTTTACTACTAAAAAATTTGATTGCCTAGTGTAAATACAAAATTAATACATCTACATTACAACAATTTGTCATTATTATTAATTTATATAAATTATGAATTGTACAAATCTTATTAAATAGAGTTCAGTTATGTAAATTAAGTTCTAATCTATACTATGTAACTAACTACTTAAGACATATCAACAATATTGATTGTGGGAAGTCAACAAATCATAAAATTAGTAATGTTCCAATACTTATTGTTTATTTTTTTGTCTTGTGTACAGTTTAATATAAACGGTCATTAGAATTAATCGGCCGACCGATTTGAACTCTCCTTTCCATTCGGCAGCAAATGCCCAGTTATGTAAGTTGTGATACAATAGTTATAGATAATTAGAAGTATTGTGCTAGCTACCCTCAACCAAATAAGTACATAGAATAATGTTTTATGTATTAGTGTAGCGAAATATGACGTATCACTTTCTAAAAACTATATCTTAGGCATAAAATGCTTATAACCGCGGTGACCTAGTGGTATGGGTAATGGACTACTGAGACGAGGTCTTGGGTTCGAGCCCAGGTTTTACCATGGCACACACCAATGACTTTTCAATGCTTTTCGAAGTTATTGTATTTATCGCAGGTTTATAAGTGCATGGTTAATGGCAATAATGGCCACCTATTACATTGGGACCTAAACATAATCTAGCGATATGTGGGTGCGTGAGTGTATGTTATGTTATGTTAAAATGCTTAGGCATAACTTGATATTCATTGTAAACTAAATGCTGTTAGGAACGCTTTTAACATAATTAGGTATCCACTAAGTAGTTAGTTAGTAGCTTAAACTGTCTATTTGTCCATAGTAAATTTGGAATATGTAGTCCTACTTATCCATGAAAGACCAAGGCGACCGAAAGCGTAGGCTACGGAAGGCGACGAAGGAACTACAGAAGGTTTACTGTTGCGCAAATTGGGGGAGGCCTATGTGCAACAGGAGACTGCAATAGCCTCATTGAGAGCGAGAGGTAAATAAGAAATATTCAGATATATATGTATATAGATGTTATATTTTAGGTAATTATTCCGTAGATAAAAGTATCATATAACGTATTGTTTATAATGTAATGAATACTATAGCGGTATTAATTTCCATTGCTTTGTTAATTTTAATTAAGTCTAGAATTAAAACTAATAAATCAATGGGATATTTGCTATTAGAATGTTTGTAATGTTTAGAATACATATAGATAATTAATTATCTTTCCAATATTACATATTATAACACAATATTTAAAATAAGTGCGATGCATATCACGTTTACAACTGACATTCATATTTAATAGTGTTCCCTTATGAACTGTATAATTGTGTCACACGATATAATATAAATATATTAGTAGGTACATCCCTTATGAACTGTATAATTGTGTCACACGATATAATATAAATATATTAGTAGGTACAAACACAGTAAGCAGTCATTGAACACTTGCAAGTTAGTAGGTGAGCAATCAATAATGTAGCGATAAACCCGCGCCCGATAACGCGCGGCCGCAGCCTGTGGCACTGAGCCACCGGCACCAGCCCACCGGCTGATAGTGGCGCCTAGCTGGAGCTACATCTTGGATAGCTGCAGTATACTAAGTGCTTGACGAGCCATTGCAGCACTTATATAATTGAAATAGACATTTGATATTATATTTAAGACCATGATTATAGCAAAATTTGAAGTCATAGATTTCTAACGACATTAGGTTGGGTTACACCAGACTCAATAGCAGTGACCCAAGAGAACACCGAAACTCGAGGTGTTTCAGAGAACTTAATGTGTTATCTATGGAACCCGCTTCAAAATTAAGTAAAAGTGTCCATTCAAATAAAATTGGAGAAGTTGGAAATAATGCTTTAAGGGAATGGTTTCTCGAAGTTAACATAAAATGTAATCATACCCGCAAATTTAAAATCCTTTCAAAATATGCAGTTCAACCAGATAAGCACCGATACACTTGAACACACAGAGAAAGAAAAAAATAATCACCTCCGCCTTCAGGCAACATTTGTGACATCCAAATCCGTTTGATGAACACTTTGTAATTACACGAAACTTTTCATTGATAAACTGAGGAGCCGTAAGTGCGGGCGTCAGCGCGCTCGCATGGTGCGCCCGCGTTATCAGCGCGGAGGTCGCGCGGTCCGCGGAGGAGTGCGGCACTCCGGAGTGCAGAGGCAGAGGACGGCGCGCTCCCGAGCCGCGAGTCGCGCCCACTGCGCGCGCTGCGCCCGCGCTGCTCTAATCTAAATACAGACAACGCGGCCCCAACCAAAATCGCTCGTATTACTTTCGGTTTCCATACGGCCTAAATTTAGAGGCCGCTCGCTACAGAAATAAAAACGTTTTTTACGTGTTTTTAGACGGGAACAGTGAGCGTTTTTGCAGTGGCTGGTGGTGTGCCAGGGACGGGCCGCGCGCGCCTCGCGAAACCCGAGATTCGTGCCATATTTGGCAGCCGCTCGCGTGATCACAAACGCTTTTGGGTATTTAGTTTCTGCGGCGCGGCTGCCAGCGCACTGGCCCGCCCGACGCACGATGCGCGCGGCTAATTTCAGCCGCTTCCGTTGCGTTATAATCGCTCACTGATCGGGGATACATTACCTGCTCGCCACGAGCCACTTCAGTGCCATATATGGCATTCTCGCACGGGAATGTTATCCCCGCCGTCCACTTCCAATATGGAGCATCTCGGCGAGACCGTAATGCGCGCATGCCTGTGCGCTCTGGATGCGTGTATCCGTCTGTAAACTGTTACTTGTGCCGAATGAGTTCGCAAAAATGGGGTAATTAGCGCACGTCACTTTTTTTAGTTTTTCAACCTCGATTACCCACTACAAATCTTTAAAAGAATTACGACAGAATATTTACTGCTTTTGCTTTTTCCTGTTTTGCACACATAATTTCGTAAACAATTAGTATTGATTATAAATGAGTAGCCGAACAACAAGTAGTCGTATACGTTTCTTCGGATACCTACGTTCAATTAAGGCTTTAAGTAATTTATTAGATAGATGCTTAACACGTTATCTCATCACTGATAGATTTTTGAAAGGTAAACAGTCGCTTATTTTACCTATTACGGCATACAAGGTCTTACATATTGATATTTACATAAATATCTATAATTTCGAACACGTAACTAATTTAGCAACACAAAATAAATAACATTTATTGTATATGGAAAATAATATAAAAACAATTACAACCAAGAAATATACATAATCAAGAAGGAAACCACATAAGTGGATATTTTAGCTGCATTAACAGTGAAAGAATGATCTAGGTAAGAAATAAAATTATTGTGCTGAAATTTATTATCAGCCTCACTTTTGATGGCTCGCTGACTGCTCGTATCTTAAAGACTGTAAATCATACATTACACTAATTAAACAATAACATACAGTATTATTTTATAATTATAGGCAGGAGATGCGTACTAGGTATCTATCATCGTGACTAGTCGTTAATTATGCAACAGGTAGTAAAGAAATGGAAAGTAATTCTCTACAAATCTTTTATAAGCAACGCACACGAACAAAATACGAGTCAAATTTGCTTTTGATATAGAAATGTATTTGTATTTTCTAATAAGAGAATAAGATCGAGTGGAGAGCGTCGATTGGCAACTTTTCAAATGTTCAACTATTCTGCGTACGCGCACGCCCCGCGGATTCCAATAAATTACAACATATTTTTTATCGTGAGAAAATCGGAATTGAGCTCTCTTACACGTTTACACGTGCCTCAATTGATTCCGCGATGATTAACACTTGGTGGCGCGGTGAGCTCATAATAATATAACGAAAATATATAATGACAAATTGACTGGCTATAAATTATACTCTGTCATAATGTAAATACTTTGATATTTTGAGAGTTGGAGGTCTTGCCTCCCTTGCTACTGGCCCATTTTATCATATTTCCGAGAGAAGAGGGAAGGAGTGAAGGAGTCGAATTTTCCTACTACATACGTAGTTAAATTAGTAGCGTTAAATAGGGTGATAGAGACCTGCTTATTGCGTGAAATAAGCGTATACCTACATTCCCGAAGAGGTAAACAATTGTAAATTAACACCCACATTTCACCAGCTGTATTTTCGGTCACATGAACCCCTATTACGAGCCTATTACAACACCAAGACGACTGTAGGTATATATAGCATCGGATAGAGAATAGCCCAATCCCGCTCACACCCAGTCATGGCAAGAGATGGTGCTGTTTTGCAGTCTCAGTTCCATCATCTTAATAGGTTTCCTTAACGTATTTTTTATTTTTATTTTTTTTAGAATACCAGAAAGCGACTCACGTTATCGACGTCGGTAGTGTGGTAAACAGCGGTTCGAATTCGCGAATTATCGATCGTTTGTCTAGTGCCATTTAATTGTAGATTAACATCAATTTAAATTTAAGTACACTCAAATAAATATAAATGGACATATTGACATTGATTATTATATGGTAGAGACTTATACCATGGCACCTGAATATACGTTTTCCTATTCTAGTTTATCACAGTTACAGTTTATCTGGTCGTCAGTTCATCTGACTAGGGATGTGCTACACAAATTTCTGACTGAAGTCTCCACTCTAAAGTGCTTGCACCAACAGCCAACTAGTAGCATTTGTAGTAAATAATAAAAAGTACCTACCTAATTATATTTATAAGCATTTTTAAAAGCGTTATAAAATATCAGTATTTTTAGAATAAGAATTTAAATTAGTTTAATAATAACATTATTATATCAACAAGTATGCTGACAGGTACGCACAGTGTACAGTTCGGTTATTTACGATACACTTGCGACAGTACGAAGCCATTTATCATGCTACACATAATTGACTTTAATTTGTCCGTGAAAAATATTTTTGTTGAGAAAATTGTCACAGAAAGATTCAGACATTCATTACTAAGACGCGAGAAAACTGGCCGATAATGTCAAATTAGAAATCTTAGTAGCTCTTCTGAACGCACGTGAAGGTGAAGTCACGAAATGTAGCGATAATTATACTAACATCTAACGTAGATCATTGATTGGACAGTGATGCAATCACGATGACTGTTATCATATTAAAAACAATACTGCTTTGGTGGCTGCTGGTGTTTTTAGGTTCCCCACCAACATTTTCGGGTCCCGAGTCATTTTCATCTGAAAGTCGGTACACCTGCTCGATGCTCTCGCGCGTTTTCCTTCCGGGTTTGGGAGGTCTAATGGCAGTTTCCAATCCGAAACCAAAAGCAAGAGAAGGTGTACACAAACCCCGACCTCGGTCTCCGACGTGAAAGCCTTGCTATGTAACCGGGACGATGAAATGATGAATAAGTAGTAGGGTGCCAAAGAAGCGTGTTGCCCGCCAGTTACAAAGAGTAACAATTTGCCACACGGGTATTCAATATACTGACAGATTAAAAGGAGGTAGGACACGACGGTATTTCCGTCCAATTGAGCAGTCCGACTGGGGAAGTACCTCCACCCTACAGAATACCGCGGCCATATTAACCTCGTGTTGTGTTCCCGGCGGTGAGGAGGGTAGCCAGAGCTCGCTGGAGGGTTTTTGTGCTATCAGTGGGAAGACCAAAAGATTGTCCTGCTTTGTCTTTTACACTGATGGCACCGAAACTCTCAATGCTTGCAGGGTTGGAAGCGCGTGTGTGACATTCTTGGTTTTGCACACGTCCATAGAACACGGTGACCACTTTCTATAAGGTGGGCCGTGTGCTTGTCTGCTACCTAAGTGGTACAAAAATAAACTGACAGTTAGTCATAAAAAGTAGACACACCTACCTACAAACCTACCTATCTACAAAGCTCTAGAGTTAAGCAGTACCTATTTCATCATTACCAAACATTGAACATAGGAAATAAAATCTCTTTCACATATGCATACAGACAGACAAAAATAGTAAGCTTACTTTACATAAACGCAAATATTAGGATCGCCTGCCAATATTGTCTTCACCGCGACATACGTAACTATTACGGCTGCAAAACCACACAGAATATATAAAAATACACACGCAATAACTACAGCGTGTACAATGTACATAGCAGATAATATACGTTTTATGTATCTCATTACTGCGTTATTGCGCTATTAAATTTGTAAATAGATGCGGAATATTGCGCGTAAGCCTTTCACTGCGCACGCGCATGCAACAGGCGTGTCACACCCCCGCAACTGATTTCTCTCGAGTCGAACCCGCTACTTGCACAAATAGATTTTGTAATATCTTAACGGTTAATTATTAAAAATGTAATCAACTGCTTAGAAATCATTTCTTATACCAAATTCTACTGTTCGCACTGACTCAATTCAAATAAATTAAATTTAATGTATCTATGTAAATGTACATTTTCAAATATGCTTAATAAATAGAAAAGGGATCTATTTTCTATTCACTGCACTCAACTTTTGTCTTTTTATGATAGCAAACGCAAAGTTTGCAATCGCGCAATATTTTTATGTAATCGACTTCATTAAAGAAGGATTTTCTTAATTTATTCTATATAATTATGTAATTGATAATACATTGCATATGTTACCAAAGTAACATATATACGTTTAGAAAATAAAGGTAGTTACATTCGAGTTCGCCCATTTATTATTATTATATTCTTTATTGTACTACAATTACAATATTCATATTACAGAAATTGAGAAGACCAGAGCAGTACAAAGGGCGGCCTTATCGCTTTACACAATTTCTTCCAGGCAACCTTTGGATGGAAATGTATGTTGGTTGTATTTATGATTTATGTCGGGAAAGCATGACTCTACCGAGGTTCTAGTGCTTTAGAAAGAAATAAAGAAATCATTTATTACACACACACCACACAGAAAAAAAAACATTATTAATTCAATAAAAAAAAACAATTAAAAAGTAACAAAAAGATAAAAAATCAGCAATTACGTAGGTACATAGGTATGCGGCGCCCGTACTATTGTTATTGATGTAAAAGGACTCCAAAGTTTCTTTTGGACGTAGCCGGGATTGGCAAGCGCCTGGCAAGCGCTTAAGTGAAAAGATTAGTTGGGATCTCTGTAGTCCCCACACCCGAAGAGAGGGCCAGATCGTGAGAGATGGCCCTGAGTCGGCCGGGGTGCGAGGGATATGCCTGTCAACCTCACCTTCGGCAACCAAAACGACCAACAGGCGGCGTGCGTTTTAGTCGGTTCGAGTCCGACATAACCTCTTCCACCGGCGCCGGTGGAGGGTATCCGTGGGGATTTTGCGCACGTAAAAAAAAGTTAAATAGGCGTTTCCACTAAACCGGTACACCTGCTGAACAACGGAGGAGGCGTAGGCTTTACCTTAGGAATTGGAAAATCCGACAGCAGTCTCTCCCGTGAAGCCCAAACCATGCGATGGCAAGTAGCTACTGGGACCACGCTAGGATAAGGGAAAAACTTGAAGTATATGTAAGTAGACGTTATAGGCAGGTTGTCCACGATAGGCCAGACCTGCAGGTAGGTCACTATAGTTAGTGTGTGTAATAGGACCAAAATTAATTCCGGCGCCGTCCGCTCGTTTCTGTATGTCATATTATTTGAAACTATTTTGTTCTATGCTATTTCAAGAGGCACGCCAATGGCTTTTCTGTTTATCTGTGAAATTATTTAGCGTCATTGTATTTTTAAATTGTGTTAGTTCGGTTTAATGTGTTAAACCAACCTTTAAAATATGTTATTATTATGGAGTTTGAAAGTCAGGGTAGCCAGAGCTCACTGGAGAATTTGTGCTGTCAGTGGGAAGACTAAAGGCTTGTCCTGCTTTGTCTTCTACTGACGGCACAGAAACTCTGTACTTACAGGGTTGGCAGCGCGACTGTGACTCCTCTGGTGTTACAGACGTCCATAGGTCACGGTAACCACTTTCCATCAGGTGGGCCGTGTGCTTGTCTGCTAAGTGGTATAAAAAAAAAAGTCATTACTTTTAAATATCAATCATTCAATTAGCCTATCGCAGTTCACTGCTGGTCAAGGGCGTCTCCCATATAATATTACTGTTAAGTGAAATATTTCCAAGGGCGTCTCCCATATAATATTACTGTTAAGTGAAATATTTCCAAGGGCGTCTCCCATATAATATTACTGTTAAGTGAAATATTTCCAAGGGCGTCTCCCTTATAATATTACTGTTAAGTGAAATATTTCCAAGGGCGTCTCCCATATAATATTACTGTTAAGTGAAATATTTCCAAGGGCGTTTCCCATATAATATTACTGTTAAGTGAAATATTTCCAAGGGCGTCTCCCATATAATATTACTGTTAAGTGAAATATTTCCAAGGGCGTCTCCCATATAATATTACTGTTAAGTGAAATATTTCCAAGGGCGTCTCCCATATAATATTACTGTTAAGTGAAATATTTCCAAGGGCGTCTCCCTTATAATATTACTGTTAAGTGAAATATTTCCAAGGGCGTCTCCCATATAATATTACTGTTAAGTGAAATATTTCCAAGGGCGTCTCCCATATAATATTACTGTTAAGTGAAATATTTCCAAGGGCGTCTCCCATATAATATTACTGTTAAGTGAAATATTTCCAAGGGCGTCTCCCATATAATATTACTGTTAAGTGAAATATTTCCAAGGGCGTCTCCCATATAATATTACTGTTAAGTGAAATATTTCCAAGGGCGTCTCCCATATAATATTACTGTTAAGTGAAATATTTCCAAGGGCGTCTCCCATATAATATTACTGTTAAGTGAAATATTTCCAAGGGCGTCTCCCTTATAATATTACTGTTAAGTGAAATATTTCCAAGGGCGTCTCCCATATAATATTACTGTTAAGTGAAATATTTCCAAGGGCGTCTCCCATATAATATTACTGTTAAGTGAAATATTTCCAAGGGCGTCTCCCATATAATATTACTGTTAAGTGAAATATTTCCAAGGGCGTCTCCCATATAATATTACTGTTAAGTGAAATATTTCCAAGGGCGTCTCCCATATAATATTACTGTTAAGTGAAATATTTCCAAGGGCGTCTCCCATATAATATTACTGTTAAGTGAAATATTTCCAAGGGCGTCTCCCATATAATATTACTGTTAAGTGAAATATTTTCGGGTTCTAAGGCAACCTTATCTGTAAGCCAGGAACTCGGTGTGACAGGTCGTCACAGTGCCGTCGCACTGGCTCCCATAAAAGTCAAAATAAACAACATTTCCATAGGAAAGTAGGTTATTTTAAGACTTTTCTGAATACCTACTTAGCGATATTCGTTTATTTTTTATTTTACCTATTCGCAATGTTGAATGTGTTAGATTATGATAAATTTATTAGCAATAAACAACAAAGTTACGCACGATCACCTGAGGAGATAGTAAACCATATTTATTATATTAAAATCCACGTGGGCTACGTCGCCGCCGCCGGAGGGAGGTTTATATCGAACAGTTCAATACAACTTTATTGTGAAAGTTGGTATTACACAACAATGTTTTCTGAAGGCGAGATTATAACATACAGTATCCGGAGAATAATTTGGCATATCGGGAAGAATATTGACGTCGGGTTTGTTTTATTTTATAACATAACATAAACTCACGCCTATATCCCCGAAGGGGTAGACAGAGGTGCTAGAACCCATATTTCGCCAGTTTATGTTTAGGTCCCAATGTAATAGGTGGCGAGCCTATTGCCACTAACCGGACACTAATAAACCTGCGATAAATACACACATAACTTCGAAAAGCATCGAAAAGTCATTTGTGTTCGCCATGGTACAACCTGGGATCAAACCCGAGACCTCGTCTCAGCAGTCCATTACCTATACCACTAGGTTACCGCGACAATTTTATAGCATTTTAAAATACTTATCTTTGTATAAATTCTAGAGGATTCTGGGTTTAGCTCAACTAGTTGAGCTTAGCTTACTTTGAGCACAGATAATATAATATATACTAACATGAGCTATATACAAGTTGGACAAGATGGCAATCATCAAGCCATCGAGCTTGGAGAACCAACAAAATACTACGAAAGGTCAGCGCAAAAGATGCTATCATGCGTGGTCATCTGATCCATAGCGGGCTGCACATGCTAACCACACGTATATGCATATATTTCTCGCATTGGTGCATTGCTGTGTGAGTTAGTTTTCACTTTCAAGTGTCTTCAGAGAGGTACGCGTGTTTCCCTCTTCTTATAATCTCGAGCTCTTCAAGCGTAGCGAAAAATCATCAGTCAAGGCCGACAAGATAGACACCACCATTTTGGGTTTAGAAACACCGGGAGTGGTGGTCCTTATCACCTGGACTATACCCAAGCTTCTTTACATCCAGTAGGGTGTACCCAATTGACATCTCTACTTAAAGGCCCCTCAAATCACAACTAGTTATTGGTATTTTGATTTATCTTTCTGTTACAATTACGCGTCAGGCAAAAATTAACTCAATATATTATATTATTCTGAATACTTCCGTATTTTGAATAACAATACCGAGTCCACCTAGCCATTTAAGTAACTCATTTAATAAATGAATATTATGATTATGAATAATTGTTGATTCATTAAATAAGTTCGTTCAGTATTCAATCAATAATTATTGCAATAACAACTAATAATAAAATATACGTAATTTCCGACTTGCGTATGAGTTGTTATTGTAAACACATGATAAATGCTCTAAAATTGTACCTACCTGGGTTATTGTCTTGGTTCCAAAAAAGTCATATTGGTATATTGACACTCTGATAAGGAAGAGTGAACTCTTCCTTATAGTTGCATCTAAAAATCACTCTTTGAATCCCGAGATTTCCTCCTTTTGGTTGGTTTTTTAAGATTTTGTGAGAGTTACTGCCGTCGGCGATTAAGGTGTGGAATATTTTGCAGTTCAGGGGCTTCGTAATTAGACTTTTGGTCTAGCCGACCTCAACTATGATTTGGTTGGTTGAGAAAAGCCGATCGCACCTACAGCAGTGAGAATGCGGGTGAGTTTGATTTCATTATTAATATTCTGTATAGAAACAGTCTATTATCATAGGTAATAATAATAAGTTTTTTTATTTCACAGTAGATAGATACAAATTGGTATACAAGAACAAGAAAAACATAGTTTATGTATGACACAAGTGAATAAATGATAAAATATTACAATAACGAAATGTAACGAGTAACGATAAACCCTGTTACCTAAACTAGGCTCAGGGCCTGTATCTTAGGCAGCAGTGTTCGGCCAAATAGTGGTTTAGTATGTGAACAATAAGTAAACGAATTAGGTTCGCATTGTTAGGTTAATCCGTAAATTGGTTAACATTCATTAGTGATCAACATCAGCTTAACTAGTAGTACTACATATTTTTAATCATCATATTCATAAGTAGGTACATGTAGTACAACCGCACACAAAAACCAAATTATTCCATCCCACATAAAAATAATGAAGTGTCAACATCACGGCGGACCAACAAACCTCATTGAATGTCTCCAATTATAGGCATCGTATTGATCTGGTGTCAGAGCGGCCCACGCGGGGGACAATAGCCGCGCGGTAACCGAACCCACTCCCCCGCGGTGACAAATGAACCTAATGCTCATACTCTAATGTCTCTAATGCAACCGGCCTGATGATTGAATTGATTGTGACGATGGACCGGTTGTTAACCCATTGTTTACGAAATATTTGTTATGTGACAGCCACTTATTTATCTATTAGTAATCGATGAACCAAAGAACTACAGTATTATTGAGTTATTGATTAACTTTCTCCCTGTATATGCAATTAAGTGAATAAGATAACAGTGAATAAGATAGCACTTTTTTCTAAGTGCGGAGAATTCCCACGGATACCTACCACTGGAGCCGGTGGGAGAGGTTATGTCGGACTCGAACCGACTAGAACGCACGACGCCTGTGGGTAATTTTTGGTTACCGAAGGTGAGGTTAACAGGCATATCCCTCGCACCCCGGCCAACCCAGGGCCATCTCTCTCTATCTGGCCCTCTCCTCGGGTGTGCGGACCACAGAGTCCCCACATCCGAGGAATTGATATTGGCCTACGGATCCTGAGTTCATAATGTGCGCATTGCCACCTGAAGAGAATAAGAGGTATGGCGAGTTGCCACCTACCTAGCCTATTTTTCTCACTTATAGCCAATACGTGTCCTTATAAAAGAATAGGTACTTAACCGAAAGTACTAGAACTCCCTATAACACTTCCAGTTCGTGTACATATCGGTTGCATGATGGGTTTGAACTCCTAACCTACTGATTAAGATAGACAACATTGAATCGGGCCAGGCGAGATTCGAACCTACGATCTTTTCCTTACAGGGGAACGCTCTGATCAATGAGCCATCGAACCTTCGCCTGAAACCATCCAAATTCTTCTATTCATATATCCGTCTTACGGCGACGGTTGAGAGCCATCTACCGATATTCGTACAAACTATCGAAATCAATGAATTATGCTGCAATCATTATCACCCTAACCTTTCGAGCGCAAATCCAACGCCTCTGCCGCCAGGCAAACATGTTGTTAAACTGTTTTGAATAAATTATACTTTTCAGTTACAATTTCTAAATTAATACATCAACAGGAAACATTCGATGTAATTTACGACGCCCAGCAAAGAGTGACGAATGGACTAACTATGCATAGTGACAATTTATGAGCACGAGACAGAGCAGCCATAGGCGAGTGGACACCCAGCACTACAAGACAAGTCATAGCCAGAGTCACTCGGGAGTCGGGACATTGTAAGCAGGGATTAGACAGGTAATAAATATCGCAATACACGCGATTCTGACTCAGCTATATCGCCTATACTTATTGTTATAAAGCTGAAGAGTTTGTTTGTTTGTTTGAACGCGCTAATCTCAGGAACTATCTGTTCAAATTGAAAAATTCTTTTTGAATTCAATAGTACGGTTATCGACGAAGGTTTTGGGCTATATATGATTACACTACTAGGTATGGAAACGGTGCAGTGATTTGATGACTAAAAAATTACGGGCTGCAAAGGGGTGATATGAAGTTTCAAAATATGCCACAAGCGAAGCCGGGGCTGGTCAGCTAGTTATGTAGATATATGCTGATATTATTCGTAACTTACATTGACACGATATTATCACGCTATTGGATCGCGATATTTCTTGATCTCCCTTAAAATACCCCTATTACTCTTATTATAACAACATTGTATAATCGATTAAGATAGAAAATATTGAAACGGTCCAGCGGGATTCGAACCCGCGATCTTTCCCTTACAGGGGGAAAGCTCTGACCACTAATCCACCGAACCTACTACACCTAAAACTATATAAGCATTTGAATGTTAGATGTGATGAAATGTCAAAAAATGTGTTTATCTCCAACACACTTTCCCAGACTTGTGCTTGTCGTACAGGCTCCAAATTCCATGAAAACCCTGCTTTGACTCCCCTCTTCTTCGAAACTAACAGTATTCAGAACTAATAATCTCTAATGAAACCACGTTGTTCACATTAATTGGGGTTTGCTCATATCCAAACGGTTTCGTACAATCATCGCAATAAAAATAGCGAGGCGCGCCCACGCGGGAAAACTACTGCATTGTTTTGAACCGCCCACTGCCATCGTGTTATCTGTTTGTTAGCATCTCAATTTGTACACCTATGGCGACAGGATTGCAGTGGAGTCTTAATCACTTATTAATTAACATAATATAATTTTCACTAGAAGTTTAGATTTCATACGTTACAAGAACGGATTATAAAATCAAGATTAAAAGCCGTTATAATTAATTGGTATGGAAACTATATGTCAGCAATTGCAAATTATGTTAAACTCTTCACAGCATGGGGTGGCCAGTGGGGATAACTGCGGTCGAATCAGTAATCACTACCTGATTTCTTCAGTAGGTACAAAAGCTCGCTTGGTGGAAAATCAAGAGTGACCTAATCTAAGAACTGATAATTTCATTCCAGATAAAATGATCACTACCGGCACCGTCACGTGGCCACCCTCTGTAAAGAACTTATCAACAGACCCTCCACGGTTCTGAAGATAGTCAGCACAGGACCTCCAAATATTATATCCGAGAAAATCATAACGAAACTTTTAAGTTTAAAGAAGTAAATGTAATTTACTCCTCTTGAAACAATTTAGTCAGTAGGTACACTTTTCTTAATAAAGTTTTTTTTATACAACGTAGGTGGCAGACAAGCACACGGCCCACCTGATGGAAAGAAATTACCATGGCCTATAGACGTGTGCAACACCAATAGAGTCACACTCGTGCTGCCGACCCTTTAAGAATAGAGAATTTCTGTGCCGTTAGTGTAGAAGACAAAGCAGGTCAAGACTTTGTCTTCCCACTGACAGCACAAAAGCTCTCTATTGAGCTCTGACTACCCTACTCACCGCCGAGAACATATCACGAGATTATCATGGCCGCGGTATACATTTAGTAAATATAACAAGACCGTTTAAATAACCCATAAATGGTAAATACAAAATAACAAATTACGTTAGCTCCTCACTAATACGTCTACATCACTCGTCAAAAGTACTCAGTGTCCATACATAATATAGTTATGATAGCACGTAGGTTTGTCCATCATTAGCGGTGGGCAACATCTCCGTAACTCGAGCCCACGCCCCACTCGCGGGCAAAAACTGATTCCATATTTGTGAATATTAAAACTCAGTTGGCATCGCGTCATGTGGGCTCTGCTTTGTCTCACATTATCGTTGCTTTGTGGGAGGGACTTAGCTTTGTATAGATACTTAGAGAATAAAAGTTTATAGAGATGAAACTTAATATGTTTTTATAACACCAGAAGTCATCTATAAAAAACCTTCATTCACGAGAGTAGGTAATAAAAAATCGATATTCTTACATACCGATCTTTTTCAGGGTTTCAACTATTGAAGTGCCCGATATGATGAAACATTTAAGAAAAAAACAAACAGCTGATTATTATGATTAAGAAAAGTTTTAAATTTTTTAGGCAGTGGCGTTTGGAAAAGTGCCGGAGGCGTTACTTTACCTCCCTTTCTTTTCATTTTTCAATATTCCGCTCCTCCTATTCTCCGGCTGTTACCAATTTTTTTTTGATCAAGGTCAAACAATGACTATATTTGACTAATATTAAAATAAAAACTTCTCTTTGTAGGAAGAGTAGTAGTATTCTACAAGTTAGACATTAATAAAGACAACAAGAGGAGTCACCTTTTGTGCAAGTATCATTTTCCGCACGAGTTTACTGTTTTCTCTGAAGATTCTTTTGAAGATTGAAGACTATAGGAGGTAGGACACGACGGTATTCCCGTCCGAATTGAGCAGTCCGACTGGGGAAGTTTCCTCCACCCTACAGAATACCACGGCTATAATAACCTCGTGTTGTGTTCCCGGCGGTGAGTATGGTAGCCAGAGCTCACTGGAGAGTTTTTGTGGTACTGATACACTGATAGCAAGTGCTACTGATACAATGTGCTACACTGAAGACCAAAGGCTTGTCCTGATTTTGTTTTCTGCACTGAAGGCACTTAAAATCTCTGTTCTTACAGGGTCGGCAGCACGGATGTGACTCCACTAGTGTTACACACGTTCCTAGGCCACGGTAACGACATTTCATCAGGTGGGCCGTGTGCATGTTAGCCACGTAAGTGGTATAAAAAAAAATATGACTTAATATGGCAGCTTAGAAAAGAATACATAAATATGTAAATAAATAGCTATGTACTTAACATCGAAATTAACAGCAAAAGTAGACCGTCCAATAATATTAAATGGCCTATTATATGCTGACAACACCTAACTACATCGTCTACATTTTCGAAAGCTCTCATAAAGACTTTATATTTGTCTTTAAACGTCATTATTTAAATAGGCTAGCCGATGTATCAGAGATCGATGAAAGAGCCATATAGGCGCGCGGCCGGCGTGTGCGCAGCCAAAACCAGGAACCAATAAATATAAATACATTTGAGTTGTTGCCCGAAACGGCCCACCGGCCTCGGCTTTGTTTCCTTCATGACTGCGGACACTTTTCCGACGCGTATCTTTGGAACTGGCTCGTTAACCAACTTACGTAAATGGTTCAATAAATATAGGCACACCAATTCACCTTTTCCCTAATAATGTACCATAATAGGATATGTTATTTATATGAATATGTAGTCTAGTACACGGACTACATACCTATTATTAAATAATAAAATATAACATAAATATTTTTTTTATAACTAAATAACAAAAGTGCCAATATATGCCGTGCCATCCATCTAAACAAATCCCCTCAACAGAGTTGCAAAATATAAGTTTCTCGGATCCATAATAGCACCCAAACTTGATGTAGTGATATAACAGGATATAGACAGCTTGGTTGAAATTACTATCTGACATTCTGTACGACTCTCGTATGCAGATTGAAGTCAACGGCAGTGTATACCAGAGACCAGTAAGACCCTCTAATATATGGTTACGAGTGCTGACCTATGAGAAAGATGGGTGAAAATAGGGTCCACGTTGCGGAGATGAAAGTGTTCCGTCGGTCAGGCGGAGTCACTAGCATGGTTAAACTTTGAAATGAGTAGGTATATCCGTGGTACGTTCAAAGTTGCTCTGATACAAAACAAAGTAGACAAATACGGCCTGCACTGGTACAGACACGTGATGAGAGAGGATGATGACCACATTACCACGAAAGTGTTGACCACAGAGGAGGAAAAGAGGTCCGAGGACGACCACCGATGACTTGGCTACAAACGTTGAAAAGGGATATGACTAGTACTAACACAAAGGAAGAGGCAACCCACAACCGCACGGACGCAGGCGTACTGACCCCAACTAAACTGGGATAATAGCTAGAAGAAAGAAGACAAAAATAGAATGTTACATAAACTATAGGTACCTACAAGGTGATTCAAAAGTCAAACGTGGTAAAATGTTATGTGAATCAGCCTTTATACGTGCGGATAGGAGGGAAGGTGGTAAGGTTCATTAGAAGAGCTCATAGGCACACTCGCCATGGCAGAGGCGGTAGACTACTGCCAAAGAGGTAATCGCAACTGCAAAGGTACGAGGGTGTTTGTACACTCAGGACCTCCTATAATGGCGATTACATCAAGCGTTCAACCCTTCGAGAGCGTCTAATAAGTACTAGAGCCAGAAAGAGAGCGTACAATGTTTTATATTCATCTTTGAAGATATTAGTTTAAAGATTTTTACTTCATTTTCATTAGGTTCATTCTGTTGCCGACAGGAAATACAACTGTTTACTGATCATTTCGCTAACTTGTATCAATATTTCGTCAATGATACGAATTGTGTTCAGAGTGGTGTAAACTCAATATATATCTCTCATTTTACGCATGCTTTACGTAGTGATGATGTTATGCCCCCAAACAATAGATATCTAGCACAAATGTGAGTATTGTACTCAAATCGGCAACGATGATTCAGTACACATTCTATTCCAGCCTCATCCGCGAGCGTTGTAAACACAACAGTAGACATATTTCCACGTTACTTATTGGTAATACATTTAAATAAGCTCTTTATGACTTATAGCTATCAATGTATTAGCGAACAGTCTATTTTGTACCCGGGGCTGTCTATTCTACATCTCGTTACATTTGAATAATATTATGATAAACTAAGCGATAAGGGGATATCTTACACAGATTGTAATGACTTGTCTTGCATTATTTAAATAAGGCCTAGTTCAGACTATTGCCGTATAGGTACACATATCCTCATGTTGAGATATTTTAATTAGGATTATATTACAGATAGACTAGTTTAGCAGAGAAAAAGCATATGTATGAAGAAGCAGAAAGCATTTGACGGTATAGTTAAAGGTTAATTAAACTGTGTGTATCAAGCATGCCATTTTCGTGTATGATACCACAGATAATATAATGTTATAGTATTACCACAGGTGTGAGGCGATCCTCACACTGCTCCGCGTCACGAAGGGTATGGCACATTGCCCTGGCAGATTTCGGTGTGCCATACCCCGCGTTTTTCCCCGCCTTCGCGCGTGGGGACGAGTGTTTTCTGCTTGTACATGCGTGATCTGCCACACTGCGCGTGATTGCGTTTTCAGTGTGTGGGACCCCGCGTGTTTTCCATACAAAAAAAGTTTCGTAGAGGCGACGCGACACCAAATTTCCCCGCGCTGCGCCGCGTGTCGCGGAGCAGTGTGAGATTCGCCTAAGAACATTGAACTCTTTCGTTGCAGGAATAAAACATGCTCTGAACTTTCGGCCGATATACTCGTAGCACCGAGGAGTAGTGTCGGGCAAATTTTAATTGTAATAATAATATACGAAATAATAAAAATCCCGACTTGCTGTTTAAAAAATCGAAACAAGTAAACGCGACTGCTGTCTAAAACATCGAAACAATTTGACAGCAGGCGGTACCCTATTGCCAATCATCATCATCAAAAATTAATAAGGACCGCCTGCTGTCAAACTAGTTTCGATCTGTTAGACAGCAATTCCGGTTAATTACAAGATAATTGCAATTAAAATTTGCCCAACCCTGCCAAGGAGTCAGGCTAGGAAACTATAATACAAAATACTGCATGCGTTATCGGTACATCAGTAAACTCAGATGGTATCGGTAAACTGTGTCGCAATACTGTGAGGAGCACAAACATTATTTAGCCGAGAATGGAGTGTCAACACGCCAGTGTACCTCTAGCCTTAAAGCATAGTAAGCGTGGGCAGTCCTATCTGGTAGGTAGGTACTCGTAGAACCAATTAGGTCGTAGATACAACTAGTAAGTAGTAGTAGGCACTTAGGTATATGTAGGATATTATTTAAAGACACCTTATAAGCAAAATCCTGAAAACATTCATAGCAAATCGGATCCTGATTTCCCAATGGGGCTCTGAAAAACTGGTTGTGTTCAACGCCAAGAAGACGCAAATATGTGCGTTTTCAGCAAAGGTATCTTCTTTCCTCCCCCTTCCCACCCTTCAGAGCACACCACTGCCACTACTGGATAATCTAAATATCCTTGGTATGGATGTTCGCTGCTAAATACCTAACAAAAACAACATCGAGAGGATCACCAAAACAGCCTCGCGTAAACTTGGAGTTCTGAACAGAGTGAGACGTTTAATCACGCCGGAGCAGCGGTGTCTACAAGACACAAATTAACTTCTGCGTGGAATAGGTACTGCGTGCCTCTCTGGGATGATACCGTGAAGTACCTACTTGATGCTCTCGACAGGTTGAAGCGACTTGCGGTTCGCATTATTGGGAATCCAGAGGTTACGAACACCCTCGAGCCTTTGCTTCTTGGCTGTATGTTACCGTCTCTACAATGGTGAGTGTTCTGATAAGCTCTTCCAACTAATACTTTTTCCTGCAGAGGACAACACGTGCAGACCTTAGATGTCACCCGCACACGGTGGAGAATATACGAGCAGGAATCAAGCGGTTCGGAGATTCTTTTCTTTACCGCACCACCAAGACTTGGAATTGATTACCGGCACACGTGTTTGCTTCTTCCTACAATCCCAAGTCCTTTAAGCGGGGCGTGAAAAAGGATCTGATGGGGCCGCCAAGCCGAGTGTCACCATTGAAACATACTACGTGTCTGTAACGGTGACCATCTTTCTTAAGACTTTGCCTTTAGCTTACCATCAGGTAAGGTGTCATAGATAAAAAAGAAGTTCAATAAAAGTAAAGTGCTCGCACTGCAGACTGATCCAAAGTAAATAACGACAGTTGTTCCATTTTGCGTAAAATTTGTCTGACTGATAAGTACTGATTGCAAATAGTTACAATGTTTTGACTGAAGAGGTGTGGGCAGGGGACATTCAATTTTAGTACCTAACGTATAATACACTAGGCTAGGATATAACAAGATGCTTCTAGACGCAGGAGGAGCGAAGAATATGCAAAACCACGCCATGGGAACGGATCCAACATCCTAAACTCAAAAGGAAAGCCATCAGAGTCTCGTCGTTCAATTGGCTGGTGAGGCGGATTTGGGATCTTGGCTTTTTTTTCATACTTTCATACATTCTACTAAGTTTATGATATAACAAAACCTGTGTCATTCCACTAACACTGCAAAAAAGCCAATAAATTTTAGACTATATATTAACGCTAACGTCCAAAATTAAATGATCACTCGTTCATCGATCGTTCTCTCTACAAGATGCCATTTCATCTTAAACCTCAATAACTTGAAAGGAAAGTCTAAAATTAAAACTCATTTATTGCACTGTTTGTGGTGTGACAGTTGCTTTGACTTGGCATAGCTGGCATCGGAGCCCTGTCGTGTGACTGAAATATCGTTCACTTCAAGAAAATAATACCTGCATCCAAAGTGATGTAAATAAATAACTAGGATGCCAAGGACTATTGTTAATGGCATAATTATCTTATCGAACGGCACAGCGGCGGAACGAGACGAGACGAAACTACATGTCACTAAATAACTTGGTGCTAATTTGAATACGTACTTAAATAACTAATAAAACATAGCCCACTGGACCGCATCCATTAATTCAAGGAATTACTCTACCTAAAATGAGAGTTTTCCTAATTTACTAATAATAGATCGTTACGTATGAAATTGCCGTTTTTTGAAGAAATTGGAGGAAACCTAACCTAACCTTTTCAGTACTAACATTTTCGAATTTTTTTAGGAATGAAAAATCCAAATTTTATGGTTTTTTTGTGTTTGAATGAGACAACATTAAGCTAACAAATACTTTTATTACATTTTTGAAAAGTGACAGCTGTAAAAAGTATTACGAAATTGATCATCAAAATGGATAGCATTTAGCAAGTACTGATTTTGAAGATCGAATTTAATTTATCAAGCGGCCAATAAAAATAAAATTTAATACAGAGTTGTAAAATCTTGAAATCAACTTTTAAACAATATATAAATAATGGAAATAGCTATTAAATTATAGGAATAATTAACTTATAAATCTGTAAGAAAATTTCAGCTATTTCATAGGTGATGACCTAATATATAATTAGCGATTACAGGGTCAATTTCGTCTGCAGACTGACGGCGAAGATTATGGTGCAAGTTTTGGGGGTAAGAGAGCAGAAATATAGGATGCTTTGATACCTACTAGTAAGAGTATAGTAAACATGCTTTGTTTGGTGTTGCAAAACTATAGGATTTGATGTGCAACTTGTATATATCACACAAACTTAAACCTCCAACTTAAGTTCATAATACTATTAGCAGAACTCTCCATGTTAAAACAACTATAAAACAACATGTGTTTTACTACTTGAACAAAAAACACAATAACTACTACACTGTCACTATTCCACGAACCATAAATCAACAAGCTGCTCTATAATCAATCGCACAACCAATCATTTAACAACATTATCGCGGAAAAAATCAATTTGCCTATTGTCGACGCGCGCGGCAAAACGCTCGCTATATACAGCCATAATGCGCTGTCTTTACGCACATTATAGACTGATATGCGTCTTTTTATTGTATTATTGTAATAATTATAACCTATTCGTGGGAGGCACCCACAGCGGCATGAATCACGGCACTAATATGGCCAAAGAATAAATAATATTGTGCAAAAACTACGGTTTGATTTATCGGATAATGCGCTGCAGTAAAATGTGTTAATGTATCACAACGAGGCGACGAGAGCTGTCTGCACTCCACTTTAGCTGACACACGGATAAATATTAGACAATGACATGTCTGTACACCGATGTGCGGTGCGAGCTAGCGTAGGCTTAA
The DNA here is from genome assembly GCA_963662185.1 of Eilema griseolum. Taxonomy (NCBI): domain Eukaryota; kingdom Metazoa; phylum Arthropoda; class Insecta; order Lepidoptera; family Erebidae; genus Eilema; species Eilema griseolum. Next base: position 424,555 of record OY759250.1, on the reverse strand, counting down.
ACAAATACTTGAGGAGGTGCTCGAGATTCTGTACTGGTACTGTATTATAACCCTAGAACGGACATCAAGTTGAGAGTCGCGTATAAGTGTACTGTGTAGACTACTGGACCCTTGTACGTGACACTTAAGTTCATTATGGTCTGGACCTATTATGCGCCTATGCCACTCTAATCCACTAACAAAATCCACCAGTGGATTCATTTCCAATTATTATGCCACTCTAATCCACTCCAACAGTGAATTAGATTCCATTTGATATTAATATTCCACTCTAATCAACCGTGATAATAATAATATAATTAACCGCGTGGTTCCCGGCAGAGTAGAATTTGAACCACCCCATCTCTTCCCATGCGGTGTCGTACAAGGCGACTAAGGGATAGGGCTGTTTAAATCTGACAGTTACATACAGCCTAGACTCAGCCTCAGCCAGCTTAAGTGCCCGGAGGACGGCAATAGGCTCACACTCTAAACGTGGAATCGAATTTAATGATTGTTGAAATATGGGTGTTTACTCACCTCCATCTAAACCTCCTGCAATAAAGGTGTGATTATATGTATTTATGTATGTAATCATTTGAGATGCTAATTATATTTATGAGAAAACAAATTTAATGTCATTCGTAATTCGTGATACGATAATTTTGACCCTTGACCTTGAATATAAAAATGCCCAAGTCCAATCAATGGGTTGTGAGTTTTGATATTTCTTTTATTATGGTGTATTTAAGACCCCTACCAATTTTATATCTTCTATTGTGACTGGATTATTAGCTTTTGGTAGCCATTGGTAGGTACAGGGATAGCTTATAATCTAGAATAACACATAGGCTACCTTTACCCCTGGAATAAGTTCCCATGGTGCATCAACTGGCATAATAACTGCAACCGCGCATAGGGAAACTTTGCCCCATGAATAAGTTCCCGTGGTGCATCAACTAGTAAAATAACTGTAACCGCGGACAATAACTATTAAAATAATTATAATTATCATGATCAACTACCTATCCTTGAATGAATATGATAAATAGCCATCATTATGGTATATTAATATTGCGGCTGCAACGCGAACTATACGTAGGTAGTCAGGTACATGCCTACAATTTAACTAAGGGGGCCCCACACACTAACGTAGCATTACAGCAAGCACTCAGAAAATTGCCCTATTTTATGCTTTAAGATTGGTAAAGGCCTATGTCCAACAGTGGGCTGTGATAGACTTGTTGATGATTGATGAAGATGATGCTTCTTGACATCATGCTGATGTATGACCCTCTAAGTAAGAATGCTGTACTAAATATAACTGTGTTTAGGCATTTTACAAAAAAGTTTGGGTCTTTTTTATACCAAAGTAGCAGACAAACATATGAGCAACCTGACCCTTGATTCTAACATAGCAAAACCACTGTCATACCATGGAAACTGCAAAAATTTGCATTAAATTTTTAAATTTATTGTTATACGGTTAAAGTCCTAAATTAAACGAAAAGAGTTTCATTACACTTTTCCATTCACCCTGCAAAAGGCCTTTTAACTTTGGACGTTATCCGCATTGCTTTAAAGTCTAAAATTAAATGAATTTTTGAGCAATGTCCGATTTGCTTAAGCAGAATGGATGCCTAATAGGAAGCCGTTACCGCGGCCTATGGATATTCTTTCATCTTACATACATACATAAAATCACGCCTTTATCCCCGGAGGATTAGGCAGAAGTGAATTAACACCCACATTTCACTAACAACTGTATTCGGTCCCACGTAATAGTTGGTGAGCCTATTGCCGTATATCGGACACTATAGTTGACTCGAGCCCCGTATATGTGGCTGAGCCTGGGCTGTATATATCTGTCTGATGTTAAACAGCCCTATCCCTTAGTCACCTTGTACGACACCGCATGGCAAGAGATAGGGTGGCCCAAATTCTACTCTGCCGGGATCTTTCATCTTGATCGCTAATAAATTTTAACAGATGTCTCCGCGTTATTTTCTCGAGCAGACACGAATAAGAGTTATATGACTAGTCAATTAAAGTATGTGTACGCGCATTCCTTACGAAACAGTGACTGTGTTCACATTGGAGTAATATCACAGTAATATAGTGATTATCTTGACTTCGCGAGGCACACGCGCAACGCACATAGCGCACAGCGCATCGCCCACACAGCGTGCTGACTGGTAATATTATGATATGCCTAGCCTAATTTTCCATTGGCTATACACCAGTGATAATTATAACTCCTGCACAACTGTGTTACGAGTTACGAGGGTAATCGCAGAACAAATATTTGTAGATTACTGATTAGAGCCAACACGGAATCAGCTTCTCTCAAAACTCTGCCACAAATGTTGCATTGTGTGTGACACATCCATTAATTTCCTCCTAGGGTGATATTATCTCTCACTGTCATGGATGCCCAAGACCGTACTAAGGGAAGGAGGAAATGCAGGAAGATACAATAGGAACACAATGGTGATCATAATGATATAAATTTCACTACCATTTTCATTACTGTAGAGTACAGTGCCGCCATCTTTTCACGAGAGCTTGCCACCGCTTTGCTGCTGCTCTATCTGTTCCTCTGGACGCAGTTTCTTTGGATTTCTTGAACCAGTACTTAATAATCAATTAGGTATGTTTCTAGGCTTTAACTACTAATGTTTTATTTTCAGTTGTTTAGAAGACGGTCAAATCTGTTGAGATACTCTGCATTCAGGTCAAAGTAACAAACATCGCACTAATCAATTACAGGGAATAGCAATGCCTGCACAAGCATTGCTTTGGTGTAGGTAGGTAGAATGTTCCGTAGACGATAAAATGCACGAAGCGAGCCAGTAATTCTCTGACACACGTGGGATACGTGGTCTCTCCAGCTCAGGGTAGAGTCAATAGTCAAACCAAGGTCTTGACTGCCGGGCTCACAGGTATGATTTGACCTTTGAGTGTGATAGCCGGGAGAGATGCCGCATCCACCCGTCCTCGAAAGCGTTGGCTCCCTATAATTATAGCCTGGCACTTACTTGGATTAACAGTCAATCCAAATCGGCTCGACCAGCCGCCAATGTGGTACTGGTTGATTTTGTTTATCGCAGTGCACAAATCATCCACTCTCGCTTGTGAATACAGTTGCAGGTCATCGGCATACAAACGATACGCACATCAAAGATTTCACACCGGTCGAGGAGCGGGTCCAAACGAAGAACCTGGACCGGTGTAGCATCCTACTTTGATGATAGTAGATTGTGCAGGCCCTTGATTCTACTAAAGAAGTCAACAAAATTGTCAACTTGATCGAATATCAGTTAATCCAAATTGAGCAGCTCCTACGCAAGGAGAGCCGCGTGCAAAACTCAATAAATGGTACATTTTTATCACATTGTTTCCATAGCCGTTGTTATGGTGAGCTGTCAATATTTACATTCAGCTCCACGGCTAGCGGCTGCCCAGTAAGGAGTTAAGTGCGTGCGGCTATAAATCGTTAACGATATCTTTATATACATTTGTGACTTTCTCGAGCTGTATAAGGGCAAACGATTAGATCGAATTAACAGCTTGTATATTATAAATCATAAAATTCATTTATATTCAACAACAATCGGCTTTACAAGGATATATTATCTTTTTTGTTTAAAATGCCGTCATGATTTTATGGCATATTAAACAAAATCGTCGTTCATTTATTGCCAGTTCGTCTATGGTTGATTGTTATTTTGTTTTATGGGCTCACTCTTTCATGAACTAATGTGTTTTACCTGCCAATGGAAAACATAGCGGACACTATAACATTATCACACAATTACCAGCATCTGTATAACTCTCTGAAGCATAACGGTAGCGATCGACTGCCATGCCTGAGGTCGCGGGTTCAATTCCTGCTCCCTACATATAGTTCAAGTAGACAACTTTAAATAAGTGTAATTAATTGTCATAGTTTTTCTATATTTTCTATGTTATTACATATTTATTTTCTATGTTATTACATATTTAGTACACGAATGGATGGTCATTCGTGTAATCTGACCAGACGTGGTGTGGTAGAACGACTTGTGTCGATTGAAAGAAAGAAAAATATTTTATTTAGGGTAATCACATTGCGATAAATATTTTCGATAATTATCAAGTTTATTGCTTGTTCTGGGTCCTAATATCGAACCCTGGGGTACTCCCATAACTAATGGGGCACCAGAAGAGTCAGTGCCACGCAGTACGCTATATATTAACTGAAAGTGGCTTTGGGCCCGTGAAGCAATACAGGAATGGACAGGGACTCCCTTGTCCGCACTTAGCCTCCTTTTGGGCCATTGTGCGTGCAGAGTACTGGCTAAAGTAGCCAGCCTAGCTCCGCCCAGAAGCGCGGGCTTCACAGGCTTTGCGGAGCGACCTCGCTGTACCGAAGATTTGTGATCGTTGAAGCAATATAGACATATAATATGAACACCTAGAAATCGTATCACTGATCGCAGAATGTTTGCATTTTGAAATTATAAGATTATTACCTACTTGATGTTAGTAATATAAGTGACGATTGGGGAACGTTTTCTGATAGGAATATCATTAAAATTAGCAGTTTTTTAGAACTCTAATTGCGTTTCTAATAACAGTAGTGACCACCAACCAACTTATTTTTTTAGTTATATTATTTTGAGTCAAGCAATAGGTTTAATTTATACATGTTTAAAATGTGCTAATTACGCGTTTTCAGTTTCAGTCCAAAGACGACACATTTATTTCAAATTTATTTTTTAACAGTAGTAACAGTACAGTACTTTATGACCACTAGAGGACGCCACATTAGGTTTAGTGACACGTAATATAGCCTATAACCAACGGATCACTAAGATGATTTTAACGATACCTCATTTGTCAAGTTCTTAGTGGTTACGGAGCCTCATAGCTCCTCGAACTGATGAGACATAAATACATACATATATACATACATACATACATACGTAGCCTGTCAAAATCATAACCCTTCTTTTGCTTTGCCGTAGTCGGGTAATTAATAAATAGCACAGTCGAAAAGTACTACTAAGTACTACCTATGTATATCTACCCAAGTTTAATCACAAGGAATTTTAATAACTTTAGAATGCCAAGCAGTAAGGAATGTGTAGACAGAACGTTCTCTCAAGTTCGTTTCTTGTAGCTTCGACTTATGCAAATTTACCTATAGTAGGTAGGTATAGTAAGTACCTACTTAGTGCATTTACGAGTATTGCACTTCAAGGAGACCTGTTAAGTACAGGCCGTATACCGCGCAGAAGGCATTTATTAACGGTCCGCTATGATATTGTCATGTTTAGGCATGTCTGCCAAGGTACCTACTACTAGTAAATGTGGATGTATTTTGAAGTACCTTTCAATTAACTTGAGAATTATTTGCATCATAATCTTGTTGTCTAGAATTATTTTGGTAGGTAACCTAAGAGCTTTTTAAAGATTTATTGTCTGAAAAGTAATAAGTATTATGTTATCCGTGACTGAAGTTATTTATTAAGTTTAGTGACTGTACCTATAAATATTATTTTTAATGTTAATCTAATAAAGTAACAGGTTTTAACTTAGCACTCAGATATTAGGTAGCCCTATTCATACCTGCATAGGCTAACAACAAGTAATTGACACATATGTGTAGGTAGGTGCACCTACGACAGAAATGTATAGATACACAAGTAGCTAGATAAGTAGGTACTATCTCGACTCCCGACACCTGAACAAGCGGTGGTTCGAGGAGTGTACCTACAGGTGATGCTGCACTTATTATTCTGCATAGGACGAGAGATGGTATTTAAAGAGCTCATTAGAAAATTCGCCGTGTAGAGGATGCTAAATATTGCCAGAGACGCAACGTCTCTACGCAAATGATGTTAGTAACCTCAGGAGTTAGAATGATATGGACTGCGCGCCACTGCCAACTCTACAGGATTGTCTAATAAATTCTGTGAAGAGACATCCCAGAAGTTAAAACTGTATCTAGTCCACGAAAAATAGATCTCCTGTCTTATACAAAAAGAGTAACCTTCCAATTTCAAGGCTTTATTGTAAATGCGTATTCTCTGATCCCCATTGGAAAATATAATTCAACGTTCTTTGCTGTCTGTTTTCCTCAATATCGATATATTTGGCTGCAGAATATCCAAAGTAGGTATCTCCCTTTTTTTTTTTTTTTTTTTTACGTGCGCAAAATCCCCACGGATACCTCCCCACCGGAGCCGGTGGAGGAGGTTATGTCGGACTCGAACCGACTAAAACGCACGCCGCCTGTGGGTCGTTTCGGTTGCCGAAGGTGAGGTTGACAGGCATATCCCTCGCACCCCGGCCGACCCAGGGCCATCTCTCACGATCTGGCCCTCTTCTCGGGTGTGGGGACCACAGAGTCCCCAACTCGTCCCCGAAAACGGGGAGGCGCGCCACGCGCGCCGCCGCCGCGGCCTGCTTCTGCAAGGGTGACAGGCGGCTTCACCTGTCACCCCCAGGCCGGCGCTCATGGGGGGCGGAGGTCGTTCATCGACCTCCGACGCCCGAGTTGCCTTCGTGCGCGGGCAGCTTGTCTAGCGATCCTTCGTCGCTCCCGCTGCCGCTCCCGCCCCGCCTCCTCCTTCACGAGCATTACTTGCTCGCAGAAGGAGGCGCCGGCCGCCCACGCATCCGCGCAGCGAACCATCGCCGCGAGCAAGGTGGAGAGCGTGAGAACCCTCACTCCCAGGGCCGCCACAAGCTCCCGCCTCGGCGTCTCCCACGCCGGACACTCGGTGAGCGTGTGCGGACCTGAGTCCTCGCTCGCGTCGCAGTGATGGCACTCGGACGTTGGCTCTTTCTGCATCCGACGCAGATACTTTCCGAAGCATCCGTGCTCGGTGATCATCTGCGTCTGACGGTACGAGAGGCTGCCGTGTGGCCTCTCTAGCCACTCCCCCATGATGGGTCTTACCGCCGTTACTACGGCGTGCCCTAGTAGGTATCTCCCTTGCAAAGTGCTGTTGTAGGCATAGTACCTAATGTATGCTGGCGGAGAAGCTGTAGCTGCCGAACAGTACCTGGATCGGAAGCTGGGAAATAAATTAATTAGGCCAAATCCCCAGGTAGTCACTTCCGTAGAAGTCAAATAGGATATGTCCCCCATGAACGGGCCCGGGGGTGAAGGGTGGAGCCGCCTGTTATTCTAGCAGAAGCAGGCAGCGGCGGCAGCGCGAGTTGTGCGCCTCCCCATACCCGGGGATTGGATGAGGACTCCGTGGACCCCATCCCCGAAAAGGGCCAGCTTGAAAGAGATGGCTATGGGTTGGCAGGGGTGCGAGGGATATTCCTCCTGCAATCTCACCTCCGGCAACTTACAACTCTCAGACGGCGTGCGTTTTAGTCGGTCCCAGTCCGACATAACCTCTCCCACTGGCTCTGGTGGGGGAGGGGGTAACAGGGAGGATCTTCACACGATAAAAAAAAGTAAGGTAACAAACATGAAATTAAAGAAAATTAAAATTCATATAAACTTACTCTTAAACAAATTCTCCTGAATACTCCTCTTTAGTCCACACATTAGACTCCACACAGCATCCAATACTTGTGATCACTTTATAAGAACACAGAATCACTTATAACGATAAGATAACATCCTCTTGTTCACTGTCAAGTACTTCACAGCACTATTAAATCACATACATAATAAAAACAAATACCCAAATTTACTTTTTAAAAAGACGCGCGATATCAGCCAGAGACAATGCGGCGCTGTCGTGAGCTCGTGGCAGGCAAAGGTACGCGCTCGTACTGCCACAGGCCCACAGAGCATACAGAGCACAGAGCAGAGGCTGCGCTGCTCTCGCTTGTGGGTCACCGCCCACAGACGCAATGAGATCATAAAGTCGTTTCGAATATCATTTACACTTAACTCGGTGCACAGCTTCCCTCGCAAATTATTTACATAATGCGGGTAAGACGTAGGAACAGGCGAGTAGGTAGGTCAGATAATTGTATTGAATAGATCTAAGAACTCGTACCTAAACATTGCGACACGGTAATTTCAGATAAAGTATTGAACAGGTATACCCGTGAATGTCTACGTTTGAGGTACAATTAAGTTACCTGCAAATTCCAACGCGTCGTCATGCGGTTTTATTAAAATCAAGTGAAGCACACCTGCTGACTAAATTAGCATTGAACTGTTTACTTAGGTAGGTAGGTAGGTATGTTCACACTCTTTAATTTTTGTTTTTGGTGTGGCGTGGCGTAGCGGTAGTGAACCGGCCGCTACGCAGGAGGCGTGGGTTCGATCCCAGCTCAGTGCAAATATTTGTATATAAACTTATATTATATTCACGCCTATATCCCTGAAGGGGTAGGCAGAGGTGCTAGCACCCACATTTCACCAGTTATGTAATTGGTGGCGAGCCTATTGCTTTAATAGCAATAGGCTCGGGCATTATAAACATGCGATAAATACACACATAACTTCGAAAAGCTTCGAAAAGTCATTGGTGTGTGCCATGGTAAAACCTGGGATCGAATCCGAGACCTTGTCTCAGCAGTCCATTACCCATACCACTAGGCTACCGCCGTTATCTAGGCTACCGCGGTTGAAATATTTGTATGCATGAATATATGGATGTACATGAAAGAACAAGTTAAACCGTCGGTCCTGGCTGCCACCCGGTCATCGATGGCAGTCGCTACAGGTAGTTGCAGCCCTCAAAATTTCGAGTACCTAGTCCAACTACAGAATTGCGATATGGAGGTCAGGTGGCAGTCGCTTCACCAAAAATATCGAAGTTCAGCCGCATCTTACTTGGACTAGAAAGCTGACCCCAACTAAGTTGTGAAAAGCCTCAGAGCCGTGTGGGTAGATACAATACGGAATTATCTATCTATCTTTACATTAAGTCAGAAGGTTTCTTCATGGTCGGCAGCGCGAGTGTAAGTTACACCCCTGGTGTTGCATACGTCCTTAGGCCACAGTAACCACTTTCCATCAGGCGGGCCGTGTGCTTGTCTGCCACCTAAGTGGTATAAAAAAAAGTCATCAACAGGGCTTCAGTACTTAAAGTCTACTTTACCGAAATGACCACTTTATCAAAATGACCACATCTTCTTAATGACTACTGCTTTTCACACAATGTCCACTTCATCAAAATGACCACATTTTCATAATGACTACTGTCTTTCACAAAATGAACACTATCAAAATTATAAGACATGCTACTAAACAAGCAAAAGTAATATAAGTATATTGAATTGAGGGTAACCACGACGAGCTCCATATTCCTGTTGGTTGCCCCGCCATTATAGACATGTGGGTATTTTGATAAGTAGACACTATGAACACATGGTCAATTTTGTACAGTAGGCATTTTGATAAAGTAGATCTTATGTACCTAAGCCATCAACAGTATCTTTTTACATTTTCTCTGTTTGCTTTCACATGCAACCTAAACAACAATTCTTATCTCAACAATTTGCCATTGTAGACAATAAACAAGGAAAATCATAACAAGCATGTACCTTATACAATAACCTTGAGTCTGATGACGCCTATTGATGTTGTCATCCACTGCATCAACCGTTCAGTTAGTGAATTGTTCGTATTGGGATGTACACATACCTTACTACCTAGGTAGGTATGTACGTAAGTAGGTATATGTCATAAACCTATAACATCATTGAGCTAGTACGAGTATGGAATAGGTAGGTTAGGGGTAAGCAAATATATACTAGTACCTACCTTAGGATGAAATTAACCGGTGACTAAATATTTCTACGATAGTGAATGAAGATCCTGGCCTCCTTCCAAGAAGGCTTTGATTATGAGGTTTATGACATCATAATTAAGCAGCAAGAATGTCTAGAATTTCCGTGTCGGGACCAATGGACGCATCCTAGATATAAGCTTATATATTATGACCCAAAATTCAAAAGCACGTGAGACGGTCACCCATAATAATTACGTGTTTGATGTGAGGATGTGACTAATGTAGTGTTATACAATATACAATACAACACTCCTCGGCCCATCACTTCAACGACATAAAAACATTTCCCACCACAGCAAAAATTAAACAACTTCGGTAGAGTATAAATACTATATTAATGTATAAATATGAAACATTACTAAAGAAAATAAATGATGTATTAATACTATACGAACTACAATTTTACGGTATGACATAGAATAAGCATAGTGTTTAGTGGTGCGGACTAATTATGACGAGAAAATTAGAATTATGAAGATTGACAGACATTGTTCTAGGTGAAAATAACCGCCACCTGCCGCCGACGTTCTGAACTAATTGGAGTTGTCAATGTCACTAGAGCCGGCGTTGGTGGGCATGTACTCGAAGAGCAGAGCCTTCTTATCGTAGCCGCAACGGAACAGGTTCCAAGCCAGGTCTTCGGGCGTGTCTCCTGTCTGATCGGCGCAGCTCTCCAGCACCTGGAAATTATAAAGAACGTTACCGTAAAACGGGGTAAACAGTGATAAAGGAGGGCACCGACCGCCATGGCGTGGCGATAGAGCGTTTGACTGCTACGTTGGAGATCGCGAGTTCGATTCCCACTCAGTGTAAATACTTATTTGCACTTTTTTTACGTGCGAATAATCCCTACGGATACTTACCGCCAGACCCGGTGGGAGAGGTTATTTCGGACTCGAACCGACTAAAATGCACGGCGCCTGTGGCTCCACCCGTCACTCCCAGGCCTGCGGAGGTCATTCATCGACCTCCGACGCTTGAGTTGCCTCAGTACGCGGGCAGCTTGGCTTGCGATCTGTCGTCGCTCCCGCTGGCGCTCCCGCCCCGCGTCCACCTTCTTGAGCATTACTTGCTTGCAGATGAAGGCGCCGGCCGCTCACACTTATTTGCACGTTGCATGATTAGGGGTATATTAAAGTATTTACGAAAAAAGTCTTGATCCGTATTTTAGAACCCATATTACAAACCAGGTGGTGCAGTGAGTCCTAAAATATTTCCAAATCCGAGAGTAATACTGCGCCAGGGACTCGTCGGATGCAAGGAACGATGGGGACGGCACATACGTTGGTTACAAATATGATACTGCTACATGATTGTTACGACTGTAGGGCTTACCTTGGTGGCATTCTTGGCTTCAGGTTTGGCGGACATCTTGCCAAGAACAGCGTACTTCTGAAGCTTGCCGTCCTTGCTGATCAGCTTGCACTTGAGCAGGACGCAGTACACGTGCTTGCGGAGCGCAGGCTTGTCGATCAGCTCGCCGCTCAGCATGGCGTCCACCAGCCGCTGGTCCACGTGCGACGAGGGCAGGCAGGCGTCGGAGTGCGCGCGGAACATCGCCTTCTCTTCCTTGCCCAAGATCTAGATAGGTATAGGGACATCAGTTATGAATTTGCTTGTGATACATTCATGATCCCAAATTTGGTAACTAAGGTTCATATTCTAGATCGACACTCAGTCCTAAATATCGATTTATGTGAGAACAGGGCCTCGAGTCTGCCCCAGCAAAACCACTGTCATACACAGACACTGCAAAAAATTCATTTTATTTTAGACTTTACCAACATGCCCTTAGGGTCCAAAATTAAAAGGCCTTTTGCAGAGAGAATGAAAAAGTGTAAAGTGTATTTGGAACTTTAACTTTACTTTACCGGCGGCTCCACCAGTCACCCCCAGGCCTGCGCTCATGGGGGGCGGAGGTCATTCATCGACCTGTGCATTCTCATAAACATGTCGTTTAGAATAAAATATTTAAGATATACAGTAAGATAACAACAGCATGCGCTGTTTGTCTAAATTCTAAATCGTAATTCGCGGGCGACTTCAACGATTCCACTGCCTGAAAACTAGCGATGAGAACATTATGCGTCTCATAGTAAAACTGACTGCAGAAGCACAATAAGATTATTCAAAAAACTTACAATGCAGTTCTTGCATCCCATGGTTGCCTGAAACAAAATAGTAGGCGTTAAGTTGAATAAGTACTTATTTGAAAACTTGACTTTGCATGCTTAGAACTTGCTCGGCACAAACTTTAACGATTTTAGAAGTTTTGGAAACTTATGTGAATATGTCATCACTGAGAAGTTTGACATCCTGAATGCTCTCATGAAAGCTTCGTGATCAGTGCGCGAGTTCACATGGCTATGACAGTAGGTCCCAATAATTAGTGTTAAACTAGCTTTTTTAAAGAAATAACTGGTTTTGCACAAGTAAGCGTTAACTGTTTCATGATGTTTTCATTAATATAAAATCATAATCATCTTGGCTTATCAGATCTTCAAATTTTCTTGATCATCCAGTCACCTTCTAAGAATTGCCTGAATTTCTTGAGAAGTTTCCAAGTTTGCCTAAAACAATAAGGCAGTTGATTCCAAATTCCTTGAGAAACCCAACGAGCTCCACATACCTGCTGTGTGATGGAAACGAGTGCCAAAAGCACCACAACTGTCCACGCCATGCTTCAATAACTTGGGTCTCGTATCTGGAATTTATCAGAGTCTGTGTTCGTGCTGGTGCAAGCGCAGCGACAGAGACAGCAACACATCAACCACCGACAACCGATACAAGGCCGGCACGACCACTCGCGCGACCGACCCTTCGCACCATGATTTATGCGCGCGTGCATCTTGCCGCACCACTACCACTGCAACTCGACGTGACGCCAATATTTTTTTTATAATTTCGATTCGGTGTTCAAATATTTTATTGCTTGATTTTAATGTTATATAAGTTTTTTGCGAAATATTTTCGTACAGAAGAAATTTTGATCTGTAATAGAGAAGATACAGTCAGTGGGTAACTCTTAATTTAAATATATTGTTGGTACCCGTATTAAAATATGCTGTATATTTTACATTTTAAAGAGCGCTTGTTTGCGGAATCACGAAGTCGTATCAATAGACCCGGGGAGCGCATCGCAGTCTGCTAAGAAAATCCATCCTTGATAAATTCGTAGGCACCTAATAGAAAGACCTTTGAACACGCGGAGACTACTGCGTAAATGTGTAGTAGTGTAGTGCTGTTCTATTATCTTCAGAAATTATTGAATATGAAGATATTAGGAGAGGACTAAATAATTAAGTACCCCAAATGTGACGATATGATGATTTTGACGTGAGATTATTTTCTCGTCTCGAATCGATATCGTAGTAGGGGACAAAATATGTATCAAAGACGATACGAAGGCATGTTTGGTAAACAAACGGATGCGGTGTCACAACACGCCGGCTCACTCGCCAAATATTCCCTGCCATTGTCTCAGCATACATTTATAGTGTTTTCAATCATTCTTTTAGTGCATTCAAATGTTCATTTTTGGCTTAACATGCAAAAATAAGAGCACGCAGTTTGATATTTTTTTATTGTCATGAGAGGGATGTCATCCCATGATCCATATCCGTCATCCATGGCATGGGCCGGCGGGTGACGGTTTGACTTAGCCAAAGCAGGCCCGGGGTTGCAGCGCGTCATCGGTTTTGCCTATTTCGGTGGCCAATGTCAGTCCGAATTTATATAGCAGAGTGCAGTGCAGAGAGAAGGCAAGGGATGGACTGGTCCTGAAGCGCAGTTGAGAGGGTTGCGGGTGTGGCTGCCTGTCACCCGTTAACCCCGCCGGTGCAGGGTAGCGAATCCCCTCTTCTTTCCGGAGGCAACACCGTGCTTCCCACATTCAAGAGGACCTCCTAAACCTGCAGATGACCCAGAGTCAAACGAGGAGTGAGGGATATACTCTAGGCAAACTTACACACTAGCATATGAAGACCTGAAACGACGTGCGGTTTTAGTCGGTCTCAGCCCGATGTAACCACCCCCGATGGCCGATAGGAGTGGAATCCGAGGGGATTTCTACACGAAACAAAAAGGTAATGAGAGCGAGATACATACTCACATGAAAGGCAATAGTTTATCTTCAACTTGAATTTAGATAAAAGGAAATATTTTTAATTGTCCATTGAATTGGAAGAGTAACATCTGCAAAATAAAAAAGAATCATCTTAGTTATTTAATCAAGAGTACTTGTAGAATTTGTACTAAATACGTTACCAGAAATTAATACTTTTTAAGTGTATTAGAGAAATAGGTATATCGTACTGTATGCCCCTAGTTTGGCATCCAATGAAGTATATATTATTCTAGTCGACTTTTTCGGTTCTCAGTATGTCTGGCTGGGGGACGTCTACTATTTGTACCTTATATATTATTTCAGAATTTTAGTCAAAAAAAATTCGTTACGCTTGCAAACCTTTTTCTAACACTCCTCCTCAATCGTATCCCTCAGACTTACTCATGCACACAAACACACACTCATCTCCCTGCGACAAAATTCTAACTTGCCTTTTGGCAATGATTTTGTTAAAGTGTCTGCTACCATTAGTTTAGTTTCCAAGTAAGTAAGCTGCTTTTATAAAATTAATTTTTATCGCTTCACGCACAAAGTGATGTCTTAAGTCTATATGTTTCGTCCTTTGATGGTGCACTGGGTTCAGTGATATGGCCATGACTGACTATCACTATAAATTATTTTTGGATGCATTGGAGTCGGCAATAACTCTGCTAAGAATCTTCTTAGAAAAATGGCTTCTTTGGCAGCCTCTGATAAGCTGACATATTCAGCCTCTGCCGTAGAAATTGCAATGCTCCTCTGCTTTGTACTCTGCCATGAAATAGCTCCATTAGCCATCTTAAAAATACAGCCTGAGTATGATCTTCTATCTACCAGGTCACTAGCATGATCGGCATCTGCAAAGCCTATAATTGCTATTTCTCGATTAGAATCTTTATAGTACTTCAGACATATTCCATACTCTTTGTTCCCTTAAGATACCTCAAGATTCCAATGCACATCTCCATAGTTGCTACTGAACGGACTCAAATAGTTCATTGTGTGTGCAATATCTGGTCTCGTACAGACTGCTAAATACATCAGTGAACCTATAAGTTCTCGATAAGGTATTCGCTCATCTGGCTTAGATCCGTCTTGTTTTCTGAAATGTTGACCAACAACTCCAGGAGTGCAAACTGGTTTACAGTCGGTCATTCCAAACTTGTTGAGAAGTTTTTCAACATATTCTTCTTGATCAACACTTACGTAATTAGTCTCTTGTTTGATTCTCATTCCTAAAAATTGGCTAACTCGTCCTAAGTCCTCCATTTTGAATTTGGACTGTATAAGTTCTCGTTTCATAATCTGCATCTCACGCTCATTATATAGAATATAAGTATATCATCTACATAAATAGCTAGGATAATCCTATCCCTGTCATTGGTTCTTTGTGTACACACATGGTTCATTCTTGCATCTCTTGAAGTTAAAATTATCTAAATCTGAGTGCAACCTCCAATTCCAAGAACGCGGCGCTTGTTTAGTCCGTAGAGTGATTTCTTAAGTCAACATAAGTGATCTTCCATCTCTCGTTCCTCAAATTGTGGCGGCTGTCTCATATGAATAACTTCATCTATATTTCCATTGCGAAATGCAGTCGTCACATCCATGTGATCTACTTTCAGCTGCAAATTAACAGCGAACGCTAACAAAAGCCTCAGAGTATTGTGACGAATGACAGGTGCAAATGTTTCATCATAGTCAATTCCTCTTCTTTGACTAAAACCACGTGCAACCAAACGTCCTTTGCATCGTATTATATTTCCCCCCTGTTTTTTAATAATAAAACCCATTTAGAATCAACAACATTTACACGTTGCTCGGGTTTCACTAGCACCCAAGTGCCATTATTTTTAAGAGAATCTAACTGCTCCTTAATAGCTGCTCTCCAGAATTTCGTATCTTTGCGAGATAATACCTCTTGCACCGTCCGTGACTGAATCACTGTCTTCCGACATTGCTTGGTAAGTAACGTAATCAGGGAAGGTAGTTGGCCTTCTATCTCTTTGAGGATATCTTCGTTCTCTCTTAAATTCTGTCTATTCACCATCACGTGACTCATCTTCTTAACACGTTCCCGGGCAGTGAGTCACCCTACTTTAGCACTATTTTTTTGTATGGGATTTTTTCGATTGCTCTAGCATTTCCGCCACGATGCATACCAACCAACACGATCAAGTGGGACACGAATGCTATAGCAGATGACTGCATAAGCATTTGTGCCACATCCCATCACAAAAATTGTGATACCATGTGACGCGAATGCTATAACATAAAACTGCTAAAGCATTCGCGTCGTACTCAATCACTTAGAGGGGCATGCAGTATGACGCAAATACCATAGCAGGTGACTAATTATAAATGTTTAGTGACCCAGCGTAATGTTATGTGATTTGGGAAACTTGGAAATCGTTGAATTATCTTGAATTTAAAATAAAAAAACAGGTATTGAACGTTTCGCAGTTTAATTTTCATTATGTTTTTCGACAAAAGTCAATAAAGCACTTTGGTTTTTTAACACAACTCACAGCTATAGGGGTTTGTTTAACTAAAACTAATCATTTTCTACATACCATACCAACAAATACTTATATAATTTTTAGTATCAAAATCACGTTTAAGTTATAATTAGGCACTTCGATAGGAACAGTCATAGTTCTCTTAGAACAAACTGTACTTAAATAATTAATTAATATCACAATTGGGGACATATGTTTTACATAAGTAGTTAGGAACTTAGGCTATAATCTTATAGACTTAATCGCTTATTCAGTCTTCAATTACAGTCTTCATTATATTACAACTAAGCACACTTAATTTACAATTTCTTATCAGCTCTACGACTAAGTCTTGAGGTCGGAATATATCCACTGAACAGAATGTACATAGTACATAATTTTATCCTTCTGTCTCTTCTACGAAGCAAGATCCAAGTGCCATGACTCAAAGCATCCTGGGCAGAGAGGTGGATGATTGTGCCATCTCTTGCAACGGTAGCTGGTCTGCTTTACGATCTTGTTTTTTGTACAAACGCGACATTTTAAGAAGACTTTTGAACGTTTTGTTGTTTCAGAAACCGGTATAAGTTCAGGCCAATGCCCAATTTTCCGAGGTTGTTGTGGTTGTTCCAGATGCCGCTGTTGATTATTGGCAGCTGACGTCCCAGCTCTCGGACCACGTCTGTTTGACGTGGTTTTTATTTTGCCAATAAAAGTTTTTACGTCGTTCAACGTTGAACTTTTTACTTGTAAAAAGGATCCTATGATTCTTTCTCGGGAGTTCAATAGGCTTGAATTCGGGTCACAATATTTTCTGAACAAATAGAATGCATTCCAAATCATCATGTCAAACAAATGGAAGAACACTTTCTTGTATGAATGTATGAATTGGTGCAGTGTCATTTTGCCACGAACTCTCGCTGATAGTTGGTGATCTGTTGTAACTATTGCTTAAGGAGATATGTGAAGATGTTATGTCTGCTCCTGGTGGTGAAGGTGCCGTTGTGGTTGACACGGGTTGTAGGATAACAATTTCATTGCTGACCTGTAAAAGTTGTAACTAATGCGGGTAGTACAGCAATACCACGCTCATTTGAAGTTGATGCAATGACTGGGTCAGACTCACGCACGCACTCAACGCATCTGAGTTGAAAAGAGGCTCGAGGGGTAGTGAAGACAGCAAATTTGGAGATAGATTGCCTTCATTCTTTATTTCGAAAGTAATTTCCACATCTGTTTCTTTAGAGATGAAGTCAGGCGAAGAAGTTGGGTGCATTCTGACTGAAGCAGCAGGAGCTAAATTATTCATAGCTTGGTGTATTTGTGGATGGACCACTAGCTGTCTTGTTGGAGGGTTAGGCTCAAAGTCACTTACAGTTTTATCGGGATCACTATTTTCAATCGATTGGCGTATCAGGTTTACTTCTATACCTTTTGATGACGATGAAGAATCAGACAGCATTCCTTCATCTTCAGCAGGGTTGTAGTTACCATCGGACCCAAATTCTACGTCAGCATCACTGTAGGATTCCTCTTCAGATGACGGTAAATTATCGTTTGCTATACCTTAAGGTCTTCTTTGACTTCCCTCTCTTTCATTAGACGATTTTTAAGATTCTTCAATGCTGGGAGCCGAAAAATCATCTGAAACTTCTTCAAACAACCTCAGGATTTGCTCTGACTCAGTAATTTTAAAAGCATGAAGGCGTTTTTTGGGTGGCATCTGTGAAAGCAAATAATGTTAATCAGGTATTTTTATCGACTTATCTAGCGCAATTACCTAGTTAGTTTAACGTCAAACCACTGAAATACGTTGTAAGTAGCATCAAAATAACAAAGAAACAAAAGAAATAGTGAATTAAATTGTACTTACGATGGTTGTAATATGTCGGCGTGATACGAAAATGCATTATGCACTGACGTCCACTACGTGCGGCAGTGACTGCTACACCGAATGGATCTCAATACATTTGACGTATGCTATAGCATACGCTGCCACGTGGGTTGCGCCGGATGAGGTGTAAGGGAGGAGTAAACACTGTTTTATCATTGTGTGCAATAAAGGTTCTAAATGGCAGTAAATGATCTGTAGCTGTATTAGTAGTGACAGTAAGAAATAGGCTACCTATATTTTATACGGATTCAGCAACTGCCCAAGCATAACTGCCAAAAAAACCTCAATAAACTTGGAATGCTATAGCATCCGTAACATAATTAAAGTGTCCAATACGAATGCGATAGCATGCTCGTCCGGGAACGTGTTAAAATGACTCTTCAAGTTGGATAGTTGCTCTCTGTGGCATCGATTCCCCTTGATTACTGTGGCATCCCATCTTCTTCGGAGTTTTTGATACATCTTTAAATAGTTCTTGCTCGAAAAATACTACATGTTAATTATAATAATAATAAATATTCTACAACATTTTACACAACGCTATCTAGACACATGGTAAGCATAGCTTAACTAGCTTGTGTTATGGAATCTAGAATGCGGATAAAACATACAATACCCTTTTTTTTGTATCTTTTTAGCCTCACGAAAACTCAGAGTCCTGAACAGAGTGAGACGATTTTTCACGCCGTAGCAGCGGTGTCTTCTATACAAGACACAAATTCGCTCCTGTGTGGAATACTGCTCGCATCTCTGGGATGGTTCAGCAAAGTACTTACTAGATGCTCTCGACATTTTTCAGTGACGTGCGGTCCGCATCATTGGGAATCCTGAGGTCACGAACACCCTAGAACCTTTACAGATGCGTAGAGATGTTGCGTCCATGGCTGTATTTTACAGTTTGTACCATGGTGAGTGTTCTGATGAGCTCTTCCAATTAGTCCCACCCTCCCCTTTCCTACACAGGACAACACGTGCAGGTCTTAGATGTCATCCGCACACGGTGCAGAACATCCGATCAAGAACCAAGCGGTTCGGTGACTCTTTCCTCTGTCGCATCATTTCATTACCAGCTCACGTGTTTCCTTCTTCCTACAGTCCCGGGTCCTTTAAGCGGGGCGTGAAAAAGCATATGATGAGGCCGTCAAGCTGTGTGTCACCATTGTCACACGGTATGTGTAAGTAATGGTGACCCTCTTTTCTGAGACTTTGCCTTCAGCTTAACATCATGCAAGGCGAAGTCAAATTGATGTGTTCTATACATAAAAATATAAAAATATCATACATAGAAACACCCAGACCAATGCAAATATTCATATTCATGCATATAAATACCTAATTATTTTTTTTATTTATTTATAAATATTTGCACTAAGCGGGAATCGAACATCTCTCGCTCTGCAAAGTTCTCTGCTAATTGGATTGATAAGCCTGTATCCTTTTGACTCAGAGCAGTATCCCACGAATATAAACTCTTCGCTCTTTTTTAATCCCATTTGGTTCTCTTTTCATCTGGAATGTGTGCAAACGCCCTGCAATCGAACACTCTTAAATGACTCAGATCGACTCTACGAGCTGACCATGCCTCTTCTGGCGTTTTGTTTATCTCTGCTATAGTCGGACTTCTATTCTTTAAATAGACAGCCGTATTCACTGCTGCCGGCTAGTAAAATATGGGTAGCCCTGCAGTATGGCCCGTGCCTTTTCGACGATATTACGATTCGCACGCTCAGCGACCCCATTCTGTTGTGGTGTATACGGGATTGTAAGTTGGTGCTTAATTCCGTGCTCCTTCAGGTAGCTGTCAAATCTCTTATTGACAAAATCAGACCCATTGTCAGTCCTCCAAATCTACATCTTGTTGCCTGTCCGAGTTTCCGCATGAGCTTTAAATTCTTTAAGAATATCAATAGCCTCACTCTTCTGCTTGACTCTATAAAACTCATAAAATACCGTTTACCGCCCAAAGAACGATTAGACATTGGCCCACAAAGGTCAAAGTGTACAAGCTCTAGAACATCTTTAGCTCGCGTAGCCTTATTGCGTTCGAACGGTTGTCTAGTTTGCTTACCTAAAAGACAAGCAACACACTACCTTTGACCATTCGACTTTGAAAAACTCAACCCAGACGCCATTTTCTCACTCAACAAGCACAGATTTTTTATACCCAAATGCGCTAGCTTCTTGTGCCATTTCTCTATATCAGCACCAGCTACTGCGGTTGCATTCACACTCGCCTGTAAACATTTAAGTTTGTAAATGCTTTTCTCAACCACACCTCTCAAAATTGGCTTACATGTAACTTTACAATCGCTCGCATTATAAATTTTACAGTACTCATCTGAGAATACCACAATTATTAGTTTAGCTGTGATTTTACTAACACTAATAAGATTTTAAGTAATATCAGGTACATACATTACATTATCAACAGTAAAGTTCAGCTTCTCACGAGCTACTGTACCAAAACCTTTACCATAAACCTTACCTCCATTCACACAAGTAACCTCTATCTTACGATTAACTTTTACAATATCATGCATCCAATCCCTTTTGTAGCTCCGGAATCGAGAATCCAAGAATTATTTTGATCTTGAGTAGACTCTTCTCTATAGTTCGTACCAAGTGCCGTCGCCAAAGAATAAATAAATAAATAAATATTCTACATCATTCTACACAACGCTATCTAGACCCACGGTAAGCATAGCTTAACTAGCTTGTGTTATGGAATCTAGAATGCGGATAAACATACTTAAATACTCTTTTTTTGTAAATACATACATATTATACATAGAAACAAACAAAGAAACGTCATTCTTCTTGCTCGTGTTCCTTGGGTTAGCTGGACAGTTGATTGCTTTATGTGGCCCCCCGCACATATGAAACACTTTAATAGTTTTCTCTTTTTTTTTCTTGTTATTATTACTCTGAATATTCTCTTTCCGGCTCTTAGGTGTAGCAAACGCAGAAGTAGACTCGAGTCTTTGCATTTTGTGTCTCCATCAAGTTGTAAAAGTTTGGCTTTGACAGTCTGTTGTCAAAATAGTGTTGGTACTCTCCACTGCCAGTCTCATTGGTGTATACTCGTCTTGCATTCCTTGCAACAATAATGCAGCTAATAGTTCGTCGTCTATCTCTTTGCCTAAGTCAGACAGCTGATTAGCTACTCTCATCAACTCCGTAACATAATCTGTATTTGTCACATTATGTTTAACTTAAGGCTGACTAACTTTGATAATAGTCTGCATCTTCTATTTATGCCTTTATCTTCATATGCGGCTCTCAGATTGTTCCATGTTTTATGCGCTGTCTTCGCTCTACGTACATGTACCTACCTTGCATTGATTCTCTATCAGAAAGCATATTTTCCTTGCTTTTTGGTCACCACGTATTTTGATTTCATCACTAGAAGGGCTTTCAACATACTGCCACAAATCATAATGGACGAGTATGCACTCCATGTCAAATTTCCAACTATCAAAATTGGAACTCCCTCGTAGCTTCTCAATGGAACTCATTGTAGTCGGTGCCTCTCATCGAACTCTTGCTTGCACTCTTGCAAAAACAGTTAGGTAATGCTCTCGACAACAACACCGTGCATGATTCATAACCTAATAATATTGATATATTTATATATATGCGAGAGCATTATAGACACAACATATTTATTTTAAATCTTTTATTACATTTCTAACACCGAACACATATATGGCATAAAACCAGTACATCAACGTATTCAAAGTCAGACGTTACGCTTACAAACCTTTTTCTAACAAAGTTTTCTGTAAATTTTTGTATGGGTCGATCGTAGGAGAATGAGCCTACCTGTCAGTGCAAATGACGCGGTGCATGCAGACCGTGGAGGGGGGGCGGCGGTGGCGCGCGGGGCAGGCGCGCTGCAGCACGCATGGCGCCAGGCCAGCCGCCAGAGCCGCCGTCATCAGCAGCTGCATTAGCATAGTCGACGTCAGGCACAGCCTGCACAGAGACGACGAGTCACACCTTCCCATCATTGCCGACGAAACTACATCCTATTAAATGGTTTCTTCCCCACTGCTCAACCAGTTCTACATCGGGACTTATTGCCGACTTCCGTGGAGCAGAGAGGAAAAGCACTCAAATACATATTCACATGGATTCCAACTACAGCATTAAGTAGGTAAGACGTATCCTTGTAGTGTTCTCGCGCGGTGACTTCGTCTTAAGCAGCAGAAGGCTGTAATGTAAGTATTTCAAGTCTAATCTAACTCAAGTCTAACTCAAGTCTAGTCCACAGGGCACGCCGTAGTAACGGCGGTAAGACCCATCATGGGGGAGTGGCTAGAGAGGCCACACGGCAGCCTCTCGTACCGTCTGACGCAGATGATCACCGAGCACGGATGCTTCGGAAAGTATCTGCGTCGGATGCAGAAAGAGCCAACGTCCGAGTGCCATCACTGCGACGCGAGCGAGGACTCAGGTCCGCACACGCTCACCGAGTGTCCGGCGTGGGAGACGCCGAGGCGGGAGCTTGTGGCGGCCCTGGGAGTGAGGGTTCTCACGCTCTCCACCTTGCTCGCGGCGATGGTTCGCTGCGCGGATGCGTGGGCGGCCGGCGCCTCCTTCTGCGAGCAAGTAATGCTCGTGAAGGAGGAGGCGGGGCGGGAGCGGCAGCGGGAGCGACGAAGAATCGCTAGACAAGCTGCCCGCGCACGAAGGCAACTCGGGCGTCGGAGGTCGATGAACGACCTCCGCCCCCCATGAGCGCCGGCCTGGGGGTGACAGGTGAAGCCGCCTGTCACCCTGGCAGAAGCAGGCCGCGGCGGCGGCGCGCGTGGCGCGCCTCCCCGTTTCCGGGGACGAGTTGGGGACTCTGTGGTCCCCACACCCGAGAAGAGGGCCAGATCGTGAGAGATGGCCCTGGGTCGGCCGGGGTGCGAGGGATATGCCTGTCAACATCACCTTCGGCAACCGAAACGACCCACAGGCGGCGTGCGTTTTAGTCGGTTCGAGTCCGACATAACCTCCTCCACCGGCTCCGGTGGGGAGGTATCCGTGGGGATTTTGCGCACGTAAAAAAAAAAAAAAAAAAAAAAAGACTAGTCCACAGGCTAATTTTAAATAGGTGCTTATGGCAACATGGGTAACTAAGCTAAATAAATTCCTGATAATGTTTGCACGTTTCATATCGTTTATGAAACAAGAAACCACGATGCTGTGGTCTGAAATGATAAAACGCCTCATCGAATTGTCACTATACCCAAGCAAGCAGATAATATGTAATTAATAACAAATTAACTGCATCAGTTCCGAATTCAGAACTGTGCAAAAGAAGCTGCGTGAACTATTAACAGTTCACTCCTGTATCCCACCCTATCTATGAAAAGGGACCAGCCTAGATCCTAGGCTTTGATTATATATATGTCTAGATGGAACGTCGCCCTACTGCCAACAGAAATAAAACGAGTCAACCTGTGCAAACATGTGTGCGTGCGGCCGGTGTTTTACACGTTGCATTCATGTTTCTGTGTGTGTAAATATGATACCAGCTACAAGAAAATTTCCCAAAAAAATCACCTAGGTATAATTAAATTAATCAAATGCCTATATTTATGTTTTTTATGATATCCTCTGTTCTGTGACAGTAGTAAACGAGAATAGTATATGCAAGGGGCGCGGGTTCGATTCACACTCAGTGCAAATATTTGTATGCGTGAATATGAGTAATTTGCATAGGTACATGGGTACATTTATGCCTCAGAGAACAAATTAAGCCGGCGGTCACGGTAATCATACGAATATTTATGGCAATCGTTTGTAGTAGAAGCCATAAATTATAGTTAACATTGTTTGTAATGCAAAATTTACATAAGAAAATATTTTTTTAAGGTTTTGTTTGTCTGTCTGTTCCGGTTGAACTTTCACTGGTGGATAGCTGTTCTGACATTGTTTTGGAATTCCCCTCACCACGCACGATCGCTCTGTCTAGGGTATCGTTGACAGACTGTATGTAGTATGAATCGTTAGACTATGATAATACAATAATTGTATTATCATAGTCTAACGATTAGGGCTAATTAAGTATTTTCATTTGATACCAAACTCGGTATATATAGGGTGTCACATTAGCTTCAGTGACACCACATATAGCCTCCATCCAGCGGCCAATCAAGACGCTTCTAATGGTAGGTACCTCATTTGTCCAATAAACTCCCAAAAAGTAATAAGTTGAGGAACTGCGAAAAGAACAGAACAGATGAACATATTTATATAAATATTGCTCGATTCATATATCTTGGACCTAATATGTGCTCTATACGCGCAGTACACGTTTCATGAATGTATTTTGAGGATAGCACGGAGTGCTACGGCGGTGGACGAGCTCAAATTCACCAATTATAGATTATTACAAAACAATGCGCGCACCAGGTCCTTTGATATTTCACGATATAGCTCCAAGATATATGGTTCGACCTAAACACTTGCTTGTCAAAATCATAACCCTCCTTTAGCTTTGCCTTAGTAAGTAATGTTCTAATCTAAATCAATAAGAAGTTGGGACATTGGCTCCCCCAATCGATACAAAACATAAACTTAAAAAACTGACAACACTCACAAATATGGCGTGTGATAAATTACATTTTGTTTTGATGAAAAGATTAATTTTATTAATATAACTTGTATTTTGGTTACTTACCGATGAAAGGTAACGTGTGTAGTATTATTTAGCCGTCCTTTATAATTCTGGCACACTTTAATAGTGCAAGTCGCCATATTTCGACAGTTTTTGATTATTGTTTTTCGCGGGTTTTACGTAGTGACACAGAGCCGTCGCGAACGTCACTGAGCAGCGCGTAAGTACTAAGGTTAGAAGTTAACTAATATTTTTTGAGACGTTTCTGCGCATTTAACATTCCATCTAGACATATATATATATACATAATCAAAGCTCCTAAACACAGGTTTCATTAGCTATCTCAGTGTGAGGAGAGGAATATAATCGGTAAGCACATGATTAAGAATCTCAAAGTACATAAATTGTGGCTGCAACTATTTCTCGTACAGCGCGGTTTGAAACAGCTTGAACTCATAGTAGTTGTTGATGCTTATAGGGTTGGCCAGCCAGAACATGATCTACAAAGCGCGCCACAAACATATTTTTTTCCTACATTGAGCGATGGCCCCTGACCTCACCTGACAGACTGAAACAATTACGTCTCATATTTTCATGTGTCAACGTACATATCAGCCAGTACGTACGCAAAAAAAAATTGTTGAATAACTCCTTGTGGAAAGACTTGACTAGATGATCATAACTAATAAAAACTCTTTACTGATACGTGGTGACTGGTGTGGTTGATCTAAAGAGTGATGCAGGCATACAAACCATACGATAAAACCGGGATCCTGCCGTTTGGCAAAATAGGTTTCGTCAAATTCACTTCCCAAAAAACTTATCGCATAGTTTTATTTCCCAAAAGAATCTTTAGCAAATTTATATTTCGCATTTTAATCACTTCGTCAAATATTCATTTGGCAACTTTTTACTTGGTCAATTTTTATAAAGTCAAATACACATTAAGCAAATGCTTTATTTTGTAAAAAAATATATTCCAAAAGTAAATTCGTTCGTAATTATAAATAAAGTAAAATACATTAATTTCATTTATGTTACGTAGGCTAGATTGGAACTGCCAGAAAAATGGGTTAGGTTAGGTTAGGTTAGAACTGTGGCCCCAACAGAGCGCGAGCCGAGCGAGTAAAGCGAGCGTGCCGTGGCAGCGGTCGGCGAAGCGCCGGAATGGATTTGTATAATAGCAATATAATTATTATAGAAGTTCTTACCTGTAAATTATTTGTACCTACATAATATATGTTATGCCAAACCATATTTGACTACCTAATACTTGGTAAAATGAAATATTGCCATGTAATTATTTGTTAAACAATAAATTGCCAAAAGTAGTATTGCTAACTGTAAAATTGCGTAAAGTTGTTTTGCTAAATGTTTTTTGTCAAATGAAAATTTGGGAAACATACTTTGGCATGTGACACTGGGGAACGTTTTTTGCCAAACATTAGTAAACCGATAAATAAGGTAAAAAATTTAAGGTACTCAGGTAGGTATAGCTGAAAAACTAACATATAATATTATAGGTCTCATATAACCAAAGTTTACTAGAATCCGTTGATGACTTAGACTTATCCACGGTATCCACTTCCTGGCTCCATGATCAAATCAGTTCCATAGTTAAAAGTTTCAAATTACTCATTAGCCTATCGCAATCCACTATTGGACATAGGCCTCTGCCAACATTGGGAGGCTTGGGTCTACTGTTGCCACGCTGACCAAACGGGTTGATACGGTAAGAACCAAAGGCTTGTCCTGCTGTCTTCTACCCTGACGGCACAGAAACTCTTTGTGCTTACAGGGTCGTCAGCACGATTGTGACTCCACTGGTGTTGCACTCGTCCATAGGCCACGGTAACCACTTTCCATCAGGTGGGACGTGGGCTTGTCTACCACCTATGTGGTATAATTTTTTTTTATCTATGATACAGTACAGGGTTTTATTTCGAATTTTCCTTCTATTGCAGTTATATTTTTTAGGTAATCGCCAGTGTCGAACACCCTTCGGATGAAGTGGGAATGGAATGGAAAGGGACTCTTGTCCGCACTTAGCCTCCTCTTTTGGGCTATTTTGCGTACAGAGTACTGGTTAGAGCAGCCAGCCTAGAAATGCAGAAGTTTGCTGGGGACTTTACAGGCTTCGCAAAACGACCTCACTGTGCCGAGGATTTGTGCTCATTGGGGGCTACTGCCTCGCATTCGCGTATTACGTCGGCGGCCGTTTCCTGGGCAACGAAACAAATTCCTGCAAATGAGACTGCCCGTAACACCGATGGATGAAGTGGGGTGGTGATACTTGTATTCTCTCCGTCACCACGTGGAGTAAGTAGTTTCAAAGTAGGTAGCAATAGATTAGCTAGTTATTTAAATAAACTTTCATTGTGCGAAATAGGATTGGTAGTTCCGTTTAATGATTCCAGATGGCGCTAGATAAATGCGGCATCATTTTCTTCGAGTAATCGCATTCGTTACAGCTGCAACAATCACAGGTAAATAATATACAGTGTAGGTACAACTTTGTGCTGCTGAGAGCACAGTAACCTTGTACGACACACACGGGTAGATATGGTGTAGGTAACCCTTGTATTCTGCTCTGCCAGGAACCATACGGCTAGCGCGGCATCGTACTGGCGGCGAAAAAGCACTTCGAGTCAACCAAGAATATGATGCGGTCTGCAGAAAAGTATCACAGTTACGATTTTTTATAACAATTATTTTTACTGTATATTTTAAAGTATAAAGCTTTTACAGTACCTACCTGTATGTTCTTGAAGAAATCGCATTCCGTGGCAAATTGTTCTACAATTAACATTTTGGTGCCGGCACTTCAAAGAGATGAAATAGTTTGTTTGTTTGAAGCGCCAATCTCAGGAACTGATGGTTCAAATATGAAAAATTATGTTAATGTTGAATAATCCATTTATCGACGAATGTTTTAGGCAATATATCATTACGATACCACTTAAAGGAGCGGAGAAATGATCGTAAATTTGTACAAACCCTGCCGATTCCCATATATTATTTGGAAACTAAAGAAATACGGACTCAAATAGATGACTATGTATGATCAGCTAGTATTTATTCCATATTAATTAATGTCATTTACATACTCATTTTTGGTTTTCCACAGGTGCCTCCGAAAATGTCTGGCAGTCTTGTTCTTAGTCGAATCATAGGTTAATGGTAATATTAAAGGGTGTGTGGATATACAGGGTGGAAGATTTCGACCTTACCTGGAGGGAAAGTACTTTGAATACCTACTGGAGATAGCAAATATCACTCAAAGGAAACATTCCAAAAAACTGCAACCTAATTATTGGAAAACTCGCTCGCCATACCCGTTAATCGACAAAAATCTAAAAAAATAACACCTGTATTTTTGAGGCATCAATTGATAATGTCAATCGTAAGGATCAAATGTCTCTAACAAACATGGTATAGAACATTTGCATATTTAATTTATTAGTATGCACAAACAAGGTCAATAAGGTATTTGATGTACCTACATGGTTGACAAAAATCCCTTACGGGTTTGTCTAGACGACCGTAACCGACATTCGACATTGCATGCGTTGATGCATCGCAATGATTTCCTAAAATTTATCAGCACATTTACTTTTTTTAAGTATTCCGAATAAAATTAAAAACTATGAAAAATCTATGATTTGAGTTAAGTTTATAATGATGCCGCTTCCTTCACTTGACGTTTGGATACATTCAACGAATATATATAATAATTACATGTTTAACATACCGTCTTCAGTCTTATCTCTGATATTGTTGAAATAAATCACTAAAATACATATACACAAAATACAATGGAATGATATATAAATATATTTGGGATCATATATAAAGTGTAACAAAATGAACTCTCGGAGTCTATCTCCACTATTTAGAGTATTATTCCTCCAGGTAAGGTAGACATCTTTCACCTTGTATACGTGTAGATAGATATATTAAGTAAGTGTGATGCGAGGCATCAAATTAATAAAACGCATAAAATATTTTTTGTCATGTAATTTTGTTTGATTAATTTATAACATCACACAGTATTCGTGCCGTCATGTTTCGAGAGTTGTTCCACGTGCAGATCAGGCACAGCCCACTGCGACGAACACTCCATCTGTACGGACTTTACAAAACTATGGGAAAAATTCAAATTTTAAATAAAGCTGTCAGGTTAGACGTTCGGCGCAGTGAGGTGGCACTTTTACAATAAGTAGGAAAGGTATATTAAAATCACAACTTTTTTATCTTTAAATAGTTTTACAATAGTGACCAATGAACATATCTTCAGTTGATGTTTTAATTACACAAATAGATTTCTAAGGGACGCTCGGCAGTCATTGTATTTTATACAGACAGCGTTTTTTACATCGATTCTTTCGTTACAGCCTCCTTGATATAAATCCTATTATTATGCTACAATAAAGCGAGTGGGCTCAGTGGATACAAAAAGAAATAATGTCAACTGAACCTCCCTACTGTAAACCGGAAAATATGTTCCCATTTAGTGAGGATACTCTACAAACCGAGTCATCTAGACCCGTCTTGGAAATTTTCATCGAATACTGAATAAAAATATGTGTAAGGAATCTTTCTCGTACCTAATCTCTAACTGAACTAAGTTAGAGTTAAGTCCAGGTGGCATTACTTCGGAAGAGACACTACTCATACACACAGCCCCGCCGCCTATAAATGTACTAGCCGCGTTCGTTTCGCAGTCTTGCCTTCGTTTTTCATTTCTTACAATTTTTGGTTTACAACTGTCAATTTTAACTCTTATTCTTCACACGTAAATATGTTACACAATTGTATATCCTCAAATTGCGACATTACATTTTAGTGTCCTGAAAGCGTGATCACATAGAACAGAAACAAACAATACATCATTATTAAAACAAAGTAAGATCAAAAAATGTGATCATTTGCTTAAACAAGTTGTAAAGTCAGCAACGAAAGTAGCTGAACACTAACTTTGAAAACCTTTCAAGTCAAAAGAACATAAAATAAATTAATGTTATCCTTTGAGCATTAAGGTAGAATTCCACCAGTGTGCTGAATTGCAATGCACAATGCACGACACAAATGTTTATTCTGGTCGACTCACTCGAGCAAACAATAACAAATTGTGCGTGATCATCGTACAAATGATCGCACATGTATACTTCGTGCGCGCACACGTACAGACAGTGGCCTCGCCTCAGCGTGGACAACCTGAACATTCTGCTCAGTGAACGTATTCGTGCACAAGTATGCTGAACTGTGCGCTTACAAAAGTTACGCACAGCCTTACCTGTGGAGACAGAAACCAAATGCACACCAGCTAAATACGTGCACTGCTGATGTGTTACACAAAATGTTTGTAAGCAAATGTGCTGCACACTATATTAGTGGAATCCTACCTTTACAAAAACTTTAAACATATTACAAGTTTAAGCATTAGGATGTGTTTTGTAAATTTGTTAGAGTGCAACAACTTTTATTGCTGACTATACACTGATTGATGCACACATCACTTGGACAAAAAAAATCTTTCGTAGATATTTTTAAGTTGAGCAGCATCTGTATTTATCTACGTACTTTACAGATTCATTATACATTTATATAGATATCCCAAGACTTCCTTCAATTTTGTGAACTAAACTAAATATATAATCTTTTACGTCTAAATAACGTCTAGGTTGATAAAACATTACTAACTAACCTTTGTCTACTTAAAGCTAGGTAAACTATAAATATTATATACATGATCATTTACAACCATAACTGTACCTTACAAGATACATCATCACTCAATATCTCTAGCGAACTCTCGCGTAGCTTCCTGTGTTATTCTGTGATGTACAAATTGGACGTCAAGTGTCCTCTTCCATTCCACTCGGGAAAGTAATATAATATCGAATGGTTGGAGGATATAGCAGCAATAGCAAGAGATAGTGAACACCCGACATACTGCCAGACAGATGCGGCTGGACGCAAGTCTAATTCAATATAATATAGCGGCTTGCCGCATGCGGTGCAGCATCAAATAGTAGCTGCCAGCCGTTGCGTGAGCAAGAATCTCGACGTCTAATTTATATTTTACACAAGCACACACTGGCTTGTCATAACGCAGCCGTTTAACAGACGCATCGAAACGCATATAAATAAACACATCTTGTATAGAAGATAGTGTTTAATCAATAGATTTGGAACTTGCACTCATTTAAATAACAATAATATTACAATTACTGGTAAATCGATAGTTGTAGCTGTTGGAGACCCTCGCTCAACCCATGCGATGTGATGTTGGGAGTCTTTTCTCTGTCCTACGATACAACTAGCCCCTCAAGTACCGCGGCGCCAGTCACGCACGAATAAGTAGAAGCAAACAAGTATCTGGAGTTCGAGTTTTAGCGCGTAATATTAATTACATGTGATACTTTACTAGTAATATTTGGAATGTGTAATTATTTCAACACGATTTTAAGAAGGTATTAGCATTTATTTGAATCAAGTGATTTTATATAAGTGACCATTGCATATAAAGATTTTTTCGGTTGGCAATAAAATTGACGTGTATCTGTATTTGTTTAATACTAATAAATCTGTTATAAAAACAAATTGATATGTTTATTACTATAGAATAAATAATATTGCACTTATCACGTATAAGGTATCTATTAAGATACTAAAACATGAGAGTTGAGACATGTCATGGTATTGTACCAACGGGTTTTTTTAAATAGCCTTGATAGGTTTCAGTACATACATACATATAATCACGCCTTTATTCCTGGAGGGCTAGGCAGAGGTGAATTAACACCCACATTTCACCAATAATTGTATTTGGTCCCACGTGAGCCTATTGCCGTATTCTGGGCACTATTGTTGACTCGAGTCATGCATCTGAGGCTGAGTCTGGGCTATATATATTTGTCTGATGTAGTACAGCCCCATCCCTTAGTCGCCTTGTACGACACCGCATGGGAAGAAATGGAGTGGCCCTAATTCTAAGCTGCCGGAAACCACGCGGCACCACGAGGTTTCAGTAATCAGTATAATTTTCAAATAAACTACTATTTAACGTTAAAAAGCGACGATCAGTAGTAAATAGTAAGAGTATCGCGTGGTTCTGCTGCTGTGGGTTTTGTGGTTGTATACGGATCTGTTTGACGGATACCAAACACCTTCGAGTACACCGATCAATTTTTCCTTATCATAACATTTCGTATTGACTAATAATAATTTAAGTGACATTCCCGCGATATTCACGGATGTGGTTGTTTCTACAATGGATTTAATATAACTGTGCGCTCTCATTAAAGGTACGATAAGAGTACGTTTTACATATTGAATAGTTTTCAGTACACAATACGCTAAAGATATGTATTTTAAAGATCACGCTCTCGATTCTACCAAAGCAAAACTATTGCCTACCACAGATAATGCAAAACATAGCAGTACATTTCAGACGTTATTGCTAGATGCTTAAAGTCCAAAATTAAATGAAACTAGTTTCATTGTACTTTTTAATATTTTGAACTGTAAGAGCATTGCTTTAAAGTCTAAAAATAAATTATTTTTTTAGCAGTGTTCGTGGTATCACAGTAGTTTTGCTTTAGCAGAAACGAGGCGCTGTACTATTGACTATTCAAACATCGTAGTGTGAAACATACTGAATGCAGATTAGAGAACAATTGGCTAGGGGCGCAGATAATTCCGGACGAAGTTATTTTTAAAAGAAATCGCAAGTTGTGCAGTTGGTTGGTTTATAATTTATAATGATTTAGATAACATTGTCAACAGGCGTGACTAACGCATGTTTGTATTTAAATTAGTATATATTTGATTTTATTTTTTTAAATCACGTTACGAGTCAGTTATGTTAGAAGTTCGGGCGTTTACCCTTGGTCCTACCAGTTCGACCCACTGTCGGGACCACGGTAATTATTTATCCCCATAGTCTCACTGCACTGCAGTGGGGCTATGACAGGTAGTGGTAACGTTACTTTAGACCCACCACACTAGATGGCAAAGACATTGTTACCGACATTGTATTTTTATTGTATGACCTCTTGTATTTTCCTGTGATTATAAGCTTACTGCACTGCATTGAACGTCATTTTGGATGTATCTATCATCCAGAATGACGTTATGCAATTTATTCATTCATTTATTCATATTTATTGGCAAATGGGAAACAACTGTTGGGAATCTTTTATTTATTAAGAATTACAAATAAATTCGTTATGTTTTACTGTTTATTAACTAGCTAGTAGTAGCCCGCGGTTCCGACTGCGTGGAATTCTTATTCCGTTCCAACTTTTATTTCGTGCGGAAGTTTCCTCGGATACCACTCCCATCGGTCATCAGGAATGGTTATGTCAGACTCGGACCAACGAAAACAGCATGCCATCTCGGGTCTTAAGATGCCGGGTGTAAGTTACCTAGAGTATCCCGTGCTCCCCGGCTGCCCCTGAGTCACCTACTGTTTAACCTCCTCACAAGTGGCAAACACGGTGTCCTAATCAAACCCCGGAGGGGGGGGAGGGGAAGAACCTATGGAGGTTCTGGACCACGTATTCGGATCCCGTTCCCATGGCATCTTCGGTTCAGCAGGCCCTGCTACTTCAGCTGACATACTTTTCGAACCCCCGTTGCACCCCTTTAACCCAAGCCCGTAATTTAATAGTTTTCTAATAATGTATGAGAATCTACGGGATTTATTGACATTTCTAATTTGAAAATATCTTGTGAATAGAACGTCCGATTTCAATAATTCAGGTATTTAAACAGTATTGAATACAAAATAATTTATTTGGATGAGTTTAGTTCAAAGGTATCGATAACATGGTCTGATTTTGATCGGCATTTCTGCTTGAATTTATTTTGATGCGCGTAAATGTATAAATTGTGATATCCCTGAAGTTATTCATTGTAATTATATAGTTTGAATGGCAATTTTAATCTGTATTTAATTAGTAATAAAAAAAAATTAAAATAGCTTTTAAAATGACACATTATTTTTTTGTAATTTGTAAAAAATTAAAATATTTACTGTGGGTTTTCACACTCTGCAGTACATTATTTTGTTCTATCATCAAAAAGTTGTCACAGCGCATGCGATGTACGGGATTTTTGGGACATTTTTTTACACCTTGGATAATATAATAGAGCCTATATTAGTCAGTGTTAAACAGATATCTAATGATAAAAGAATTTTTGAAATAGTTTTCGAGTTTATTCGAATACAAAAATACAAATCATTCCTCTTCAATAGATGTATGGAAATGTGTCGTATTTGTTGACACTGCTCCGCTCCCTTTTATAGCGTGATATTATATGGCCTATAACCTCCGCTGATAAATGGACTATTCAACAGTAAAATATTTTTTCAATGCGAACCGGTAGTTCGCACAAACAAACAAAATCTACAGTTTACAATATTAGTATAGATTAGGTACTTGTAAATATACATCACTATATATGTCATTTTATTTGTAATTCTTAACAAATAAAATAAATCTAATTCCTGTTGAAAAGATTAAAACAAATTTGACAGTAGGCGGTTCCCATTTGCCAATCATAAAACGAAAGAAAATTAATGGGACTATCAAATTTGTTACTATCGTTTCAATAGCACGTCGGCTTTTTAATTTTTAACAATTTTGTTTTAATAAAACCGTTAATATTTTGAGAATTTTACTTTTTTTACTGTACATCATGTACATGCCTAAATATTTCTCAGCTTTTTTTTAATGTAGTTTACGGTTTTTTCTTACTTTTTTATTAATATAAGAAAAAACATAAATGTATATTGAACAAAAGATGTTAAGTTGTTTTGTTTCATTGTCATACAGATGGAATTCTATTTTTGATTACCCACGCATCGACATAATATTCTTTTTCTAACGAATTGTACTGACGTACTCCTCTAATGCAATGGGAATAGGTTTAATTGAGATAGTTTCATATATATAATATACATCGACATTTAACCACATCTCAAGTATAGTCAGTCTACCGTACTGAATTAAATACCCGTAGTCCATCAGTGGGCCATACTGGTGGGACCAGGGGTAAGCCGAATTAACCATGGTCCCACTAGTAGGAAATACTGGTGGAACCAGGGATAAACTGAATTAACCGTGGTCCGACTAGTGGGTCATACTAGCGGGACCAGGAATAAACTGAGTTAACCGTGGTCCAACTAGTGGATCATACTAGCGGGACCAGGGACAAACTGAATTAACCGTGGTCACACTATTGTATCATACTGGCGGGACCAGGGATAAACTGAATTAACCGTGGTCTTCCTAGTGGGTCATACTGGCGGGACCAGGGATAAACTGAATTAACTGTGGTTCTACTAGTGGATCATACTGGTGGGATCAGGGATAAACTGAATTAACTGTGGTTCTACTAGTGGATCATACTGGTGGGATCAGGGATAAACTGAATTAACTGTGGTTCTACTAGTGGATCATACTGGTGGGATCAGGGATAAACTGAATTAACTGTGGTTCTACTAGTGGATCATACTGGCGGGACCAGGGATAAACTGAATTAGCCGTGGTCCCACTAGCGGGTCATACTGGCGGGACCAGGGATAAACTGAATTAACTGTGGTTCTACTAGTGGATCATACTGGTGGGATCAGGGATAAACTGAATTAACTGTGGTTCTACTAGTGGATCATACTGGTGGGATCAGGGATAAACTGAATTAACTGTGGTTCTACTAGTGGATCATACTGGCGGGACCAGGGATAAACTGAATTAACTGTGGTTCTACTAGTGGATCATACTGGTGGGATCAGGGATAAACTGAATTAACTGTGGTTCTACTAGTGGATCATACTGGTGGGATCAGGGATAAACTGAGTTAACTGTGGTTCTACTAGTGGATCATACTGGCGGGACCAGGGATAAACTGAATTAACCGTGGTCCCACTAGTGGGTCATACTGGCGGGACCAGGGATAAACTGAATTAGCCGTGGTCCCACTAGCGGGTCATACTGGCGGGACCAGGGATAAACTGAATTAACCGTGGTCCCACTAGCGGGTCATACTGCCGGGACCAGGGATAAACTGAATTAACCGTGGTCCCACTAGCGGGTCATACTGGCGGGACCAGGGATAAACTGAATTAACCGTGGTCCCACTAGCGGGTCATACTGGCGGGACCAGGGATAAACTGAATTAACCGTGGTCCCACTAGCGGGTCATACTGCCGGGACCAGGGATAAACTGAATTAACCGTGGTCCCACTAGCGGGTCATACTGGCGGGACCAGGGATAAACTGAATTAACCGTGGTCCCACTAGCGGGTCATACTGGCGGGACCAGGGATAAACTGAATTAACCGTGGTCCCACTAGTGGGTCATACTGGAGGGACCAGGGGTAAATTGAATTATCTGTGGTCCTACTAGTGGGTTGTGGGTTATATTGGCAAGACCAGGGGTAAACGGAAATAATTGTAGTCCCACTAATAAAATTGAGTTTGTTTGGTGCGGTGGTAATACGGGAAAAGCTTTCCGTGGTCCCTCTAGTGGGTCATACTGATGGAACCATGGTCCTGGCGCAGCAGCACGGCGCCGTCCTACCGGCACGGGGCGCCTGGCCCCTACAGCTCCTGGCGGCGGCGCCTGCGCAGGCGCTGGCGGCAGTACAGGCGCAGCAGCACGGCGCCGTCCTACCGGCACGGGGCGCCTGGCCCCTACAGCTCCTGGCGGCGGCGCCTGCGCAGGCACTGGCGGCAGTACAGGCGCAGCAGCACGGCGCCGTCCTACCGGCACGGGGCGCCTGGCCCCTACAGCTCCTGGCGGCGGCGCCTGCGCAGGCGCTGGCGGCAGTACAGGCGCAGCAGCACGGCGCCGTCCTACCGGCACGGGGCGCCTGGCCCCTACAGCTCCTGGCGGCGGCGCCTGCGCAGGCGCTGGCGGCAGTACAGGCGCAGCAGCACGGCGCCGTCCTACCGGCACGGGGCGCCTGGCCCCTACAGCTCCTGGCGGCGGCGCCTGCGCAGGCGCTGGCGGCAGTACAGGCGCAGCAGCACGGCGCCGTCCTACCGGCACGGGGCGCCTGGCCCCTACAGCTCCTGGCGGCGGCGCCTGCGCAGGCGCTGGCGGCAGTACAGGCGCAGCAGCACGGCGCCGAACACCAGCGCCACGCCCAGCGCGCCGCCGGCCGCCACGCGGTGCCCGTACACGGCGCACGACAGCAGGATGGACACGGCCTGGCGCAGCGTCATGATGATGGTGAACACCACGGCGCCGAAGCGCTCGATGGTGCGGTAGATGAGCAGCTGGCCCGCCGCCGAGCTCACGGACAGCACCACCACGTCGACCGCGAACACGGGGTGGTGCAGCAGCGCCAGCGGCGGCGCCGTCTGCGCGTGCGCCGCCGCCGTGAGCGCGCACGAGAACGCGTTCACGGCGCACAGCATGTGCAGCGCCGACGGGCGGTAGCGCGCGAACACGGCGCCCTGCCACGACGACGTGAAGCTGTCGCACACCATGTACAGCGCCAGCAGCGCCGCGCCCGACAGCGTCGTGGCCGACGAGCCTGCGCACACGCCTCGGTCAGCGACGACGCTCGGCCGCGCCTCCCCACCCCCGCACCCCGCACCTACCCGCGTTGTCGTCGTGGCTGCCGAACATGAACAGCACCATGCCCACCGAGATCAGCACGGCCACCACGTACTCGTACAGCTCGTACTTGTTGCGCGACACCAGCTTGCCCATCAGCATCACCGGGATCACCTTACACGACTTCGATAGTACCTGGGAACAGACCGATATGAACGAAGCGAAAGGAATTTTATTTATTTATTTATTTATTTTATTTATTTATTTATTTATTTATTTCATACATACAATGTCATTACAGGCAGACCCAATGCGACAGAGTAGCAACATAATTTTAATAATTTCATTTACAATATATGTCATTTACATTATCATAATCACACATAATCATGCTTCAAAAACTAAACAATAATTCCACAACATATTATTAATTAAAGTAGATATAATTACCATTTCACATATTTTTCATGAACATGTCATATCTATTGGCGTCGAGCGTAAGAAATTCGCGCGAGGGTAGTTTCACAAGCGAGTGTACCTGCGTGGGGAAACTGACGTACTTGAGCGCCTCGTACTGGCACCAGGCGCTCAGCACGTTGGTGAGCGCGCAGTACGAGAACTTGTACAGCGGCGCCGGCGCCAGCGGCGCGCGCACGCACGCCAGCCGGGCGCCCGCCACCAGCAGCGCCGCCAGGCGGTTCACGAACACCAGGAACTGCGAGTCGCTGAACTTCATCAGGCTGCCGTCCGACATCACGTAGCTCTGCAACCGACTGGTATTTACCACATCTATTTACCACACTCTGCGAAAAACTGGTATTTACCACACCTTGTTGCAATAATTTATTGTCACTGTTATTTTTAAATCCCAGAGTGTGCCTTAGCTTTCCTCCTCGCGCGACTTGTCAACGGACTAGAATAAACCTGCGTCATGATCTTCTCCTGCTGCAAACCCCACACGAGGTAAGCCGCCATGAGCACCGTGAAGCCGAAGGCGAGGTCGATGCCTTCTAGCGCCGCGCGCGGTATCACAACGGACTGGAACCAACCTGCCTCGTAATCTTTTCCTGCAGCAGCCCCCACGCGAGGTAGGCCGCCTTGAGCCCCGTGAAGCCGAAGGCGAGCTCGACGCCCTCCCGCGACGCGACCTCCTCGCGCGGCTTCACAACGGACTAGAACCAACCTGTGTCATGATCTTCTCCTGCAGCAGCCCCCACACGAGGTAGGCCGCCATGAGCCCCGTGAAGCAGAAGGCGAGCTCGACGCCCTCCCGCGCCGTGCCCTCCTCGCGTGGCTTGGCGCTGTCGGGCAGGCGCTCGCCCGGCTCGCCGAAACACAGGAACAGCGCGCGCCACGTGGGGCCCGTGTTACCTGCACAAGCGAGTACCGTGCCTCGTAATCAGCTGCACCGAAGGGTCCCTATACCTAGTCTAGCCATAAATATTGTTACGAAGAAAAAACATTTTTTTTTATTGCAAATAATATTTATTACTTTTACAGTGTGTTAGTTTAATACATAAATATAAAACGAGTGGTCTCCATTGGCTGCAACACAGTCCTTTAAACGTTGAGGCCAGTTATCAATAGAAGCACGCACTCTTTCCATGGGAAATTTCTTCACTGCCAATCGTATGGATTGTTTTAGGGACTCCAAATTATCATGGCGTTTAGAGCAAGGCATACTCTCTAAAACTGACCATAAATCATAATCCAGCGGATTACGATCGGGACTAGACGACGGCCAGTCTTCAGCTCTGATGAAGTCCGAAACGTTCACTTCCAACCAAGACTGCGTGGACCGAGCTTTATGTCCCGGCGCTGAGTCATGTTGGAAGGACCATACTTGGTTATTGAGCATAGTGTTGTTAAGGGGTTTAACTACCTTCTCAAGAATGGTATCTTGATACACTTGTGCCGATGTTTTGATACCTTTTTCACAAAAATATGGCTCAGTCACTCCTTCATAGCTAACACCCCACCAAACCATCACTGAAGTCGGATAATGCCCACGTTGCACTCTGTCGACTAATTGGGAATGTTCCTTAGAGCTTTGAGCATAAATACGGTCATTTTGTTTGTTAAAATGTTGCTCAATTGTAAAGATTTTCTAATCCGTAAACAAAATTTTTCTGTGACCTCCCTTTGCGTACCGCTTCAGTAGTAGCTTCGATTTTAGCACCCTATTCTTTTTTAAATTATCAGTTAAAAAATGACCAGTGCGTCTCTTATAGGCTGCAAGTCCTAAGTCATCTTTTAAAATGCGCGACATGGTTCTGGGTGCTATCTTCATCGCCCGAGATAAAATCTTTTGCTTTCGGACAGGATTTCTTCGAATTCTTTCACTTACTGCTTTGACCACCTTTTTCGTACGAACACTACGTGGACGGATCTTTTTCTGTCACAAACAGAGGAGGTCTCATTGTATCTATTAATAGCCCGGTACACAAACATTTGACTAATACCAAGCGTATGGAGAGTTTTAAAAATTACATTCGGCTCCATACCAACTTTGTGTAATGCAATCACAGCGATTCGGTTTTCTTTATCACCCCACTCCATTTTAATATAGCAAAATATTGTACAATGTATTGGCGGCAAAATTAGAAAACACAATGAACAATCGTATAAAAATGACAGATTCCCAATTCAAATGTAATATCTTTCTTATTTTAATTGTAACAGTATTTATGGCCAGACTAAGTTTACAGGGTGTATTTTTACTACGGGGCAGTAAGGACAAGTACCTTAACCGTTGTAGTTACAGCAAAATGTTATTAGGAGGCCTTCCCTAACTTTTTGAGATACTTTGAACTGCATTCACAGATTTTGGCAAAATCGTACAGCCAGCAAAAAAATGCTAAAAGTCCTAAAAACAATATTTCTATGCATATGCAGGAACGAATTCGCAAATAGTCATTGTTGGTAGCAGATACATGTCAAAAGCAAAGCATTTAGTTCACCAGTTTCTTTCACAAGTTCTATATGATGCTACTCCTATTGCTTTTTCGAAACATGTGAAAAATTTAGCTGTCTATATAGACGTACATCTGGCCTGTGACGTCCATATTGCAGATGTTAGCAAGAGTTTACTGCTGTACCTCAAACGTCTCCATTACCATTTCAAACTAAAGTTACTGTTGCGCGATCTCTTCTGCACCCACTTTTAGACTACACTGATGTATGTTACCTTGATGCAAAGGACGAACTTCTCAATAAACTTGAAAGACTGCAAAATGTGGGTATCCACTTTATTTTTGGTTTCCGGAAGTATGCCCATGTTTCCGAATTTCGAGCAAGGCTGAGGTATTCCTATTCTCCAGCGTAGAGACATTAATTCTGAACCCTAGACAAGAGGCAAGACGTTGACCGGCGTATTGCAGAATTTTGAAATTTATGACAGTCGTCCACGTGTACCATAAACGTCAAAATACGTGTCAATCTCATACAATCATCATTGTAGTCCTTTTTAAACTATCGCGGTGGTAATTCATAATTATACAACGGGTCGGGACTTATTAGGGATGGGATGGATGGATGGATGGGACGCACAAAAAATGGAGTCTGAAACGTATCTCCGACAGTCAATTCGCCGTTTGACACTTCGTCGACAGAACTTTTCATCCTCGGGCAGTTCTCCGACAGAACGTTTCGCCGACGGGCATTTCACCGACGTAATGCTTCACCGTCGGGCAGTTCACCGATATTATCTTTCACCTAATAACGTTTCGCCGACAGAACGTTTCACCCTCGGCCAATTCGTCGACAGAATCTTTCACCTTCTATACTATACTATATTAAATACACCGAAATAACTTTGTCTTTTTTATTTACTAATTTCAAAAATCACAATAAGTAAGTACATAACATAACATAATTTTAAAGTACCTACATACGTATCAAAAATTAAAAAATCAAAAATTAAATTTATATTCTAGCAATGTTGCAAATACTTGCAACATTGCTTCTATTAATAGTATATTGCGGAAATGTGGGTAGTTATCAGTTGTCAAAGTGCGTCTGCGTTACATCTTTGTTTAAAATTATTAAAAAAAAATTATTCATCTATAATATTCATTCTTAAATGTAATTATGTGGAGATACATTTCAGACTCCAAAAAATGTTCCCCGCATACCTCTCAACGCTCGCAAGCTAGTCAAGTCGTGACTACGGATGCTGCAACGCATCCGAAGCGTTGGTAGAAATAGAGTCTACAATGAAATCGAGCCCCGAAAGACAGGTGCATAAGTTACACGGACCATGCATAATGCACTATCAAAGGAGATTTTTCAATGTTTTAGGTATTTTATCTTCAGAATGGTGGATTATTAGCTATACTTACCAATATTTCAAGATCTATATCAAGATTTGATTGAATATGGTAACTCATTACAAGGTAGGATTCAGTTTCAAATCTATTATACACTATTGGCTACGGGGCTATAGACTTCAGCCTTCGCAGGTAGAGCGTTTCTGGTGGCGGAAGAAGTTCAACGAAGAAGGCTACTATCGTTTTATCTATATAGATCAATAAAAAGTACTCAATGGAGAGTGATTTGTGTTGTATATCTGTGTTAGCTGATTGTATCGACAGAGATAGTGACCACGATTGCAGGATTATACTTTGTATTGTCATTAGGCTTATCTTACGATCGTGTGCCATACCATATTTTATTTCCTATTATCTGTTTTATATTTTTATTGAAGTAAGTTACATTTCGAATTTGACTGATTAACTGAATGTGGTATCCTAACTCCCAAATGAATAGATCGATTTGATACAAATGTTATTTCATAAAAGCTGAAGTGATCGAGATAATTCTTAGTTCCGGCTGACTCATCAAGAGCCCAAGCCAACATCGCCCACAACATGTTAGGTCTACTAGTTGAGGGCCGAGGCGAGTTCTGAAGCCAGGCGGCAGTTTTAGCCGCGTGGTTCCCGGCAGAGTAGAATTTGGACCACCCCATCTCTTCCCAAGCGGTTTAACATTAGACAGATTTATACAGCACAGACTCAGCCTCAGATGCATGGCTAGAGCCAACAATAGTGCCAGGAAGACTGCAATAGGTTCACCTCTTATTACGTGGGACCGAATTCAATGATTGGTGAAATTTGGGTGTTAATTCACCTCTGCCCTCTGAGGATAAAAGTGTGATTATATGTATGTATGTATAGTAAATACATGTATCACGCTCACACAAATACGGATCCCGTACCCCGTTTCCTCAGACTATAATATTTCTATTTCATTAAATTTTGCGTGAAATAGTAACAAACGTCCAAACAAACTTTGAGGTTTATAATATTAGTAGGATAGATAAGATAGTAATAATTGGTCGGTTTTGCTCTTTGTTTAAGAAAAACCTTTACCTTTCTAAAACCCCAGCCCTTTTGGAAACATAAATCGTATTACTACCTCACATTAGCCATGAGCCACAACAGCCCGATACTATCTTAATTATGTGTAGGTATACATGAGCTCGATCGAACACCATTAATACAAAAACATCACATGAATATAATAATTCAGTACGTTCGTGTATACATTTATTGAGCGTGAATTGTTTCGTGTGTTGACGCTTCGAGTTAATTAAAATACTGCTTGCTTTGTTATCAAAATGTCACCGCAATATTGGCTTTTTAGTTCACAAATTCTACAAAAACCGCCAAGCATGTTTGAAAACGAATTATGAAATTAGAAAAAGTGAAAGATGCTTGTCATTCTATTTTATTCTTACGACGAGTAGATACTCTGCAGTATAGAAACATAATAATTCCTGAGTGCGAAAGTAATTTTAAAATGCAATAAAACAATGTTCCCTGTTAAACATTATGCTTACGAAAGTTTATACAATCACAGTACCAACGCGCAAAATATTTCTATACATTTGAACTGCTGACTGTTTCAGATGCATCATTTTTCACAGGTATACTTGAAAGTGCAGTACACAAACAAACACATAGCAAATAAGGCTAGTTTCAATCATCGCCATCGATACCACGCCACGATATCGCTAATTCCAGTAAATATTATTGTTTATCTGCCGATAACGGCCGAATTGTGAAAAATAATTATTGTACTACAAATGATAAAATCAAAAGCACTCACTTATCTTATCGAAGTAATTAATTTTTTGTAGATATTTGTACAGAATGAACATGGGCAGCAACACTGTCGAGTAGCCGACGAGGTTCAGCAGTAAGCGGAAAAACCTGGAACAACCAAAAGTTACGAAATGCAACCCAAATATTATATTCCCTTAAAAAAATATAGCGAGCGTCACTCGGATTTATACATAATGTACACAATGGCAGCAACGCTAGCCCATCACCTGCATCACCATCACAGCTCGGGGCCGTGGTCGTACCAAGCGACTATCGAATGCCATTGAATAAATTTGACAATAATTATAAGCGTCCCTAGGCCCTCTACAATTCGGTGCGGAAAACATAGTTGAAAAAATGTGAGCTTTTGGTTTTTTCATTTTTAATGACTCCCGTCGTCGGTGTCACCCCAAGATTATAGTATAGGAGAATTTCGAATGCTCAAGACGTGGCTCAGTAGCTCAGT
Organism: Eilema griseolum; assembly: GCA_963662185.1. Classification (NCBI taxonomy): domain Eukaryota; kingdom Metazoa; phylum Arthropoda; class Insecta; order Lepidoptera; family Erebidae; genus Eilema; species Eilema griseolum. The sequence continues at coordinate 380,562 of OY759250.1, read as the reverse complement.
GGTCAGAGCATTTCCCTTGAAAGAGACTGGTCGCAGGCTCAAATTCCGTTTGCGGATTCACTTTTTCCAATCTGAATCAATGTGAACCTCGTTAGTGATACAGTAGGTGTACTGGCTAGCGGGTTTTGAGGAGGCCCATACATACAGTTATAGGATTTTTAGTTGAGGATTCTGATACCTTAAGAGCTATGGCTATGTCTCAGTCTCAGTCTCAGGTACTCGTGGGAGCCAGGACTTCGGGAGCAATGCCAGATTCGTTTATTATTATAGTTTGACGTTAAGAAAAGGACACGACTTTATTCCCGTTCGAATTGAGCAGTCCGACTGGGGAAGTACCTCCACCCTACAGAATACCACGGCTATAATAACCTCGTGTTGTGTTCCCGGCGGTGAGTAGGGTAGGCACTGGAGAGATTTTGTGCTGTCAGTGGGAAGACCAAATCCTGATTTTGTGTTCTGCACTGAAGGCACATAAAATCTCTGTTCTTACAGAGTCGGCAGCATGGATGTGACTCCACTGGTTTTACACACGTTCATAGGTCACGGTAATCACTTTCCATCAGGTGGGCCGTGTGCTTGTCTGCTACCTAAGTTGTATAAAAAAAAGAAAAAAAGCCACGAGTTCAATCTTTGCGTCAAACTCGACTATGAACGACAGGAATACCGAGTCATCTATTATCCCCAGCTCTGATGCTTCCATGATCGAAGTGAAAATCACGCAACAGGAAGTCCGGTGGCAACTTAGTCTTGCACTTGCAATTGCGTTGCTATGTGCAGAGACGAAACTTGAATAGGAAAAGGGAGGCGACTGGACAGATTCATACGAATACGGCATAAGGCAACTTGTTCATATTCAGTGAGTGTAACGTCGACTGTGGAGCTCTTATATTTGTGTTGGGTAAGTTATGGCTCTGCTGGTTACAGCACGGTAGCTGCATCCCATCCACACCAACTCAGTAACCAGTAACCAGTCTTGAAACCCAACGTGCTCGGCGTAACGGGCGACCATGGCGATAACGGGTTGTGACGCTGCAGAATTCGCCCCAAATTGTGGATCGCCACATTAGCAAAACAGTAGGGGACATTTACGCGATATTTTTTGCCAAGACCAATCAACTCACACAAAGGCGACGTGGGTCCTCCATGAGCGCGGCCCTAGTGGTGACAGGTGGAACCACCTGTCACCGAAGCGTAATCAGGCCGAAAAAGACCCCCTTTTCCGGGGAAAAACAGCGACTCCGTAATCTTACACCAGCGGGCGCTTTCGATGGCCTTGGTTCGGCCGGGGTTTACGAGGGGTATGCCAGAAGCTACGTGGTGATGTTCGCACGTAAAAAGACCAATTATTTTGACACTTTTGAATGACCCCAGTACAATAATAATAGTGAAGCACGTTATACAATACTCACCATGAATACTCAATGTCACTGAGGGTGGCTGACTGCTCGTAGGCGTCCAACAGCTGGTGGTAAACGTGCGAGATGAGCAACATCACCACTAGACACAGGAACGTCACCAACCTGTTGAACAGTCATATTTGTTACTGTCACACTCTAATTGCTGAATTGTCTGGTGGATATACGGATGGATTATATTCTGAAACACAATTAGTATCTTGTCCCTGGAATAAGTTCCCTGGGCTTGTGGGAAATGGATTTTAATTCCATGCAGGTAGAGATATAGGCAACAGGTAATCTATACTAATATAATATTATAAAGAGGAAAGATTTGTATTTTTACGAATAAACTCAAAAAGTACTGGACCGATTTTAATAATTCTTTTTTCATTAGAAAGCTACATTCTTCTTGAGTAACATAGGTTACTTTTTATCCCGATATTCCCATGGGATCAGGATTTACGCAGGTGAAATTGATAATAAGAATAAAGTAAGCTTAGTATCCTGTAAAAGTCAAAATAAGTGTGTAATGAAGGAAGAAGTGGGGGAGGTAGACCTGCCATTGTCTAAGATCATGGCAATATTATGTTAACTAAACACCTCAAACATAACGTATACTTATGTATACGAGTATTTGCAATAACTTTCTATTTGCTATATTATACTATCAATGTGGTGAACCCACATCACTTAAACTAGGAGAGAAGGGGTGAGCATCAGCCTGCGGTTTCACCCATACATATGTTTTGATCCCTGGGATTATTGGGGAACAAAGTACTTTTGTTAGTTCTAAAATGGATATCTAATAGGGAAAAAATATTCAAGTGAAAGAATTATAACACTTCAAATAAACAAACAAATGTTTCCTCTTTATAATATTAGTACAAATGAGGATATTTAGTTCCACATAAGTAAATCAAATAGAAGGTGTTCCGTACAAAATAAATCATTTTCAAAAGTTTCCGCAACACATTACAATTAACAATACATTTTTTATAAATTATATGGCATTTTCTTTACTAAGAAAACATCTATTTTTTTTCAAACCAGAAATTAATAAATTGTGAAGCTTATGTGGCAGTAAAAAGTATACTTAACTAAAATTGATAACAAACTGAGAAATATAGACATATGATACAAAATTAATAATTCCTTAGTCAATAAAAGATCTTTATAAAAACCTAATACTGGAATTGAGTAATATTCAACTCATATTTTCTCTATATTATCAAACATAAGTAAAGGTCTGACATAAATGGTGCATAAATTGCTCAGTAATGTGTGTCAACTTAATCAGTCATTCATTGTGTTCGTGCAGGTTACCTAGATTCAGAACTATTTACTAGTTCATTGCAATTTACTGTTCATGCAATATTTAGAGCACTGTACTCACCAGACCCCCATTGATGCCATCGCAGCACTTTTACTGAATTAACTACCACTAATTTATATACAACACATTGATAATACTGCTATGATATGTAGTTAAATGCGTTTTCAGTATATGTTAACTAATTCACTTTATTAAAATAATAAATTCCATTTTATTTGTGGAACCCCGGCACAATCCAGCCTGACCCATAGTTTTGAAATGTCTGACAAATGACAGCCATGACACTTGGCAGCTCACAGCTGTCAGCTGTCACGGACTAAGTACTGACAGTTTTTTTATAATTAATTTAACGACAATGAATATAAGTCCTTACAGGAATTCCACGACGCATTTTAATAGTTCTTAGCTATAAGTTGTCTAATAGTTATTTTAGTTTTATTGTATTTAATATTTATATACCTATTATTTCTTGACATGATTGTAAAATTAATAAGATTAGTTTATGTCTATATTAATATAATTAAATCCATGGGAGCAACGCATGACGCCACATGCGTTGATACCATGGCTCCTACCCATATAACTAGCACGGCTCGCTGTGCTGGTGCTACTGCTGCTTCTGCAGAGGCTCTCAAACGGCGCAAATACTCCAATGTCATCAGAGATTGTGAATTTGTGCCGTTTGGAGTCGAGACTTTGGGGTAATGGGGTCCGAGCGCTCGCAACCTCTTCCGTGAGATTGAGAAGCGTATGGTCGACGCTTCTCGTGACCAGGAGGCTGGCCTCTTTTTAGGTCAGAGAATAAGCATTGCCATACAACGTGGCAATGCTGCCAGTCTTCTGGGAACGCTACCACAAGAGGCATGCGATGCGGAGGAATTCCACGACGCATTTTAATTGTTCTTGCTATAAGTTGTAGGTATAATAGTTATTTTAGTGTTATTGTATTTACTATTTATAAATTATTTCTTGACCTGATTGTAAAATCACTATATATGTACATAAATACATTTAATAAAGTAATCCGATTCAATTGATAATTGTAATATAAAGCAATATGATCATGATTAAATCCTTAAAGCAGTTTTGATAGACAAGTTGCAGGCCTCTCTTCAAAATATATTCTATGCACAAAATATAACAGAAAATTAAAAAGATGAAGAAATATTTCTGATGTGCGGTTTTATGCACCGTTCCAAAGTGTAGTCGTATTAAGTATATCATACAGAATTATATTATATTATCGGTGATTATACCTTGTTATTACCTACCCTACCTACCTACCCATATATCGCAATAAAATGAATTTGATTTGATTTGATTTGAATCATACCTAAGAATCATATTACGAGAAGGGTGGAGAGATGGAGAGACTAAACGTAGATATTTTAATCCCTAAGATGGAGATATAGTTTATTAACATTTAAAAATTAATTACGATATAATAAATAATTTAATAATTAATAATCTCTAAGTGTGTTTTTTTTTCTTCCTAAACCATTTTTTTTATACCTACCACTTAGGTGGCAGACAAGCACACGGCCCACCTGTTGGGAAGTGGTTTCCGTGGCCCATGTACGTGTGTAACACCAGAGGAGCCACACTCGCGCTACCAACCCTGTAAGCACAGACTTTCTGTGCCGTCAGTGTAGAAGACAAAGTAGGACTAGCCTTTAGTCTTCCCACTAACAGCACAAATTCTCCAGTGAGCTCTGACTACCCTACTCACTACAAGGAACACAATACGAAGTTATTATGGCCGCAGTATTCTGTAGGGCGGAGGTACCTACTTCCCCAGTCGGACTGCTCAATTGGGCAGAACGGTATTTCCCACCTCCTAGAAAATAATGACCATGATGTAATCCATCACTCACTTACAATAATATTGTGTGGAACTTGTTAAAGCTAAAGTAATCCTATAATTTAGTTACCTATACGTTCTGAAACTTCTGAAATAATGAACTGAAAAACCATTAACTAAAAAGAACAAAGAAAAAATTGACGTTGATAGTTTGATAATTTGTATAGATACTTTTGTTATAATTTTAATTGGTATAATTTAATCACATTTCTTAAGAAACATTATTTATTTAATAGCACAAAGCTTCTTTGTCATCCCATGCATCAATAATAAGATACGTCATAATATGCTAATGGCACGACAAACATTTTGACGCAATAATCATGATGTGGTTTGAGATTGTGATGTTTTTGGTTGAATTCTTAGCAGCATTGTGTGCGGTAGCAGTATGCGGCCCATGTCTGCTGGCCTGTGCCAGGCGGTTGGTGATAGGGGACGAGATGTTCCAGAGAGGCGGCCCGGGAATCCACGAAGCCGACATACTCGGTTGTGACGAGCCTGCCTGCCCGTACTACAAAAAGAACGTGCGGTACCTCATGGTGCCGACCAGAAGACGGCAGTACGGCTCTCCAACTCGACAATGTTCGTGATCAATGGCAGCTTGTTTTATAATTTTGTTAGTTTACTACGATTATATATTTTGGTAAATAGTTTTATGTCCTTTCTCATTTGTTTTAATATATAATGTGGGTACCGAAGCTTTAACCTTCACAATAGCTATTTGACTTGGCTACTTCCATATTCCTGAAATGATTTTATTGTACCTATTAAAATTGACGTTCTAAAAAAGTTATTTAAATCCTTTGTAGACGATTAGAGTAAGGTGATCGATTAGCCTATTGAGGTTCGCTATAGATATGGCCTCTTCAACTATATGCTTGGCACCCGGTGCCACCCTCCTGCCACATTGATTTATTTAAACCATCTGGCTATCTGGTTGAGGAGCGTCCTTCCCTCCGTTTACCAAATTATGGTCATCACTTTTACGCCAGGTATACACGGTGCGAGGTTTCACAGACGCGTATTTTCTATGACAAACTTATCTTCAGCAAGTGTCACGGACGAGCCTTGTTCCACGGTCCATTGCGCACGCCTTCTAAAATTCGCGGATCGTGAAAAACGGCTCTAAGGCTTATTTGTTCTGGCTGTCATCAAAAAACCGCGGTAGCCTAGTGGTATGGGTAATGGACTGCGGAGACGAGGTCTCAGGTTCGATCCCAGGTTTTACCATGGCACACACCAATGACTTTTCGATGCTTTTCGAAGTTATATGTGTATTTATCGCTGGTTTATAAGTGCCCGGTTAAAGGCAATAGGCTCGCCTCCTATTACATTGGGACCTAAAACATAAACTGGTGAAATGAGGGTGCTAGGACCTCTGTCTACCCCTTCGGGGATATAGGCGTGAGTTTGATAGGTTAATGTTGTCATCAAAAAAAAATTGGTAACTTGGTAGCCTTAAGAATAAACTAAGTATACTCGCTACCGCCTTTATACAGGACCTTACTAAATCTTTTAAATTCTAAAATGGTTAGAGGAGAAATATAGGCAGGTAGGATATTTGCTTGAACTATCTGAGCTAATTCTTTTTAGCTGTTTATAAGTAAGTAGTAATACGATAAATCATAGCTGTACCTACCAAGGAATAAAATGAATATAATGTTTTAACGTTATTTAATGTTTATTTAACTATAATTAATGTTCTAACGTTTGTTTATTGAAATGTTTGGATAAGGCGTAGAAACACTTTCATCAGTGCGCGTCCAGAGCTCTCTTGACATGAGGACGCTGCTCCAGGTTTTCGTTGTCGATGGCAATGATCGGGTCTCGCTTGTATTTGAGTCTTGAGGTCTGGATTCTCTGAAGATAGGGCTAAAAGTGTGGGAGCCATTTGTACTGGTGCACCAGGCACTACGCATTAGATTTAGAGAAAACTATGAGGCTTATTTATATCATTGTGCATTCTAACGTGGGGACTCGTATTATACTATCACGATTACAGATGAAGTGAAGTGTTTTATCAGTGATTAGTCCGATTTATTATTCGAACTAGTTTTCCTTACTCCCTGCCCTTACTAAGAGTAGGCAAGGTAAGTACCTACATATACATACCTACACCAGGCTGAGATCAGTTACGGCGGTGGACCAAAGGGAGACAATAGCCATTTAGCTATGTCTCATCTGTCCTCACACACGAGCTCTCTGTTCTGTCATTAAACCTTTTATGCAAAGTTGTCGCCCTTACCTGCCTGTTTTTCAAGGTATTACCACCAATTCGCTCGATGTATGTTTCGTGATGTTGATTCCGACTACCCTGCAGATTAAAGTATTAGGTACACTTGTAGATAGCTGAAAGCGGTACAGAATACCACGGCTATAATAACCTCGTGTTGTGTTCCCGGTGGTGAATAGGGAGATTTTGTGCTGTCAGTGGGAAGACCAAAGGCTTGTCCTGATTTTGTGTTCTGCACTGAGGGCACATAAAATCACTGTTTTTACAGGGTCGGCAGCACCGATGTGACTCCACTGGTGTTACACACGTTCAAAGGTCACGGTAACCACTTTCCATCAGGTGGGCCGTGTGCTTGTCTGTCACCTAAGTTGTATAAAAAAATAAAAGAACCTAGTTACAGTAGAAAATCCCCCAAAATCGAAAATTGTGTATTTATGTCGCGGGGGACTGCCGTCACTAGATACTTTAGTTTAGATACTTAGTTCGTACAACTGAACTACACTGCATGACTGTTATATAGCTCCTGCACAATAAATAAGAGCAAAGTTGGTGCATAAACTATTTTGAACTGATTGAATCGTAAGTCATATTTGCAATTTCATATTATTTTAGTATTTACATTGAACCCCACGTTTCGATGCTTTTCAGCAGCCGAGTTCAATGTAGCTATGTAGTTAATCAATAAAATAACACCAAATATTCGGAGGCAACAAATAGGCAGCTCAGCTAAGCTAAACTTTACCAGAGTACATAATTTTTTTTTCATATATATGACACGCCAACTTGACCTCACCTCGCCTGATGGTAAGCTAAAGGCAAAGTCTCAGGAAAGAGGGTCACCATTACAGACGCTAAGTACTACAATGGTGGCACTCAGCTTGGCGGCCTCATCAAATGCTTTTTCACGCCCCGCTTAAAGGCCCCGCGACTGTAGGAAGAAGGAAACACGTGTGCTGGTAATAAATTCCAGGTCTTGGTGGTGCGGCAAAGAAAAGAGTCTCCGAACCGCTTGGTTCTTGCTCGTATATTCTGCACAGTGTGAGGATGACATCTATGGCCTGCACGTGTTGTCCTATGTAGGAAAGGAGATGGTGGAATTAGTTGGAAGAGCTCATCAGAACACTCACCATGGTAGAGACGGTAAAATACAGCCAAGGAAGCAATCTCTACGCATCTGCAAAGGCTCGAGGGTGTTCGTGACCTCAGGGTTCCCAATAATTCGGACCGCGTGTCGCTGCAACCTGTCGAGAGCATCTAGTAGGTATTTCGCGGAGCCATCCCAGAGATGCGAGCAGTATTCCACGCAGGAGCGAATTTGTGTCTTATAGAGAAGACACCGCTGCTCCGGCGTGAAAAAACGTCTCACTTTGTTCAGGAGTCCGAGTTTCCGCGAGGCTGTATTGATGATGCTCTCGATGTAATTTGTTATTCAGTTTGCAGCGAATATCCATACCTAGGATGTTGAGATTGTCCTGCAGTGGCAGTGGCGTGCTCTGAAGAGTGGGAAGGGGAAGGAAAGAAGATACCTTTGCTGTGAACGCACAAGCCTGCGTCTTCTTGGCATTGAACTCGACCATGTTCTTAGAGCCCCATTGAGAAATGTGATTCAAGATCCGGTCCAGTTCAGTGACAAGAAGCTGTCTTCAAATCAAATTATTCGGCAGTTAAATTTTACATTTAATAAATATTATGGTACCTAGACGACATCGACGGGCGGACGGACTCTAGGGGGAAATGTCGAGACAGATTCACAAGATTTGGCCTTTATTAAAAATGAATTTAGATTAATTCGTTTAGTACTAAATGATAATAAACTATTTTTTAGATAAAACATCTAAATTCAATTCAATAGCTCCCAACTTCAAAATTATAGAAAAAGACTCTTTACGCTTCCTCGGGTCACCAATCCAACACCTCATTTATACAGCCAAAAATCAATATTTGTGACATTTCGGATCGCCTAGGTACTCAAAATCAAGATTCACTCGGCTTTCACTATTACTTCCGTATTGTGAAAAATGACTAAATACTACAATGCAATGCTGCTGCATTGAAACTGCTGAATGCTGCTGCGTGCTGCGAGTGTGTGTGTACAGCTGTGGAGAAGCCGTTGACAGACTCGGACATCATAGCCTGTCGTGCTGCAGAGGCGCTGAGTGAATTCCACAGCACGCCAGCCTCAACGACATAATCCGCCGTGCTCTTGTCACCGCCGCCGGTGTGCCAGCTGTACTTGAACCAAACGGTTTGGCGCGTGACAATTTCAAGAGACCCGATGGCATGTCGTCAATGCCATGGAAAATGAGTAGGACTCTCTCCGGCATGGGACGAAACATGATACCATCCTACCTCTTCTACTCATATACCTGGCACGGCTCGCTGTGCTGGTGGTACTTCTGCTTCTGCAATACTCCAATCTCATCGAAGATTACGAATTTGTGCTGTTTGGAGTCGAAACTATGGGGTCACGGGGTCCGAGCGCCCGCAATCTCTTCAGGGAGATTGCGAAGCGTATGGTCAACGTTTCTTGTGACCAGAAGGCTGATCTCGTTAGGTCATTGCAATAAAACGTGGCCATGCTGCCAGTCGTCTGGGAATGCTACCACAAGAGGCATGTGATGCAGAGTAAGTCCACGACGCATTTTATTTTATTTTTTACTATGAGTTGTATAATAGTTCTTTTAGTTTTATATTAATTGTTTATTATTGATTGAATATGTAAATTAATAAAAGAAATAAATCTTCAATAGGCATATTATGTTACTTTTTACATCATTTTATCTATATTATTATATTACCGAGCAACGACACCACCTTAAGTATCATCGCCGAGAGAAATGAAAACAATTAGTAACAAGACAAGGTTATTGGGCAGAAAAGGAAAGAAGGAAGAACTCCCAAGACTCCCAATGATTGAATGATTAAAATGCAGCTAAACCTATCATTTTACTTTCAAATAGGAAGATACTAACCGTGAGGCTTGCAGTGAAGAACTTCTGCCGTACATGAAACAACAATACACTGACCAGCACCAGGAACACGTGGATTAGTGTGACCGCCATCTCTCCCCACGGCTCCTCGCGCGTCCACTGAATCTTATGGTCGCATCTAGGAAGGTTTTGAATTTATGGGATCTGTTGTAGAAATTGGATTATATTATAAATCGGATCACAATCAACTTCAAATTTTAAGTTGGCCTTATATTACCGGCTTGTGCAGCGATATCGCCGCAATTTTGCCAATTTCAGGTAAAGCCAGGTTTGTCCAGTTTATTTTGAGCAGTTTATCAATGTGACGTTTACTGAAGTGCGATAGGTTAATAAATCGTGCCGATTCTGCTGTTAAGAACTCAGCCAAAGTGATCTGACAGTCTAAATTGAATCACCATCTTTTGTTTGGCAATCGTAGGAAAGAAGATAGGACATAGGTAAGGAACTAGATTCTTGCAACAACAGAATCGGCACTTGTCATTATTGCAGACTATTGTAGACAATAGTAGACTTTGAACATAATTTATATCATACCTACTGTCACAAAAGCAGACTTTTTACACCATGAGCCATTCAACCAACCTTTATTTTTAAAATGTATAAAGTACCTACATACATATACATAATCACGCCTTTATTCCCGGAGGGTTAGGCAGAGGTGAATTAACACCCACATTTCACCAATAATTGTATTCGGTCCCACGTATTAGGAGGTGAGCCTATTGCCGTATTCCAGGCACTATTGTTGACTCGAGCCATGCATCTGAGGCTGAGTCTGGGCTGTATATACCTGTCTGATGTTAGTCAGGCCTATCCCTTAGTCGCCTTGTACGACACCGCATGAGAAGAGATGGAGTCCAAATTCTACTCTGCCGGAAACCACGCGGCTTTCTTACTAGTTCAAATTAAATAATATTAACTTAAGAACTAATAAGTAATAAACGTGTGGTTAAATTACCAACAAAAAAGACATTCGTATCAGAATAAACGGGATATTTACCGTTTCATTGTTTTGAGTTTCCGATATTTGAGTTCCTCCGTGATCGTGGTGCTTGCAACAGCGCCGAAATATCGGAAACTCAAAACAATGAAACATGGTAAATATCCCATTTATTCTGATACTGATGTGAGGGACCATGATAGTTTAATACAAAAAAGACATTTTCAGCAGAAGATTAAATGAGTGAGGGCATAAATTATGGTAGGTAGGTACCTACTTACTTACTAGGTAAATGGTGAGGACGCTATCGCTCTCTGATTACCCTAATATGTACTTATTTTATGCCCTTAATCGTAAAAAAATAAGTATTATTAATATCGCATGGGTATCCCCAAAAAGTACCAAAACTTCTAATGAATTTCCACTGCTGACGTAGTTTATTATTGGACGGGTATCCCTAAACTTTGACCTCCAGATAACCAGACATTACTTACTTAAATATAGTTTATCAAATCGCTGTGTTTACACTACTATACGTTATCTGTGGGGAATTCTTATCTATAATTATATTTTAGCCTACGTTATTAACCCAATACAAGTTGCTGTCTGAGTACTTAATCATATTTTATTTTGAATTTGAATTTGACGGTTGAATTTTCTCTGGGACTTGACCTGACACCGACAGTCATGTATGTTGTTTGTCCCAGTCCGGGTAGTGTTCGGGTAGGATTACGTATTCAAGATTCAGCTAGTACCTACCTATATATTACTCTACAAAATAGCAAACCGATAATCAATTGTAATTTTTCTTCAGCTACCCAAAGCTCATAAAATTATAATAACGACATAATTTAAATTCTATACCAACAACGCATTACTCATCTCCACAATAGTAGCATGTCACATCGATAGGTCCTATGTATATGGACCAAAGTGCAAAATGACGACTTTACAGGAGCGGACAGGCTTCCAAAGTTTCAGTTTGTTATAATTTTTGATTGATAAAACGGAAGTGTACAAATGTTTGCTGGTTTGCTAAGACAACTATTCTACTTATTTATATTACGGTGTTTTATTTAAAAATGTGCCAGAATCTTTTTACTGCACATTGGCCCTACTGAATATTTTTCTTTACAAAATGCCCAATGTGCCAAATTGACCTTTATATGTGTATTATGCTACACACATAAATATTGTAAACATACTTGTACTTTTTATTTTCAATATGTATAACAACAAATTTCACCAAGCGCCATCAATCAACAGTATAAATAGTATTATGCTAGTTTTCTTCTTACTTAAATTGTTATGGTTAATTTTTTCCATTGAGAATACCAAAAACTTTGAATACGGGTACATACCCGTATTCAAAGTTTTTACAACTACATAGTTTTAAGGCTAATTTAATTTTTACTTCAATAAATTCCTAAAACAATTGTGTGTTTTATGCATTTATTTAAATTATCAAACGGAAAACTTTATTATAGGTTAGTAGATAGATTATTAAACTTATAAGTGTCAAATTGGCAGATTGGACTAAAATTTAAAAATAAATGCGGATACTCTCCGCGTATAAGTTGCTAACTACTCTTAGAACCTTGTTTTTTTTAATATATGTTACATATGCCGTTATACTTCAATAAAAAATCGTTTTTCCATGTAGATATGTTATTTTTTTAATAGCTCACATTATTAATTATATCGATAAAATGAGTTTGCCATAAAAAAACCCTAAACCGCCAAATTGTTAGTTTGGCACATATACATAGGACCCATCGATATATCTGCCGTGGCGCTTACCCATAGCAGGCGCAGCTACAGTATAGGTACTTACCATTGTTATTTGTTCCTAAGTTCACCCATCAGTATTCAAGTCGACGCTTCCAATTGATGCAGTGACTGTAGGATGTCAGATCGAAGTTTGGGCTCGAAGACAGCCAAGCAGAAGTCAATCCAATCAGTGTATACATATAACATTGTTTTGAAGTACCCAATTTATTTCTTTAGATTATTAATATTTAATAATCTCAGCTCATTTTATACTAGGTACATATTTTCAGGTCAAATACAGATGCTTAGCCATAGACTCTGGTCAACGAAAGATGAACAAATCATTGTTTCAAAACTTATATGGCAATAGTGTTTTCCGGTCAGTTAGTATTTTATAGTCTTGGAAAACTTCTTGATACTCATTTAATGTTATAATTTGCAGATAATTCACAAAGTGAATTAATCATACGACTGGCTACGGCCAATTGTATGATTAATAAATTATTGATTTTAAATAATTATCCAATATTCCATGGTAAGTAGTTGGACAAATCCTTTTTTAAATATGGGGCATTAAGTCTGATGGTTAAGGTAACTTAAAAGGTACTACTGATTTATTACTCATGAATTTCTAAAAATAAAAATGTTAGTATTGTACAGTACAAACACGTCAGCTTTTTTCGATAACACAAGTCTGCTAGCATAGTACTGCTTAAACACTTTTCTTTTATAAGGACTTATTGATTGGTTTTTAAAATATGAAAAAAATCATAGTATCAACTCCGTTTTTTTCGATGTATAATCGCTGTTGCAACCAGTTGATTTTTCAAATTTGACGCTGTTTTTTGAACTATCTTTCGCTGGCCAGACTCTAGTAAGCGCCTATCGTAATAGCATTATAAATACTTTTTAATTTTGATTCTTTGATTCTTAAGATACCGGTAGGTAATTATTTAGGTATGGTCATGGCTCTTACAGATATTCTAAAAGCTATATAACTTTTTGTATTTATTACCAGAGGAAATTATAAACATACCCTCTTACTTCCCTCCCTGGTAGATAGATTAGATAATATATGTTTAGCCAAGCGAATCTATACCAAACTACTTATGTCCACTCAATAAGGAGAACCCGCACGTTTCAGCGACTACTGTGTGTGTAGGTAATAAGCAATCGATGTAAAAACAAGGATAAACGAAGTACTAACTTAAAATTCAAGCTTATCCCACTTCTCTGTAACACCACTCTCATTTTAACTGGAAATATCAACATCTAACAACCCCTATTATAAAAAAAACTTCTGGGTATTTTTATTTACATGCGAAAAATTCCTGTGCTCGGTGATCATCTGCATCAGAAGGTACGAAAGGGTAGTCCATAGGGACATGGTGGTGGAATGGGAGCTATGACTTAAGTGACCAAGCGTAGAACACGCACACACACTTGTGTGGCCTCTCTCGCCACTCCCCCATAATGGATCTTACCGCAGCAGTAAGGCGTGTTCTACGCTTGGTCACTTAAGTCATAGCTCCCATTCCACCACCATGTCCCTATGGACTTCTTGGTACAGGTGTTACTGGATGCAAGACTTTTGCATTACTTATTTAAATTCTCGATTGATGAGTGTGAAGTGTGCCTGCTGCCTACCTAAACCTGCAGGTATCTTACGTAGTATGTGCGTATGAATTAAAACCGCACATTGACCGCACACGCCCATAGCAAGTATAATATAACCGCAAACATATATAAAATAAACATTTTACGTCAGGAAATCCGATAACGCAATAATTTCTACAATAATGACTTATTTGTATGTAAATTGATTCTCCACATCTGTTTAAATATGTCAATGTTTTAATTTATCGATAATCGTTACCGATATCCGAATAATGTGTTGTGTTCCCGGCGGTGAGCAGAGTAGCCAGAGCTCACTGGAGAGATTTTGTGTGGTCAGTGGCAAGACCAAAAACTTGTTCTGCTTTGTCTTTTACACTGACGGCACAGAAACTCTCTGTGCTTACAGGGTTGGCAGCGCGAGTGTGACTCTCTTGGTGTTGCACACGTCCATAAGCCACGGTAACCACTTTCCATCAGGTAGGCCGTGAGCTTGTCTAAGTACCTAAGTGGTATAAAAAAATACCGATAATAGGGATGGCCGGGTCGGCAAACAGTAATAAACTCATTCCATTTTTTAGGCTTTGTGCTTATCTACCTCTACCTAACCCTAACTACTGACACACAAATACTGACTATGACTGACCGTAACTATTGACTATAACTAGTAAGATGGGGCTGACTGTTGTCATTTAATCATCAATAATGACGATATTTCCCTACCTACGCCTACCAGTACCTACTAAGATAGGCACTGATGTACCAATGTACTTAATGTGGTAATTCCAGAGTGGTTTTCGAGACTCGAACGTAATACAACTATTATCATCCTATTGGTCAGCAGACCACAGCCGATTTGATACCCAAAAGGAAAATAACTCATATGAGCTAATAAGGATTTTATTTAATGTTAACGTTAGTTACAGCGTAAGTATCTACATTGGACATATTTTAATCTGTTTGTTCGCGATGGGCGCGACAATCTCCTGAACGGGTGTGATGCAGTTTAACTCGAATAATTTTCAAATAAGTGTGCAATATATCAATCAGGCTTCACTGACTGATCAGATACAGAGACTCATGAGCTGAACAAAACTTATGAATATGTTGTAACTCTATTAGCTTATTAAGTGATCCTTAAGTCGCTTATTAAACAACGCGCCGCATAAAACTTAATGATTATGGCATCAAGATAACACAATACAAGTTTAACCAATGATAATTACAGAACAAACCACAATAGATCGTGATAGCACCATTCCGTCCCCGCAAAGGAGCCCGCGCCATATCGGGAGAGGAAACGGGCAATGGATTTCGTTCCCGAAAAGGAGACGCCTTTGTGTTTATGCAAAATATGGAGTAAAATATAGAGGTGTAAGTTTGGTTGTCGAGTGACACAGGTCGTGAAATACAATAGGTTTGGCAGTCGATGTACTGCGGCTAATGAGCTTCAGAAATAGCTGGCATACTTGGTTACTGTGGACTGTGCAAGGCAAATTGTATGTCTGTGCTGAAACTAATCAAAACTCTATTTAACTTCTTTAATGACTTCTTCGCCATGATCATACTCAGTGTCATTGAAAGGTAGTTTGATGAAGTAATTATATCGCCCCTGTAGTCACCTGTAATGGAAAATATCAATTAGTGTCCAATAATTAGGCCTCTAGATAATTACTTAGTTGTATATGTGAAATATCTGCCAGGTATTAAATCGGCAGCACAAGTGTGACTCACCTGGTGTTGCACACGTTCATAGGCCACGGTAACCACTTTCCACCAGGTGATTGTCTGCCACCGACGTTGTATAAAAAAAGGGTTCTGACTCGCAGGTCAAGTTGACTCGAGCCATGTCTCAGCAATAACTCGTTGACCGGTGGAGAGCGTGTGAGACGGCAATAGGCAGCCTTGAGCCCTGCCGGAAAACAATGGAGGTATTAATCTGTTGCTACGCTTTATTACCTATATATAATGGATCAGTCATGGATTTGTTAATTAAAATGTAAATGATTAATTCAACGAAGTATTTGTTGAAATTACCCGTTACATCATTTACCACTACAATAAATAGATACCTATCTACTGCGAAATATGAGTGGTACACGTCACTTATGTGTCATTTATAATACAAACTAATTCATTTGTAGGGATTATCTAGCACGACTAATGGAGGCCTTTCAGCCCCGTGATGTAGCTTCTTGTCCACATACGAGAATCAGGCCATTGACCCGTTGCTAGGTGTAGTCTTTGTAAGTAGACCCCCGCCTGCGGAGCCACTGGATCACATTCGATCTAACGCAAAGATGGTGATGTTGATGCGGTGCAGTCTTTGTGATCAAGTAAAAAGTTTTGGTTATATTCAAAAGCTCCTGATTTATACTTACTTCAGGACTCTTTTCCCTACTTCTTGTTACCTTTTTATGTGTCGTATTAGCTAAATACGGGAACTACTGCCGCCTAAACACCGCCAGGAAATGCTTCCACGTACTAAGATTACCCAGCAATGTAGACATTTCATGTTTTTGAAATGTGTTCACTAAAAATTTACGAGAAATTTTTTCATGTCTACGACCTCCTTCAGTTAATGTCGAATCTAGATCTTCTTCATCAGATCAGGTCTCCTCTGAATCATCTTCTTACTTGATCTAGAATCCAGATCCATTACCTACCTATATCATTAAATAAGTGCGCGATTTACACAGTCAGTGTGAGCAGTATTTGGGAGTCGTATATGGAACTAGCCATTAAAATCATTAAATGTAAAGGATCCTTCAAATATAGCTCAAGGAAAGACAAGAATTTTATAAGGACTTGATTGTTACAGAGGAATGAATGGAAAATTAGACTCAGCAATTCATAAAATTTAACAGAAGTCGTAGTCTTCACCCTATGTGTACACAGCCAGCTGGATCGGCGCCCGCAATAAATTAACTTTAACGACATAAGTGAAGACAAATTAATAACAAGAGCTGCCTATGTGCGCCCGCGCCGTGCGCCGTGGTCCGGTCTATGGGACAACCAGCCTACTGTTGCACTACTATCTTATCTGTGTGCAACAAGAACGGCCACAAGCTCCGAGTTTGGACCACAGATAAAAGTGCAGTGGAGATAAAAGTTCCATGTCATGTAGTTTTATTTGTAAGAAGGAAAAGAAACAAACAAAACGTTTAATTGACGCTACCCGTGACCAGAGGGCTGGTTTATTCCTTGCGCAAAGGTATTGCTATTCAACGTGGCAATGCCGCCAGCCTTCTGGCCACCTTCCCGGTTGACATCGATGGGGAGGAATTCTTTGACGCCTGAACCTGCAGGATTATTTAGATATATATTATATTCTTTTTTTATATATTTTTAATTTCGATAACTTCCGTGTATATTATGTAAATATTCTTAATGCAATAATAAACAAAACTAAATTATAAACAAAATATTCTAGCAGGCACCGTCGACAAAAAAGATACATTTACACACAACTTTATAAATGTACTACTATCTCCTTTGCCGACAGTACAAGCTACAAAGCTCCACTTACCACACATTATTCAGGTAATCTGTGCCCAAACTAAGCCGAATTTGTAATATTAATGTTAAAATGCTGATATATCCCTTCTTACATGCTTTTGTGCCGCGTGGATTCCGGCAGAGTAGAATTAGGGCCACCGCATCTCTTCCCATGCGGTGTCGTACAAGGCGACTAAGGGATAAGGCTGTTTAACATCAGACAGACATATACAGCACAGACTCAGCCTCAGATGCATGGCTCGAGTCAACAATAGTGCCCGGAATACGGCAATAGGCTCACCCCCTATTACATGGGACCGAATACAATTATTAGTGAAATGTGGGTGTTAATTCACCTCTGCTTAACCCTCAAGGGATAAAGGCGTGATTATATGTATATATGTACATACTTTTATTTTATGAATACTTCATACATACGCCAAATACCAGGACTCCTGCAAATAAACATTTTCATGGGTACAAAGCATATGATAAGGCCGTCAAGCTGTGTGTCACCATTGTCACACGGTATGTGTTAGTAATGGTGACCCTCTTTTCTGTCTTCAGCTTACCATCAGGCAAGGCGAAGTGTAATAAAACGTGTTCTATATTAAAAAAAACTAATATTTCCATCAAGCGAGAATCGAACCCGCAATCTCTAACGTAGTAGTTGCAGTCATCTAGTTAAGCACAAGTAAAGCACTTTAACTACACAATAATGATATTTAAGCTTTCACTATGAATTTTAAATCGTAAAGTTCCATTTGTATGCTATTAAGGTAGCAAATAAGCGTAACTGATGGTAAGACCAGGGTTCAACGCGTGATGAAACCGGCAGACAGGATGGATGTATAGGATAAAGGAAAGGAACTGAATATGTTACAAACTAAAGTATACATTATACAAGAGGTGAATTATAGAAGGAAAAATATTCTCTGCCTACCCTCAGGGAGAAAGTGTATATGCATAAACCACGTTATATAAGTCCGTTATCTTTTGTATAAGCACAATAATTTAACTCTCAACAATAACAACCTGCCTAGACAGACATAAAGTTCGCAAATCTAAGTAAAGGACACTATTCTAATCTAAGATTACTCCAGGGCACGCCGTAGTAACGGCGGTAAGACCCATCATGGGGGAGTGGCTAGAGAGGCCACACGGCAGCCTCTCGTACCGTCTGACGCAGATGATCACCGAGCACGGATGCTTCGGAAAGTATCTGCGTCGGATGCAGAAAGAGCCAACGTCCGAGTGCCATCACTGCGACGCGAGCGAGGACTCAGGTCCGCACACGCTCACCGAGTGTCCGGCGTGGGAGACGCCGAGGCGGGAGCTTGTGGCGGCCCTGGGAGTGAGGGTTCTCACGCTCTCCACCTTGCTCGCGGCGATGGTTCGCTGCGCGGATGCGTGGGCGGCCGGCGCCTCCTTCTGCGAGCAAGTAATGCTCGTGAAGGAGGAGGCGGGGCGGGAGCGGCAGCGAGAGCGACGAAGGATCGCTAGACAAGCTGCCCGCGCACGAAGGCAACTCGGGCGTCGGAGGTCGATGAACGACCTCCGCCCCCCATGAGCGCCGGCCTGGGGGTGACAGGTGAAGCCGCCTGTCACCCTTGCAGAAGCAGGCCGCGGCGGCGGCGCGCGTGGCGCGCCTCCCCGTTTCCGGGGACGAGTTGGGGACTCTGTGGTCCCCACACCCGAGAAGAGGGCCAGATCGTGAGAGATGGCCCTGGGTCGGCCGGGGTGCGAGGGATATGCCTGTCAACCTCACCTTCGGCAACCGAAACGACCCACAGGCGGCGTGCGTTTTAGTCGGTTCGAGTCCGACATAACCTCCTCCACCGGGTCCGGTGGGGAGGTATCCGTGGGGATTATGCGCACGTAAAAAAAAAAAAAAAAAAAATCTAAGATTACTCGTGCAATATTTCATAAATCTGAAGGGGTAAGCAGAGATGTATGCCTATAACATTTTCCCATCCATCATTTCGGCCCCATGTGATTTACCGTGATATATTATGATTTATGTATGAGGCCGCGTAATTCCCAGCAGAATAGAATTAGGACCACCCCATTTCTTCCCATGCGGTGTCGTACAAAGCGACTAAGGGATAGGACTGTTTAGCATCACACAGATATATATAGCCCAGACTCAGCCTCACATGCATGGCTTGAGTAAACAATAGTGCTCGGAAGACGGCAGTAGGCTCACCCCCTATTACGTGGGACCGATTTCAATGATTGGTGAAATATGGGTGTTAATTCACCTCTGCCTAACCCTCCAGGAATAAATGCGTGATTATATATAAGTATATATAATAATAATAAGTATGAGGCAAGAATATGGCGCCTACCATTTTTCATGTACTAACTGTTACCAATAAGTAGGTAATACTAGTTTATCACAAACATGTATTTCCGTCTTATTACGACTCCGGGTTCTTCAAGCAGCGCGTGAAAAATCTGCCTTGGACCTAGACTCTAGGCTAGCAGGCTCTCCTCTCGGGGTTGGTCAGTCCGTTGAATCAAACGACCGACAGTCACAAGTCAAACTCGGAGTCCTGAACAGAATGAGACGATTTTTCACGCCGGAGTAGCGGTGTCTTCTATACAAGACACAAATTCGCTCCTGTGTGGAATACGAATTTAAAAGGAGGTAGGACACGACGGTATCTCCCGTCTCAAATTGAGCAGTCCGTCTGGGGAAGTACCTCCGCCCTACAGAATACCGCGGTTATAATAACCTTGTGTTGTGTTCCCGGTGGTGAGTAGGGTAGCCAGAGCTCACTGGAGAGGTTTTGTGCTGTCAGTGGATAGACCGTAGGCTTAAATTGACACCGCTGACTTGTAGGGGCGTGAAATGTTGGCGCGGCGGTCAGGGAGACCCGGTGAAACGGTTATCCGCTGGCCGCCCGCAGGTTGTACGGTTCCCGAACCTGGGGATCACTTAATCTCCGCCCCAGGAGGCTGAACCAGCAGCCTGTGTAAAGTGCCCGATGCTGTAGTCGTGCCGGAGGAGGAAACCGGAGTGGACTCGGCTACAGTATTTGGGAGGGGACCGGGGGCCCTTCCGCCCGCCGCGCCAGCCACTCACACAACCCCAGCTTGTCAGTGGTGGTACGAAGCCTAGCTTTGTCTTCTGCACTGGGAGCACAGAAACTCTCTATACCTTCCTCCCCCCCACCCCCCACATAGGTCATGAAAGGAAAAAATAAGAAGAAAAACGTTACCACAGCGGTACCATCGTCCACAGTACATGTGGATTTCTGTAACATCAGGGGCCTACACACCAACCTCAACGCGGTCCATCTACATTTAGAGACCACGCAGCCCACCTTGTTTTTTCTGACGGAGACGCAAATATCATGCCCAGCCGATACAGCCTACTTAATGTACCCCGGATACAAACTCGAGCATAACTTCCTGAGTCGCGCCGGGGTATGCTTGTACGTCCGGGATGATATTTGCTGCCGCCGTCTTCAAGGCCTTGAAGACAGGGACCTGTCAACTCTTTGGGTACGTACGGATCACGGTGGCCACACCCGTATCTTTGCGTGCCTCTACAGGTCTCATAGCGGTGACTTGGGTACAGCTCAATTGTTTGAGCATCTGCAGCGGTCTGCGGACAAGGTAATTGAGCAATACCCTACCGCGGATTTAGTATTCTTGGGGGACTTCAACGCTCACCACGTAGAGTGGCTGGGGTCTCCTAGAACTGATTTTGCGGGAAGGGCTGCTCATGACTTTGCACTGACCTACGGATTCTCTCAACTGGTGCATTCTATTACTAGAACACCAGAAATAGAGACCCATAGAAGCTCTATACTGGACCTTCTGCTGACTTCACGCCCGGACGAATACTCAGTAACTGTGGAAGCACCACTTGGTACTTCGGACCACAGCCTCGTTCGGGCGCAAGTGACTCTCACGCGGCCTGAACCACCGCGGCCACCTCAATGGCAGCATGTCTGGCACTACAAGTCGGCAGACTGGGATGGACTGCGAGAATTCTTCGCGTCGTACCCGTGGAGGCGGCTTTGTTTCACTTCAAATGATCCCAGCTTCTGTGCAACAGCAGTAGCTGATGCGATCCTGGCGGGTATGGAATGCTATATTCCGAACCGCTGGATCGCAACAGGAGAGAGCAAACGCCCTTGGTTTAATAGGCCCTGCAGAGAAGCAAGAGACCACAAGCAATCTGCATACAGGGCTTGGACCACGGCTCTTGCCAATAAAGATCCTAATATCTCTGAAGTGAAGCGAAAGTTGAAGGCCGCCTCGAGGTCTAGTAAAAAAGCTACGGCCAGGGCTAAGTTTGAGTTCATCGGCAGAATTGGCGAGCGGCTTGCGCGCTACCCATCTGGCAGTCGTGCATTTTGGTCGCTCGCCAAAGCTGCCGAGGGAAACATCTGCCAGTCTTGCCTTCCACCGCTGCAAAAATCCGATGGTAGTCTGACCCATGGCGCTAAGGAGAAAGCCGATCTGTTGGGTAATCTCTTTGCGTCAAACTCCACTATGAACGACGGGAACGCCGAACCACCCATAATTCCCAGCTGTGGTGCGGTGCTTCCATGTCTGAAGTTAAAATCACGCAACGGGCGGTCCGGCGTGAGCTTAAGTCCCTAGATGTTCGGAAGTCGAGTGGGCCGGACGGTATACCGGCGATGGTGCTTAAACACTGCGCCCCCGAGCTGTGCCCTGTACTTACACGCCTTTTCGCACTCTCATACTCCGCGCGGCAGGTCCCAGCCTCGTGGAAGACCGCATTCGTGCACCCTGTACCTAAGAAAGGTGACAGGACAGATCCGACCAATTACAGGCCTATCGCTGTAACCTCCCTACTCTCGAAGGTTATGGAGCGTGTCATTAATACACAGCTCCTGAGATACCTTGAAGGAAACGATCTACTGAGCGACCGACAGTACGGCTTTCGCCACCGTCGCTCAACCGGTGACCATCTTGTGTATCTCACAAACCGGTGGTCGCAAGCCATCGAGAGTCGGGGTGAGGCACTAGCGGTCAGCCTCGATATAGCAAAGGCCTTCGATCGGGTCTGGCACAAAGGTCTTCTTGCGAAGTTGCCGTACTATGGACTCCCCGAGGGACTTTGCGAATGGATCGCCAGCTTTTTGTCCAACAGAAGCATCCAAGCTGTCGTCGACGGCAGCTGCTCGGACCGCATGAACATAAACGCTGGTGTCCCACAAGGCTCCGTGTTGTCTCCGACGCTGTTTCTGCTGCATATCAATGACATGCTGTCTGATGGCTCCATTCATTGTTATGCGGACGACAGTACCGGGGACACGTGTTACACGGGCCGTGCAAATATCCCTCAGTCCGAGGTGGAGAAGAGTCGCGAACAACTTGTGTCTAAAATCGAGACTACTCTCTCTGGAGTATCCGATTGGGGACGACTAAACCTAGTCCAATTCAACCCCACTAAGACACAAGTATGTGTATTCACCGCTAAGAAAACGCCATTCATTGTAGCGCCGCAATTCCTGGGCACACCGCTTACCATCTCCTCGAGTATCGGGATCCTTGGTGTCGATATCTCCAGCGACGTCCAATACCGAAGTCATTTGCAGGACAAGGTTAAGTTGGCATCAAGAAAACTCGGAGTGCTCAACAGGGCGAAGCAGTACTTCACTGCGGGGCAGCAACTCCTTCTTTATAAGGCACAGGTCCGGCCTCACATGGAGTACTGCTGTCACCTTTTTGCTGGAGCACCTGCATACCAGCTTGACCCCTTCGACTCGTTGCAAAGACGGGCATTGAGGCTGGTTGACAATCCCATACTCACAGGTAGAGTGGAACCTCTTAGCCTTAGGAGGGATTTTGCCTCACTGTGTGTGTTCTACCGCCTATACAATGGTTTGTGCTCAGATGAATTGTTTGACATGATGCCCGTA
This sequence comes from Eilema griseolum, assembly GCA_963662185.1. NCBI lineage: Eukaryota > Metazoa > Arthropoda > Insecta > Lepidoptera > Erebidae > Eilema > Eilema griseolum. Next base: position 357,020 of record OY759250.1, on the reverse strand, counting down.
GCTACATTCTATCATCGCACCTCTCGCCATAGGCAGGGAATTCATCCCCACACATTGCGACCTGAGACGGTGCGCACTGTGCGGTATGAAAGAAACTTCATCCCACGCACACTCAAGCTGTGGAATGACCTCCCTGCTGCGGTTTTCCCAAGCGCCTACAATATGGGGTTCTTCAAGAGGGGCATCAGAAGGTTTCTTCATGGTCGGCAGCACGAGTGTGACACCCCTGGTGTTGCATACGTCCATAGGCCACGGTAACCGCTTGCCATCAGGTGGGCCGTGTGCTTGTCTGCCAACTTAGTGGTATAAAAAAATAAAAAAATACTGCTCGCATCTCTGGGATGGTTCAGCAAAGTACTTACTAGATGCTCTCGACAGGTTGCAGCGACGTGCGGTCCGTATCATTGGGAATCCCGAGGTCACGAACATCCTAGAACCTTTACAGATGCGTAGAGGTGTTGCGTCCATGGCTGTATTTTACCGTCTGTACCATGGGGAGTGTTCTGATGAGCTCTTCCAATTAGTCCCACCCTCCCCTTTCCTACACAGGACAACACGTGCAGGTCTTAGATGTCATCCGCACACGGTGCAAAACATCCGATCAAGAACCAAGCGGTTCGGTGACTCTTTCCTCTGTCGCACAATTAAGGCCTGGAATTCATTACCAGCTCACGTGTTTCCTTCTTCCTACAGTCCCGGGTCCTTTAAGCGGGGCGTGAAAAAGCATATGATGAGACCGTCAAGCTGAGTGTCACCATTGTCACACGGTATGTGTAAGTAATGGTGACCCTCTTTTCTGGGACTTTGCCTTCAGCTTACCATCAGGCAAGGCGAAGTCCAATTGACGTGTCCTATATAAAAAAAAAGTCACAATTGCTAATCGGATTCGTACTCCGAGGGTTTTGTACAAAATTAGATTCAGAGACGAACTTTTGCTTCATAACCACAATATAACTATTTTGATTACGCTGTCTTAGAAATTTGATTTTTGCATGGTTTCAACTTGATGCCTCTACGTAATCTTGAGGAAAAAGTCTTGAGAGACAGACGGACGACGAAGTGATCCTATAAGGTTTCAGTTATTTTTTCTTCTGAGATACGGAACTCTAAAAGTAGGAGAGCGGGTCACATAATCCAAAGTCGAAGTGCAATAAGCTAAATAAGGAAGTTTGCTACTCTTTCACGTAAAAACTACTGAACGGATCCGGATGAAATTTTCCACAGAGATAGATTACAGTCTAGTGTAGACTAACTCTTGTGGATTGCCGTATTACATGAGGGTGGAGTCGTGGGCTACAGCTAGTATTGTAATACTTTTGGTATTATTCGTGTGGTCACGGGGAAAGTATATAAGTAGGTATCACTACCCCATTTCATCCAAAGGGTGTCCTAAGAGGCGACTATCGGAAGAATACGCAGAAAATATCACTGCGAGAAAAGGTAAACTCGAAATAAAACCCTGTACCAACACGTCTAGCTAGAGTGGAAACAGTAAGCCAAAGCCTACCAACATTGGGATTGGCCTATGTCCAACAGTGGACTGCGATAAACTATTTAACCCAGACTCAGCCTCAGATGCATGACTCGAGTTAACAATAGTGCCTGGAATACGACAATAGGCTCACCCCCTATAACGTGGGACCGAATACAGTATTGATGAAATTTAGGAGTTAATTCACTTCGTTCTAACCCTCCGGGAATAAAGGCGTGATTATATGCATGTATGTATTATTTAATTTAAGCACATCAGTGTTGACAGTCTTATTAATGAGAGCACTACTCACAGTGATTACCTAATGTGGTCATTAATGTGCAGCACTCACTGCGATACTTGTGCAACGAATATCTTAATTGATTCTCGAACCATAACTCCGCGATGCCCTTGTGTTCATAATCAAAACAAAACCTATAAATTATTTTAATAATTTCTATGATTAATTGGCTTTGTCTTAGAAGCAGTTTGGATGATATAAGGATGGATAAATGTAAGTTACGTGATCATGCCAGAAGTGTTAGAACAGTTGCATTCACTTCTGGTGTGATTGAATAATCTTCTGGTGTGGTCTGAATTTCATCTGATCAGTAGATACCCAATTATCTGGCATAGGACTTCTTATCTCAGTGGTAAGAATAGGGAGGTGTGCACTACCCCCAAAGCAAAGTTCGTCGCATGCCTTGGCAATTAAGGATATTCATAATAAGGGCATTTTGAAACCAAAAAAATAACATACATATGTGTATATACATATCGTAGGACATTCTACATTGCGCTCATTACATAGCATAGCTTTACTATGGGTGTTATGGCCGTTATGGGTTCTAGAATGAGGATAAACATACCTACTCAGTTTTATTAATACATACACACTTCACCTCGCCTGATGGTAAACTAAAGGTGAAGTCTCAGGAAAGAGGATCGCCATAACAGACACATAGCATGTAATAATTTTGGCACTCAGCTTGACGGTCTCATCTGATGCTTTTTCACGCTAGTGTAATTAATATATCTCTCTCTAGTAAGGATCCTTAAAACTTTGTGGACAAGTAAGCAACCCGTGAAGTCACAAGCAGGGGGCGTGGCGGCCTAGCCGGCGGCGCTACCACTCCGCACACTAGTTGAATTGGAGAGTTGGTGGTCTATCCCCCGAGTCAGTGACATTCGCAGAGTCGTCCGGAGTGCGCGCGTCGTGCGTAGCCGATCGTAGCGGATGCGTAGTCGATGTTACGCACGAAAATATTATATTATTATACTTTTAATTGTTATCATAATTGGACACAATAAGAAAGAATGAATACATTTCGTAGCGGTTGCGTAACTCATTGCATATAAAGTTAAATAACTTTGGTTACAAGTTCGGAGCTTTTTCGTAGCTAAGTCGATGTTGTGGAAACTTTGAATTTCTAGTTTTCTGAACGAAAGGATTTTTCAGTGAAGTTTGTTTAAGTGTGGTGATATTGTTTAACTTATTAGCGGTGATCTAAAAACTTTAATTTTATGTAAGTAACTTTGATAAAAAAATATTTTTATTAATTTGGAAAAACTAAATTAACCACACCATGTTAGTTCGCATAGACTTTTAGACTACACGTCTAATTATAGTAAGTCATCACCATGATCTCATAGTTCCTGGTTGCATCTCAGGCTTTAACTTCAAAGCTTGGAATTTGCTTAATGCTTTTCTTTGCCCCCAACCCTGAAAGAAAAGCCTTCGCTAGAGTCTCGTCCGTCAATCAATTTGCCTGCCGGCTCGTCAACTTGATTTGGTCCCAAAGGTTTTGCTCAATAACTAAACTCATATACACTCAATGACTAACAAATAAACAAACTGCTTTTTGTATCTTTGACGAATATTATGTACTCACAAAAGTACGATAGGCATATTTCATTGTAACTGGTAATTTCATATCCAAACTAATATTGTGTAATTTTTTATTTAAAATATACCTTTTTCGTAAAATACCAGTTTTCTAATCAATTCTAGGAAATAAAGATTCTTATTCAATTCTTATTCTTATTCAGCAGCTAGCATTCAATTTCAATTTATTTATTTCTTAACAAACATAATTCGTGTAGAAATTATAACAGTATAAATACATGTCAAAAATTTCGAAAATAATAAATACATGCAAATCAATAACAATTTAAAATGTCAACCGTTACTTATGTCATGTTAAAATTGATCAATAAAATAACAATATAATAATCAATTCCAAGTCATTACTTTTTTACATTACTTGAAGTGGCCCTGGGTTAGCCGGGGTGTGACACTTGAGATATCCAGTAGCAATCTCACCCTCGGGAACTGGTGACCTAAGCCGGCGTGCGGTTTTAGTCAGCTCGAGTCCGACATAACTGGGAGCTGATAGGAATTCCGAAGGGATTTCCACACTATAAAAATGGTAGCATTACTGTATATGGATACTAGTAGGAATATTTTTTCATCTCTATCCTATTATATTGGTAGTATTTGTTTGTACATGACCATGAAGGGATTTTCTAATCGGATTTCCTCGATATGAATTGCGATAAAAAGATCTTAATTTAGATCAAAATCTTTCTAACAAAAAAAAAGCACATCCAAAACAATCCGTTCAGTAGTTTTTGCATCCATCATAAATAAATAGAAATAAAAATTCCAAAATCAATATAATATACATATATATTATGTATGATATTTTTTTATACCACTTAGGTGGCCAACAAGCACACGGCCCACCTGATGGTGCAAAAAAGTGGTCACCGTGGCCTATGGACATGTGAAAAACCAATATGACATGTATTTACAAAAAAAAAATCTAAGTATTCATAGCTTTAAAATACATTAAGTGTAAACAGATAAATATATTGAATTGTTGTATTTTGAAACCAAGATAATATATTATATGTGAAGTCTTGATACTTATATAAGTAATGTTATCGTTTACGGATGATTTTCAAAGTGAATTGTTTATTTTTAATACTGTCTAAGTATTCTAGATTCCACAACATAAACTAGTTACAGTGCTAGGAATATTGTGGAATATTTATTTATTAAAATTCGTGTTCAGAATCGTAGTAAGTATCTAAGTATATTTTATCTCCGGTATACAGACGAGACTACTTTACATTAATATAATAGTTTAGGTATACAAGTGTTGCAGTCATTTAATAATAGCACTTTATTGAAGTGTTGTGTGTTATGTTTGAGTTGTAGCCCTAGTTTATGTATCCTCACTTTTGTCATCCGCATGTAAGTCTGTCATAGGGACGTTCTGCCTGTACCTATCTCTAGTGGGGAAACCTTATGTAGGTACTTCCTTATTCTAATGGTACAGCATTAGCAATAAATAAGTTTGTCGATGTACTCATAACCAGCCTTTCTATGCTACTTAGGTGGTAGACAAGCACACGGCCCACCTGATGGAAAGTGGTCCCCATGGCCTATGGACGTGTGAAGGGCCAGGTTATTTTTTTTTTACGTGCGCAAAATCTTCACGGATACCTCCCAACCGGAGCCGGTGAAAGAGGTTATGTCGGACTCGAACCGACTAAAACGCACGCCGCCTGTGGGTCGTTTTGGTTGCCGAAGGTGAGGTTGACAGGCATATCCCTCGTACCCCGGCCGACTCAGGGCCATCTGTCACGATCTGGCCCTCTCCTCGGGTGTGTGGGGACTACAGAGTTCCCAACTCGTCCCCGGAAAACGGGGAGGCGCGCCAGGCGCGCCGCCGCTTCGGCCTGCTCCTGCCAGGGTGACAGGCGGCTCCGCCAGTCACCCCCATGCATGCGCTCATGGGGGGCGGAGGTTGTTCATCGACCTCAGACGTCCGAGTTGCCTTCGTACGCGTCCTTCGTCGCTCTCGCTGCCGATCCCGCTCCGCCTCCTCCTTCAAGAGCATTACGTGAAGGGCCAGGTGCGTCGCACTCGCGCGGCCGAAAAACTGTTGTTCTGTTTTATTATCATCTTATGCACATAGTTTCGCGTACAGCGATTTCAAATAGTGTATAAGGTAAACTTGAACTCCCTCCTAATACCTGTTACTCTATACACGTGGTGCTTCGTCTAGGTAAGTATGCGCGTCGCGCAAGCGATCGGTGTTTACTGTAGGCCGATGGTCGGCGCTCGACACCGCCGTGTGCACAAAAAGTGCCGCGAGTATGATCTAATGCTAGATTAATTAGGTAATTGTCAAGGTTACAGCATCAACGTACGTATGTATTATATTTTTTTTTAATACGCGGTAAATATTATTCCGAAGTGTTGGACAGGGCCATCTCCTAACATTACTTAGGTATATAGGTTCTTTCAGTTCGCGTTCTTAGTTTATATACTTACGATCCCCTCGGACCCCTGAGCCACCCGGCGCCGGCGGGGACGGTTATACTTATATTTGACAAAAATGTACTTAGAAATTATTTATACGGCAATATTTATAGGTTATGTCGGAGGCCTGTTTGTGGATGTTGTACACTTGTTTTTTTTTTGTACCAATTTTATTTTTGCACTTTTAATCCTCAAAGGTTTGCTGTTAGAAAATTCAATATTGAGTTACGCTCGCCTTTGTACACCAACATGTATTTGTGATTGCCTGTTGATGTATTATTTTCTTGTGTACAATAAAGAACTAAAGAATTAAAGAGGATTTTGTGCACTCTGAAAAAATAGATGTAGGTAACTTCTAATACGACTGAGACACCGCTGACCCAAACTACTTGGTACCTTTAGTTAGGTATCTACCTACCCCAGGAAGTCACAAACTTGATTCCGTTGAAAATCTAAAAATCGGTTTTAGTTGAACCAAACGTTACATTTTCTTATCATTTCCCAATTTTTACTATTCGCCGATGATTGTGCGAATGATAGAAAACGTAAGTAGCGAACATACATTTATCCTGTTAACTGAACTAGAGTATGCCGAGAGCCAAGTATGGCACAGATGCACAGATCCTGAGTGGTCACTGTGGCCAGCCAGTTGTGTACCCGCGAGTCTAATGGCTATGGCTGTTCCGTGTCACAGGTCAGTGACCGCGTCGCAGCATCCCACAGGACCTATTCGTAATACATTCGCTTATTATCAAATCAAATTGTAAGATGTTTACGGTGCGCAGTGCTATAATGTTCAATGTTGTTGAATTTGAAATGTGTGACACGATTTTCTTCACATTTGTTAGTAAAATTGAGTAAAGCAGGTGAGAATACCGTTATCACTGAATAAGATATTGTTGCAATTCTATGCGACGTTATTTTCAGTCTAGATTCATTGATATGTGTTTTATTAGTAGGTGTTGTTTTTCTAACTTTCTCCGGTTGTTTTGAAGCATGCATGGTTAGGTCAGAAAGATCTAAGAATTAAACATAAAGAAGCATTTTATTTAACTAGTGGTATGGGTAATGGACTGCTGAGACGAGGTCTCGGGTTCGATCCCAGGTTTTACCATGGCACACACCAAAGACTTTTCGATGCTTTTTCGAAGTTATGTGTGTATTTATCGCAGGTTTATAAGTGCCCGGTTAATGGCAATAGGTTCGCCACCTATTACATTGGGTCCTAAACATAAACGGGCGAAATGTGGGTACTAGCACCTCTGCCTACCCCCTTCGGGGATATAGGCGTGAGTTTATTAGAGTGAGAGTTAATTTTATGTTTTGTTAATAATTCCTATGCGGTGTCGTACAATGCCGCATGGTTCCCGGTAGAGTAGAATTCGGACCACCCAATCTCTTCCCATTCGATTTCGTACAAGGCGACTAAGGCTGTTTAACATCAGACAGATATTTACAGCCCAGACCTAGCTTCACATGTATGGCTCGAGTCGACAATAGTGCCCGGAAGACGGCAGTAGGCTCACCCCTATTACGTGGGACCGAATTCAGCGAAATGTGGGTATTAAGTCACCTCTGCCTAACCCTACGGGGATAAAGGCGTGATTTCATGTATGTATGTTATGTTTTGTGAATTGTTTCAATTTTTTATCAGGGTTTTACATATGCATAGGGTCGGTAATAGGGATTTTGGCCATTTCATAAAATAATTAAATAAATATTCTACACAACGCTATATAGACCCATGGTAAGCATAGCTTAACTAGCTTGTGTTATGGAATCTAGAATGCGGATAAACATACTTAGATACTTTTTTGTAAATACATACATATTATACATAGAAACACCCAGACACAGAGAAAAAAATGATTCCAGCTATTGAACATGAGCTTATTTTTGTTTGTCAAGATGATAAATGATACCTTCAACTGTCAGTATTAGGTGCGTTTTCCTTATATAATTACAGTCAGGTATTCTTAGGAATGGTAATAGATCGGATCGCATTTCTAAATTAGAAATTACATACATATATAGCTTACTTACGTTGCCCGCGGCAACACCTGTGTGGATGTTGGATGTCGATTATCGTGACAAAACATAGCCTATGTCCTCATGGTCTACCCCTATACGAAATTTCATCAACCTGTTCGCTGCAACCTGAATAACAAAAATTACATCGAAAGTATCATCAAAACAGCCTCACGAAAACTCGGAGTCCTGAACAGAGTGAGACGATTTTTCACGCCGGAGCAGCGGTGTCTTCTATACAAGACACACATTCGCTCCTGTGTGGAGTACTGCTCGCATCTCTGGGATGGTTCAGCAAAGTACTTACTAGATGCTCTCGACAGGTTGCAGCGACGTGCGGTCCGCATCATTGGGAATTCCGAGATCACGAACACCCTAGAACCTTTACAGCTGCGTAGAGATGTTGCGTCCATGGCTGTATTTTACCGTCTGTACCATGGGGAGTGTTCTGATGAGCTCTTCCAATTAGTCCCATCGTCCCCTTTCCTACACAGGACAACACGTGCAGGTCTTAAATGTCATCCGCACACGGTGCAAAACATCCGATCAAGAACCAAGCGATCCGGAGACTCTTTCCTCTGTCGCACCATTAAGGCCTGGAATTCATTACCAGCTCACGTGTTTCCTTCTTCCTACAGTCCCTGGTCCTTTAAGCGGGGCGTGAAAAAGCACATGATGAGGCCGTCAAGCTGAGTGTCACCATTGTCACACGGTATGTGTAAGTAATGGTGACCCTCTTTTCTGGGACTTTGCCTTCAGCTTACCATCAGGCAAGGCGAAGTCCAATTGACGTGACCTATATAAAAAAAAATCAGTTAAGTGGTTTAGGCGTGAAAGTATAACCTACAGACAGCCAGACAGTAACAGTAACTCTGTCTGTATGGCAATAAATCGGATCTCATTTCTAAGTTAAAAGTTACATAAATGTATAGCTTATTCTTAAAGTTACAATAAGTAGGTACATAATCAAAGCTCTTCATACGCGCCGCCGCGCCGCGCTGCGCCGTTGTCGGTTATTTACGTTTCATCACGTCGTCGTAGCTTTGCGCATTTGCGCCCCACGCCTTTGCAAATGGTGACATTGATTTGTCGGGTCTTTGCTTCAAAATATGTTGCTAATTTCCATTAAACCTACAACATAGGTCTATAAAAGGATAACAAACCGGGTAACGCGGCGAGTCTCCTCGCCGGATCGCCACCATGGATCCTGGAAGCGAGATGCCTTTCGGCGCTATACCGGTTCCGAAAGGCGGCGCGGGAGCAGGGTCACGATCCCGAGCTCGAAGAAATTCGGGCCGTGAGATTCCGGCTCCACAGGGAAATGGTAGCGGAATGGGAGATACGACTTGGGCGACCAGGCGCGGGGCACGCCGTAGTAGCGGCGGTAAGACCCATCATGGGGGAGTGGCTAGAGAGGCCACACGGCAGCCTCTCGTACCGTCTGACGCAGATGATCACCGAGCACGGATACTTCGGAAAGTATCTGCGTCAGATGCAGAAAGAGCCAACGTCCGAGTGCCATCACTGCGACGCGAGCGAGGACTCAGGTCCGCACACGCTCACCGAGTGTCAGGCGTGGGAGACGCCGAGGCGGGAGCTTGTGGCGGCCCTGGGAGTGAGAGTTCTCACGCTCTCCACCTTGCTCGCGGCGATGGTTCGCTGCGCGGATGCGTGGGCGGCCGGCGCCTCCTTCTACGAGCAAGTAATGCTCGTGAAGGAGGAGGCAGGGCGGGAGCGGCAGCGGGAGCGACGAAGGATCGCAAGACAAGCTGCCCGCGTACGAAGGTAACTCGGGCGACAGAGGTCGATGAACGACCTCCGCCCTCCATGAGCGCCGGCCTGGGGGTGACAGGTGGTGCCGCCTGTCACCCTGGCAGAAGCAGGCCGCGGCGGTGGCGCGCGTGGCGCACCTCCCCGTTTCCGGGGACGAGTTGGGGACTGGACTCTGTAGTCCCCACACCCGAGAAGAGGGCCAGATCGTGAGAGATGGCCCTGGGTCGGCCGGGGTGCGAGGGATATGCCTGTCAACCTCACCTTAGGCAACCAAAGCGACCCACAGGCGGCGTGCGTTTTAGTAGGTTCGAGTCCGACATAATCCTCCTCCACCGGCTCCGGTGGGGAGGTATCCGTGGGGATTTTGCGCACGTAAAAAAAAAAAAGGGTAACAAACCGCTGCACCTTGTACCTAGGTACGTTTGGTGCCTAGTAAGTAGGTATTGGCTATAAATGAATGTTAGGGTTTTAGAAATTCATTGCATATAGGTCCATTAATTGCCAATAGAAGTAAGCTAATCTAGCTACATTATGAAGTAACATGACAGAATTGTTGGTAAGGGTGAATTTTATTGTTAACGTTTATTATAAAAGGTGGGTCCAGCCATCTACCAAAGGCAGTGGTCAACTAGGCTTATAGATAGTAATACTGTGACTAAGGTCGACCACAAACTTACCCCAGAATATTTCTAGCGTATTTGGAGTATTATTTTTTCTAACTCCTGAAAAATGTTAAGTATCTAATGTAGTATTATTTTCATGCTTTTACCCTATTTTAAATCAGACACCATTAAACTTATCTGTTTAACAAGCATAGTTCAATGAGTCATTTAACACCACAAATATCATCAATCACAGGCTGGTTCCCTCCTGTCCCTCCTGTCCACTGTACAATGAGTGCTTTTTTAACCTACTTTGATATGATATCTACTTTTTATGAAAAGTTAGGAACCAACTACAGTTTTACGATAATGTTTACGGGCATTACCGTGATCATGGTATAGGTACAATTATCGAGAAACTTACTTGTACTTTTTCGCCTTACGGCATCCTCAAAGGTTTACTTGCCGGTCAGGTCTAATCTATATTAAAAATAATGTACAAGTGACTTTCTCAATATGTGTAACAACAAATTCCACCAAGTGCCATCAATCAACACTATAAATAATGTTAACAAGTAACGGCTAAAGTTTAAAAAGTCAACTACAGTTTTAACCAAAACGAAGTCTATGAATCAAGTAGAAAATATTGAACGAAATGTTTAACAAAAAAAACACTGAAGCTAGATTTGATTTTTTATATATATGAGACATCAATTTGACTTCACCTTGCCTGATGGTAAGTTCAAGGCGAAGTCTAACGACAGAGGGTCACCATTACAGACACGTAACATGTTATAATTTTGGCCCACATCTTGACTGTCTCATCAGATGCTTTTTCACGCCCCGCTGAAAATACTAGGGACACTTGGAAAAAGGAAACACAATTTTCAGTCTTAATGGTAAAAATGTATTTCTTTTTTTATACCTATAGTTGGCAGACAAGCACACGGCCCACCTGGTGGGAAGCGGTTACCGTGGCCTATGGACGTATGCAACACCAGGGGTGTCACACTCGCACTGCCGCACATGAAGAAACCTTCTGATGCCCCTCTTGAAGAATCCCATATTGTAGGCGCTTGGGAAAACCGCAGCAGGGAGGTCATCCCACAGTTTGAGTGTGCGTGGGATGAAGTTTCTTTCATACCGCACAGTGCGCACCGTCTCAGGTCTCAATGTGTGGGGATGAATTCCCTGCCTATGGCGAGAGGTGCGATGATAGAATGTACCTACGGGCATCATGTCAAACAATTCATCTGAGCACAAACCACTGTATAGGCGGTAGAACACACACAACAAACATACAAAATTCCTCGTAAGGCTAAGAGGTTCCACACTACCTGTGAGTATGGACGAGGAGGGCGCCCTGATGCGGCGTGTTGCAGGAGGTCGGCCGCTCCCGGAGGAGATCGATCGCTGGAGACAGGAGACTCGCGATGTTCTCTTCCGGAAGTGGGCCGATAGGCTGGCTACGACGAGGAGTAGCTTGCTGCTTGTGGGGGCCGTTCGGCCCGTCCTGCGTGAGTGGGTAGAACGGGGTCATGGGGCTCCCACGTATCACCTCACCCAACTTCTCACGGGTCATGGCTGCTCGCTAAGTACCTGTGGAAGGTGGTAGGGGTGGAAGCGGAGCCCCAGTGCCGAAACTGCACCAGCGGCGACCCCGACACGGCACACCACACTTTGGCCGTGTGTGACGCGTGGGGCGGCCAAAGAGCGGCCCTCACAAGCATCATTGGTGTTGTGAGAGATGGCCCTGGGTCGGCCGGGGTGCGAGGGATATGCCTGTCAACCTCACCTTCGGCAACCAAAACGACCCGCAGGCGGCGTGCGTTTTAGTCGGTTCGAGTCCGACATAACCTCCTCCACCGGCTCCGGTGGGGAGGTATCAGTGGGGATTTTGCGCACGTAAAAAAAAAGCATCATTGGTGTGGATCTCTCGCTGTCGGCCGTAGTTTCAGCTATGGCCGGCAGCGAACAGTGTTGGGCCGCCGTCGCCTCGTTCGCTAGCGAGGTGATGGCGGCCAAGAGAGAGGCACTGCGGGAGCGGGAACGAGCTGGGCTCACTCTTCCGCTCCGTAGGCCCCCGGCGAGGGGACGCCGGCGAACGCAATTCGCCCGCGTCCCCGAATGAGAGTGGCCACGGGCAGTGGGTCGGGGGACCCGCTGCCCCTATGCTGATGTGGCGGAATGCGCCCCTGTGTGTTCCTGGGGTGCATTCTTGAGGTGAAAAACCCCCACCATTCCGGGCTGATTGCCAGGATGGTGGGTTCTTGAGTAGCGGGCCTACCAAGGGCGCCCCTAGCCGAGTCGCGGTGAGCAGACTATCCCGCGGCTCATATTAGGCAAAGGAGGAACGCCGTGGTGGTTTAGTGGGTAGTCTGGCCTTTGTCCGAGGCTAGGAGTCCCACACGAAGCGAGCCCCCTGCCCCCGCAGGGGGTGAGTGAAGTGCGTAAATGCATTCCACCACGTAAACAAAAAAAAACCTGTGAGTATGGGATTGTCAACCAGCCTCAATGCCCGTCTTTGCACTGAGTCGAAGGGGTCAAGCTGGTAATTCTTGAGACACTGCAAAATCCCAAAATCCTAAATCTACCTGCCTAATTATTCCCAAATTTGCGTTACCCTAACTAGTGCGGGCTTCTGATAAATTTGACTGGGGAAGTACGCTCACTTTCCTTTGTTCTTTTTGTCTGTTCTTCCCTAAAACGAATGCGGGCGAAAATAATTAAATTAAGCATTGGTAGATTTGTTATCAGATAGTAAATATAATCAAATAGTACCTACGCTACGGACCGGACGGTGGAGAGGCGCCAGTGAGAAGGTCGCGGTCTGGAGTGTGTCGCGGCAATTAGCGAGGTAATGATCGTGGACACAGGCCTTTACAATCAAACTAATGGCCTCGTTAGACGAGCTGAAACATTTCTTGATTTCTTTTTAAGGAGCCTACATTAGGTACCTATTCGGTGCTAGTTTAACTGCTTATGTTTACCAAAAAGATCTTAAAATAATCCTATTTTAGCACTCATTTAAATGGACATGACATAGACTTGATACTTATACTTACGCAGGTACCCAGGTATGCACTCCTATAAGTACCTACCACAGGATGGATTTTCTATATAGAGCAGTAAGGACCTCCTTAATCATTATTAAATAGCCACAGCAAAAAGTTCTTCGGAGACTATCCATAACTTTAAAGATATTCTGAACTAAACTCAGGTTTAAAAAAGAATACAGTCAGCAAGAAAAATACCAATCTATGTATGCTCAAGTAAATAATTTCTTTCTTTCTTTTAATCGAACCTATTTCACGTGGGGTTCAAAAGACCGTATGGAACTGGAACTGGACACTATTGAATAAGTCATCACCATTCTGTGAGCCTTTCCCCAACTCAGTTGTATCGGCTGTATAGTCTAACTAAGATGCGGTTGAGCTTCGATATATTCCGTGAAGCGACTGCCATATGACCTCCAAAACCAATTGGCAATATCGAATTTCTGCAGTTAGTTATTGTATGAATATCTACTAGAAATGGCAAAAATCGTTAAAAGATGTGTCCCATACATTTTGTAAGGAAAACCAATTGATATGTAAGATAATTAATAATTACATACAGATAAAGAATAGTAGGTACTCATTACTATCATCATCACTATCCGTAGTTCTCTCTCTCTCTCTCTCTCGGTATACCTACCTACCTACTTTTTCTGCCTAGTTTAAACTCGCTTATTCTCGGGTCTCAGACCTATAATTACGTGCAGGCCTATCGAGTTCCGATCATAAGTAACATTCATTACATACCCTATTTAAATTACTGGAATATGCTAATGTCGTTGATTGGCCATCAGGTGCAGACAGCGCCGTCTGCAGGTCTGCTTATATGTTGTCTTGCTATGAACGACATATTGATTAACTTTATAAAGATTTGAAGAGGTTTTATACAAAAAATAAGGAGTATAATAATAATGGTGTAATGAAAAGACGATAATGAAATTTTAGCTCTACGCATAATTTCTTTTACTTACCTATTCAATAGAACGGTGACACTGCGGTTAAAGATTCGGTGTAGACAGAAAGAACCCTGATGAAAAAGATGAAGAAGAATAGTTTACCTACAATAATGAATGAATATTACTTTATTGTACACCGATAATCAACACAAAAATTAATATCAAGAAAGTTCACAATAGTAGGTACAAATGGGCGGTCTTACCGCGGGCTGCGAGCTTTTCCAGACAACCTTTAGATAGACTGGTATCTTTGGAATAGCAAGCTAGAAGTGCTGTACTAACTACTTTAAAATATGTATGCACTTAAATACATTCAGCCAATGTTACGCGCTATATACATTCCATTACAGAATATGTCTATACTAAACATACAACAAAATTACTTATCGTTTTAAACACGACAATTTAAAAATTTGCACAGATAAGTTACCCACGTTATCGTTACATCAGATAATTAACAATAATTGTATAGATCTATTTTAATTGATAATAAATTCATAAAGAAGAATTAATTTCAAATAATATTGATAAAAGGAAAACTCTGAGATATACTGAGGCAAAGGTGACATAGAGATAATAATTAGCTGAAGTAGCGCTATAGGCAATATGTCCAAAGTACGCCGCCGGAGCCTCCGTTCGTGAGGGCAGTCTTTTTATAGATAGTAATACCTATTTTTTTTTTTATTTTTTTTTTTTACACCACTAAGTTGGCAGACAAGCACACGGCCCACCTGATGGGAAGCGGTTACCGTGGCCTATGGACGTATGCAACACCAGGGGTGTCACACTCGTGCTGCCGACCATGAAGAAACCTTCTGATGCCCCTCTTGAAGAACCCCATATTGTAGGCGCTTGGGAAAACCGCAGCAGGGAGGTCATTCCACAGCTTGAGTGTGCGTGGGATGAAGTTTCTTTCATACCGCACAGTGCGCACCGTCTCAGGTCGCAATGTGTGGGGATGAATTCCCTGCCTATGGCGAGAGGTGCGATGATAGAATGAAGCTACGGGCATCATGTCAAACAATTCATCTGAGCACAAACCATTGTATAGGCGGTAGAACACACACAGTGAGGCAAAATCCCTCCTAAGGCTAAGAGGTTCCACTCTACCTGTGAGTATGGGATTGTCAACCAGCCTCAATGCCCGTCTTTGCAACGAGTCGAAGGGGTCAAGCTGGTATGCAGGTGCTCCAGCAAAAAGGTGACAGCAGTACTCCATGTGAGGCCGGACCTGTGCTTTATAAAGAAGGAGTTGCTGCCCCGCAGTGAAGTACTGCTTCGCCCTGTTGAGCACTCCGAGTTTTCTTGATGCCAACTTAACCTTGTCCTGCAAATGACTTCGGTATTGGACGTCGCTGGAGATATCGACACCAAGGATCCCGATACTCGAGGAGATGGTAAGCGGTGTGCCCAGGAATTGCGGCGCTACAATGAATGGGGTTTTCTTAGCGGTGAATACACATACTTGTGTCTTAGTGGGGTTGAATTGGACTAGGTTTAGTCGTCCCCAATCGGATACTCCAGAGAGAGTAGTCTCGATTTTAGACACAAGTTGTTCGCGACTCTTCTCCACCTCGGACTGAGGGATATTTGCACGGCCCGTGTAACACGTGTCCCCGGTACTGTCGTCCGCATAACAATGAATGGAGCCATCAGACAGCATGTCATTGATATGCAGCAGAAACAGCGTCGGAGACAACACGGAGCCTTGTGGGACACCAGCGTTTATGTTCATGCGGTCCGAGCAGCTGCCGTCGACGACAGCTTGGATGCTTCTGTTGGACAAAAAGCTGGCGATCCATTCGCAAAGTCCCTCGGGGAGTCCATAGTACGGCAACTTCGCAAGAAGACCTTTGTGCCAGACCCGATCGAAGGCCTTTGCTATATCGAGGCTGACCGCTAGTGCCTCACCCCGACTCTCGATGGCTTGCGACCACCGGTTTGTGAGATACACAAGAAGGTCACCGGTTGAGCGACGGTGGCGAAAGCCGTACTGTCGGTCGCTCAGTAGATCGTTTCCTTCAAGGTATCTCAGGAGCTGTGTGTTAATGACACGCTCCATAACCTTCGAGAGTAGGGAGGTTATAGCGATAGGCCTGTAATTGGTCGGATCTGTCCTGTCACCTTTCTTAGGTACAGGGTGCACGAATGCGGTCTTTCACGAGGCTGGGACCTGCCGCGCGGAGTAGGAGAGTGCGAAAAGGCGTGTAAGTACAGGGCACAGCTTGGGGGCGCAGTGTTTAAGCACCATCGCCGGTATACCATCCGGCCCACTCGACTTCCGAACATCTAGGGACTTAAGCTCACGCCGGACCGCCCGTTGCGTGATTTTAACTTCAGACATGGAAGCACCACAGCTGGGAATTATGGGTGGTTCGGCGTCCCCGTCGTTCATAGTCGAGTTTGACGCAAAGAGATTACCCAACAGATCGGCTTTCTCCTTAGCGCCATGGGCCAGACTACCATCGGATTTTTGCAGCGGTGGAAGGCAAGACTGGCAGAAGTTTCCCTCGGCAGCTTTGGCGAGCGACCAAAATGCACGACTGCCAGATGGGTAGCGCGCAAGCCGCTCGCCAATTCTGCCGATGAACTCAAACTTAGCCCTGGCCGTAGCTTTTTTACTAGACCTCGAGGCGGCATTCAACTTTCGCTTCACTTCAGTGATATTAGGATCTTTATTGGCAAAAGCCGTGGTCCAAGCCCTGTATGCAGATTGCTTGTGGTCTCTTGCTTCTCTGCAGGGCCTATTAAACCAAGGGCGTTTGCTCTCTCCTGTTGCGATCCAGCGGTTCGGAATATAGCATTCCATACCTGCTAGGATCGCATCAGCTACTGCTGTTGCACAGGAGCTGGGATCATTTGAAGTGAAGCAAAGCTGCCTCCACGGGTACGACGCGAAGAATTCTCGCAGTCCATCCCAGTCTGCCGACTTGTAGTGCCAGACATGCCGCCATTGAGGTTGCCGCGGTGGTTCAGGCCGCGTGAGAGTCACTTGCGCCCGAACGAGGCTGTGGTCCGAAGTACCAAGTGGTGCTTCCACAGTTACTGAGTATTCGTCCGGGCGTGAAGTCAGCAGAAGGTCCAGTATAGAGCTTCTATGGGTCTCTATTTCTGGTGTTCTAGTAATAGAATGCACCAGTTGAGAGAATCCGTAGCTCAGTGCAAAGTCATGAGCAGCCCTTCCCGCAAACAACACACAGTCACAGCAACACAAGGTTATTATAACCGCGGTATTCTGTAGGGCGGAGGTACTTCCCCAGACGGACTGCTCAATTTGAGACGGGAGATATCGTCGTGTCCTACCTCCGTGAAAATTGTGGTAATATTGTGGCGAGGATCCATGTCGGATTCAATAAAGTGAAATAAAACTCAGATCACAATGGAGGCTGACACCTTTGAGTCCAGGTGAAGGTAGTGTCTTACTTTATCCTTCATCCTATGACAGACATATTCGTGCTCAACAACTGACTTGGCATAGCTCCACCAACATTGGTATGTCCAATCAATAGGTCGACATAGTTATAACGCAACCGAATGGACGGTTATGGAGTACGTGAAACACAAACTAACAAACAATAATGATCATGACCTGCGCTTAGCACAAAATTAAATTTGAACTGAAATTGCAATAGGTCTCCACTGCCACTGTATCAATTTTTTATTAACAATACATTCTCTTTTTTACAGCGGGAAGACGACAGTCATTGCGATGTCTACGAACAATACCAACGAACCTTAAAGGCATACCAAATTTAACGAATCAAGAAAACCCTTCACCCCGAAGCACAAGAAACCAAGATGGACGTAAGCACGCTAGCCACTCTGCTAGACCTACATAACACCTCGGACCTCATCCCTGGCGTGAACGCAACTAGCGCCACGCCTGTGCAAGGACTTCCCAAAAAGAAAATGTTCAATTTAGTTGTCATGGTGGTGTACGCCATCGGCATCATCGGTAATGCGTCCGCGATCATCGCGTTGAGGAGAGGAGAGAGGCGAGTGAGGAACAGAAAACATTTGCTGATGCTCACGTCTTTGGCCGCTAATGATCTAGTCGCACTGGTAAGTGGGCATTTTCACTTTAGATGACACCTATCTGAAATTTTAGGATTTTAAATTTTTTATTAACTACGTCTGCATTAACTATTGATATAGATTTAAAAACTATCTTATTTTGTATTTTTTATAAAAGTTCACGTAATATATTCATATTTTTTGCAATAATTGATATTTATGTGAGACGGGTGACCAATAATTGTCCGCTTTGTAACGAAAATGATCTTCACATAAAAATGATATAAACCATTAACGAGACTGAACAATCAACTATTTGTTAAATTTAGAGCCCATAGAAAGATAATAACTCTAAATATTATGTAAAGTATTGAATTTGAAATTTCTATCATAACATTTCATTCTGTTTTGTAACATTTTGTACCAAATAAAGTTTTATTTTTAACGTCACAGTTTTAGTTTTTAAGGTACGTTATTGATTTTTACTGTTAGGAAAAGATTTGAATTTCTTTTTTATTTATAACAAAGATATTATTTAGTTTTTATGAGCATTTCAGAAAAATCTACAGAAATCAAGTAAAAAAAAATGGGACAGTTACAAAATAGACAAAAATGTTACAAAACAGAAATTATAAGGCATAGTCCTAAATGTACCAATAAATATGAAAAGGGACAATTAAACACAATTTTGTTTATATGAACTATCAGGTAAGTTTATTAAATCTTTGGGTGTCATTGCAAACAAGACACTCAAATGAAATTAAGATTCATCCAGTGGGTTATAAAATTAAAAATTAAAAAAAACAATGCAAGTAGGTAGTAAAAACCTTAAGAAAAAATAACAAAACTAACTGTCTCATGAAATATCTACGCTCAGTGTTTTGCTTCAGTAATTAAAATTATTATTAGGTAAATTGCATTCTATAACCAAGAATAACAAAAAAAAACACAAAATATAAAATAAGAATACAATTTACCTCAGATATTACTGAAACAAAAAATTACATACCAATCTTTCCACCCTCTTCTTTATACCTTTTATATAAATTTGCTAATGTATCAACTGTATACCTTATTTGTTCCTTTTTTTTTCAAAAGACCTACATTCTTTTTTCCCTGCAGTTGCTCTGGTGACATCATCTCTTAACCAAAACATCTCAATTTCTTTGCAACATGTCTGTCTCTTTTTTTCCTTTCTATTCCGTTGTTTACTACCAAGTCCCATTAGTTTTGCTACATATATTATGTCTTTTTACCAGGCTGAGAGTTATTTATTAACTTTTTCAAAATCTGTTTGTCGATACGTTTTTCACATTGTGCATAAGTCCGCCGTAATGTCAGTTCCAATATCTCTTCCCTGGCTTTATGTTTGTCAAGTAGGTCTTGCTGATTATTTATTATTATTGAAGTAGATTTTTTAAGGCGACTGTATCTTTTTCTCAGTCTTACGACGCATTTGTCAAGTATTGAATTTTATTTTAAAGCTATTTTATATTTAAGACTTAAAATTTGGTATTTTTGTTGATAAATGTTTACTTATACTAAGATTTTCTTTTAATCGATTTGTAGAAGGTGAAACTGCAGGGTTTGTATTAATTGAGGTTCCGGCAGTAGCATTTACTTGATTACATTTTGAAGCACGTTGTTTTCTTTTCTCCTCTCTCCAAGTTTGACGTTTTGTATTTTTTTCTATTTCACTCATCTCAGCAACTTTTTTTTTTAGTTCTAATTCGATCTAAATTTTTCTTTCTTATTTCTTCGGCTTTTTCTGGATTGTTTTTTAATTTTTCTCTATACCTTCTAACCCCTTCTGCTGATGTGAACGCCATTGTTGCCTAAAAATTAAAAAGTGAAACTACTTAGTAAGTTTCGAATTAAACTAACCATCTAGCACCTAAGCACTCGTCAATACGAATCAAACGAGTCCAAACTCAATGGGATTGCGTTGTTTCACTATTGAGTTCTATGACCATCTTCCGGCTCCATCATTAGACCCTGGTTACCAACTAGTACCAAAGTACCTTTCAACACGCATCAAATGAGTCCAAACACGATGCATATTGTTGTTTAACTTCTGAGTTCCTATGGTCACGACCCTGTTCCATCATCGGAACAGCTCCGTGTCATTAATTTTGCATTATCATCCAATTCACACATGCTTGCAAAATTTCAGCTCAATCGGTAACCGATAATTAGATTAAATTTAACTTACAAGATTTGGTTACAGACAGACACCGAGACAGGTGAAACTAAATAAAAGCTTCAAGTAAAAAAATGCAAGATTATTAAAACAAATAACCCTCTTTTAAGCTTCAACGCAGTCGGTTAGTATTAATTTGCCTTTGTGCATTAGCCTTTACGTGTCCGTTTTGTAACGTTTTTAGTCCGCATATTGTAACGTTACAAAACAGACGTTACAAAATTGCGACCGTTAGAAATATTTAAAGAAAAAATACCAATTATAACGAATAATCCTTTCATGTTTAATGTTTTTCGCATGGAATACAGTCCAATGCATGCATTAAATATAACAGATATTATGATTAAACCCTAAAAAATAAGAATAAAGACGTTACTTACCAGACAAACACCGACGCTAAATTTGAAGCACAATCACGTTAACCTTCACAAAATATTTATTGACACTGATTTCAAAATGGCTGATTCCCTATACTAATCGTAATGCCCGAAATTGCCAGATTAATAAAAAATATCACTTTTTGGTAAAAAATTGAATGAATAATTCCCGTTACAAAACCGGAAATGTCCGGAATGCAAAAAAGTGGGGGACAAGATAAAAAATAATATTATAAATAAATAATAATAAAAACTAATACAAAAAATGAGATAAAGTAACAACTAGCTTTCTTTTATATGCATTGCAATCATCGCGACATAATCTATCATATAAAAAATCATTAAAAACTCAATCCAAAGTTGACAGTTTACAAATGGGACAGTATGAAACTGAAAAATCTTGAAATTTCAAATATGTTTTATTTATAAATTAATCTTGACTTTAATTACCAACTGACAATAATTATAATTGTTATTATATAACTATTTTACTTAAGGTAATCACAATGTCTATGCAATAAATACAATATATACAGAAATAATATTAAATAATTTATAAATATTAAATACAATAAAAATAAAATAACTATTATACAACTTATAGCTAAGAACAATTAAAATGCGTCGTAGAATTCCTCCGCATCGCATGCCTCTTGTGGCAGCGTTCCCAGAAGACTGGCAGCATTGCCACGTTGTATGGCAATGCTTATTCTCTGACCTAAAAAGAGGCCAGCCTTCTGGTCACGAGAAGCGTCGACCATACGCTTCGCAATCTCACGGAAGAGGTTGCGAGCGCTCGGACCCCATGACCCCAAAGTCTCGACTCCAAACGGCACAAATTCATAATCTCCGATGAGATTGGAGTATTTGCGCCGCTTGAGAGCCTCTGCAGAAGCAGCAGCAGCTCCAGCACAGCCAGCCGTGCTAGTTATATGGGTAGGAGCCATGGTATCAACGCATGTGGCGTCCCACACCAGAGTCCTACCCATCTTCCATGGCATTAACGACATGCCATCCGGTCTCTTGCCATCGTCACGCGCCAAACCGTTTGGTTCTAGTACAGCTGGTACACCGGCGGTGACAAGAGCACGGCGGATTATGTCATTGAGGCTGGCGTGCCGTGGAATTCGCCCTGCGCTCCTGCAGCACGACAGACCATGGTGTCCGAGTCTGTCAACGGCTTCTCCACAGCGGCATTGATGCGGAGAAACACACGGCGCACCTAAACGGAGACAAGTTGCGATGCGGAAGGTAGTGTCATCTAACATAGTCCCTACGTTAGATGACGGAAGAGCTTGTAGCCAAAGACCCGATTCCCACACTCCAACCGCCAGTAAACGGGCACGCTCAGCAGCATTGGAACATGTATTTAGTAATTTTTTTCCAACTAAGCTGCAGAGCGGCCCGTCCCACTGACGCTGTGAGAAGAGGTTCCTTGGGAGATCGGTGTTTGGACATGCAATTTTCCAAGCGTTCACTGCATCAGTCTTACACAATACTTCAGAATTAACTAGTGTAGGTGCAAGGATTTTCCTAGTTAATTCTTCGGTACTGTGGACTGAAGACAGGAACGCTGGTAAGCTGACATCTGAAATTTTGCGAATACCGAGCCCACCCAAGCGAATCGGTAGAGTCGCTTGTAGTAAAGCTCGGTCATCCAAGGCCACATTTAAAATTTTGGTGAGGGTATTTTCTATAATTTCGTCCATTTTTTTCAAAATCGTTAAATGTTTAAAAAATGGCGTTGATCGTAGGGCATGGGTGAATTTTGGAACGAATAGGCAATACCGAAGAATAGTGAAAGCCGAGTGTATATTAATTTTGAGTAGGCGATCCGAAATGTCACTAAAATTTTGAATTTATAAATTAACTGTTCTATATTTATGTTAATAACAAATAGAGGTAGCCTGTTTCATATATTTTCAATGTGTCTTTAATTTATTACAAAAACAATTATTTAAATATTTATACAAAATGCTAATTCCTAGGGACAGCTCCAAAACAGCAATGTGTCATTTAAAGTGAAAATGCCCAAGTACCGACACTTGTAAGACACAGCAGTTTCATGGTTATATTTCTTAGATAGTAAACATTGGCACGTCGCCGTTACCTGTGGAGATGAATAGTCATGGAGCAAGTAAAGGATTTGAGACGTTCGACACCCAAACCTTAAGAAATACCATATTTACAAAATGGTGCGCCACTGTGCGCTATGAACGGAACTTGAATGAACTCA
Organism: Eilema griseolum; assembly: GCA_963662185.1. Taxonomy (NCBI): domain Eukaryota; kingdom Metazoa; phylum Arthropoda; class Insecta; order Lepidoptera; family Erebidae; genus Eilema; species Eilema griseolum. Next base: position 333,974 of record OY759250.1, on the reverse strand, counting down.
ATACTGCGGTTTTCCCAAGCGACTGCAATATGGGGTCCTTCAAGAAGGACATTAGAAGGTTTTTTCAGGGTCGGCAGCACGAGTGTAACTCCTCTGGTGTTACATACGTCCATAGGCCACGGTAACCACTTCCCATCAGGTGTGCTTCACTGCCACCTAAGTAGGATAAAAAAGTCACTAGAACTCACTAGTTAGTATTTATTAGTATTACACATGGAAATACAATAATTATACTTGTACTTAACGCCCAGACAGCCACCCTCGGTTGTACCATTATCATCCAATTATTAAGACCCAAGCATACACGCAGTTTCGAATCCAACACTGACTAGACTACCGACTGACGCTAATATTTGTCAGCGCCTAAATCACCAAGCATTGCTACGTTTAGTTTGTTCACCTCTATATTTAATTATGCCTCCTCACATGCTACGCAAGAGATGCTACGTTGGTGACCACTAAAATCACGTCTTCATTACATAATTATTATTACTTAGAGACATTAGACTAATTCATTCATGGACGTGCTTGTATTATAGAGTTGATTTTTAATAATAATTGTATGCCTACGTAAACAACATAATATTTCAACGTCAACTCCACAGGGATCAAATGAAATTCAGGAACAAAATCAGATGAATAATTTCACGTTTTTATTATAATACGATATCTTTATTCAGGAAGCATCTAACGTGTCGGAGGCTTTCGATTTTAACCTTATAGTCTTTACTTTTTCTTGTAATTTCGATGTTAATATCGAGGATGGATGACTTGCGGCGCGGAACCAGTGGCTTATCATTAACTACAGTCCGTCAAATCTAAGAAGTACCGTTTGACAGTTCTGACAATTGAATGATAGGGATGGGATGAAAAAATCGATTACTATAATATCCGAACTTTAAGAGATCGATTACTATAATATCCGAATTTTAAGAAATCAATTGTTATAATTAAATAAAAGAAATGTTTAGGATATTTTTTTATTCACTACTAGTACTAGTATCGTCGTCTTCGTCATCATCGTCATTTAAATTAATGACCAGTTGATTGTCCATTACATTATCAAAGTGTACGTCTCTTTCGAAGTCGTCCATTATTATTTTCTTTGTTTTTTGTACTACTTTACTCCAATCTTCCTGTGTAACTTGGGCACATGCTTCCTTTAATAAACCTTCCATTTTCTTGACACTGAAGGGTGGTTTTGTGTTGTGTCTTGCTGCATAACCTGTAAAACAATAATGTAACTATTTGATAGCAGACGAAAACCATTGTTTAAATTATAAATGTTAGAAGTACTCGTGTTATTATTATAATATTATAAAATATTACCTTTAACTTGGGCCCAAATCAGTTCAATGGCATTATATTGGCAATGGTACGGAGGAAGTCGTATGACTTTGTGCCCGTGCTCTTCGGCCAATTGATCAATTACATATGTCGGTTTTGGTGGTTTATGCAATTTCACTAACTGTAATAATTCAGCTTTTAATAGTGACATGTCGGCATCCACTCCTTTTCTTTGCAGCCATGCCACCAAATCTGCTTTCTTATTGGCTGACGTAGGTGCTTTATCAATTTGCACAGAGTGGTATGGGGCATTATCCATTATAATTGTGCTGTTAGGAGGGATATTCTGTAATAAATTTAAGAACCACTCTCGGAACCTTACTGCGTCCATTTCTTCATGATACTCTTTAGTGCTTTTGGATTGGAAAGCTAATAAAGAGTTTTCCACGAAGCCTGTAGACGCTGACCCAGCATGGCATATTATGAGGCGTCCACCTTTTCCTATCGGCACCTTCGAGCACGAAGCTTCAGAATCATCAGTCCATGTTTTCGGCACAGAATGGTTGGAATTTAGCCAAGTTTCGTCCAAAAATATTACATTATCCCAGTTTATAATTTGTTTAACTTCGCGCAGGAATGTTAGTCGCTGCATAATTATGTCATGTCGCTCCATAACAATTTTTCGTTTGTCAACTTTTTTGTATCTGAAGCCAATTCCTGTTATTACCGTTCTCAACGACTCTATGCTTCCCTTATACAGCCCGGCATCTTTTAAAGTTGCACATAACTTTGCCAATGTTGGAAATTCGCCTCTTGTAAAATACCCGTATATATGGTTTCTAATAGCATGACTATCGAATTCATCGATGCCTGTCACAGGTTTATTTCTTTTTCGTTTTTTCGGTGTGTGAAGTACGTTACTGTCACTCCCCGAAGGCCCATATTTTTCACTTAATATTTTGCCAACGGTGCGGCTACCAATACCGAGAGCTTCACCGACGCGATCCCGAACTTGTGTAACTGGCAGTAGAAGTCCACCATTTTGAGATTCACGCTCAAAATACTCGTGTAATTTCACCACCAATTCACGAGCCTGGCTGTTCAAAGTACGTCCTCTTTTCGACATTATTAATAAACACTTGCTTAGTTCGGAGTCCAGTATAAATATTGCCAAGGTAAACGGATAAAGAATGATCAGTCCAGAAAAGTAATAGCCAAGTCACAAATTGTAAAACACAAACGAGAAAGCAAGTACGCGCACAGTCAGCTTCCAAGATGGCGAGAGACTGCTGACGCCGAACCGACCGAGCGGACCGCGTGCGCTTGTAGTTGGCAGTGTTGCCAGAAAAAAAAAATTGTAGAGACTTGGACACCTGCGATTTTGCCTATTGACCTAAAAATAATTAAATTAATTTATTTTAGGGTATCTGTGTATTCAGTGCATTATGCGGTCGCGCAGTAACGTCGTTAATTTATAACATCAGGCAACAACATTTTTGTGAATGGGTTCTACATACCTTATTTTTATTAGTTTTAGACGTAGAAATAAGACTTAGAAGAAAAAATTGTAATTGTAAAATCAATGGATGTGCTTGTTAAAAATTTGTTTATTTCTCTGTAATATGCAAACCCATACTATCATACACAAAAATAAATGTAAAAAACACTATCCCTGACTCCATTTACTATTTCGACAGCGTTAGCGCGAGAAACCCCGACTTATTTGGGCGCGAAAATCAAAAATCGACAAATCGCTTTCGACAACTTTTTAAAGAAGCAAATATATTTGATTTATAAATACGTATTTTTGGTGAATGGGTTTTATCTCATATTTTACGATTACATAACTATTTAGTTATGTAATCGTAATATGTGAGATAAATCCCATTCACATGAAAAAATATTTGTTTGGTTGTCAAGTGTAATTTGTAAATAATACATTCGATTTTTCGTATATGTAAACGATTTTTTTGCATACAAGTGTATCCGAAGAGTCGCAACACTACGTGCAGTGACCTAACTACGTAACTTTGTAATGCGGTCAAGAATATAACTATTAGAAATTATTTACTGTGTAAATATGTGTTATTTTGCTTTGTTTGAAAGTTTTCAATTACATTTAGATATTAAGAATTGTACATTTTTAGATACAATAATGAAATCTTTCTAAATTCATGGTTTTATGAAAAAGGTTATCGAAACTGAATAATGTACGTATGAACAAAGTTGTTTCGGTTTGAAAAATATGAAACGTCAAACGGTACCTCTTAGATTTGATGGACTGTAGCTATGCTATTTATTTCCTTATATGCGTTAAAGTAGCTTGCGTTAACTTATCCCTTGCAAAGGGAAGTTACAAATATACCTACTTGCGATCTATCGCACTGTCCACTTTTTGGGTTTCCATATTAATATAAATTGCTGCTACAAAAAATAAACTTTTATTTTATTTAATTTTTTTTTTTAAATGTCAATATTAGCATAGCTTTAAAATACATTAAGTGTAAATAGATATTTTTTTAGAGTTACTTACTTTAAAAAAATTGCTCATATACATCGAAAAGTAACACTTCATAGACTCGTTTTCGATTCAGTAAGTAAGCCCGAAATCCAAGTGCTAAAATGTGACCAATAATTGCGTCGCCACTCGCACGCGGCGCGCGGCGCAGCCAGCGCGGGCGCGCCTTGACGGACAGCTTCATTCCAAGGGAGGTATGCCGTTGAACGTTTCCGGTTCCCATCACGTTTCCCATCACTATTAACGTTTTATGGCCTATTAAATTATGTTAAGCATCATAATTAATGACATGAACTTAACGATTAAAAAACCTGAAAACTAGAGTGTGGTGCTTTTTGCAATCATATTGCTTCAATCCTCCAGTTATAATATAATACAGACGATTCTTACGACTTGCCATCAGTCCTTTTGTAGTTTATTAAATTAAATTAAATTAAATTAAATAAAGTTTATTTCGGGACAAGCCCATAGATGGTTAGTACGTACATTTTTCACTTATATACTATTGTTAGTAAGGTATATATATTTTTATGTTTGTGTTTTTAGCGGTGTGAACCACCATCCACCTTTTAAATAGGGGGGAGTTCCACCGGTTTGATAACGCAGCCAGGATGCTGTTGGCGCTGCTCCTGGTGCGATTCAATAAGGAAGCACTGCGCTTTCTTATTATAGTTGCGAAGTCGTCGACACGCTTCTCCGCAAACATCCCTGAGGCGCTGCAATGCCTCGGCAGACCCATCAGCATCCTAAATGCGTTATTATTCATAATAACGCATTTAGGATTTTATTTAGGAATATATTTATTCAGGGTAGATCGTACTTACCTGGAGTACCGGCTAATTCATGCTTTACACAGCACGAACAATTTATTTACCTATATAAACACCTTAATATTTATGTAGTGGCAATACTAATTTAGGCTTTCGAGTGTTGTTAGCTTTATCTCGGTACCTATATTTATACTTGACAAGGTTATGTAATATATTACATACAACATATCAAACGGGTAATTTACAGTGGGTACGGTGTGACTAGCCGCCGTGAACTGCCAGCTGTTGTCCACAACATCACGCGTGAAGGGCTGACCATGAACCACAAGAATTAAGTACAAGGATAAAAAGCTTATGGGCTGTACTGGACTGTAGTCTATCTCTATGCTAAATTTCAATCAGCTTAGTTCAGCGGGTATAGAAAAGTTACACTATACGATTCCGCTTAAAAGGCGATGAATTTCCCGTAGCTCTCAATGGATTCCTATAAAATTCGTAAAATGGTCACTCATATGAGCAGAATCTCAATAATTCTAGTTTCGCAGCACAACAAAATACGTATTCTTCATCACTCCATGCAATCATTCATTCATTTTCCAGTTAAAAAGAGTCATCTTTCAAGGAGGCTCAATCTTCGAAACTTTGTCAAAATGATATCTGTGTATCGGAAAATGATTCAAATCCGAGCCGTTTACAAACTCAGCTAAGGTCGGCTTTAGTCTAATTACGAAATTAGGGCTCCAACTACCCTGAACGAATGTCAGAGATCCCGGTACAGCAAGCGAAACTGACAGCTTAATGTGCTCTCCGAGACTCAGAAGAAAAAATCAATATGTTGTGAATGGTCACTTGTCGTAAGGCTGACCTTGCTAGTTTTGCTTAACCCTGCAAGGTCGAGCCCATTGTCAAACGGACATGTTGTTAATGTCCGTGGTGGTGTGCAGGTGGGCATGCTGTGCGCGATGCTGGTGAGCGAGCACGTGGAGGGCGCGCGAGACTCACGCGCTTCTTGCGTGGCGCGCGTGGCTCTGCGCGTGTTCGGCATCGGCAGCGTGTGCATCGCCGTCACCATGGCGCTGGAGCGCTACGTGGCGCTCACCAGGCCCTTCGTCTACCAGAAGGTAAGTGCCTACATATTTTATCCACCTTATTAAGTACCAAAATTAGGGAACCTTTTAAGACATCCTGTGCCAAGGTAGATCAACTTACACTAAAGATTGTCTTTATGGGAAAAGTATGGGTAGGTGCGGTATGAAAAGAACTTCATCTATTCACCATTCAACTACAATATGGGATTCTTCAAAAACGGCCTTGAAGGTTTCTTCGGAGTCGGCAGCACGAGTGTAACGGCCCTGATTCAGCATACTTCCATAAGTTACAAAATAGATTTTTAAAACCCGTGTATTAATTTCAGGTTTACCATGGCACACACCAATGACTTTTCAATGCTTTTCAAAGTTATGTGTGTATTTATCGCATGTTTATAAGTGCCCAGTTAATAGCAATAGGCTCGCCACCTATTACATTGGGACGTAAACATAAACTCGCGAACTGTGGGTGCTAGCACCTCTGCCTACCCCTTCGGGGATATAGGCGTGTGTTTATGTGTGTGTGTGTGTGTTATGTATTAACTTCAGAGGGTTCTGAAGATTGCAGTACATACTAGTAGCAGATAAGTAATGGTAGAATTAAGTAACTGCTCTGCTACCGTCTATTACCCAAGGCACTACAGCTTGGCACTACCAGTAGTGTCATGGGAAAGTACAATTCCCCTGACACTAGGTATGATGGAAGTATATAAGTATGGCAATAATATGTGGAATACCGTTACTCTCTAGTGAGTTACAGTTTGCAGTGATAGCCAAACTCTTTGGCCAATAAGCACGCTTACTACAAAATAGGTAGTAGGTATAGTAGTATACAATCTAGGATAGCAATTGGTCACAAGCCAAGTCCAACTGACTTCCTGTACAATCTGCTGATTTGTTGCTTATAAATTATCTAATATAAGATATTTGTTTACACGTTCTAAGTAAAAAATAATTAGTTTCAAGCGTCTGGTTTTTTAGACAGATTGCAACTGCGTCTAGAACGGAAGTGCCAACGATTAGCACTTAGCGAATTACTTTAATGTGAGTCGCGTTATGTAATCACTATCTGCGTATGTCGGTAGACATTCCCTTTCCCTTGTAGATGCGAATTTAACACAATTACTAGAGAAAGCACTAGAGCAGTATGTGCAGGTAGGTTCAGTACAAATGTCGGTTCTATGATATTGGGAGCTAAAGATAAATTAACATACACCAACTTCCCATCAATTCATTCAACTGATTAATAAAAAACATGTAAACTAATGTAATAAGATATAAACTAATATTTGCAAGAATATAAAATAGGATAGAAAAGATTCGAAAAATTCCTCCCCATCGATGTCGACTGGTAATGTGCCCAAAAGGCTGGTGGCATTGCCCCGTTGGATGGCAATGCCAATCCATTGAGCGAAATAGAGGCCAGCCCTTTGGTCACGCGAAGCATCGGCAAGTCATTTTGCTATTTCTTTGTATAGCGACCGTGCGCTCGGACCCCACGAACCCAGCGTTTCAACCCCAAACGGCTCAAATATGTAATTGTTTGTAATGTTATGATATTTTCGCCGTTTGAAGGTCTCCGCAGATGCCGCAGCAGCACAAGGGCAATCCGTCGTACTTGGAAGATGGGAAGGGGCAAGGGTATCGACGCATGTTGCGTCCCACACCAAAGGCCTACCCATCTTCCAAGGCACCAAAGACATACCGTCCGGTCTCTTGCCATCGTTGCGCACCAAACCAACTGGTTCAAGTATGGCTGGAACACCAGCGGTGACAAGAGCCCGGCGGATAATCTCATTTAAATGTGCATGACGTGACATGCGGCCTGCGCTCCTGCCGCATGATAGGCCGTGATGCCCAAGGCTGTCGACTGCCTCACCACAGTGACATCGATGAGGAGAAACACAGGGAGCACACACACAATTATTAATTAAGATTATAGACTATTCTCTCCCGAGGAAAAAGATTTGTCCTTCAGGGCAGGTAACAGGACGTCGTCGTCCCAGTTACGGCAAAACGTTTTCTCTTTCGCGTCCGTGGTCAATACGAGTTTTATATCCAAGGGATATTAGAGCCATGGCCTGTATGCTAGGCTAACACAACGTCTCAAGTGCTATTTGAAGTAAATATAGAAACACCACCCGTCATCGATTGCCTACCTACTTATGCACATCCATCAAAAGCTAATGAAAGTGAGCTCTGAAAGCTATTGTAAACAACTTTTATATGCTTGCACATGCGCTAAACAAATTCATAAAGAAGATGTTGTATTTATACACAACGTTCAATATACAATTACAAACTCAAGTACCTAATTACCTCCTTACGTTTCAAGGAGATATCCCCCATAAACGCGGCGCTATGGTGCAGTGCAGCAGTGGAGGATGAGACACAATGTTGACAAAGGCAATTACTACTATTATTTATTCTGTGCTTTTTTTCTTTTACCAACACAATGTGAGGTTATTTTCCAGACAGTAAGCAAACTGTTCATGAAATAGTACCCTGTAACGAATAACGCCAGAAGACAGTTTCAGGTACCTACAAGTGTGTTACAAATACCTATCATATGGGAGGTAAGTTTTTTACGATATTATTATTTCTCTTTTAATTTTTCTAGTCGATCATATCCGCCATATCTGATCTACACACATCAACAAAGTCTAGGCAACAAGGACATTTCTAGTTTTTATTTAAAAACCCTTTCTTGTAATAGTGAGTGTTTTATATCAATAGAAGGGTATTTTTATACCGTTTTTAATTTTAATTTTAATAAAAACATTCTCATATCAAAATTTTTTTTTTTTAAGAAAGAATTGAATAGTGGCAATATTGAGTATTACAACCTTCTATGATTAGGCACAAAAATAACGAGGTAGTAAGAAATACAGTAATTAACCGTACTTTAAACGTTTTTAATAATCTGTAGGACCTCCTAAAGCATTAGCAACAGCTCGACAACGGCGTGGCGTACTTAGTATGAGATTGTCAATCATCGTCTGTGGAATATGGCTCCATACACTGCGAAGGTGTAAAAAAAGTTGTTCTTCAGTGTTCAGATTTTCCAAAGAATCACTGAAAGCTCTTCTTCCAAGCAAATCCCAGGCATGCTCTATGGGATTGAGGTCGGCAGACTGAGCAGGCCATTCCAATGTCGTAATATTGTGCTCGCTTAACGCATTGACCACTACCCTCGCGGTGTGTGACCGTGCATTATCTTGCATGAACATAAAATCTTGACCGAACTGCTGTCGATGAGGGATTACCATGGGGTGTATAACCTCCTGAATGTATTGGTTTGCATTCAAATTGCCCCGTATCCAAACGAGGTCGGTCCTTCCACCAAGGCGAATTCCAGCCCATACCATGATTGTTCCACCTTGGTAAGGATGAACTTCTTGCGGATTCTGGAGACGACTCCGACGTCCAGGAACTCGCCATATACGCACTCTTCTCGAATCAGGATGAAAACCGAAGCAAGATTCGTCGGAAAACAGAACCCGTGCCCATTGATGGTCGGTCCACTGTAAATGTGCGTTAGCCCACAATAAGCGACGACCTCGATTTCCACGTCGAAGAGCTGGAACCCTAAGCGGTCTGCGAGCATGAAGATTGGCTTCGTGTAGTCTTCTCCTGACAGTTTGATCGCTAATAACCACTTGATGCTGAGACTGGAGGCCTGCGACCAACTGACGAGCAGTAATCGTGAGTTGCCGCCTTGCGGAATTTTGCAAGAAACGATCTTGTCGCGGGGTAGTAACCCTATTTAGTCCCCTGTGACGTTCGGCAACATCCCCTGTAGACCTGTAGCGTGCCCATAATCTGCAAATTACGCTTGGTTGGGTGTTGACAGCATCCGCTACGTCGCGTTGAGTTCGTCCAGCTTGCAGCATACCAACAGCCCTTAACATCTCTTCGCGACTTAAATGACGACGTGACATGATGACTACAGTCACAAAAATGCACAAACCATACGTAAAAGACGTATTATTGATAATAAACGTTATTTACAATCAAAGAAAATAATTTTTATTTTGCCTCAGAGAAACTGCACAATCAAACACTTTTAAAAGTTTTCCCTCCATATTCGAAAATCATTACTTATTTAAATTTATTTTTAAATTCCGAACAACTCTGTAATCTACTTTATTCTAGTTTTATTTATTTGCTGCCAGTTATTTGCAAAACAAGATTTACACGAAAAAAAAAATTGGGGTCATCTTGTTCCCTAGACTTTGTTGAGGTGTTTATATAAGTAATAGAGTCAATAACTTTGCGACACACGCTTTACTACTACTGGTGATGAATTCCTATTATTGATGATATTCCAGTGTAATACTACCCACTTCTAATAGTGTTATATAGTTTACTTACTTCTTATTATTTACCTGTCTATAGGTTTACCATTTCATAAGCCTTCATGATTGAATAGTGAAACACACGCATCTTAAGTTAATCATATGCACAAAGAACAGGGACGGAGTAAGCTTGACCGTTTCTTCGATGTCGATTTGACTTAACGTAAAAAGTAAAAAAAACTTACACGTGAAAATAACAATATGAAAACAACAACCAAGGAGGTAGGACACGACGGTATTCCCGTCTGAATTGAGCAGTCCGACTGGGGAAGACAGACACCCTACAGAATACCACGGCTATAATAACTTCGTATTGTGTTCCCAGTGGTGAGTAGGGTAGCCAGAGCTCACTGGAGAGTTTTTGTGCTGCCAGTGGGAAGATCAAAGGCTTGTCCTGATTTTGTATTCTACACTGAGGGCATATAAGATCTCTGTTCTTACAGGGTCGGCAGCACAGATGTAACTCCACTGGTGTTTCACACGTTCATAGGTCACGGTAACCACTTTCCATCAGGTGGGCCGTGTGCTTGTCTGCCACCTAAGTTATATAAAAAAAGAAAAGAAAGAAAATGTAGGTAGAGATAAATCTAAATGTACTTAGTTTCAGTTCTTCTTTCTTCTTGATAAAAAATCTTCTTTTTGTTCTGTTGCGTACCTACATAAATGCGACTACCTACATAAATTATAAGTAACTGTTGCAGGAAATGGAAACAGATCATTATTAAGTAAGTTAATAATGTGTTCGGCACGTATTGGTGTGTGTATTGGCGAATTGCGGTGTGGGCGAAAGTGACGCGCCGCAGTAAACGGCAAATGGCAAGATCTATTGATTGATACGCTGCGCTACCGATAAACACGATAACCAATTGTAATATAATGTTATTGGGCTCGCTGATCACCTTCCATACTTGTAGATAAGATACCGGTACATTTTCATATAGATCTTGCGACTGCAATGAAGTGTTGAGTTCTGCTAGAATCGGTGGTATGACTTATCTAGGAACGTGCAACACAACAGTTTCATGAAGAAAAACTTCCCGTAGGTACTCGACCGTTACATACCTACTCCTAAAACCCCCACTGATCGACTGCATAATACAAAGAAAACAATCAAAGTTAATCAGTTCAGTGTACACATTGCTGATCCTCTTCTCAACAACGAACGCGAGCGGTAACCCGCGCGTGGGCGGGCGGAACAAATCGCACTGTTTACACTTTAGTATTATTGACAAGAGCTCATCGAGGCGAGTTAATAATTCCCATTTATTTTTAGTTCCGTACCGCTGAGCGCAGAGCGGTACTGACGTGGAGTGGCTTTCTCGATAAAAACATAAAAAGCTGCTGCACACAGACGTTTTATTAGTCTTAGGTTATGGAGATGGAGACTACTATATTTAATGTTCCCATAACATTTTGTTCATAGTCTTGTCTATAAAGTTATAGTTCTTGTGGCATATTATTGATTAAGAGTAGGGGCACCAAAAGGCACTAAAGCAGCTTTACAACTCGTGCGAATTAACATGGCACCTGTCTCGAGAACAATCCTCCTTTCGCTCCCCGCTCCCCGCTCTCGTCCTTCGAGACCAGCAGCATCTGCAACACTGTGACCGTTACATGTTTGGTTTCGTTTGAGTTACGTAGTTATTTGCTATCGGGTGTTATTTGAGATTTGTTATTGCTACGTTTGGAAAGCCAGGTGCCGTGTTAATCTGAGCGAGTTATACCTACATTTACCCAGCAGCTACTTAGGTGTGAGGCCCTCCTTAGAAAGAAGAAAAAAAGCTCATGCCGATATTGTGAAATTAAACTCTCCTACACTCACATTAAACATATTTTTATTTGAGCTAACAGTCAGCACGTTTTGGTAGGAGGTAGGACACGACGGTATTTCCGTCCAATTGAGCAGTCCGACTGGGGAAGTACCTCCGCCCTACAGAATACCGTGGCCATAATAACTTCATGTTATGTTCCCAGCGGTGAGTAGGATAGCCAGAGCGCCCTGGAGAGTTTGTGCTATCAGTGGAAAGACTAAAGGCTTGTCCTGTTTTGTCTTCTACACTGACGGCACAGAAACTCTCTGTGCTTATAGGGTTGACAGCGCGAGTGTGACTTCTCTGGTGTTAAACACGTCAATAGGCCACGGTTACCACTTTCCATCAGGTGTGCCGTGTGCTTGTCTACCAAGTGGTATAAAAAACGTAACTACCCAAGAATCAATTAGGAAGTTCACCTGCGCCATTTGTCGCAAGGGTTCGGAATAATACCTCGTATGAATGTGGCACTTAATTAATAATAATGTATTGTTGGGATACATGAAAAGTGTGGGCAAACAATTAAGTGTTAATAGCTGTCGCGCTAAGTGGCCCACGCGCCAGTGTGCGAGCTGTGGCTATAGCATATTGTTCGCGACCACCTGCCGCGCGCCGCCGTGACGTCAGGGGGCACGAATACGGCATCAGAACGTGTTATTGTTTTAAACTATCGCTACTTCTAGATCTAAACTTACGAGTGTGTTGTGCTAGTATAACACTACATTTGGGATATACTTACACATGATATACACAACAGTGTCAGCCTACCATACTTGTCCAGTGCTCAGCGTACGGACCACTCATCGCCGCAGGTTTACCTCAATAACTCGTACTTAGGAACTCCCGAGGGTTATGGTTTGAGCGTATTAGGTTTTTTATTTTTCAATGTCGGAAAAGCTTACTAAAGATCTGATAAATCAGTCTTTTACCTTTGGCCTGGCGCGATGGCGTACCTATAGATTTCAGTCTGCTCTCACAATCCCGATGAGAAATCCGGCGCCAGTTACTCATTATGTTATTACATACAGATAATAATAATAATAAACATTTTACACAACGCTTAACTAGCTTGTGTTATGGAATCTAGAATGCGGATAAACATACTTAGATACTTTTTTATTGTAAATACATATAATATGTATGTATTTACAAAATAAAAGTATCTAAGTATGTTATGGGGATAAAATAATAATATATAATAATAATACTACATAGAATACATAGAATAATAATACATATAATCACGCTTTTATCCCCGGACGGTTAGGCAGAGGTAAATTAACACTCACATTTCACTTACCATTAAATTCGGTCGTTATAGGGGGTGAGCCTTTTGCCGTTTTCCGGTCACTATTGTTGACTCTAATCATGCATCTAAGGCGGAGTATGAGCTGTATATATATATCTGATGTTAAACAGCCCTATCTCTCAGTCGCCTTGTACGACACCGCAAGGGAAGAGATGGGGTGGCCCAAATTCTACTGCCTGAAAAAAATATGTTATTACAATCCGTAGATTATGCTAATTGTAAGGGTCAGTTAGCAGGTATAACGACTTGTAGGTGAGGACGGGGGGCCCTCCACCAATAAATCTGAGAACGTTTATCTTGCTCAACTAGCTATTAGGTGCTTTCCATGCAAACACTATTATTATCACAGCTAGAGCGCCTCGAACTACTAAAAACAAACAGTGCATTCGCTAGAGCCCTGGGCACCTCTCTTAAGTCGGGCATAGGCCGCATACATCCAGATGAATTATCTCAACAAATAATGGTACGTGCTCAAGTGAATTCCAGTGGCGATTACCATAATATTACTTTTCGTAACACTAGCTATGCCTCGCAGTTTTATGCGTGGTTTTATTTTCGAGTATACCACTAACACTGCCAAATATTTCCAGTATTTCCGTCAAATTGAGCAGTCCGACTGGGGAAGTACCTCTGCCCTACAGAATACCGGGGCCATAAACATAACCTCGTCTTGTGTTCCCGGCGGTGAGTAGGGTAGCCAGAGCTCACTGGAGAGATTTTGTACTGTCAGTGGGAAGACCAAAAGCTTGTCCTGCTTTGTCTTTCACAGTGACGGCACAGAAACTCTTGTTTACAGGGTTGGCAGCGCGAGTGTAACTCACTCAGGCGTAGGTCACGTCCATAGGCCACGGTAACCGCTTTCCATCAGGTGGGCCGCGTGCTTGTCTGCCAACCAAGTGGTATAATAAAAATTACAAAAAATGTTGATGTTACATCCCCCTTAAACTCTTCCCTTTCATATGGTTTATTAAAACGTTGTAATTATAACATAATAAACAGACACTTCAATTATATTAATTTGTATGAATAACGTCGACAGAGGGCCCTACTCTCTTGTAATCCCACAAGTTGTACAATGGACAGCCCCAGTAGCAGTACTCGCAGCGATCACGCGCCTGCCCGCTATCTAGACATGACTACGTTTTTATGGCCGTTATGAGCGCTCAGCTTTATTTATACATTCGATATTGATTTTCATCGATCATCTACATTTATACTAGTACCTAGTAGATACATACTAGTAGGTCAGGATAAAGAAAGAAATGGTTCGAGGAAAACATACGCCAAATACTTTGAGTGTAATGTTGTTGAGATGATAGCGCTAGCACGCGACTTTGTACGCATCTATTGAAAGTCAAGATTCATATAGCGTGCCTCTATGGTCTGCCTCATAAAATATGGTCGGAGTTCATTATTCCATCTACTTTTTCACTGTAATACCCAAAGGTTTCACAGTGAATTCAACGAAACTACTTATCAAATCTAATCTGAAGACTTGATTTGAGTTTAACATAGGCAGGTACCTACCTATACCCAAATAGTATTTAGTAGAGATGCGCCGAGTAACACTTTTGCCGAGTAACGAGTACCGAGTTTTACTCGGTTCAATTTTTTTGGGAATTTGATTGAACCGAGTACTCGGCCGAGTAACTCGGTTCAATCAAATTCCCATTTCGCACGCGTAAACACGTACAAACAGGGTCGCGCCTGTCGAGCGGCCGGCCCGTGTTGATGCACCCCTCACCCCGCCAACACCAGTCAGTTTACAACTAGCAGTCGCTTGATAGCACAGAATACTTTATTAAATATGAGAATAATAATGCTTGATAGTTTGCAAACAAATACTGCATGTTGCGCGTCATAGGAGATAAATAATTTAAAAAGATTGTCAATTAACGATTGACTGTGTGTAGTACGTGATCAGTGATTGTTGACAATGATTTCACGTAAACGATACTGAATTTGTGTGTTTTACGACGAGTTTATAGAAGATAAAGCAAAAGTAAAATGTACTCTAGGCAATTCTCTTATTTCACATAGTGGCTTCTACGACGGCAATGTTAAACCATGTTAAAATAAAACATATAGTATACAAGTAATTTACTACTCATTCATTAGCATAATTTGATTTCAATTATATTAATTGAGATTGACATAGATTTCCTAAATTAGTTAGGAATACTTTTTGATTAACACTGTTATTTTAATTATATCTACCTAAATATATCGCTTTTCTAAAACCGAGTATACTCGGCATTCAAACCGAGTTACTCGGGCCGAGTATGAGTATCTAAAACCCGCCGAGTACGCCGAGTACCGAGTATTAACCGAGTACTCGGCCCATCTCTAGTATTTAGGTAGGTCTACGTTACGTGTCTACGTTACGTAGGTATTTGTAATCTTCAAAATAGTATCTAGATTAGAGTTTAATAAGTAGGTAGGTACCTACTTAGTACTTAAACTGGTCAAACTGCTGAATTCAACGACAGCTCACTTCAGTATTACTATTATAAGTAGGTACGTGAAGTTCTCTGAAAAAGAGTAGGTACATTGCGTGATTGAACCACGTTAAAGGTAGGTACCTACCTACCGAGTCTACTTAACGACCGACTTCACATTATTTACCGACTTATCAATATCAAAGCAGGTACAAAATACATTATTGTAGGGAGGTTATTCATAATCCACATAAGTCTTCAGCTTACCATCAGGCCCTCGATCTTGCTACAGTTAAACCACTGTCATACCAAACTGCTAAAAGGGCATTAAGTTTTGGACTTTATTTCTATAAGTTTAAAGTCGAAAAGTAAATGAAAAGAGTTTCATTCATTACACTTTTTCAGTCACTCCGCAATAGCTTTTTAATTTTGAACTTAGGGGTCATTTTCTTAAAGCCTAAAATGAAATAAATTTTTAATTGTTTGTGGTATAATATATATAACCACTGGGTTTTGGTTTAACAGAATCGAGGCCCAGGCGAGGTAAAGTCTAATTGACGTGTCCTATATAAAATAAAATTAAACATAACATAAAATCACGCCTACATCCCCGAAGGGGTAGGCAGAGATGCTAGCACCCACATTTCGCCAGTTTATGTTTAGGTCCCAAGGTGGCGAGCCTATTGCCATTAACCGGGCATTTATAAACCTGCGATAAATACACACATAACTTTGAAAAGCATCGAAAAGTCTTTGGTGTGTGCCATGGTAAAACCTGGTATCGAACCCGAGACCTCGTCTCAGCAGTCCATTACCCATACCGCTAGGCTATCGCGGTAAAATAAAAGAATATCTACATATACTTCAATTTTGGAAGTAGGTACCTTACCCTTACTTCAGATGCGCTTGCTTGACAAGTGGTCATGGCGCTGTGGGCGCCTTTGTTGTCGGTGTCAGTTGACATTGCCGCGGCAACGAACTCCGCAGGTCGAAGCCGGCAATGGCGCGACGACACCGCGGGACCGGCGCGTGCGCAGGCACACCAGCCGCTCGGTAGACAGGGCACGCCGCGCACTTCCGCCAATTAATTACACGGTACACCTATCTATTGCTATTGCGCCATTTCCGCGTCCTGGCAACCACACGTATACTCTAAACAGCGAGGATTTTTTTTTATGAAAATCAAAATTATGAGAGTAACATAAATTCCGGTTAACCAGCCCCCACCTGATAGGAAACCTTACAACATAATTAATAAATAATAGGTTGGTAGCATAAATAAATATCGTAAAACACTATCTGCACATACGTTATTTTTAAACTACTTTTCTACCTATATTCATATTACCTACCTGCTCAAATGCGTAAATCAAACCCGCAGCCTGACGTAGCAGTTGAACTTTCAACCACTGCGCCACAAACACGTGTACAGTACAACATAGTAGTCGCACTCTCACACATCATAGGAAACAATATTTAAATTCTATATCACACAGGACATTGTGCAACACGAAATAGGTCGCTGGACATTTGAAAGTATAATGCAGAGATAGGTGAGCGTCACTCCCGCGCACCCCCGATTCCCGCGCACTCCAAAGCGCTCGCGAACGCTGACATCAAACCTCTCTCGAAAACATCAACATCATGTAAATCTCCTCACGGCCAGCGCACGATAGCTCGCGTGTCGCAAGTGCATTCATGCTTATTTGCAAATCGTTATAGAGGACAGACTCTGCGGCGTGGCGCTAGTGAACGTAACTGCTACGCAAAAGGCGCGGGTTCGATGCCCGTTCAGTGCGAATATTTGTATTTTTTTCAATAAAGAATATTAGGACCGAAATTACTAAAATTCCTCTAACCAGCTAAGCTAAATTGCTTGTGCTAGGAGTGGCTCCACGCCGCACCGGTAGTGTAATAGCCAGGATTCGATACCGGGACCTTTCAATCGTAAGGCCGACTCTTTAACCATTGATCTACCGACGCCAATGCGTGAATACGTCTGATTGCATTGGTCTGCGTATTTCTGTGCCTAGTTGGAGCCCTAATAGTCTAACAACCTGGTCTAACTGCGACACAGGAATAGGAAGTAGGACAACACGATATTTCTGTCCAATTAAGCATTTCGACTGGCGAAGTGCCTCCGCCCTACAGAATACCGTAGCCATAATAACTTCGTTTTGTGTTCTCGGCGGTGAGTAGGGTAGCCACAGCTCACTGGAGAGTTTTCATGCTGCAATGGGAAGACCAAAGGCTTGTTCTGCTTTGGCCTTTACACTGACGGCACAGAAAATCTTTGTACTTACAGGGTCGGTAGCGAGTGTAACTCCCCTGGTGTTGCACACGCCCAAGCCTTCTTGCATAGCCACTATCCGTCAGGTGGGCCGCATGCTTTTCTGCCAGCAAGTTGATATAAAAAAACTCTTCGATACCGGTTGCGGAGGAGACGCATCACGGAAAATATTATATAACAGCCAAACCAGTTTACGTTACGAATGGGAAAAGCGGACCCCAGACTCCGAGGTAAAAATTTTCGAGACTACTGAGATTAACGTTAAGATTACAACTATTTCTAAATAATCAGAACCAAAAACGATGAAATGGTGGAACTGTATCACCCTGAAGCTGGATTGCACCAGTGAAAATCTGTTCAACTAAACGAAGTTTTCACGTTTTACCCAATAAAAGGTGATAACTGACGACCACGTGGCGTAGCACTAGAACACTAGGTCGCGGAATCTGGGTGTTTCTTCGTACGTATAACTCAAAGGTGACTGACTGACATAGTGATCTATCAACGCACAGCCCAAACTACTGGACGGATCGGGTTGAAATTTGGCATGCAGGTAGATGTTATGACGTAGGTATCCGCTAAAAAACGATTTTGTTTAATTCTAGCACCAAAGGGATAAAATAGGGGATGAAAGTTTGTATGAAACTTTGTTAATTTTTGACTGATCGGGCTGAGATTTTGCATGTATAAAGCTACTATGACGTAGGCATCCCCTAAGAAAGGATTTTGAGAAGCAGGCTATATAAGACTAGCTGTTGGCAGCGGTTCCGCCCGCGTGGATGTCGGTTTTCGCTTAGTGTTGAGTCAAAGCTATTGAAAAAAAGCTATTGAGATTAAAAAAAATCTAAAATAAAAGTAGCCTACGTTACTCCTTATTACATCAGCTACCTGCCAATAAAAGTCCCGTCAAAATCGATCCACCCATTTCAGACATTAGCCGGAACAAACAGATAGACAGACAAACTTTATTGGCAGGCAGCTGATGTAATAACGAGTAACGTAGGCTACTTTTATGTTAGAAAAAAATTATGTTCAATAGCGTTGACTCAACACTAAGCGATAACCAACATCCACGCAGGCGGAGCTAAAGGTAGGTAGGTATCTACTTCTTCTATCGTATTGATGACGTTTCGACTCTAAAATTATGTTTTCTCAGTGCGCTGCTACCACGGAGGACAGAATATAATTAAGTAACCTTCTCCATGTCTGTTACTAAATTAAAAATGTATTCTGCTGTGTAATAATTATATTCTAGAATATAAGTTATATATTTATTTATTTATTGTATTTAATATTATGTATAGTATGTTCATAATATCTTTGTGTCTATACTTTATACCGAACTGACAAACCAAGGTCCACCTACTAGATAAATGACTAATATGAGCCACGAGTGTTGCCAAAGTTGCGGAATTTCCGAACAACCATCACGCGTCCAACAGGAAAATGAGAAAACAAATGTACAACACAACCGCCTTATTGATCTTTAACGACAGTTTAGTGATATGAGAACATATTGTGTCATATTGTCTACTAGCTGAACGCCCCAGCTTCGCCCGCGGCGTATTTGGAAACCTTATAGGTATCACCAATTTGAACCCATATCTGTTTAGTTTTCAAATAATATATGGGAATTTGCCGGATACGACATATACCTGTAGGACATATACCTATAGTATAGTTTATATAGTATAGACGACAAACGGGTCGCTGCGAGGTACTTTTTAAAGTGCGGAATTCGGTACGTATACTCCCTCCCCCTATTGAAGCCAGAGAGGTGATTAAGTCGAAATCGAACCGACTAAATCCGCACGCCCGCCTTGGGTCATTTGTTACCGGAGGCGAGGTTGCCACTGACATACTCGGTAAGGTATAGGACCACTGTGTGTCGTTTTGCCCCGGACGGAGGTCGCGGGCTATGCGGAATGGGAAAGACTTAAGTCTTCTTCAGACTCGCTCTCCGCTCTTTCTCGCTGAACAGCTTACAACATCTATATATGCTGTGTTGTTGGCAGCAAGTGACGTACTACATGATCCGCATGACGCTGCTGGTATCGTGGTTCTGTGCGGCGGTGCTGACGTGCGCGCCCATCCTGGGCTGGGGGCTGTACTTCGACCAGGCCACCAGCCGCTGCGTGCGCTACCGCCACGCGCAGACACCGCACGACCTCGCCTATGCCATCGTCTACGTCACTTTCGGTAAGTTCATCCTTTATTCTGTCGAATGGTCATGGAGTCTTTAAGAAGCTTTTTACATAGATAGGTACTTAAAAAGTTACAAGACAGTGATCACATCAGAGGAGCAAAATTTCGTCAGCTGTTCGAGTTCCCACGTCCCACTTAACAGAGGTTGAACATATAGGCGTCAATCAAGCACTTTTCCTGTATTCGAAATGTTGGTGAGAGATTCCTTACAAAATACCCAACAGTGGTAATGACCACTTCCCACGTTCCCACGTTGAGCAATGGCTCAATGTGCGAACACGTTCGAAACCTCATGCAAGGCATGTCAATCTCCTATAGCCGTATGCCAGCACTTGGGTGGGTGCTACCTAGTCAGAAAAAACACTTATTTCTATAAAATTGGTGAGCATCGGCGTCAAATTGTCTTTCTGACACAGTTGCGGTTTAGCAGCAACTACCTATCACCGAAGCCATAGGCCAGCGTAAGTTTTCCTTGTGACGCATGCAACTGGTCGTGTCTGTACGATGTACGATCAAAAGAAATACATTATGGTAGATATATTAACGAGACTGAACACAAAAATATTTCGTAAACATGCAATAAGTCATGTTATTTCAAGGTAGTACTATTTTTTTGGAGATTGATTGTTTTAACGTGCTATTCTTAGATTGCACTTGCGTTTAATGCTTAAACGGCGGATTACGTACCCGCCGTTTAAGCGTTAAGTTTAGTATATACCTACAAGTTTGTTGACATTGGCCACATACATTGGCGTTGTTAGTTGGATACCTGTCCACAAAGTTATACCTATCAATAAAAAAGGGTAGGGCATATTTGCTGCTTCAGACCGAAAACGTGGAGTCGTGACTTTTTGCATTTTGTATATCTAAGACATACAAATCAAGGAGTTAAGCACTACTAAGATACATAGCGAAGAAGGTTATGGTAAGCGGCTGGTTAACAAGGCATATGTATAAAATAAACGCCAACATACCGTAATGTCAATCACTCAAGGTCTCCTGCAGTATGGGAGGGGAAGGAAAAAACGATAATGAAAAGAAGGAAAATAGGTAGGTATTAGCAGTATCTATACTTCCTTCCCTCTACACTAAATTGGAAGTAGTCTTCCCAAGATCAGTTGTTATTTCCGATGCCCACTCTGCCGCTGTAGGTGGTATCAAGAAATGTTTAGCTAACCCCATGTTCACCTACATAGCTACCCCTATAAAGGTACCTACTTATTCCAGGCACGTTGCTGTGCCTGGTGCTGGTGTACTGCAACCTGGCCGTGATCAAGGCGCTGTACGCGATCACGGCGCCGCGCGGCGGCGGGCCGGTGGTGCGGCGCGTGTCCAAGACCAGCTGCCGCCAGCGCACGCTCGTCGCCGGCGAGCCGCCCGGCCCGCACCACAACGCCGCCACCGCCGAGGAGGTCGCCTTCAGCAGGCTGATGGCGATGCTCTCCGTGCTGTTCATGATGTGCTGGCTCCCGCAGATGGCAAGTGCTTATATAATAAATATTGTGTACCTATTTATATTTTTACCGTTATCTAACCTACAGTTCCCCAACAATATATAACAATAACAAATCTCAAATAAAATCTGATAATCAATAAATACGCAACTCAAAACTAAGGCAAAAGTGCAACGGTCAAAGTGTTACGGATGCTGCTTGTCTCGAAGAATAGTCTGCTGGTCTAGTAAAGAATAAGTTCTACCTATAAAACTGATAACAGCTATACCTATTGCATTGCGCACAAACCATAAAATGTTATTCAGGTACATATAGGAACTCGTAGGTACTTAACTGTCATTCACTGCCTGCTTCCAACCTATCCCAGCTTCCGTTCGGCTAAAGATCCCACGCTATAAACGGTCCGCAATCTCCCTTTATTCACTTACCACTTAAAGTACATAAACTAACTTAAGTACCCTATAAATGTCAGTTGGGGCTGCTAGTATTGTACCTACTGAAATCTGGTTGTAGCTGTGCTGTGGTCTGTGATCTTTGTTTTCATATTTAGGAAGCACGATACACTGTCAGGGATAGTAAGCTAGTAGAAATGATTTATATATGTTATTTTGATCGAAGTTCTAGCCAGTATCTAGGATCCAGAATTTTAAATAGCCTTATTACTAACGTTAGAATAGAATACATGTGACAGCCATAATTAAGAGCACTTGTGGATCTGTCGCCGCGGCGCGGCGCTTGGCACCCCGCACACGTATCGCACTCAATCAGAATCACTGCCGATATCAACGACCAACGATTTGTATTCAATCGCAGTCCTCATGGTAATGATACGGTGCTAATACAAAGCCCAGTTCCTCGTGCGGGACGACCTTGGGCCGCCATACCTCGCGCTCCAAGATAAAGCACCACAATGATTCATAATCTGCGCTTCAAAGGAGCATTAAATTTTATTTGCAACTCTGTAAACTCATATTTGGCAGATTGATTTCATAACAGTCGCAGGAAATAATGATGTAGGTAGGTATCACGTGTGTAGTTAAAATAAGCTTAATAGTTTAAAACAATGTTACATTGTTGAGCTCCGCGGGAACGCAGAATGCAGCTGAAAGAGAATAATATTCGGCACTAACACTACGATGTGAATGTGACATTG
This sequence comes from Eilema griseolum, assembly GCA_963662185.1. Lineage (NCBI taxonomy): Eukaryota > Metazoa > Arthropoda > Insecta > Lepidoptera > Erebidae > Eilema > Eilema griseolum. The sequence continues at coordinate 311,293 of OY759250.1, read as the reverse complement.
TTTCTTTAAATGATAGAGCGGGTGGTAGAGAGGAGTTCCGATCTGCCAATTTATCATGGCACACATGTACTATGTGTCCATGTCATATGGATTGGTGTTCCGGTACCAAACTATCTGCTGCACGACCTTAGGTAGGCATATGCCTTTGATAGCTTTCTCGAAATTATCTGTCAGTCAAATTTTCTTTAAGTACTTACCTAAATTGAATTCCTTACAGTTGATCAATAAATAACCAGGAATTAAGTACGCCAGATAACAATTTTATCGACTATAAGAATAAATCGACGATGAAGTATGTCACCGCTGCATCGCCATGCAGTTCCGTGCCACGGAATTGAGCATTGTAACCAAAGTAGCTGCTATTTACTGATATGTATTGTAGTGTACGGCGTGGCTCGTGCTCGTGCCGCCTCGCGGTGTAAGGATACGTTCACATCGTCACATCACACCCGTTTCCGAGGGCGAGTTCGGGACTCTGTGCTCCCCACAGACGAGGTGTATGCCTGTTAACCTCACAACCAAAAGACCCACAGACGTCGTGCGTTTTAGTTTGTTCGAGTCCGACATAACCTCTCCCACCGGCTCCGTGGGGATATTCCGCATGTAAAAAAAGGATACGTTCGCATAAGAACTACACCATCTACAGTTGAACATTTCATATTAGATATAGAATACATAGATTTCATAGGATTATGACTAATTCTTATACCTACTGCGCGAGAAAGAGTGTGCATCTCGAAGTAGCACGCAGGACCTTCTTGCAGTCTATTGTCGCAGCTACGACAGCAGAAATAGAATAAGACTACGACGGATAGGGCTGTTCTCCAGTCTCTATCAGACTATACATATTCGGCCCATAAAAAGTACCCAACTGACGACCAATAGACTCGCCTTTCAAAGCGATTAGCTCATCCTTTATTACAAGACACGAGACTAAACGACAAATACCTACATAGCCTATCAAAATCATAACTCTGCTTTGACTTTACCGTGGTCGGGTAAAAAAATATAGTCTGTGCTGTTATAAGTAATGAATATATTGTACAGTACACACCTTACTTATAATGTAAACCGTAAGACAGATATTCTAAATAGAAGAGAATACTTCCATCAGGAATATATCACTCTGTTACCATTGTGTTACTAAAGTGCTCCAAAGCCTGCGCCTACCATCCGTCATTACCTATCTTTTTGTTATCCCACTTCTGATTTCCTGGCACCATCTTAGACTGCTCCTTGATAGGGGTCCCTATCATTTGTGGATTCATTCTAAATATACCACTATTGATTTTGATATTAAACCTTATGATAGAACTCGGCCCACTGACGACAGCTGGGCGCTGCGTCAAAGAGACTGTAATAAGCAATTGGCAATTCCGATAAGACACATCCACGCGTCCAGTTTAGAATTGTTATTGCACTGTTTGAAAGATTCATTTTATTGTTTGAACCACAACGCAATTTGAATGGCGTACATGTTAAAGTACTGCAAAGCTAAATCGGATTGTGATGTAGCTGTCGGTGACTGCAAGGTGACCCTACTGATGTTTATTCGATGTTTGACCGAAATCTGTATATTTAAATTCGTAGCTTATATTATTAGTTAGGTAGGTATATGATGTTTTTTTTGTAATTGTGAATTCAAATTTACTGTATTTATTGTATTTAATATTTATATATTATTTCTTGACATGATTGTAAAATTAATCAGTTTATTGGATAAACTATAACTATCTAATATAGTTACCTAAGTTTTATAAAATCTTATTTTTTGTGAAAGTTCAACTTTTTACTTAATGAGTCTAGTTATACTTATGTTGTAATAATAAACCTATTATTAATTCAATGTATAAACTAAAAAAAAATAATTAAAAAGCGCCTGAAACATTGGGATTGCTGTAACGCGCCGCTGTCAGCGGAATGGATCCAAAATGATCCCTGGCTACTTGTATTTCTATGCCAGGCACTTTTCGGCCAATTCTAAGTGCCTACAATCTTTTTGTCTTCTTCGCATGAACACAAAAATAATTACTACATTAAAATTCTTTGCTCGAATTCTGACATAGATATAAAATGTATCTAATCGTGTTTTCTAAGAAGTGTCGCAGTTGACGGACTTGAGTGATGATGGTGTCATGGCTTTACAATATTGATGGTAGTCCGTCCGTCCGTCCGTACATCGACACGGGCATCTGTATGCCGGCGGCGGCCACAGTTGGCGAAAATATTTCATTGTTTCATTAAAGGCGACGATCTAACTAGAATTTTATTCATATGAGCTCGCAACACACTAGCGAAACAATGTCCGCTACTTATACCGGTTGAATTTTTGAGACGGGACAGTAAGGGCCTTAACCGTTATCGTTACAGCTAAACCTCCCTAGGAGATTATCTATATCTTTTGAAAATATTCTGAAATGCTTTCACGAATTTAGGAAAAATAAATTATTTATCTAAGAAGTAGGTAGGTATGACATGTATGTCGCGTTTCATTTACAAAACCAATGAAAGCTGTAGTTTGTATTGAAAGACGCGCTGCGATGCGCCACTGTGAGTCGACCCGTTATTGATATTGATAATATTGAGAATAACAAACAATTAAACAGATTGGCGTTTATTGGAGTCATGGGGCGATTTGAACACAAATAGCTCTCTTTTCATGTTTATAAGTACCAACTGACCCACCAACTACCTACACACCTACGTACAATTCAGATTAATTAATAAATGTGCCTTCAGTGAATTCTGCCCACGTTTCAGTTGATTGTTTCATAAGATCATGACTAGCTGTCGTTTACGACGACAAGCTATTGTGATAATTAATTTAGGTGAGGCCATGAGTTGAAAGGTGGATCTTATATAGGTAGATAGGTACTATGCGGTATAATAAGTCATGTTATCTACCTTCCACATCTTAGTCCGGTCAATATAAAACAGAGTACCTATAGGAGTGAGGGTACAATAATTTGCACCCAGCTGATACTAAATTAATATAATAATAGCTATAAGATCTTGCTTTTTCCCAAATATAATTCTAGCTCAATGGAATTGTACCCTAAAATCAAACTTCTAATTTAACACAATCAAAGTAAATTACCGTTTACGTAGAACAAGTTCGCGCTTCAATTCAGTTTCGTAAGGAACCCTAGAACGCGATCCCGACTCGTACCTACTTGACAAATTTTAATAGATAATTGCATGATTTTTAACATTTTTATAATAAAACTTACCATTTTGCCAAAAATCGCGAATACGTTCTTTTTATGATAATAGTCTCCGAATAAAAAAAATCCAGGTGTGAGATCTATCTGGACCTTTTTATTTGTTTTATGATGGAGTTTTGAACAATCTTTCCAACATTCAGCTGGGTGCGAATTATTGCAGCCTCGGATTTGTATATTGACCGGAGTATGTTTGTTTTTTGCGGTCCTATTGTAATTCGTAAGTAATCTTTGTAGGACGGGACATTCAGCAACGACAACAGTTTAATTAATTTTCATGTGCCTCATCATTCGGTGACATTGTTCTCGCCATAATCTTTTTGAAATAATAGTAATATCTAATTAAGAGGGAAAAAGAGCTGTACAAGTATGTGAAACAAATCCCCATAAGTACACATGGTGCCTGATAGATTAGTGGTGAATATTAAGCGGGCCCTATAACGCTTCCCTGTGGTAATCTCCTCCCGCGAGGATGAAATAAGACTGGTTACGTCTTTACTGTGCTTAATAGGGTAGGAAATGATGGTCAGTCGAGTAAGATCTTATGAAGTTGAAGGCTATGTACAAGAAAAACTAATACAAGTAACAAAGGTCGTTAGCGTAGAGGACCGAGTTACCAAACAAGTCTTTAATTTGGAACGAGTACCTACCTACTTAGAAAGCGCCCTGCGATTCAACAGCTACCTCATTGTCACATTGTTCCTACGCACATAGGTATACGTATACCTATACCTACTTATTTAAATGATGGTTCGCTTTAATGAAACTTTTAGAAGTAGGTATCTACACACTTTGCATTTAATGCTGGCGATCATGAAGCGCTGAGCTCGATTGCCAGGGTAGATACTTGAATATTCTTAGATCCCAGATAATTGTGCGGTGTACGGTGCTGAGCATCGTCCAACACGTTAATAGCGCACATAGCATACTGACGGTGCACGGTGCGCCCGCAGGTGACGTCGGCGCTGTACCTGGCGCTGGGGCGCGACAAAAGGGCGTGGCTGGCGTCGCTGGCGATGCTGTCGGACGTGCTGATGCTGTTTAACTACGTGATCAACCCCGTCCTCTACGTGCTGCAGCGCCGCCGCCGCCGCCTGTCGCTCGCCCACCTCTGCCACAACATCGCGCACTGCTTCAAGCGGGTGAGTGACACGTCCAAGCGCTTCATCAACATCTCGTTCTGCACACGGCGAGCTCGACGACGAATTCGACGTCCAGCACAGCCTAGAACTGCAATGCATTACAATCCACTAATGGTCAGTTCTATGACTGCGCTCACCACGCTGTATGCTTAGATAATTGCACTGCTACTGGGCGAACTATTTTGACATGAAGCTTTATAAATAAATTGCACATAGACGTTGAGTGGATACTTCGTCAAGTACCTACTTAATTTATGCGAGTGGCACCCGGGAGCCGGTTTGGAACCGGTGGCGATTGAATTATAATTTACAACATAAGTTACGTACCTACGTCAGGCATAAGACTTCTAATAATTTTCGCATACGAAGACACAACATTGCCTATCTGTATAAAGGTAGGAAATAGGCACTGAGTAGAAAAGATAAAGCAAGTTATCAACATTCAAATATCAATACTACCATCTAGTAGGTATACAAGCATATGACCTCATCACCTGTCTGTGCTGTTATTCCAGAGCCACAAGACGTCGACGGAGTCGATGAAGTCGACGTGCTGCCCGGAGACGCAGGTGCTCAGCGAAAGCTCGGGCGCCGAGCTGCGCCCGCTGCGTGCCCCCGCCCCCGCGCCCCCCTCGGCGCACGCGCTGCGCCTGGACGACTGACACGCGCACAGTGGCGACGTGAGTCGGTCGGCACCAGCCTCAGTAGCCACCGAAACGTTCCGACGATATGCACTAACATTTTAAACGTGTGATTGATACCATAGTATAAAAAAGAAGTCCTTGTTATATCTTATACCACCCACGACTGGTCACGCGATGTTAGTAACAACACTTTTCTCTTAGCGGTTGACTCTGGGTCTATTGGGTAATATTTGGAGCCGTAAACTATAGTGTCGTGTCATCATATATAGGTACGCTACGTACTATCTCAACAAAAAATGTTTTCCTTCCAGCTGTCTGTCTGTCCATCCAGTAGCAAACCTACGTGATCGTGCCGGAGGGCCAGATTCCTAAGGAGGCGTGCCGCCCCGCAGATACGGAGCCCCGAGTGGCGGAGCTTCACGAGGGAGGCCACAAGGGCCCTCCGAACGGAACGGAGTTAAAGCCGCAGCCTAGCTGCTGGAGATGCTGAAGCGGGACCCATGGGGGCGGCCTTACCTTATGGTAAGAGAAAAGCTGCGCCCCCGGGCCCCGCCGCTGACTCGGATTCTTCAGCCGACTCTGTTCGGTGGAGTGGTTGAATACCTGTTCCGGGTGCGGACGGTGAAACTCGTGATGACCCCGCCACCTCGGTCGCCTTTGGCGACCAGCGTGGTTGACGACGACGTGCCTGAAGTCATTTGGGTAGAACCGGGGCTGGCAGTGCAAAAACTTAAAGCCAAGAAGAGCACCGCCCCGGGACCTGACGGTATTCCAGGCCGCGCATGTGATCTATTTCAAGGGATTCCTTCGTGCATGTCTCGAGCGAGACCAGTTTCTGAAGATGTGGAAGACGGGGAAAGGAGGGGCGTCCGGCGAAATCACCGTCCGTCTACCGGCTCATTGTTTTGCTCGACGAGGTGGACAAGCTCTTTGAAAGGGTTATTACGAAGCGCCTCGTCGAGCACCTGTCCAGAGAGGAGCCGGATCTGACGAATGCCCAATATGGCTTCCGCCGGAGGCCTTCCACAGAGGGTGCCATCATGCTCGTGAGGGTTCTGACGGAGGATGTGGTCGCTCGGGGGGAGGTGATGTTGGCAGTGTCCTTGGACATCTTCAACGCATTGAAAACCTTGCCCTGGAGTTGCATTAGGGAGGCACTCGTGTATCACGATGTGCCTCTCTACCTCTATCGCATAGTCGGGGCGTACCTGATGGAGAGAGCCGTTATCTACCCCCGTGCGACCGGCATGGCGTTGGTCGGGGAGAGATGTCCTGCGGTATTCCACAGGAATCGGTTCTGGGTGCATCGTACACGATGCGGTGAGCTATGCAGACGACACGCTAGTGACCCTGAAGACCACGACCGCGGTTGCCCAAGACGTGGAACGGATTCCACGGCTGGGTCTCGAGGTGGCTCTGCACGAAACCGAGGCCATGTTCTTTCATGGACCTCAGCGTGTGCCACCGGTGAGATCCAGCCTCACAGTGAGAGACACTCTCATCGGCATCAAGCCCCAGATGAAATATCTGGGGCTAGTGCTCGTCGGTTGGTGGGACTTCGGGGAGCATCTACGAAGTCTGGCTCCCAAACTGTTGGTCACAGCTAACACTCTAACTTGATACACGTGATATCTCACTGCCTAACCCTCCGGGGATAAAGGCGTGATTGTATGTGCGTATCTCACTATACTACCTGGTGATATTTAGAATTTTTTTGTGAATCCACAACACCCAAAGTTGAGCCAAATTAATGGACAGCCCATTACTTGGAGCTAGTTACTTTGATTACCTATAAGTATGAACCGACTCAAACTGTGACAGTATTACAGAGCGACGGGAGAGACAGATACAATCTTTCATTTTCTAAGTAAGTTTTCGCATTTCTAAAACCAAAGATCCCACTGCACATTTTGTTCGCAAGTTAAAAGAACTTATCGAATCTCTCATATAGGTATATATTAGATCTGAAAAACTAGAAAAATATTTTATATAGGTACCTACCTACTTTCTTTCGTTATTAAGCATTTTGTTTTTTCAAAGTTAACGCCTAAGAGAATAAGTGTAAACAATACCTTTAAAAGAAATCATTACCAGACCCTGACCAATCGTTTATGGACACTACGATATTAGAATGAAACCATCACTGAAAAATTCTCAAAGACTTGGGCGCGTGCAACTCTATTCAATAACTCTTAAAATGTTGCCACACAGAACAGGTATTCGCTGAAAGAAAATCTAAGACGATTTAACATATCTGAAGACTAAATTAGTTCCGAATGATATATGTACTTAGTGTATAAGTTTAGATTAACATTTTATATTTTTTTATCTTCACATTCATCATCACAAGAGAACACTTTGGAACAGTTTATGGAATAAATACCTATCGAATTGAGAACCTCCGCCTTTTTGGACGTTGGTTAACAAGTGAGCACTAGTCATTATGTAGTTACCCGTTACCGTTATATTAAGCATTTTGATAGATAACATATATATACTTTATATGTGCCCTTACAGCCTGCGCGTGCGCAGATGAACGACAGTGGCACCCAAAGCGAGTGGGGCTGCCAGCCTCATAAATACTTTAACCCCAACGAGTTGCAATATAACCAAAATATACCTAACTTTAGTGATAGGGTAAAATTATGTAAGAACCGTTGACAAATTATGTCATATTATGATGCTCAATTTTGCCCTACGTGTCATAATGATCGCTTTCTCTCTGTTGTCTGTACATGATCACAAGAAAGTGTTGCGTTTTGGGAAAACGTTAGATTACGGGGACACAAAAAAAAAACATTTTAGATAGTAACCAATTTTGGGGAGTACTTGGAAATAAGTTAGGTACCTACGACAAGAAAAAATATTGACATTCTTTACAAGAATTTTCTGAAGAAGTTTTTTTGAATTAAAGAGTCATGTTTAGAAGTGGTCACTAAGGTCCGAAGGGTAATTTTGTCATGTCTTAGACATACAATGTTGGCAGCACAAAAAATAGATAATGTTCTATTTTTGTAACGATATTTTAGTACTTATAACTTTATAACGATAAGTACCTACAGTTCACAAAGTTACTGTCTGTCGATGTATTGTTAAAAAATAACTTGATAAAAGTTATATTTTAAGGTATTTCTTTGTTAAAATACGTAGCATTTATAGTAGATGATAATAAATGTAGTATATACATTCTTGTGGATGTTCTAGTGTAATAGAATATTCTTTACAAAGATACAGTTAAAGAATTAATACAGTACAACATAAGCAAAAAAAGAAGTACAATAGGTAGTACTATTAAGTAATACTCAGGTCATAACACCTGCCGTACCTATCAACGATGATAATGGTACCGTGGGTCCTGACACTACTGGTGACTGAAGTACCACTTCAGCCTCGTCCATACCTAGTCGGTACTCCTTCAGTCATTACGAGTCTCATCCAAAAGAAGGCTTACATCCAAGTCTAACATAGATGTGCTGTACAGTCCTTAACTACAATAAAATATTTAGCCTCGACCGTAGATGTTAATAAGTGCACATACTATAGCTTTAATAGATAATTATTCTTTAAATTACAATAAAATCAAATTAAGTTTGTTTGTTGTTTCATTTTTACAACGCAGATTCGTTGTCAAATTAAGGTACGATCCTATCTTATACCAAAGGGCGCGCATTTGAATATTTTTTGTCTAGGACACGCCCATTTGAATTCACCTCACCTGATGGTAAGCTAAATGCAAAGTCTCGTTAAAGAGGGTCACCATTAGGTACAGACACTAAGTAATGTTACAATGGCACTCAGTTTGGCGGCCTCATTAGATACTTTTTCACGCCCGCTTAAAGAACCCGGGGCTGTAGGAAGAAGGAAACACTGGAAGGAAGCTGGTAATGAATTCCAGGTCTTGGTGGTGCGGCAAAAAAAAGTCTCGGAACCGCTTGGTTCTTGCTCGTATATTCTGCACAGTATGAGGGTGACATCTAAGCCCTGCACGTTTCAGAAATAAGGGTCGTCATTATACTTCAATGTTGAGGATCCCTATTGTCGACGGCAAATCATCTAGTGATGATCTATTATCATCTGATGATTTTTCACGCCCTGCTAAGGTATTGTCCTACGTGAGCGTCAAGCGATGCGTTTTGATACGGCGCGCAAATATCAAATGTTCGTTTTTTTCTTGTGTCCTACGCTGCGTCGCGTGAATTCGTCATGTGAAGTATGGAAGAGTATGTCACGCATCCTCGTTTTCCACTCCGATCAATTGAACGAATCAACCAGTTGATCAGAGTGGAAGTCGATTCAGGCATATGTTCCTTTCGAATCAACTAGTTGATTCGATATTTTTTTTTACTAAAGTTTCTTTCAAATGTGTTCCTACCGAATCAATTTTTATTAAAAAAAATAAAAACGTTTTGCTGAATTCATTGGATCTTTGATTTTTTAACTGTCAAATGTCAAAAAGAAAAAAACTCTGATTAAAAGCAAGTCCGATTCGCCAAGTGCGAGTCGGACTGCACAAAGGGTTTCCGTACAAAATTGTTGGCAATATAAGAAGACCATTTGACGTTTATCGTTTATTCTGAGGGGAAAAAGGCTCATTAAAGAAAAAAATATGTATTTACAAAAGAAAAATATATCTACCTATGTATGCTTATCCGTTATTGCAGTATCCATAACACAAGTTCTTAAATGATACTTATATATCACTTTGGGCTATATAATTGGTGTCTACGTTCTAACTGATTAGTCACACTGGTGTGATAACCTGGTATGACCATGAATCCGGAACGATTTTTTGATTTTTCAACCTCTTGGGTCAAGCTACGCTATCCCCGGGTAACATAGGCTATATTATATAACCGACTACGACGAATGAGGGTGCGCGGGTGAAACAGCGTGGCGCTGCTAGTCTCATATATTTTTATTTTTTATACCACTTAGGTGGCTGACAAACACACGGCCCACCTGATGGAAAATGGTTACCGTGGCCTATGGACGTTTGTAACACCAGAGCAGTCACAGTTACGCTGCCAACCCTTTAAATATACTAAACTTTCGCTTTGATGTCGTAGTAAGAATCGACTATCGAAATCGAATGACCGTGATTTTTTAGGGAATTGTTTTTTTAAGCAAAATCATTGATATTTGCCCTCTATTCCTGATGTATGTAGAGCATATCTATGTCCGGCAGTCTAGATATTACAAAATAAACTTACATTCACAGTAATGCTTCCGTTACACTTCGGGTATTGTTTTTTTTATAGTTTATACATCTTAAAAAAGTAGCACCACTTTTATTCATTCGGACTTTCGTATATTGATAATTTTTGTACAAAATGACTTTGCCACCATTTTTTTCAATTACCTCCATGGTAATACAACCCCGTTTTACAACGTAAAATAATGACGATGATTAGGTAACTCAGCGGACAATATAAGAAAATTAATATCAAAATATTTTCTATGATAATGTCAATGCTTACATCAAATAATCAAATTTACAGTTCTCAAGAATAATACTCGGAAAAGGTTTTATATCCCTCTATTAAGTTGTGTAGATAGGAACAATTTAGAAGAATAATAAATGTTCCTATCGGATCAACTAAACGGTTGATTCGTTGGGAACAAAAAATAGTTGATTCGTTTCAGTTGATCGCTTTAGTTGATCGGAGTGGAAAACCTGCCAGGTATGGAGAAGCGCGCCTCGCGCACCGCCGCCGCGGCCTGCTTCTGCTGCGGGCGACAGGCGGCTCCACTCGTCACCCCTAGGCCCGCGCTCATGGGGGACGGAAGTCATTTTGCAACCTCATCATATATACGAATCATGCACAATAAACCAAGGAACACAGCTGATTACAACATCTGAGCTTAATACTTAATTTGGCATTTGTTGAGTATTTCAAATACCAGTAAAAATATTAGTTTCTCAAGAATTCAATTCATCACTATCTTGACGCTCTATACGCCTTGCGCTGTTTGCGCGGTTTCTGTATCTATTTCCTAAGCCCAGCGTGCTTTTTGCTCAGTATAAAGTAGGATGTAAATAAAACATTGTAAAGTCGCAAGTGATCTATTTTACACTCCTTAAAAAATATGTTAAATACATTGTCATCTTACATTCATAATAATAATAGTGTATAATTTGTTCTCTAAAATAAGAATATTTAAGTAGGTCAAAACTAAATAAGAACGTTTGACTAGCTAGAATAGGGCTTGCTACTCCCAGGGGCGGCACTCGCCCACCACACGCGGCCACTGCAGGCCACGCACTGTCTAGTGTTCACACAATCTTTAATATCGCACTAAACATTTCATATTGAAAAACTTAGAATAATAAAAGTAAAAAGTCAAAAACTTCAGAAATATTGTCCAAACGTGTTTAAAACACTTTGTTATAACATAACTGACTACTAAGGCCCATATTCTAGAATGGTACTAGGTGTCTTGAGCTCGAAAAATATTCGTAATCGTAACGTACACGTATCGAGAGAACGGAGCGCTGCGATTGGCCGCCCGCGGCCCGCCCACTGTGAACACGAGTGTGTGCGAAGCAATGCTCCGTTCTCTCGATACGTTCGAGTTACGATTACGATAGTTTTTCGTACTAGAGGGTACACATCTGAATCTCGATTCAGTTTTGAAGAGTGTCGTTCTAGAACATGCGCATTAGCCTCGCGAATTCTTAACATTGCGGTTCACCCCTTGAAACAATCATCACCTTACCTTTGCTTTGTTCACGTAGATATATCATCTAAGTTAATTAAGCTTATAACAAATAAATATAATACAATTTCACTTAAATATCCAATAAATGCAAGAAAAGACTAGATAAAACAGATCAGACAATTAACCATGATGACATGCAGAGGGAAAGTGATGATTTGCCATAAGTATGTTCTCACACGTGTTCCGTTCTCCATCAGAGGCCTAAGCCTAGATACTCGTGATACTATGCCCTACGCCCAGGCGAATAGCAAGTACCTATGACCTATGCACACTGCGCACTGCGCACTGCACACTGCGCACTGCACACTGCGCACTGCGCACTGCACACCGCACACTGCACACTGCACACTGCACACTGCACACTGCACACTGCACACTGCACACTCGCACGCACCCGCGCCTACATTCAGCGATATTGTCCCTCGGTACAATCGGCAGGGGCACTGCACGTCACTGGCGTGAGACGAGACGGATTATTTTTCCTAAATTGAATCTCTGACAAGCCATAATGCCAATATTATTTACGTAGTTAAAGCAAGACGTCGACTTAGAATATTTTCTTTACAAAAATAGGACCTCTAGCAAAAAAAAATTCATATTCAACTCTCGATTTGAAAGTCGCATCTTTACAGCATTACATTAATATAATATTTTTACAAATTAGAAAATACACACATCAACAAAGTCTAGGGAACAAGAACATTTCTAGTTTTTATTTAAAAACCCTTTCTTGTAATAGTGAGTGTTTTATATCAATAGAAGGGTATTTTTATACCGTTTTTAATTTTAATTTTAATAAAAACATTTTCATACCAAATATTTTTTTTTAAGAAAGAATTGAATAGTGCCAATATTGAGTATTACAACCTTCTATGATTAGGCACAAAAATAAAGAGGTAGTAAGAAATACAGTAATTAACCGTACTTTAAACGTTTTTAATAATCTGTAGGACCTCCTAAAGCATTAGCAACAGCTCGACAACGGCGTGGCATACTTAGTATGAGATTGTCAAACATCGTCTGTGGAATATGGCTCCATACACTGCGAAGGTGTAAAAAAAGTTGTTCTTCAGTGTTCAGATTTTCCAAAGAATCACTGAAAGCTCTTCTCCCAAGCAAATCCCAGGCATGCTCTATGGGATTGAGGTCGGCAGACTGAGCAGGCCATTCCAACGTCGTCATATTGTGCTCGCTTAACGCATTGACCACTACCCTCGCAGTGTGTGACCGTGCATTATCTTGCATGAACATAAAATCTTGACCGAACTGCTGTCGATGAGGGATTACCATGGGGTGTATAACCTCCTGAATATATTGGTTTGCATTCAAATTGCCCCGTATCCAAACGAGGTCGGTCCTTACACCAAGGCGAATTCCAGCCCATACCATGATTGTTCCACCTTGGTAAGGATGAACTTCTTGCGGATTCTGGAGACGACTCCGACGTCCAGGAACTCGCCATATACGCACTCTTCTCGAATCAGGATGAAAACCGAAGCAAGATTCGTCGGAAAACAGAACCCGTGCCCATTGATGGTCGGTCCACTGTAAATGTGCGTTAGCCCACAATAAGCGACGACCTCGATTTCGACGTCGAAGAGCTGGAACCCTAAGCGGTCTGCGAGCATAAAGATTGGCTTCGTGTAGTCTTCTTCTGACAGTTTGATCGCTAATAACCACTCGATGCTGAGACTGGAGGCCTGCGACCAACTGACGAGCAGTAATCGTGGGTTGCCGCCTTGCGGAATTTTGCAAGAAACGATCTTGTCGCGGGGTAGTAACCCTATTTCGTCCCCTGTGACGTTCGGCAACATCCCCTGTAGACCTGTAGCGTGCCCATAATCTGCAAATTACGCTTGGTTGGGTGTTGACAGCATCCGCTACGTCGCGTTGAGTTCGTCCAGCTTGCAGCATACCAACAGCCCTTAACATCTCTTCGCGACTTAAATGACGACGTGACATGATGACTACAGTCACAAAAATGCACAAACCATACGTAAAAGACGTATTATTGATAATAAACGTTATTTACAATCAAAAAAAAAAATTTTTATTTTGCCTCAGAGAAACTGCACAATCAAACACTTTTAAAAGTTTTCCCTCCATATTCGAAAATCATTACTTATTTAAATTTCGAACAACTCTGTAATCTACTTTATTCTATTTTTATTTATTTGCTGCCAGTTATTTGCAAAACAAGATTTACACGAAAAAAAATAATTGGGGTCATCTTGTTCCCTAGACTTTGTTGAGGTGTTTAGTATGCGGGGGCAAGCAGCCATAGCGGACCGTCTCGTCGCAAGCAGAGCCCTCTGCCGGCGCGCCTCTACAAGTACATGTAACAATATATACAATATCTCCGCCATCGCCCAACTATACTCATAATCGTACAATTATTTAGCTTAAAAATACAATATGTGGGATTTCAGATAATTGTCATATATAATATATAACGTTAGAACGTCAGCGGTTCCCGGAATGTCCCCCCGTACCTACACAATACATATTATATACATTTGGTAAACAGGGGAAATGTACTTAAATACATGATATACAATGAGAGTACGATGACATGTATGAAACTAGGGTGGGATTCCACATTTAAATATATTATTCTAGTATCAAAAGTGCTATTTACTCGATAATGGTTGAACACTGAATCTCGCCCGCGGCGCGACGGAAGGGTACTCGAGCTAATAGCTAACGAGTCAGTATACAACGTGCTCGTAACCATATCGGGACTATCTAGATAGGCGTAAAGCAACCTTACTGGAATGGAACAGTATATGTAATACTCGCAGCGGCGCAAAATATTATTTACTTCTTAAAAATAAATATTATTTACTTCTTAAAAATAAATTAAGTAACGCTTACTTGTACTCATCACAAAATAAAAGGTCCGCTTTGACCGTTCACGTTCATTAAGTGCCAATCAAAATGTTCTGAAAGTAATTAAATTTTTCATCGACGGGTACCGCTCACGCGGCCTAGTGCTGTGCATAACGATTATTTCATATTATTCACAAACTACTAACAATCGGAAAGAAAGGAAAAGAATGAGCGATCAAGGTCAAGATATACGTCGACTCTCTGCGCGTGGCGGCGGCTCTCCGCCCGGGCTATAGCACGGCACAGGAGTGTGTGCGAAACCCAAATATGCACGTGTGGCCCTTGTAGCGGCGCGCTGGGAGCTCCGGCCGCGGGCCGTGCGCCGCGCGCCGCCCGGCTACAGCACAGGCGGGGTGTGCGCGACACCCACATCTGCACGTGTGGCCCTTGTAGCGGCGCGCCGGGAGCTCCGGCCGCGGGCCGTGCGCCGCGCGCCGCCCGGCTACAGCACAGGCGGGGTGTGCGCGACACCCACATCTGCACGTGTGGCCCTTGTAGCGGCGCGCCGGGAGCTCCGGCCGCGGGCCGTGCGCCGCGCGCCGCCCGGCTACAGCACAGGCGGGGTGTGCGCGACACCCACATCTGCACGTGTGGCCCTTGTAGCGGCGCGCCGGGAGCTCCGGCCGCGGGCCGTGCGCCGCGCGCCGCCCGGCTACAGCACAGGCGGGGTGTGCGCGACACCCACATCTGCACGTGTGGCCCTTGTAGCGGCGCGCCGGGAGCTCCGGCCGCGGGCCGTGCGCCGCGCGCCGCCCGGCTACAGCACAGGCGGGGTGTGCGCGACACCCACATCTGCACGTGTGGCCCTTGTAGCGGCGCGCCGGGAGCTCCGGCCGCGGGCCGTGCGCCGCGCGCCGCCCGGCTACAGCACAGGCGGGGTGTGCGCGACACCCACATCTGCACGTGTGGCCCTTGTAGCGGCGCGCCGGGAGCTCCGGCCGCGGGCCGTGCGCCGCGCGCCGCCCGGCTACAGCACAGGCGGGGTGTGCGCGACACCCACATCTGCACGTGTGGCCCTTGTAGCGGCGCGCCGGGAGCTCCGGCCGCGGGCCGTGCGCCGCGCGCCGCCCGGCTACAGCACAGGCGGGGTGTGCGCGACACCCACATCTGCACGTGTGGCCCTTGTAGCGGCGCGCCGGGAGCTCCGGCCGCGGGCCGTGCGCCGCGCGCCGCCCGGCTACAGCACAGGCGGGGTGTGCGCGACACCCACATCTGCACGTGTGGCCCTTGTAGCGGCGCGCTGGGAGCTCCGGCCGCGGGCCGTGCGCCGCGCGCCGGCGGACGGCGCGAGCCGCGGGGCCGCTGCACCGCCGAGTGCCCTACCGGCGGGGTATATATTAGTGTTTAGCTCAATTAATTACTCGAGTTCATTAAGTGTTTTGTAATATTTACTGAATATTATGAGCTTGGACTTCAAAGCCATAACTAATGACGACAGAGACGTCAATGTTGATAACAATTTCAAATGACATTATTATAAAAACAGGTGACGATGTTATTGTAACAAAAATATTAAATGAAACAAAATTGACCTTTCGTAACATTGTAAAATACTGGTAACATCAAAATGTAAGTTATTTTTGACGTGACAACGTCTTATAAATTGGTTTGCCGGGTGACACTTCAAGAAACTGCGTTACGCTCCGCTCACGTTATGCGCTCACAATGAGAGCGAGTGAGAGGCACGCGTCCCTTCCACTCGGGCATGGTTAGCCCGCCTAAGAGCGAGAGAAGACAGAGCGAGAGAGAGAGTGAGAGAGATAGGCATACACACTGAGTGTAAATGAATTGCCAATATGTGTAAAGGTAAAAATAAAATTTTGTTAATATGAAATTCAGTGCGAGATTCTTTGTATAAATTAATGTTTTAAATATAATTCTTTGTATAAATAAATGTTTTAAATTGTTACTATTATTTCATCCTTCTTCCTACTATACGAATGAATATTCACATTAAAATTATTTTACCACTCAAAGTCGTTGTCACGTAAAACTTTCGCCCGTATACCGACTTTACAGGCAACCAATTTTTTTTTATCGAAACTTTAACCGTATGCACTTTAGAATACATATTCAAATCGATTAAATACTCAAGCAAACTTGAATTGTTTAATCGTATCGAGTACCGAGTCGTATGGTTCTATTACTAGTTAGGTCAGGAAGGCAAACGTCATAACGGGTCTTTTATATTGTGATGATTAATTTTATAATATAGAAAGTAAGTTGAGATTGTTACGTCAAAACGCAGGCTGACTCACAACATATCGTGTCGTCGGTAGTGAGGGCGTGCACCTGCAGCACACTCCTAACGTTACGGCCGAAAGTTTATGCAGATACGTTAATTTGGTCAAAAGCGTTTAATTTCTATTTTATACAAAATAATAAAGTAAAGTTATCTAACAATCATATCACACAAACGGCTCGACGGTCGCTCCCCGCGCGTGTCGTGCTGTAGAGGACAGCCAGTTGAATATCGATGATGAAGTCAAGGTCGAAGCTTTGACTCACATTCATAGTCTGAACGGTTTACTTTTAAAGTCATCCAGCGAATAGGTGAGAGGGATCTTTTTATATTATTTTATTTGTTTTTTTATCATGGGGCTACCAGGTTAGTTAATATCATGGTAGATACAGCATTTCATTTGTGTACTTTGACATTAAATATTTTTCAACACACTTGTTCGTAAAGTGGCTCTTATTTCACTGAAATTAGGCACATAATGGCACCTATAATCAAACTTTGACATTTTCCTTGCTATAATTCACATGTGAGTTTTAGCTTTTTATTTAATTTTATTGGTCGAGTTGCCTTATTCTTAAAAAAAGTTTCGATACCAAAAAAGCCTGTTCAAAATAGCACAAATAAATTAATAGCTCATTTCATGCAACTTTGATTTAAATAGATAATTTCAAATTGTTTGTTTATTAAACCAGTTTGATAAACAAAACTTTCACTCAAATATTAATGTTTTCTCTGTAACAACTTTAAATTCCCCATTTACTACGTTCCGAAAAAAAAACCTCATTCTTTTAGTCTATGGTAGATGCTAGGCTAGGCTAGATGCGCGCGCATAGGGAAACTAATTATTTTTTCCTGTTATTGCGAAAATAATTCTCAACTCGTTTTCACTGTTGAAATTATATATAATTAATAATTGATTTATGCTGTTCACCGCCCGATATAAAATGTGAAGGCCTTAACTACTAGAGTAAATATCTTTTCTAGTATTATTTTCTTCGCAAGTATGTTGAAAAACGTTGTAATGTTACACGTGTGTATTGATGATTCGCTCGCCCGTCCGCTCGAGTCTCAATAGCGCCCTAGCGGTAGTCACCAACTGTACACACTCGTACCATAATAAACTATTACATCACTGTTTCTTTACACGTCAAAGCGAATTTCTCACGGAAACATCACATTCATCATAATTTTTGAAATATTTCAATCGACCTGAATCCGAGGAAAAGACAATTAATAAAAAAAATGGGCGTACCTGTTCGCTCGATACTGTCGCGTACGGGGCGAACGGGGAGCACCATTGGTACTTTTGGTTAATTACTAACCGGTGACCTGTACTGTACTGTGAGCAGCGCGGGGCGGGGGGCCCCTACGCGCCGGAGGAGGCGGGGGGCGGCGGCGGCGCGGGCGGCGCGGCGGCGGCCAGCGCGGCGGAGAGCGCGGCGGGCGCGGGGCCGGGCGCGGGCGGCGCGATGCTGAAGTGGCGCACGGCCGCCTCCAGCGCCACGTTGTTGCCGCTGAAGTACGCCGACACCGCGTTGTGGAACAGCAGCAGCTGCTTGTTCATCACCTTCACCTGCGCACACCGGCCCGTCAGCACCCGCACGCACGCACGCACGCACGCACGCACGCTCCGTGCCACGTACCCTGTTCTCGTGCAGCAGCTTGAGCTTGACGGCGGAGTCGTCCCGCAGGCGCTCGTAGTGGCGGCGGTGGCGCTCGATGCTGGCCAGCAGCAGCTCGGGCGGGTTGCCCCCGCTGCCCTCCAGCTCGCTGCGGTACGCGTCGTACTCCACCCTGCGACGCGTCGCACGCGCACACATAATCCACTGACTTATATTGATAAAACTAAATTAGATGCCTCTATAGTATTAACACAGGATCTCACCTCGCGGCCTCGTACTGTCGGATGGTGAGCAGAGTGTCTTCTATGGTTTTATTGGTCAGCGTATTGAGCGAATTGTTGAAGAAGTGCAGTGCGGCCAGTAACGTCTCCCCGTTACGCGTTAAGGTGCGCTGTGTATCGGCGTTATACAGAAATCTACAGAACATTATACACATAGTTTAATGCACGGTACAAACGGCTCAGTATGATTATTCATCCGACCTGGGGCGCCACAGAAGTGTTAAGCTGGGTATCCACTATGTTCCCTCTCCAACTACGCTCTGTACATGTACTCCACTCCGAGTTCCAATCGGTAAGGGCATCTGTGTGAACGTGTTTTTAGGGCATCTTCGTTCGTTCGTCATCATTGATTGACGAACGAGGTATCGGCGCTAGTTGTCTTATAGAGATAAAAACCAGACTCCAGGGCCGTAAGCGCTGTACAAGCAGGGGAGAGGGAGGAGCAGTAAACAGACCCCCAGCTAGGATGGCAATCGGTGAGAGAGTGGGAGCAGCCGCTCGCGCTCGGGCGGTACTGACTGGTTCTGCAGCTCGGGCGACTTCTGCGCCAGCTCGGCGAAGGCCTCGCCCAGCGCGCGCTGCGTGTGCGCGGCGGCGGCCAGCTGCGCCGTGAGCGCGGCGCTGAGCCGCAGCACGCCGGCGTACTTGCGCTGCGTCTCGCGCAGCATCTCGATCTGCGCCTCCAGCTCTGCGGGCCGCGACAGCGTTAGTGGCGGGCCGCTACCGCGCTACCGGCGCGGGGAGGGCGCGGGGAGGGCGCGGGCTCACCTGTGTCCACGGTGCGCGAGCTCTTGCCCAGCTTCTCGTACAGGATCTGCTTGGTGCACTTGTACGTGGACACGCCCCAGCTGCGGATGGCGTCCAGCTTGGTGGAGCCGGCGCGCAGCAGCGTGCTGCTGCCGGCGCCGTTCTGCGACACGTCCGGGGGCGCTGTCGAGCCAGACCAGTTATATCTCTGTTGTGGCACTACAAATTCACAGTAATAGTCATTTGACTGAAAGCAGCTCCTTTCTGCTAAGTGAATAAAAACAGTCAAGAACCTGCAGATTTCACACTGTGGCATATGAAGATTACCTCACTACTACAATGACATGGAAAACATAGACTAATACAAGATAGAGACAGACAACTATAAATAACAAATTTCTTTTAGGTGATCTTGAGTTAAAGTTACACCAATGGCAGTAAATTAAACATAATATGGATGGACTATGTCCTCTGTGCCTTCCATGCTGCCAAAATAGTAATTATTAATTATAATGTTAATGTACTGATATTGTGTTGGATACAGTTTGATCTTTCTAATGATTTCATATTCCACCCAATACATTGCAAGCACACTGTTACTAGTAGGCAAGCATGAAGCTCAACAAAATAAACTGAAGATATTCATATCTACTTAATTTAATCTACTATGTCCCAGCTATCAAAGTTTTATCACACATATCATGCAATAAAAAGCTACAAGTACAATGATGTACATTGTACTGTACACAATATGTTGCCCAAAAAACTCAAGTGCCCACACATTACGGAGCTGTTCAAGCGCTAGTTAACGAGTCAGTGGCCTAATTCTTGTGATCTTGGAGATAGTTCACATCCTCATCTACTTATCAATCAATTACTATCAATGTTTGCACAAAATGTTTACTGAATGATTTTGTCTACCTACTTAAGTAACTAGAAATTTTGAGATGCAGATTTATATTTTTCAAGTTATTTAACAACAAAATGATAAATTACATATATTATGTAGAACTATAAACCTTTCGTTGGTTGATTTTTGACATATGCTGTTTATTTTGATTGTGTTTCACTGTATAGGTTCCCACCCAGTTTGAGAATCCCGTTTAGAGGAACAGACGGTGAAATATGGTTTAAAATATGGAGCATAAAAAGCATACCTCGCGAAGTCATCGAAATTCCAGGAATATACGAAATCAAAATAATTACTAACTAAATAAACAAAGATAATCGCTTTTTCTTTTACATACCATAAGCTGGTGGAAAAGGCATAGAGCGGGACGTAGGAAACTTTGCTTCTGTTCCCGACGTGATTGAGTCACTGGACTCCCGAATAGGTGGCGTGTCCTTCAACATCTCATGGATACTACGCTCCGATTGCCTACAAATCGTATACTATCATTAATTGAGCTTACAAGCAATATGCAGCACAGGTTCAAATACTATATGTAATATAAACAGTAACACCCCGGTAACAACATACAACTCGGTTATATATGACACACCATTTAGACATTTTGGCAGAAAGTATGTCCTCTCTCACAAATAAGCGCAGTGATCCCGCTAGGCACTTCGAAATTTTTTAGATATGCGGAAACTTAACATATTTCAGAGGAAAATGCAGGTTTTCATAAATTTTATCAATTGAAGCTGATTTTAAGTTTTGGCTGCGTTTTTGCGTTTGACAATGACATGAGAATCCCCCGCTCCCGCCCGACCCCTTCCCCGCCATACTATCCCTTTTATGAGTAGTTGCCTTTTCGTCCTAGACAAAACGAAAACAAGAGATGGGATACATTATTTTGGTATTTTAGTTAAATAATTTTACGTATATATTAGACTCAGGGCAACGAAAGATGAACAAATAATTAATCAAAACTTTTATATGGCAGCAGCTTTTTACTGTCATTTAGTATTAATTAGTCTTCGGTAACTTGATACTCATAAAATGTTATTATTTGCGTATAATGCTCAAAGAGAATTGATTATTTTTTATTTATTAATATATAATTGATTTTAAATAATTATCCAATTTTTTATAGTAATTGGCCAATAACTATTTTTTAATTTGTATCTGATGTTCATATTTATTACTTACTCATGAATATTTAAAAAAAAATTATTGTATTTTATAGTACAAACACATAATTTTTTTCGGTAATACTAGTTTGCAACCAATATACTGTATAGACACGTTTCTTCTTTCTTTAATTTTTTGTAAGGACTTTATACTAAAAGTACTTATAAACACAATGACAAGTCACTACTTTCATGCAAACTGGTTCTTATGCATACCTAATGAAAAAAATAAAAATCAAATTACGGTATTAACTCCCTTTGGTCGATGAACAATCGGTGTTGCAACCCGTTGTATTTCAAATCTGCCGCCGGTTTTTGATCCATCTTCCGCTGGCCAGACTATAATAATAGTCATGTTCTGTGATATTAGTAGACTTCATTATCAAAATATAACCCATTCCATTTCACATGCATAGGCTTTTAGTAGCTTTCTTTGTTACTTATATATACCTTTAATTTTTCTGTTTAGTGTGAAAGAATGAACTAATTTGTGGGAGTACTTCGGGCTGCTGGTTAGGTCTACCAACACCTTGGAGCCCGGGTTCCGTTTTTCGATTTATCCTCCTCCAACTCACACGGTTTTGGGCATTTGTAGCAGCATGTCATACTTTACGTTTTGGCCCACGCAGTCTTGACGTCGTTATAATATGTAATAAACCCAGAAAGCCAGAAATTCTATAAGGTAAAGATAATAAAACTAAATAAAACATCTTTGGTAGTTCAGTGGTTGAGGATTCAGCCTTATGATCCAAAGATCCCAGGTTCTAATCTTGGCCATTCACATTACAGGTACCAATTAACAATAACAATGAGTAAAACAATATAATTTGATAACATTTTATTGGTTACCAACATTATCATTCCTTGCATAACATCATATTATTAACATATCATTACCACCAGGTTCGTACAGCACGTAGTTAGCCAAATACAATATTTGTGCTGTCAATTTCATCATTATTGGCATACCAGAAGTCAAGTCCTAAGCCTTCACAGTTTCTTTGTCACCTGAATCACTGTTGAGTTCCTCTGATTCAGCTTTGAATTTATCCTGGAAAACAAACATTATTTAAGAAAACTATAAAAAAGTACACTGTACAAAGTCCTTGTTTCTTAGTGTCCACAAGAATTCAAGATCCAACTAAAATAAATATTCCATGACAAACCAAAGAGTAATAACTAGACTTTAACCATACTTAGAACAGCTTGTATTGCAGGTTCTAGACAGCGAATTACAACATTTTGATACTTTTTGTATAAATACATACATATTAACATACATAGCTATATAATTATTTAGTACCAAATAATGAATAGATACAGAAGCGTGTGACAAACTAGTAAAGATAGATAAATTTATTTACCAAATCATATATGACTTTAACCACAAGCGAACAACTTGGGCACGTTGCTACTTCTTCACCCGCCATTAACTCTTCCTGAAACGTAAAAGATATACATATAAAGTGTCACCATTGTAGCAACTTCCCAGTTAGGTTCAAAGTTTGCACTTTGGAGCCCGTTTTGATTAGTATGTGGGGTTTTCCGAGAGCAAGTGCCGTCTCACCTACCTACCTCAAGAAGGCAAACCTAAATAACTAATTACAAGTAAATAAAATATGGGACAATACATTTGTTGTTATCATTTATTCTAACCTTACTTATTTGGAATCTATCGCCACACGGACAAGGGTAATAATACATTTCTTCATCTTCATCATACTCAAAGTCTTCAATTTCTATTTCATCGTGGAATATCGTCATTTTGTTTCTTTAATAAATTATTAGGAAGATATACACCAACTTCGCACATTGCACATGACCACAACCACAACACACAACAAGTCAACAAATCCACAAGTCAAGTCTTACAGAAAGAATCTAAGTGATTTGCAAAACTGTATTTTTATTCCTACTCCTCGGACATAAGGTTTATAGTCCGACAGTCAGTCAGACTCAAATATTTTATAAGTTTTTGTTTTATGGACCATAAACCAAGTGCCTCAGTGCGTCAAACTGTCAACCAACTGTCAACTGTCATTGCTGTACGTTCCATTTTTCTTTTTTTGCAAGGCAAAACAAGAAAAGCACTGTGACGGTTCATCATGAAAAATCACAATAAAGTTAAGATAATAAGAAGAGAACGTCAAACTTTTATTCAAGTAAGTAAATATTTTTATTACTTATGGTTGGAGGATAAAATATTTTCACTAGATTTATTTATGTACATATTGCTATTTTACCTGAAGGCACGTCACACTGTACACAAACATTACACCACACCATGGTCACACTGACTCACATACGTCAATTTTTGCGTGACGTATATGTACGTCAACACGTCATTCATTTGACATTTTGTTTCATTTTTGTGGGGGAAGATGATCGTGGTGGTCTCAGCGAATTTGTTTTAATAATATTTAAGTGTGGCAGTGAGTGAACTAGTGCCCGTGCCGGTCAAAATATTTAAATTACACTATAATTCGTTAAACAGCTACAATGTTTAGTTGGTTAAAGAAAGAAGGTGAAAAATCGGAAAGTATCGAAAATGTCGTGGAAGGTCTCAAAAGGATTTATAAGACAAAACTTTTACCACTGGAATTGCACTATCAATTCCATGACTTCCATTCGCCCCAACTTGAAGAACCAGATTTCGATGCAAAACCTATGATACTGCTCGTCGGGCAGTATTCGACAGGTAAAACGACATTTATCAAATATTTATTAGAACGAGACTTTCCCGGTATCAGGATAGGGCCGGAGCCTACTACCGACAGATTCATCGCAGTTATGTTCGATGAGAAAGAGGGAGTAATACCCGGAAATGCGCTCGTCGTCGATCCAAAAAAACAATTCAGACCACTCAGTAAATTCGGCAACGCCTTCCTTAATAGATTCCAGTGCTCAACAGTTAGCTCGCCGGTGTTACGAGGTATCTCCATCGTGGACACGCCCGGTATTCTGTCGGGAGAGAAGCAGCGTGTCGACCGAGGCTACGACTTTACTGGAGTGTTGGAGTGGTTTGCTGAGCGCGTTGATCGAATCATCTTGTTGTTCGACGCCCACAAACTCGATATATCTGACGAATTCAGGCGCAGTATTGAGGCTCTCAGAGGGCATGATGACAAAATTCGTATTGTTTTGAATAAAGCTGACATGATTGACCATCAGCAATTGATGCGAGTGTATGGTGCCCTAATGTGGTCATTGGGCAAGGTGCTGCAAACGCCAGAGGTGGCCCGTGTTTATATTGGATCTTTCTGGGACCAACCACTGCGTTATGATGTCAACAGGCGACTTTTTGAAGATGAGGAGCAGGATCTTTTCAGAGATATGCAGTCCCTCCCACGGAATGCAGCCTTACGGAAACTGAATGACTTGATCAAGAGAGCTCGTCTTGCTAAGGTTCATGCATATATTGTTAGTGAGCTTAGGAAAGAAATGCCCTCAATGTTTGGTAAGGATGGTAAGAAAAAGGACTTGATAAAGAATCTAGGTCAAGTGTATGATCGTATCCAAAGAGAGCAGCAGATATCGCCGGGTGATTTCCCAGATATCAAAAAAATGCAGGAAACATTAGCAAATCATGATTTTACAAAATTCCACCCATTGAAGCCCAAGTTACTGGAGGTAGTGGACCACATGCTCGCCACGGATATTGCACGCCTCATGGATATGATCCCGCAGGAAGATGTCAACATTGTCAATGAACCTCTAATAAAGGGTAAGTTGCACAGTTTTGTTATTATTACTGTTATTACTATTTATCTTTATCAAGGAAATTGAAAAACTGATATCACAAAAATCTTACTCATATATGTTCATAGAAATAAACTTTAAAGTGCTGATAGTATCAAACTGTGAAATACTTCAGCATTACTACAAACATATTACGTATACATGGGAGTGGCACTTATCACTCAGTGGACAAGGCTGCCTAGTGTAAGGCAGTATGAGGACTGGCCAAGCTGATAGTATCTCATATGAGTTAATATCAGCATATCTGGAAATCATTTTATTGCTAGGTTATAACTTATTTAATTAATACTCTCTTTTGGACACTAATTGGTGTTAATAGCAGGCTGTAAAAGAGTAAAATGCCATGAGCTGAAAGTGTGCTCAGTAATAATAGGCATTTGAAAATCAACACTCACACAATATTATATGTGTTATTGACCGAGTTAGAACTATTGAACCAAAGTGAATTTACATAGCGATAACATAACAATATATTGTGTTATTTCTTTGTTCACTATACTATTTAAATGTGTAATACTCATAAACATTTGACAATATCAAATTTAATAGAATAATATTCAATGGGCGGATTATAATATTATTTTTACTTAATAATTTGACTTGATTTTTAGTGTACCCTACATTAATCATGACCATATGGGCAGCTTGGTTTTACTATAATGGTTAGAAATGAGAACAATTTGGGACTGTGAGGAAAACCAATGAATTGCAGAGCTCTGCATAAGCAATTTAATATCCTATCAAGTTCAAGTCATACATAGGAATAGTGGAACCTCTGAGTTGTGAGGGAGTAAACCTCTATATGAATTACTGTATATAAGGTGGGTGTTTTCACATCTGACAGGGTTCAATGTAAACACAATGTTATGCAGTGACAAAAGGTCTGATGATCTTACTTTTTATCCTCTTAAAGTTATATGTTTCAATAACCAGCTGTTGTGCAACAAAGTTTATTAGTTTTACATAAAGTCTCAAGGCTAGTTAGATAGTCTATTCATCAACTAATCATGAGGGGATGTATTTAATATCAAGACTTTATAGTTTATTGAAAATCAGTTAGTGAACAATCTGACTTATATTATCTTTAGTTAATAACTCTTGAAACATTCCACCTCAGTGCTAGGTGTGACTTATCTTAAGATATTGACCTGGATGTGTTATCGCGGTGATAACGCGCCGGCGGCGATTCGCTAACGGTTCTGTTCAACTGCGGTTAAGCAAGCACTATAATTAGAATTATTAAATTATGATGTTTGACCTCATCAAGTTTAAATGGAAAAACATGTGTGATGGACTTTATTACATAACTAGGAAAAACCAAACATCCGGAAATTATTGCGAGTATAAGAAGAGTACATTCATATAAAGCGGTAGAGCATTGGACCGGTAGAGGAATCGAACTGTCGACGTCCGCAGGTCGCGGGTCCGATGTCCACTCAGTGCAACGATGCCCACATCGCACTGAGTTGGAATAAATGCATGAATTATATAAGAGTCCTTGATCTTATACATCTTTATATTTTCAAGAAGAGAATCAAAGCCGCGATGTGCAAGTTATTTTATCACGTTATGTCGTCTTGTGGGTGTTATACAGAAGTAACCGTGGAGTAGTTGACATTGATTGCAGTGAATTATGATTCAGTGCTTAGTGCACACGTACATGCCCCGGCGAAAGTGCCGACAACGCACGCTGCAGCGCCCCTCAGACACGTTCTGATTGTCGCCACTCATCATTATAATTAACCGTATACCTACTGAATAAACTCGTATTAGGATATCTATTGCGCTGGTGACTGTATGCGCTCACTCTCTCCATCTTCTTCACAGTTAGATTAAGTAGACAGAATGTGAGAATGTAGTCGCGCTCCTACAGTTGTAGTGCAAGTATTTTCATAAAACCTATTTAAATTCGCCACACGTGTGATAAAACAGTTTCTCTGTCGTTACTGTGTGCATGCTGCGTGCTCGGTTAACAATTATCAAATAACTACATTCTACGAGTATTTTGTAATCCTTCAAAGGGTCGTTGACAATTGTCTTTATTTTATTTAACGAATTAACTGAGGAATGATAACGTCTTTATGAACTCTATCCGAACCTTTCTAAAAGGAATGCAGTGATAGGGTGTTCTGCTCACTTCCTTGGCTCTTCCACGTCTGTGGAATGTGGAAAAATTACGATCCTGTTTTCCGATTCTGCATGGACCCAGAATTGCGTAACTGAGTGAACACTGTGGTCCAACACAGAAATGTGATTTGTACTATTATCTCTTCTGTGATTTCGGACTTGACCCAGCAGCACATTATCAGTAGCTTCGGTGTCATATTTTGTGTAGGAAAAAAAATTATGACATAAACCCGGAACTCTTTCTTTTCGTTTCCGTCTTGAAGAAGTGAGAATTTGTTTAAAACAACCAAATTTCGAGGAAATTACTACTGAAAATAATAAACTAAACTACTTACAGGTTCTCATACACATTTTACGAAATTTATTGGGTAAACCGTGATAATGTATCAAGACGAACTCTTGATAGCAGTCATTTTGGTTAGTGAAATCTGACTTTAGATGTTGAACAACCCTATCAAAATAAATAAATATCTAAAGCAGGAGAGCGAGTATGCCCTTCCGAGCAAAGTAGCATCTTCTTGTCTCTGAAAGTATCAATGCAATCGTAACCCCTGCGATGCGACGGTAGGTATAACAAAAATGTCAGGTTTAGGCTGGTAAGAGGACTTGGAACTAGACATGTGCGAGGGCCGCCTAGTGCTTTAGTTCCTAATGCACACAATGGCCGTGCTCGAGTCATCACTAATCGATCTAATCATATAATTTCCTGCTAACCATACTCGACAGTCGACACGTGGCTACCTACCTCCTCATACTAACTTGGATTTAGTTTGTCGTATTTTCCTCCATATTTGGTCTATATTTGCTTAATTTTTTTTTGCTTCAATGTATAATTGACGATCCTTCTTTAGTGAATGCTACCCACAGTAGCCACAGCTATTAAGCATCGGTGTTGAAGAATGATTTAGGAGCAAGACTGAACTGGACCTATAGATAGATTGCTAGTAATGACCCTATAGTGATGTATTCAGGAATCTCTGATGTGAACAACAAATGTTCGTAATGTAAGTGCGTAAGTCGTATTGTATCACGTAATTATCAGTGTACCGAGTGCGGAGTGTAGGTACCGCTCGTCGTGTAGTATTGATTGCTTTACGCGTATGTGCTAGGGACGGTGGCATAATCACTGTTATCGCGCCGTGTGTTACGCGACAGTTACGTACTGTCCAACGATAAAACCAAGTTCTTAAGGCCGGAGGTTCGAGGTCCGATGTACATATAGTCAGCGTCAAAACGATCTTGACGACAGTCTCAAAATGATCTTAATACCAAGGTATTAAGACCAAATCAAACTATTTTATTGATTTAAATTGTGTGTACCAAATATCAGAACAATCAGGCAACATGAATTGAGGAAAACCAAGTCATTGAGATAATTTTGATGTACTTTGTTCGTCAAGATCAATCTGATGCTGACTGTACGCAATACAAAATCTTTATTTAGTACAACATTCATCTGACTAGGTAAGGTATATTTTACTGGCGGAGGAGGCAGTTGCCCGGGGTGAGGTGACGTTGGCGGTGTCCTTGGACATCTCCAACGCGTTCAACACCTTGCCCTGGAGTTGCATCAGGGAGGCACTCGTGTACCACGGTGTGCCTCTCTACCTCCGCCGCATAGTCGGGGCGTACCTGACGGAGAGAGCCGTCATCTACCCAAGTGCGACCGGCGTCGGTCGGCGTGAGATGTCGTGCGGTGTTCCACAGGGATCGGTTCTCGGGCCGCTACTGTGGAACATTGGATACGACTGGGTGCTTCGCGGTGAGCTTGCGGACGGCGCCGCCGTCACGTGCTATGCGGACGACACGCTAGTGACGGCGAGCGGGGCTACACACCGCGAAGCGATCCTGAGGGCCACGACCGCGGTTGCTCAAGTCGTGGAACGGATCCGGCGGCTGGGCCTTGAGGTGGCTTTGCATAAATCCGAGGCCATGTTCTTTCATGGGCCTCGGCGCACGCCACCACCTGGTTCCAGTCTCACAGTGGGAGGCACTCTCATCGGCATCAAGCCCCAGATGAAATATCTGGGGCTCGTGCTCGACGGCCGGTGGGACTTCGGGAAGCACTTCCGAAGTCTGGGCCCCAAATTGGCGGGCACAGCCAACGCTCTGGCGCGGCTACTGCCCAACCTGAGGGGCCCGGAGGACTCCTGCAGGAGACTCTACGCGGGTGTCGTGCGGTCCATGGCCCTGTACGGGTGTCCCGTGTGGGCGGACACCCTGAGTGATCGGCACATGCTTCTGCTGCAGCGTCCGCAGCGGAAGCTGGCGTGCCGCATCATAAGGGGGTACCGCACGATATCATTCAACGCGGCGAGTCTCCTCGCCGGATCCCCACCATGGATCCTGGAAGCGAGATGCCTTTCGGCGCTATACCGGTTCCGAAGGGCGGCGCGGGAGCGGGGTCACGATCCCGAGCCCGAAGAAATTCGGGCCGTGAGATCCCGGCTCCACAGGGAAATGGTGGCGGAATGGGAGAGACGACTTGGGCAACCAAGCGCAGGGCACGCCGTAGTAACGGCGGTAAGACCCATCATGGGGGAGTGGCTAGAGAGGCCACACGGCAGCCTCTCGTACCGTCTGACGCAGATGATCACCGAGCACGGATGCTTCGGAAAGTATCTGCGTCGGATGCAGAAAGAGCCAACGTCCGAGTGCCATCACTGCGACGCGAGCGAGGACTCAGGTCCGCACACGCTCACCGAGTGTCCGGCGTGGGAGACGCCGAGGCGGGAGCTTGTGGCGGCCCTGGGAGTGAGGGTTCTCACGCTCTCCACCTTGCTCGCGGCGATGGTTCGCTGCGCGGATGCGTGGGCGGCCGGCGCCTCCTTCTGCGAGCAAGTAATGCTCGTGAAGGAGGAGGCGGGGCGGGAGCGGCAGCGGGAGCGACGAAGGATCGCAAGACAAGCTGCCCGCGCACGAAGGCAACTCGGGCGTCGGAGGTCGATGATCGACCTCCGCCCCCCATGAGCGCCGGCCTGGGGGTGACAGGTGAAGCCGCCTGTCACCCTGGCAGAAGCAGGCCGCGGCGGTGGCGCGCGTGGCGCGCCTCCCCGTTTCCGGGGACGAGTTGGGGACTCTGTAGTCCCCACACCCGAGAAGAGGGCCATATCGTGAGAGATGGCCCTGGGTCGGCCGGGGTGCGAGGGATATGCCTGTCAACCTCACCTTCGGCAACCAAAACGACCCACAGGCGGCGTGCGTTTTAGTCGGTTCGAGTCCGACATAACCTCCTCCACCGGCTCCGGTGGGGAGGTATCCGTGGGGATTTTGCGCACGTAAAAAAAAAAAAAAAGGTATATTTTACTACACGTAAAGAATATGCAGAGGCATGTATTGTAAACCTACATTTCGCAAACTATATTTTTTCTTTCACACGTATTAGGGGACAAGCATTTTGTAGTCTTACGGGTACATTTGACGACTCTGTGCGTTACTAAGAGTGTACTAACAAAACGCCTATAATTTAACCCAATCCGAATCCAATCGAACCTTGGACTATCATCCTCGTGACTTTCATGATTCATCTCATCATTATGAACTCGCTCTCTGTCGCTGGTCCGACTCTGTATTGAAAGGGGTTGCTGAGTGGTGTTTTCATGGGAAGGTGGTGTTATTTGAAATAGCCGTATTTCTTCTTCTTCATCCTAGAGTCAATCCCAGTCACATCTGAAGCTTTCACCTCGGAGTCTGGAGTCTACTTTTGAAATAACTGAGTTATCGTAACATATGCAAAATGAATTGGGCAGTAGTCCTCAAGTCGTTGCCGTTGATTTATATTTATTAGTATTAGTAGTTGAGCTGCGAGTGCACCCGATGCCGTCATCTCACCATTACTGGCAGTTCAAGGATCATTATTTACATAAAATATGGTTGTTATTAGAACTGTATACATGTATATAAATTGTACGTATGTTTTTAGTAGCATCAACTATCTGGTCATCTACTTGTAAACGGTACTTTTCTAAAATTGACACTTAACGTCCCGTAGGCTCTTGAACCGAGGCTCCCTTAGTGGTCGAAATTCAACCAGAATTAACAATGAGCGGAAAGCATTGAAATGTCCGGAAAAAGAACTGTTTTCAAAATTACTTGTTTGCTAATTGTAAACACTAGAGCTCGTAAATAGCTAATAGACAGATAGATAATAAATCAGAGGAGAAAAAGGTCGGTACTGAACTGTTCGTTTTTGCCTATTTTTGCAGAGATTAAAGTGAAGATTTACCTCCCTAAGTACGAGGTGTTTAAATGCAGCAAACTTATTAATAGTTATCAGTAGTTTTTCTAATGCCTTTTGCTAAGTACATACTGCTACTAATATCACGGCAAGTTATTGTACGCAAGTTTTTGTAAATGCTAATGGCGTTCAAATGTACGTAGTTACAGCAATGCCTACATTTTAATTATTTATTTGATTATCATTGTCACTAAATATGTAGATTACTTATGTACCTACACAACTTCTATTATTTTATCATTTTATTTTATTTTCCTTCTCTCACAGTAGCAATATGCAGCCTATATTTATTTATTTAAACTACATGCACACATGTACACAGGCGGACTTAATGCCACTGTTCTCTACCAGTCAATCTATGTGCTGCATATTTTTCCTATTTTTTACGACACCTTGTTCGACGACATGTTCGAATATAGCACAGTATAGTTATGAGAGAATGCTACTTCTTCGGTCTAACTTGGAATTAGATCACATAATTGAAGTCGTGGTATATTTATCAATGAACAATTATGATAGTAAGCGTCGATTACACGATCGGCGAACGTTTACTAAGCGTGGTATTGAGCCACTGAGCCGTTACCGCAAGTTGCGTTACTAAATCAAATCTAGGAAACGGTACATTGCCTAATGCAGATACTAAAAATAAAATTTTGGTTTTACCGTTTTATAAATACTTGTATATTCTCCTAGATTTGTTATTGCACCTCGCGGTTCATTATCTTCCTGCAGACAGGAAAGGGAAGGGAAAATAAAGTAGGTAAACGAGAAAATTATCCCCTGGAGTGTTACCAACCGCACGAAAAACCATATTAAGCAAAAGAGTGGTAGTGGTACACCTCAATGTTAGGAGTTTGTTTGATATTTCAATAACAGTTACGACAAGTGCTCTCAGAACCGTACTGGAAAACACCCCGATGATGATACAGGTGCCCTTGTATTCTTCGTTAGAATTATCTCCTAGGATTCGCTGGTGCTGCAAGCGTTAATAATCTAAGTAACTAAGATACCTATCAGGGGGGCCAGCCCTCGGTGCGCTTGACTACATTATACTGATGTATTGTATTATTTTACGGGAGTTTGGCCGTGATCGTAATAGCATTTCGTTTCTACTCTATTAATAATAATAACGGTGTAGGAACAATGTAGCCCACGTGTCGTGGCGACCTTCTGCGTCAATAACCTTCGACGATATTGATTGTTATTACTTGTGCACTAGCAACTAATAATAAGCTTCATTTGTTGTATCGTTGCTATTTTGTTTAGACGCAAGTTTCCTGCGCGAGGTTTGATTCCCACATTTGTATGATTCACATGTGGTCGCTGAGTGTGCGTGCGTTAATTATGTTTTGTGAATTAATTGCTATACACCCGTAATTCCCTACTGTATCAGAGTACGTACTAACAAACCAGGAAATGCTATTCTGTAACATCTATACAAATTCTCTCTTTAGGTTGACTATTTTCGGGGAGCTCGCTGTTTGGTTAACCGAAGACATTGCCGTTCATGCTTGGTCAATACACACCGATTGCTGATAGTATCAATTTCTATATTGCAGAATAGCATTACTGCACAGGTATTTCTTTTATCGGTTGCAACATCGGAACGCTGTTAACACATGTCAGATCTATAAAAGGTACAATAAAGCTAGACTGACGTTTGCAGTACAACAGTACCCAGTAGAAAACGAAGCATTGCGATTGGCCGGCTTTACACACACTCGTGTTCACAATAGACAGGCAGCCAATCGCAATGCTCCGTTCTCTCGATATGTTTATGATACGATTACGATAGTTTTTCGTTCTAGGGGCACTGGTGCTGGTGCCTAAAATCTGTAGGTATATCAAAAATTTACCCCAAGTTGTAGGCTAATCGTTTCCTAGTTCTATCAATGGTGACGACGGAGGTATACCTAACTCATGCAGAGGTGTAAGGTGAAGAATGAAAGGAGAAAGGCCGGATTAAGTATTACTCATCATCACTTAGGTATTTATTCAGGGAGCGTGAAGCTAGTATTTTAGTGCAGAACCACTTACCGAATGACTAAACAGCTCGTGGAGAATTGCTCATTTATAGATTCCTTGTCGGTGCGGTAATAGCACTAATAGCACAGTAGCCATAGCATATTTCTGGACTTTGGTATACCCAAAGTAGTGAACCGTGACAAATATTTCAATGACTTAGTGCTTTCCTCTTGCAGCAACAATGTTTGATCAATTTTTAATAAAGGAGGTTATCAATTTGACGCAAAATTCAAATCTTTTTACTTTTGGTATGACTCATGAATTTTTGTTCCGATTTAGGAGTGGTCTCGTTTAAATCTGATAAAAAATTCAATAATGGTAAACGTTGTTTATTTGAACAGCTAGACTTTGAAAGCAATCCAACCAAAATTTACAGAAAATAATTGCACTGTTAAGGGTTCAAAACAGACACCTACCTAATCCAATTTCAAGACTTTTTTGTAAAATTGTTTATTTTCTTTTTCAAACATTTTTGTCGCTCTCAAAAGTCCTTTGAGGACGAAATTAAATTTTTTGTTTAGTTTGCATGATATAATAATTATGTACTGTTGTGTCTCTTGTCGAACCGTCCAAATCGGCTCCTATCAGCAGTCTCAATGTCAACACAGATAAATAACATAATAGTTATGCTATTTTGTGAGTATAAATGATTACCGTATGATGTCTCCATGTGTACAATAGATACATTTGTACATAACTCTTTTTAGTCGTACGATTAGCTGCCAGCGAATGGAGCGCACTCATTGGTAGGTGTTCACTGTTACTAACGCTGCTCAATATAATCCTTGGCCAATATGTTTTAAATTTTATGACAGCCTCTGTGGCGTGGCGGTAGTAAACGCGACTGCTACGCAGGAGGCGCGGGTTCGATCCCCGCTCAGTGCAAATATTTGTATGCATGAATATGGGTATTTGCACTGGTCTGGGTGTTTCTATGTATAATATGTATGTATTTACAAAAAAAAAAGTATTTAAGTATGTTTATCCGTATTCTAGATTCCATAACACAAGCTAGTTAACTATGCTTACCATGGGTCTAGATAGCGTTGTGTAGAATGTTGTAGAATATTATTATTATTATCAAAATGGTTCATGAGAGGCGCCACCTGAATCGAGGTTCGAGTTGTGAGAACTTTTGGGCTCTTCATGAAATCCACATCTAAATTGCCATTTCCACTTGAGACCTGCCTATCATATCAAACCAGTACGAATAAGTACCACATGCAGTCATTCGCCAGATGTCCGCATGTTGCAACTTCGTGGGTGAGTACACTGAATTATTCCTGTCGTACATGATAGCAACTCGGTACTTTATATCTCAATAAATTGAACAAAAAACTACTTGTATGCTACTATTGAGGTGTCACACCCTTTGCCGGTTACCGGTGTCTGTAACATGGTAACACTAGATTGACGAGGACTTGAGCTGTATTTAACCGACTAGAAGTACCGTAATGATTGTTTTGATGAGTGTTTCTTTTCTATTAATTGTTATACTAATACAGTGTAAAAAAATCCATTATAATCCAAACAGTCCAATAATCCAAAATTATAATTAAAACGTGGAATATGAACGGACCCTGAAAAAGTATCATCTGTTGTTCTATGTTAAGTCGTCATTTAGAAATGTCTATAGTATGGGGTTAAGTAATCCTGACGAACCACAAAAATACCGTTTTGATAATTTTGTGTTGTTGCCTGAAGTAGCTCATGTAACGTGTTCCAACTTTAGCGATGCGATTAACCTGTCCATTAAATGCGTTTACCAGCAGCTGGGAGTGTCGTAAACGTCAGGTAGTTACTGCACGCTGTTTAGAAACTATGTAGGTACTGTCTGTAGCTAGGACGCGACCTTCGCTGCACTGCATCGACTGCACGTACCTCAGGTGACAAATTAGCAAGGTATTATTAATTATGTGGGTGGGCATTTAATGCTTTTGCTTCTTTACATAAAGTACTTGCACGAAGAAGTAGGTAGAGGTGAATAATGAACAAACGTAATAACTGGGCAAGTAATAGATCTAATTAATTGCTATATTTGTTATCCTAACTTTCCTAGCTTCCTACCTTCATGCTGCTGTTACAGGAATATAAAAGGAAACCTTCGTGTTCCACCTAATTAAATAACATCATTTCATTTTCTTAATACGCTATTAGATTCTGACCTCGGTTGATTACTATAGACTACATTTCTATTGCTTGGGATCAAATTAAAGTTTGCCCGAATCGATTGGCTGACTCCGTCGAACCTAGGATCTCAAGCGCAGCGGTCGTACTTGTTACTGCTGCAACATCTTTCTTCTCCCATAGACTATAGTACTAGCGTGCCACTGAGCTTAAGACACACACGCAACAGACAGACGGCTTATCAGAAATATAAATATTATCCTGTAAAACTATAATAACCTGAAAATGACCTAAAAATGAAATTCTCTGCCGTTATTTTTATTACCAAAAGCAGTCGTGTTCCAAATGACACCATTTCTAACTTGGACTGAAAACTTCGAAATGTAATCTATGTGTATATTTGCTCTAGGAACTAATCCTAATGATCACAAGTGTATGTACATAGCCGTATAATGTATGTACTGATAATACACTTGACGGCGATGACGCATTGCATATAGCAGTATAGCACTTAATGGCCGAATCACGGGCAGTGGCGCGGGCGCACCTGCCTCGCATGACCTTGTCTGTTCTATGGTATCCCAACACATGCTTCACACTGTCGTTCTGTTACAAATGCGATGAATAAAACGTTACTAACTAAATCATAGTACTCACTATTGCATGGCAACAGCGGGCATAGCTGAAACAACCGTAATCAAAGTGCTTATAATTTGCTGGAATGCCAATTATCGAAACTGGTTCTTGGCCGGTGCTTTTATTTTATTTTTTATCGGAGCGGCAATTACATAGGTTGTGTTCCTTTTGCAGGACGCACATGCGAGCCCACGAGTCTTTGCCAAGACCGCTCTCCGTCGATGTGGCTTTCCAATTCGGTCTCACCAAGTAAATATGTTTGCCATATAATTAGAAGACAATAGATGCTAGTACGCTAATTGTCTCGATAAGTAACATGGTCAACTTGTATCCTATAAGACCATTTGACTGTCCGTGTGTCTGTCTATTTGTGTCTGCTTAGCATTTTCATTACTGTTCCCTTTTAGTAGATTAAAAATGTCATGTATCTAAGTCAGCGCAAGCAAAAGACATAGTGTTTTGTGACATATACATTATATTTTATCAAAGTCTAAACTGTAGACTCAGCAATAGCATAATTCTATTTGACAAGAAAGAGATCCTGATGCTTACGGTGCCGGCCCAAGTAAAGGAAGAATCCGAGTTCATTATTGTTGCCATAATGCCATATTAAAGTAGGACCTTAGACCGTCTCGTGTAAAAACTTACCACTTTCAATACGAGTTATTTGTAGTTAGAGCAATATTTGAGTGTTTTACAGTAACTTCTGTTGTTACTTATTCTAGGGTTTAAATTCTCGTGACGGGACGAATCGAATCATGAACAGAACCTAGACAAACCTGGCAAACAATCGCGAATAATATCTGTCAATAACTCAAGGTTGCTATCGCGCAAGCGTGACATCCTTAAAGTTAAAAAAAATAAAACAATTATTTAATGAAATTTTAAAGCAACCTTCGCCTGAAATCATCCAAATTCTATACATATATCCATCTTACGGCGACGGTTGAGAGCCATCTACCGTAATTAGTATGAACTATCGGAAACTGATGACTGATGTAGCAATCATTTTTATATATCCATTTTTGATGACTCTGCTCAAACTATTGAATGACATTTTATTTATTTATTTATTTATTTATTAATTTCATACATACAATGTCATTACAGGCAGACCCAATGCGACAGAGTAGCAATATAATTTTAATAATTTCATTTACAATATATGTCATTTACATCATCATAATCACACATAATCATGCTTCAAAAACCAAATAATAATTTCACAACATGTTATCAATTAAAGTACTCAGACATAACTACCATTTCAAATATTATTCATGAACATGTCATATCAGAAATAAAAATTATTCAGTTGATGATGTCAAAATAATAATTAAAATAATAATGTCAAAGTAATAATTAATTTTTAAAGGCAAAATAATACTTCAATTCATAGTGTCAAAATAATAATTCGATCAATAATGTCAAAATAGTAATTCAAATCAATTGTCAAAATTATATATTTAATGTCAAGTGCACAATAATTTAATGTCAAATGATGAAAATACAATTTACATTCCTAAAATATATTATTTAATATTAGCGATACATAATCAGATTATATCAACTTAACCTAGATTCCTTCGCTCAAAACACAGTAACTAGCCCTTGTGAATTCATTCAGGGAGCATGAAAACAAGCACAAATCTAATCTGTCAGCCATCATATTAAGCGCACGCAGCGCCCGCGTCAGCGGCGCCCTCTGCAGCAAGTTGGTACGCGCGCGACACACTCGCAGCAGCGGGGGGCGCCGCCGCCTCAACGCGTACTCCTCCGGTACACACAGCCCTACTTCCCGAAGGATAGCTGGGTTGTGTATAAGCCCACGAAACACTTTAAACAAATAGGTGGCCATAGCCACCTCCCTCCTTACTTCCAGCTTATAATATCCTGTCATACCCAGAACGAACAACGTAGGATACAACCACGGATAGCCCGGGTAGACACCATACTGTTTCCAATATAAAAATCGAAGGAACTTATTCTGGGTACGCTCCAACATAACCTTATATTTGTCTTCGTGTGGAGACCAGATTAGCGCATTGAACTCTAGGTGACTCTTCACGAGAGCCTCAAGCATTTACAATGCTTACTATTCAAATCGATTAAGATAGAAAAAATTTAATCGGTCCAGGCGGGATTCGAACCCGCGATCTCAACCTTCGCCGTAAGACGGATATAATGTATAGAACAATTTGGATGGTTTCAGGCCACTAACTATTTTTTTCTGTATTCAGGCGAAGTTTCGGTTGCTCAGTGGTCAGAGCATTCCCCCTGTAAAGGAAAGATTGTGGGTTCGAACCCGCCTGGACCAATTAACTTTTTTCTATCTTAATCGATCAAAACTCAATTATTATAAATTAAGAAGCTAAATGGGCATTAATGGGACAGCTCACGCAATGAGTGCTGTAAAAGTGATTCGTAGTACAATACAACATTATAGTATAGTTAGTTAGATTGCGTATCTCCGATAGCGCGTGCTATCAGGCGCTATCGCGATCGGCTGTATCTGCGCTGTGCACATAGATACTACGAACACTTTTTCTTGTTCTTGCTTCATTTTCTTCGTACTGTGCGTCATCGTATCACAATTAGTCATCGCTGGTGCTAATGAAGCTAAGTACTATATTTTTGCGATACCCCGTTACTGAATCAGCATTACACTCACGCTCTGAGCATGTGATATCAACCATTCTGTCTCATGCAATATGCATTATTCTAGTAATAACTTCGTTTAGCAGTTTTTTCTGTAGACTTTTGCTGTATTATCATTTAGTACCATTAAAGCTGACGTAATTTGCAGTATTGCCCCGTGGAGGTTCATTTAACCTCTAATTTTATGCAGTTTATAATTTCGCTTGCATAATGTCACTCTGTACAAGTAAATACAATGACTGCCTCATTACGTAAACAAAATGTAAAAGTGTCGTACAATTTAAGTTCGGCCGATGACTCGCTCGCGTTAAAAGGGAAATGTAATTTAGGTCACAATGTATCGAGCATTACTTTCATACTAGTAGCACTTGGTTACGAATATTACAGTTATCTTATCAATTTACGCTGGCGCTATCGGTGATGCTACTAAGAATTCACAATCCCTGTGATCGATTTCACGGATACCAAGTTGACAGTAGGTATGTGGGACGGGACGGTCGACCGCTGGCTTAGAATTAGTGCGAATGTCAAGGCCCCCAAAAAGGGAGTGTACGCGGTATGAATGGCGGCTCGGCTCAGCCGGACGGCGAGTGACAATGGGAGCATGACCGGTACTTTCGCCGGCCGCGCCGCTCGTTAGCTCTAGATTAATCATGATTACAATGAAGTAGGCATGTTCACCACACCAGTCGCTCGAGGTTGTTGTACTCCGTACACGCGACGTTTCTGGCATTCACTCTAAACCCACTTCTAAAATTCGGACACCTACATTTTAATAGGTTAATACTTGGGGAATGATGAAGCGATTGCCGTCGTTGCTATTCAAATTCCTACTCGGATATCTATGATCGTTAATCGCTGCTGTTAAGTGCATTACACAGGTACTTTAAATGTTGGTTCGTTGGTTCGCATGCTCGATCGATATATGTGTTTTTGTTCGTCTGTCGTTCTTATCGTCGAATTCGCTTGTGTAACAAATTCCGACTGGGTGCATGGTAGATACTTAGAGTTAGGTAAACTGCAAAAATTCCTGATCGAGACGCGATAAATTGAAGCGTCGATAATTGGCGTCCATGGAAGTTGTGGAAGGGGCGCAAATTGGTGCCGCCACTGAAATATTGATGTACGCCGTCACCTCTAACTCTCTCTTGAATAAAATATGAATTCATACGAGTTAGAAAATTTCTACCAGTTTAGTATAACTATAGCAATATGTATAAAATGTATGTTTGCAAATTTCGCTCTCCTCGAATATAAACAGTTTCAGTAGAGGTAAGCATGTCGGTGCTATGGCAACCACTGTTCGCAACAAGTTTCGACAAAACGGCAAAACTGTTTTTGCGAGGATGTTGCCCTATAGTAGAACATTTCACCCCTATCTGTACCTACTGGACAGCCTTGTACTTGGCATTTATGTGTTCAAGTTTAGCTCGGAGACTTTAGTCGATAATGATGCCTTGGTTTTGTGCTCATTCAACATTCAGTTTGATTCGATAGTAATTTGGATAAAACTAAAAAGTCACTGTTTATTTTGTTATATCATTGTGCTCGCATCGTGTATTTACGTCCGGTCCGGCGCTCGCGCATACACGCGACCGTTAATTGTCCAGGGCATTGTTCCGCATCCGCTGTGACATCACTCCGTGTCCATTGAGACGCATCAGAGTACTGAGCTGCGGTAACCATTGTGCTCTGTGCCACGACCCACTTGCTACTCAATGAGGGCTCATTGTGTGCGCATCACGATCCACGACATCACCCGGTCTGCTTAGCTCCGGCAAACGGTTGTTCTGCAGCTCTTTGCTATAAGCTATCTAGCCAGCTAAGAATACCCGCATTTGAACTAACTGACTTCTAGTCGTCTCTTGGTAACTTTGCCTGGCTTCCAGCCGTCTCTTGATAAAGACAGAAGAAGCTATAAGTATCTTTGTCCTATTGCAACTATTCGTTCAAACTGATATAATTACCCATAATTTTAATTGTGCGCATAATCCTCACGGATACATTTTTGTATACGGAGACATAATTATGCTTATAGGAAACGTATGTTTGCTATAACCAGTCTGCTTAGGGACAGTCGCGTACATCGATGCCTATAAAAAGAACAATTCGGTTTATTGGTCGCCCAACATGAACAACGATCGCGTCCCCTGCCACTTCGTGCACATACGTGGTTGACATCTATCTTTCTGGCTGACACCATTCTATTTCAGTAAACATATATGGAGTTGTAGGTCATATAAACAAACAAATGAAACCGATAGTGTGTGATGTGATGGGGTTTCGGTCGGAGTGATGTATGTCGCGGTGACGCTCAATGGAGTATCGACGCGCTTTCTAACCATTCAGCAGATAATTGCCAGCCATCAAATATTGTGAGCTGTATCCAGAATTAGCAACTTACAATGGAATCTAAAATTAGATGTCATATTTTATGTTGATTTATGCAATATGTCCTGCAAAACACCTCTTCTTATCATTCATACAGTCGTGGCTTCTCCTAAAAAGATTAGAGGCAGAGTAGAGACAAATGTTTCCATTTGCTATGATGCTAGCACACAGCATTCACCTCTACTTTTCGTAACAGAATAATAATTTAAAAGTTCTAATGATAACCGCCAGAATCCCTAGATATCAGATTTCATGTATTAACATCCGCATCGTACAGTTATTCTATAATATTTAAATTAAACAAACAAACAAAATAGGCAGTAGGTGTCTTATTACAGATAGGTTTTGATTGCAAATGTTGCTACTTAACTTACAGACACTCTAAGTATTAGATTTCCCCTATACTTGTTGACTTGAGAAAGTGCAACAAAAATATTTCCAATTCTTTAAATAACGATCACTGAAATGATGAAATGAAATAAATGAAATAAAATTTATTTACGGAAAACAAGCACTGTTACAATAATTTTTCTTCTGCCAAACTGTATAACAGTTTGTTGGCAGATGCTCTGTATATTTATTTTGTTGTATCCATTTTTCCCTGTATCCGTATACTTAGATAACTTCAATGAAAGGAAAATCTGAAAGTCTGGAGAGACGCGACGTGACGCGCAGTTTGCGATTGTTATCTAGCGTGTAATATAAAATTGGGCCATTTTGGATATATTCTAATTGGCCCAGGGTCACCTCGGGTGCGAGAAAATGGCCTTATTGGGTCACCTTACCCTGTCTATCACCCTGGTAATAGAAACCTTGGACGGAGTACATTTTTATTCCCACTACCGTAACCCGATAGTACCACCTCCCGCCCCCGTACGTTTCCGCACGAAACAGTTAAGCACAGAGGTACAGACATTGTGAAGCAAAGTAAAGAACACCTTCACAAACACGGCAAATAAAATTTGGCAATTTTGTGACAATTTTCTATAACTGTTCGAAGTTCCGTTTCATTGAATCATACCTACTTTCAGCTTATCTCGTACTCAGACAGATTATATTAGCTCTACACTAAGTTGACGTGAGTTCCGATGTTTTGCAAATATAACAGTGCCGTTGATACTGGCGGCGTATGGTGTTAGTAAGGACG
The DNA here is from genome assembly GCA_963662185.1 of Eilema griseolum. Taxonomy (NCBI): domain Eukaryota; kingdom Metazoa; phylum Arthropoda; class Insecta; order Lepidoptera; family Erebidae; genus Eilema; species Eilema griseolum. The sequence goes on along the minus strand of OY759250.1, from coordinate 268,602 downwards.
TGAGCACACACGCCACACGCGGCGTAGCGCGCGTGTCTGAATGCATCCATTGTGTCGCGTCCGCAGAGCTTTAATTCAACCCATCATCGTTTTATGGTCTCTTTGACAATGCACTTATACAGTTATTCTGTCTTATTACAATTTCGTGTATATGCAGATATGTTGCCTTGCTTCTCATGTCGAAAGATTTTGCTGACATCTAATTGTATGAAATTAAACTTTCCAATAGAATGAACATCCTAACCACTCTTTATGAACCTCTGGATCCCCTGTTCCACACAGCAAGTTTATGTTTCGCCTATCTTTGGATACAAACTAAATGTAGAGTTTTCTTCCTCACATTCTCCTGTAAGAGACAACGTGGACCAACAAGATTGACCATACGTCTATCACGTAAATAGACCGCCAACAACATGTCTTAACACCATGTCTCGAACAAGCGTCCGGGTGACAGACGGTAATGTCCTGATTTCGAAGGCTTGACAGCATATGTGTCGTGTGTTGTTAACCGTGAAAGTCCAGTCCCGGTCCCAAAGGACTCACGACCTTTTAATGGGTAGCTAGACGTATTTTCAGTTTCTGATCTCCTGCCGCTGAGACGCTTATAGACAGCGTGTCTGGATATCAATCTATAGGATACCAATCACTACCAGTCTTAAAGGTATATTGGTTGAATAACCGCGGTAGCCTAGTGGTATGGGTAATGGACTGCTGAGACGAGGTCTCGGGTTCGATCCCAGGGTTTTACCATGGCACACACCAATTACTTTTCGATGCTTTTCGAAGTTATGTGTGTATTATTTCGATGTTATGGCAATAGGCTTGCCACCTATTACATTGGGACCTAAACATAAACTGGCGAAATGTGGGTGCTAGCTAGCACCTCTGCCTACCGGCGATATAGGCGTGAGTTTATGTTATGTTATGTTTAACTTTGATTTCCGCAAATGTCACCCTCTGGTCGGGTGCCATTAAGTGTATAAATACCGTCTATCAATAGTAGTTACTGATATTAGCCAATAAGAACTTGTTCTATTTTAAGTAATAACGGGACGATATTATAGTCTTTGTATCGTTCCGGCTTTAACCGGTTACGAAGGTCACGATTCGAGATGTTTAGGCTTATGTTTGGGGCACTAGGTCTGGCTCCAAGACTAGTGGCTAGCTGCGCGAGGAGAGGGCGGCGTGGGAGGATGACGGATGCACATCCTCTTTACGGCGAGGATACAGGTATCCTGCTGTGCGACCTTGCGTCAACGTCTTGTCCCGGTGTGCTGCCGGTCGAATTAACGTGTTTGCTTTTGAAGTCTGATAACCACTAATTTAGGGGAGGCAATTGGTTTTGAAACTGTGTTTTTGAAATTTTATCTATTTCGTGTTGGTGTGGCCCCATAGACTCTAGTGGAGGTAAATACATATGTACTTGTTTGTCCTTAAAGGTCATGTACGGTGTCGTGGTCTTCAGTTGACAACAAAAAAATGTTTGCAGCCAGATAACGCTGTTTTTATCATAGACATTATCTCAGCTCGTCTATTCAAGGTCTTCGCTTGGCCTCTTGACCGCGAAACCACATCGCACACTATATCAAACTTGTAATTACATTTTACACTGCTTCAACTGTAAAATGTTAATTTTTATTTCACACCACACGATAAGTGAACTTACTTACATTTTACGTCTTGTATATGTCATGTATGCTGTTTAAGAGACACACGTTTGGGCTCAAACTTCACCACAGGGATAGCCAGATTTAAAAAAAAAAAATTATACCACTTCGGTGGCAAACAAGCACACGGCCCACTTGATGGAAAGTGGTTACCGTGGCCTATGGACGTGTCTAACACCAGAGGAGTCACACTCGTGCTGCCGACCCTGTAAGCACAGAGTTTCTGTGCCGTTAGTGTAGAAGACAAAGCAGGGCAAGCTTTGCAAATTGTCTTGGAGTCTTTCACCAATTACTCAATAATGTTCTGTTTTCACTTTCACGTTATGTTCTATTTATAAACGTCATAAATTCATTGTAATTTTATATTGTATATTATTACTGTTCCACCCACTGCAAGACTCTCCACCAGTACTTCAACATCGTAATAAACGTTGTATAACACAAGTATGCTTCCTTGTTATGTTTCAGTGCTTGTTAATTAATGACAGTGTAGCTCCGGAAGGAATTGGGTATAAAGAAGACTAGATTCTATCGTGTTTTGTTTGTTGTTATTTTTTAACCCCGGACGGAGAAACGACAAGGTGTTATAAGTTTGACATATCTGTATGTGTGTGTGTGTGTGTGTGTGTGTGTGTATGTGTGTGGGGATGATGATGGAGTATATTTATTTTCACAACTCCCTCAATTAGGGTGCCAATGAAAGGGTTTGACTAGTAGATCAATTTAAAATGTGTAAAATAAAAATTAAATTATTAGTATAAAAACCCACGTCACAAAAACACCCTCTAATAAAATTTTGAACGCTTGCCATGTCGGGAGAACCTTGAATCGTTCTGATAATATGATGGAGTGCTTTACCAGTTAGGGTCCCCCGGCATGACAACGCTTGATCCAAAATTTGACTAGGTATATTTTGAAGGACTAACCAGCACAATTTATTTTCAACTTTTTAGATTTCTTTTTTGTGATGGCGGTTCTTTAAATTTATTTTCTTATTTACACTAAACCCGACGTTTGGCTGCTTCTCAGGCAGCAGCAATGTTCATGGGGAGACTAAAGATGGTGGTTATCTCATATCTCAAAGTACCCGAACGAAGTTGGTGATTGGTGCTGACCGTTATTAGTTTTTATATCAGCTATATGTTATTTGTTTGTAAAGCTGCAAGTATATAGTAGTACCTACTGTAGCAATTCTGATTGTACTTTATGTCTGAAATGATTTCGAAAACGACAACAGCACATAGTGACTTTAATGATGCCACCGGGCGGTTCTCACGGCGACGCGATGTTACCACGCTTGATGTGAAAACACGTATTGCGTATCATGTCGTATATACATTCTCCTATACATAGATATTCGAGATCGCGGCAGACATATGCACTAGGGCGGCGAAAGTGCAGGAAGCGGAGGGAAATGATTGCTAGATGAGTCTGCGCTGATCGATGATTGTCGGCCACCCACCGAGGACACGCGCCAGGACTCTGTGCTCAGCTAGTCATACCCATCGAATGTCGCGTCTGTTTTCCACGTGTAGATACTTTGTTTTGTAGTATAGGCATATGTGTTGTTTTACGGTCTGTTTACTTTCATATTGGTTGTTTTAAATTTCAACAAACGTGACAATGCCAAGCTGTGTACGTTTACTTAGAAAATCACGTATTTGAATATAATCAAAATAAGCTTGGGTCACACCAAAACCATGGTTTATGATTAAACATAAGGACTTTTTAGGAGAGTACTAAGAAGGCAATATAACCGGATACGCAGAATCTACAGGTACCTACTTTTATTATTATCTCCTGCGAATTGCTCAATCGGCAAACAGAATGTGCTTGTTTGCATTAGTGTAACTATCTATAAAATGTATTGTGAAAATAAGTGATCTCCTCGTTTTAAGAAACGCATTTGCGATGCAACAATAATTTGCATTAGACAGGCAATAAGTCTCTATTCATAGTACGTGTTGGATATAGTTTCTTCAATTATCTCGCATTGTTCCATATGCAATAAATCTTAGTGCCGCGAATGTGGAGCTGAATAATCTGTCACTTGATCGATTCGACACTGTGGACGCGGTACGCAACGTGTTTTCGATTGAGTGACATGCTAACAGCGTGGGAAATGTGACGTGAACGGTAGACAGCTTGACTCCCATCACCTTTGTACAAGCTCGCAAATCAGTTCAGTCTAGATACTTTCAAGGATATTAAAATAACACTCAAGAATATAACTATTATAATATTAATTTCTGTTTATAATTGTTTTTATTCTGTGACAATTTGTAACTGAACCTTGATTTCACTTGATTTTTGAATTGTCTTCCGTATTGAGACACATTAAAAATACTTGTACTATCGACACAATGTTGAAATGTACTTGACGGCTGGAATAACAATGAGTATTGAAAGTTGCTTTGGTGGGCTATTGATTCATCGAATCGCCGCCCATGGAGCGCCCGCGCCCGCGCCGATGTCACTGCACTACTTACGAAATATAAGAACCATCCTCTTCAGCGTCATTACACTTAGTTTTTTTCCAGTTAAAGTATGAAAAAAGGCTCAAGACATTTTGCCATCTTTTGGTTTCGTCTTCGAATTTGTTTGGTGAGAAGTGTTTACACGTTGTTTAGTGGGAATAAAGCAAACATTTTAATGAGTAAACTTTGCTTTTTTTGGCGAGTTAATAATGTAATCATTGTTATTGTGTGGTCGTGTTGAGAAATTTATGTAACACACAAGAACTACCAAAGTACTACAAATGCGTGTAATACAATAAACTAAACTAAAGTTTACCGTTTGGATTACATGTACCTAGTTGAAGGAAAGGAAACCAAAGTGGTTGGATAGATAGTGGAACTAAAATCTTGCACAACGGATAAAACCAAATTTATGCTTTTCGAGGCAATTTTGTAGGTACTTTTTGTAGACATAGTAGATAAGACTTTGAGCAGCAATGGTTTGGGTAGACTTTGGGCAGCAAACAGACATTAGAACAAAGACCATAACTGCATACGTTAAAATCACATAGCCGAATACGTTCAAATCTCAAAATTCAGGATGTTGCGAGCGCCGTGCTAGTCCAATCATTTGGAACGTTTACCTATTTTCCAGGAGTACCTATTAAAAATTGCTGCTTTTATGAATTTCAACACGCTATTTCTGCACTTCAACTTTGCCACCAACTTTCCGCCACATTCTGAATAAATGTCCCTCGAAAAATGTTTATTGTTTATATATCTCCTTTCTGGCCCATTTTACGTTGAAACATGATGCTAATAATTGAATCAAAACAAATTACGTACATTTATCTTGCAAGCTCTTTCTGCTTTACTTACGGCTGGGCTTACAACATGGCATGTGACCTGACAACGTTAACCGGCGGGTCATCGTGACGGTCTACCGATTCGCAAAACCTAGCGTAATAGTTTTTGTACGCATATTCAAAAACAATTTATTGACCCAGATCTGTACAATATGGACGCACTGCATCCTTGAACCAACTGTCAGTGATCGTCGACAAATAATTATTGTAGTGAGAGTGGAACAATAACGTAGCGAGTCCGAAATAAAAACATTGAGCGGTTCGCTAGCGACAATCAATAAACGTCCTCGCTTCTTCGTCTATCATTTATTGATCGGCGGCTAGGTTTTGCACCCAATATTTTTTACTGTCATTATTTCGAACAAAATTAACTTTTTGTTGGAAGCGTATGGTGGTTGGTTTGTCAATGAAGTCACATGGTAACATCATGCGCATAATCATCTGCACTATCAATAATGATGAGCTAGCACTTTTGTCTACGAATCTATAGTAGTCAATTGAGACATCATTATTGAATGACTTGACCTCTATTCACAACAGTGATCTTGTGCTAATCGTAGCTTACGATTCGCTTGATAAGGGAATCGTGGTGCCAGATATCTCCCTTAGTTTATCGCTCATAAAGCGTGACTTTGGCACAGTCTACCATTACTTACGCCCATTTTAACTTCGTCGCTGACGTCATTGATTATATATCTTATCTATCATCATTACTATATTATATTATCTGCGCCATTACTGACCACCAGGGTTAAGGGACCGAAATAGAAGATCCAAGTGAACACTAACTATAGGTAGGTACAGACTCTGAAATAGTATCTTAGAGAAACGGTTACCAGTTTTTTATTTATTTATTTATTTTTACATAGAACACGTCAATTAGACTTCGCCTTGCTTTGTGCGGGGCGTGAAAAAACAACCAAGGACCACAATTGTTAATATTTGTAACAGTGACCCTCTTCGTAGTTAAATAACGGTAATTCAGGACTTTTCGCGATTAAATTATGGAACTTACTATTTTTGCCGTCGTTCCCCTCGTGATCCTCTTTCCTGAGACTTTCCCATCAGTTTACCATCAGAAGTCATATTGACGTGTCCTATATACGTATATAAAAAAAGTTTAAAGTAATTCACTTTAATATGCGTATTATTTGTGAGTATTAAAGTTCGGTCGCGATGTCTCTGTAATTGTCTAATTGTCCTCAAGTGAGTGATTGTGACTGCTTTATAAGCGAGTGTGATACATATTTTGTTAGGTATCGCCAGATACCGTGCAACTTTTCCAGTATTATCATAAACTCTATACATGATCCACAGATTAAATTTTATGATTTATTTTTAAATGAGGGGTAGAAATATAGAATACCTTTATGGAGGTAAGATCTCTGTCGTGATAAAAGTTTAATAGCGCATGCAAATTATCCAAGTTTAATGAAAAACATAACTATATTACAGATATTTCTTGTAATATTCTAGTCCAGCAGGGGTCTAGTTTACGCCACTCACTAAATAGCCAAGTCTGCCTATAGTTACAGTTGATTCGTCAGCCGTTGTGACGAAGTGTTTATGCAGACAACCCGCCCTTCACATCCGTACACAGTAGTTGTGGTAGTATCGACTGTTGCAATCGTTGGACAGTAGCAGGTGCATGTCGTGTCGCGGAGCGGTGACTAAGCCCCCGTGCATCGTGCCACTGTCGACACCCGGGCGGCCCATTCAGCCCGCAGTGAAATGAACAGACGACCTTGTGTCCGAGAACATTAAGTGTTGCTGGTCGCTGGTAGGGCTGCCTTACTTCATTTTGATTTTACCATTATGTAATATTTATTGCTCGTTAATATGATTTATCTCATCCGAAGGACTAACGGTAAAATACGCTGCCGATATCACTGCAAGAGAAAGTGAACTCTAAATATAACCCTGTATCAACCCTCTGGCCAGTGTGGAAACAGTAGGCCAAAGCCTCCCAACATTGGGAGAGGCCTAGTCAAGCAGTGAACTGCGATCGGCTAGTCGATTGATTTGATTTAAACTGAAATGAAGTCTCAACTGTAAGTAGTAACGAAGTGTAAGACTATCATTGAAGGTACGAACAGTGTTAACTGTGGTCTCAGTTTGACAGCTTCGAAACGTACTTTTTTACGTTTCGCTTAGAGAACTTGGCCTTCTAGGAGGGAGGAAAACATGTGTCTGTAAATTATTCCAAAGTCTTTAATGGTGGTGGAAAGAAAAGAGATGTTGGGCCAGGACAGTTTAGTTTAAAGTTGATTTTTGGACACCCTATAGAGTAAACCTAGGTTAAGAACAGATAGAGTGAAATTAATTGCAAGAGTTTGTCAAAATGCAATACTATGAAAGGAGAAAATGTTTTGAAGGCTCTGTATATGTCAGCCCGTTTCGTTACAATTTGGCCATTGTTTTATGATCTTGGTATACCTATGTAGTACGTTTTTGTTTATTCGTCCCGAATATCTGAAATAACTTATAGCAGAAGTCAGGAGTAAGTGTGGTAACCTTACGTACCCGTCCCGTAGTTCGGATAGTGGCCCTGCCGTGTTGATATCGTTGCTCTCTTGAATCAATGAAGTGCGAGGCGACCACACTGGGGCACATTGAACTATGTTATCATATCATTCACTTAAAGTGGAGTGTTACAATGGCACTACCTTAGAACACGGCTATAAAAACCTGGATGACTGTTTGATAAGCCGGTACTAAATAGAAGTGCTGGATAAACGACCACGTGAGACTATGTTATTAGTAGCAGCAGTGAGGTAGGGGCTTGTTTTTAATTTTTAAAGCGTTGCACAGGTTGCACTCTAAGCGAATTCTTAATTTCTCTCGATTTCTCGACGCTTTCTATACATATAATACTCAGTCTGTTTCCGCCATTGTACGTTAAATGCTAACACTAACGCAGCTGCACAGCATCATTCATCTACAACTCATAGGAAGAATATATTGGTAACGAATGCCATTAAAATGTTAAACGATAAATACAATACAATATACTGAAGTATTTGCGAGAGAAAGTACGTCCAATCAAGAAGTCATTTGTTTTGTCGAGAGTTTTAGTCACCAATCAAGCTATCATTTTCCTTTTAATGAACGCATTTTATAGTTTAACTAGCTGCCGGTTAAAAAAAACAGCATCAATAGTTTTGCGTCCATCGCAAACAAACAGACCAAAATTCCACCACCAAACCAGAGCCCTCGTCTGAGCCACGTTCGTAGGCCTTGGTGGGGCTCCACCACGCCGTACAGCATACTCTGTGTGTATTGCATAGCTTATGCTGTGTGCTACGACAACAAAGGATATATAGTTATTAGTGGTGCATGACAATACAATACAATACAATATTTTCTTTGGCGGCAGTTGGTGATAATATTTTAACTGTCAAAAATGCTATATCTCCTATCACGGCCATCCAGCTTCTTGTAGGAAAAGCTCATGAGAGTTTTCATGATCTTTGTGATGTGTATTTTGTTTTATTAGAAAGTTAAATGTTTTAAAAAGCTGATGTAATCTACTCCGGGAGTGCGGTGCTGCGTTAGTCTTATGAGGAGACAACGGCCGAGCCCTGCTGTTATTATAATATTAAAATTTCATGTGTAAACAGTTTCATATGAATCACTGATTGATAGCATGACGCTGCGCGGGTACGCCCCCTCTCCAAGATTTCATACATTTATTTAACGATGTGATGAGGGAAATAAATAAAAAAAATGATTTGTACTTGAATATTGCGATTTATGTGCTGCAAAAGCCGAGGGACTTTTAGTGTGTTGTAAATAACTTGGACAAAATATGAATACAGGTCTTTTTTTTTATATACAAAATATTTTTTATATAGATTCATAAATACCGTAGTTCTGCAGTAATCAATAAAAGTACTTATAGTCAGACAATATGCTGTAAAGTAACAATATTTTAGATACAAATTCATCGCCTTTCAATTACAAGGCCGATGTCCTAACTGGTAGCGCTAATTGTACCGCGAGCGATTGTGTTCACCCGTGCTAAATGAAATATGGAATCAGGCTACGGAATAGGCACTATTACTAGTTATGTGCCAACAACTTTGGAAATGTGGTGAATACACACTGACAGACGCGGACATTCGCCGGATAACTCATAACGTAACCCACAGTTGTAGTTAGAGGTGGCGAGGAAGACAACCTGTATGGAACTAACGATGACAGGCAGGGCAGCTGTCATACGAATACCATTGAACGGAAGGTGGAGATTCATCCTTTAATGTCCCTCATAGGTTTTTCATAGGAAATAATGTGAATGTACTGCTACTGTATTTTATTTTATCCTCCGTGCTTTTATTATTGTAGTATACAGTCTTGGCAATGGTTACCAAATAAGTAAGTCACCAGCTCGTCATGGCTATTATACCTATCAAATGCTAACTCATCATTTATGCTGTACTGTTAGGCGACTTTGATATCTTATTATATTGAAGTTCTCTTATCGAATGTCAGGGAGAGTACAATAATTACATGTGGCACAGCTCACAAACCTACGGACCTACAGTTATGTACGAAGATGAACATAACGTGAAACTCTAACCACTATACTACCTTCAATACTAATCGTATGCATTGTGGACATTTCAGGTGGTGCGTTCGAAGGCGTCGAGGACCAGGTATCACCCTTCGGTTACGGGCGTGGAGAAGGCGTAGACGCAGGCCACGGTGACCCCGAGTGGATATGCAGCAAGGAGAAGCCGCGATACGACGAGATGTTCCGCCAGCTCAGCCCCATCGATGGCAAAGTCACGGGCGCCGGTACGATACATACGCAATTACGCACACTCATGAACTTTCTACACACATACCCGCATCTCCGCTCACACATCGTCCTGGATAGGAGTATCGAAGCTTTTATGGTGTCGTCCCGCAACTGTTCACTTGTCACTGAACTTTGTATCAGTATGGACGCTCGCGATCCCGAACTACGCGATGACGAAATGTTCAGAAGGTTGGTGGGCATCCTCTCCACCGCTACCGATAACTGTAGAGTGATGTCGCGACTGCTGCCGGACTCTCGCGACGCTGACGTCGCTAGTTCCAGCGGTCTATCTTCTTCCGTATCCATTCATAGCTTGCACGACATGTCAGTTATTGACGAACAAAGTGAAACTGGTGATTCGAATAAACCTCGTCGTAGATTTGGTGGTGAAGCTAATAGATTCTTCGATAGCACTGAAGTTGGTAGTAAAGGTTCTCAGCCTGATTCCAGTGCATCCTTGCCTCAGAATCATAGAGGCGATTATTTCCATTGGCTTGCAATGTTTGTAGATGAAGTCTTCGAATGGATAAAGATGATATTCCTATTCTTGTGTACGATGTTGACAGGTTTAGTAATGGCTCAGCTTATATTCGTATCTTTTGTATACTTGGAGACAGGTAAGCGGTACATAGAGTTTGAGGTGGTGAAAGACCCTCACACTTGGCTGGATAAAATCAAAAGTGCCACTTTCGGGCCGCAGTATCAGACAGTAAGGATCGACAACGTATGGGGTTTACTGAAGCCGAACAATATCGTGAATATACTAAAATATCTGATTAGGAATTTAGATGTCGACAACGCGTCCTAGTCAGCTCCAGTTTTGTCACATCCATCCCTCCCTCCCTGCCCTAGCAACACTTATCTATTTAAATTGCGCTTCCCAAATGGTTTTTATTTTAATTATAAATTGATGAGTAATATTTTATTTTGAAATTCTTGTTGTAGATCTTCTGTTCTTTTCTAGTCTTTTTGTGATTTATCAGTAGCGGTATGTTTAGTTCCTTACGCTAGTATAAGCTTAAATGTGGATGCAGCTAATAGTGATTTTTTTTATTTGAATTTAAATCAGTACATATATAAGTTTATTATAGTCATTTTCTAATACTTACATCGATTGATACTCTAATCTAATGTAACGCTAACTTGTGCATTTGCGTGTTATAGTAATATTATATTAGAATATTTGTAGCGGATAGGTCTTTTAAAAATAATTATTTTTGAATTTGAGATGACAGAGAGTACGAACCTTCTGTTGGCTACTAAGATCGAATTACACTATTTGAAAATAATTGCGAGCAATTCAGACTAAACTGTTTTTTTACGTTTTACTCAACGAAATGATTTGATCGCAATTACTTTCATAAATGAAGCCGCCCCAATAAGTTATCAAATACATACAGATTACTCTGTAAACACCTTTAGAATAAAGAAACTTTCTTTCATTCGTTCTTCTACGTTCTTTATTAAGTACCAATCGCGATTATTCTCAAAATGCAATACCAATTTTATTAATCTTTTTATAATTACAATACAATTATAATACCGCATTAAAATCATTTATTATAAGTCAAGTTGTAGTTAGATTACCTACTCTATTGTATTAGGGTAACCTGTAAAATTAGATGTAGATGAGAGAAATAAATAAATAAAATTGTAGAATAGTGTAACAGCATCAGGAAAGTGTAGTTTTGTTGAACCGAGAGTGTGCTGTGTCCCACATAATGATGGTATTCCAACAACCTCGATATGGCGTGAATAGGCACTGAATGACTAGCCCAGGGTAGCGCAGTGCCAGCGCGGCGGGCGCGGGGGCCGGGGCGCGGCTCGTGCCGAATTTGATTTGATATCGTTGTTACAGGCCCCTCCTTGCTTACAGGCTTAGGAGGAAAATACATTAATTTTGTAAGTTTGGATCCGAGTGAACGAGTGAAGAAGTCGCGGAGTGCGTGCTTTCAGCAACCTTAACCTTTAGCTTCGAACTTAAGGCATGCAGGACGATCGTGCTAACAATTATGCATTTCAATAACATTTCATATGTAACATCCACTAAATGTAATTCATTGAATCATTAATCATAGTGCTTTGGAACTTACCACACAATATATTTGAATCTTTTGTTCATTACTAATAGTGAGAAACTTTACAATGCTCCTAATGTCTATGATGCATACACACACAGAGACCGATTTCGAAACCATTTTCAAAATGTCAGATTGTTTCTAACCCTTTTCATGTGTAGGGACACATTTATTTCTCGATAAGAGTGTAATATATGCACTTAGGTAGTTTAAGGAATAATTTTCCCGAGTGTTGAGTATTTGCTTACATTTCCCTCAGCTTGTGCGACAGCAAAAGTACCTAGTCGAAGTATACTTGTGCGACAGTTGTTGAGCGTGTATAATAATACTGGCCGGCCCATAACCATTCCGCCAGGTGCTTTCGCTGCCTTCTCCCCTAACCCAAGTTAACATGACGTGGCATTTCAGCTGCCAAGACGGAGATGGTCAAGTCCAAGCTGCCCAACTCGGTGCTCGGCAAGATCTGGAAACTGTCGGATATCGACAAGGACGGCTTCCTGGACGAGGAAGAGTTCGCGCTGGCCATGCACCTCATCCGCGTCAAGATCGACGGCCACGACCTGCCCTCCGAGCTGCCCTCGCACCTCGTGCCGCCCTCCAAACGGAACTAAGCGCCGCTTCCCGGTCTCATGGTCCTGGCCGACTCTGCACTGCAGCGAACAGACCTCCACGCGTGTTGTTGTATTTCTTACGAACTTGCTAGTTACGTCGTAAGTTCAAACTGTACTAAACGCTTCGACTTTCTGTTACTATAGCTTTTTCAATTGAACTCAACTGTGTACCTTATTTCAGTACTATACTGATGTCATTTTCAATATATTCAGTCGAGGTAGGGATCCTCTCCCGGGATGCGCGTGTACCGGCGGGCGGCAAGCCGTGCTCTATGTGCAAACATAGTATGCTATAACACTTATAGCAAACTATATGTTATAGTGGGTACCCGTACACCGTACGCTCGCAATATATGCACGTCAAGTGTGGTCTCGCAACTTGCGCGCCGAATCGAGGTCGTCGGATCACACACCCAGTTTGGTGTTTGCTGGACGATCGCCGGACCACACGCCCGTGGACGCCGGCAGGTTCACTGTGCGCGAGCCACCGACAACCTCTAACTGAACGATCGACAATACGACCTCTAGCACGTTATACCGCACGTGTCGGCGGCGGTCCCGTCGCCCTGTCGCCCCGTCGCCCCGTCGCCCCGTCGTCCCGTCGTCCCGTCGTCGCCCGGCGGCGGCGCCGCTGCACTGCACTCGCACATTGTCGTCCTTATGAAATACTTCCGAACCTCGTGCGCTACACTCACAGAAATAATGAGAATTCGATATTTGTATAAGCCCGTTTTGCTAAAATAGGTACGCGTGATAATGGCATAATGCACTACGTACTTCGCCACTGCGACGGCGATGGGTAAAGCGGATTGAAATGGCTCGCATTTGTATGACTCGGGCGGCGTCCAGTACAGTACAGGACAGGACAGCGGCCGCGAGTGTAGCGCACGGCGCGAGTCTATGTTAAGTTAATAAATTATATTCAGTTGTATGAAGTATTGGAAATTGTTATTTACAACAGATATTTTAAAACTATTTATTTATTTACTTGCAAATTTTTTATATTTAGAAGTTAGTTCAAAATTAATGTTTTTATGATCAAATAGCTGCATCCAATGTATTAGCTTTATTTACTTAATTCTCTCGGGAGTTAAACTATTATTTATACGTTTTACTTTAAGTACACCTTATTTTGATAATTGTTATAAAAATGTTTTAGTAGTGGATTGTGATTGTTATTGCGAATGTTGCGCTAGATATATCACTGCCCCGGCGCCCGCCCGCGCCGGGGCTATTTATTCCGCTTGTCGTCTCATCCCCGCGTCCCCGGGGCGCGCGCCGCGTGGCTCGCTCCGCGCCTCGCTCGCACTCGTCGTCACGTTCGCACTCGGTGTTCGCACTCGTCTCCCCGCTGCATTTATCGTATGCCCACCCAGGTGCCTTCGCTTTGATATACTTATGATATATGGTTTGTGTAAATACAGAATTTTGTATCGGATGATGTTCGGGCCGCGCCTCGCGACGCGCGGACCCGCGGACTCGCGCGGTCACTTTTTACATTTTGCTACTGTATGTACATAAAGATATGTAAATGGATTACAATTATCATAAATTATACATAGAGTGTAATAAATAGTTAAGAAAGCAAATTATGGATTTTATTTAGTTATGCACTTAAACCTTATTGACCAACGGAAGTGACCCACCTTCCTATAGCTGCTTGCTGACTTCACAACTTCACATGAAAATTATTTCATTTGCGTCACAGTGACTTGAGCTATAACTGTTCGCGACGGTACGTGAGTAGGTAAGTACTTACTGAGTAGCAGAGGTAAGGTGAGTGCCACAAACGAAATAACCGCAATAAATAAAAACTAAGTTATTACATCACATAACAAAGATGTAACGTCCCCTACACTGCACTTTTATTTCCTAATTAAATAAATAATTCTATTCCACAGCGCCACCTACACCAATACCATGTACTGCACCAAACCATCCGTCTAGTATACAAAGTAGGTTTCATTGCCCGGCTGTGCACCAGCAAGCAAAGAGTTATGTTCGTCATCCTCATAATGAACTCCTTAGTTTGTTTTATTGTAATTTGCAACGGCAACTCATGGAAATATTTTCGTCCTTTCGAATTAATGACCCGTAAATAAATCTATATAATTATACTATTCTCTCTATATCTATATAAATCAACTTCATAATGACGAATTGCATCGAATTGGAAATTTTTATTGTCTTCATTGTCGTTGTACGGCCAGGGTTTGTGAAAAAAATTAGTAGAAAGTGCAGCGGAAACGGGATCAGAAATTCAGGGGTTTGAATAGAAGGTACAGCGGGCACGGGATCTGAATTCTACGCGGGCGGAAAGAAATATAGCGGTACGAAGTTCGCCGGATCACCTAGTTACTTATTAAAAATAAATACCTACTTACAAAATTATTACCTATCATATTAGTCAGTAAAAGTTTTTGTGCATATGCAAACGCTAAGAAAGTATCCTGTGGTTAAACTACTGTTTATATGCATTTAAGTGATTTTCAGTCTACAGCTTAGACATGGTATGTGCCTACATTGTTGGACCTAAGCACGTACTTCCAATTAATGACCCTCATGTGCAACAACTTTGTGTGTACCTGACGAGTAGTGCCAGAGACGCCGCTTCCCCTGAATCAGACCAGGCAGTGTTCGGAGTTGCCTAAAGCGGCTCGCACCGACACACTGCTGGTCCGGGTTACTCGTCAGCAGGTCTAGCAGAGAAGGTAGAAATCGGTTCATCCGTTCAGGAGCTACGATGCCACAGACAGACACACACAGACACCTCAAACTTATAACACCCCGTCGTTTTTGCGTCGGGGGTTAAAGAGAATCCCTATGCGTCACAGGTGTTACTAGATCCAACACTTTTTGTCGGGCCTTACACCTTTTTTTTTATACCACTTAGTTGGCAGACAAGCACACGGCCCACCTGATGGGAAGCGGTTACCGCGGCCTATGGACGTATGCAACACCAGGGGTGTCACACTCGCGCTGCCGACCATGAAGAAACCTGATGCCCCTCTTGAAGAACCCATGGTGCTTAAGCACTGTGCCCTCGAGCTGTGCCCTGTACTTACACGCCTTTTCGCACTCTCATACTCCGCGAGGCAGGTCCCAGCCTCGTGGAAGACCGCATTCGTGCACCCTGTACCTAAGAAAGGTGACAGGACAGATCCGACCAATTACAGGCCTATCGCTATAACCTCCCTACTCTCGAAGGTTATGGAGCGTGTCATTAATACACAGCTCCTGAGATACCTTGAAGGAAACGATCTACTGAGCGACCGACAGTACGGCTTTCGCCACCGTCGCTCAACCGGTGACCTTCTTGTGTATCTCACAAACCGGTGGTCGCAAGCCATCGAGAGTCGGGGTGAGGCACTAGCGGTCAGCCTCGATATAGCAAAGGCCTTCGATCGGGTCTGGCACAAAGGTCTTCTTGCGAAGTTGCCGTACCATAGTACCCCGAGGGACTTTGCGAATGGATCGCCAGCTTTTTGTCCAACAGAAGCATCCAAGCTGTCGTCGACGGCAGCTGCTCGGACCGCATGAACATAAACGCTGGTGTCCCACAAGGCTCCGTGTTGTTTCCGACGCTGTTTCTGCTGCATATCAATGACATGCTGTCTGATGGCTCCATTCATTGTTATGCGGACGACAGTACCGGGGACACGTGTTACACGGTCCGTGCAAATATCCCTCAGTCCGAGGTGGAGAAGAGTCGCGAACAACTTGTGTCTAAAATCGAGACTACTCTCTCTGGAGTATCCGATTGGGGACGACTAAACCTAGTCCAATTCAACCCCACTAAGACACAAGTATGTGTATTCACCGCTAAGAAAACTCATTCATTGTAGCGCCGCAATTCCTGTGCACACCGCTTACCATCTCCTCGAGTATCGAGATCCTTGGTGTCGATATCTCCAGCGACGTCCAATACCGAAGTCATTTGCAGGACAAGGTTAAGTTGGCATCAAGAAAACTCGGAGTGCTCAACAGGGCGAAGCAGTACTTCACTGCGGGGCAGCAACTCCTTCTTTATAAAGCACAGGTCCGGCCTCACATGGAGTACTGCTGTCACCTTTTTGCTGGAGCACCTGCATACCAGCTTGACCCCTTCGACTCGTTGCAAAGACGGGCATTGAGGCTGGTTGACAATCCCATACTCACAGGTAGAGTGGAACCTCTTAGCCTTAGGAGGGATTTTGCCTCACTGTGTGTGTTCTACCGCCTATACAATGGTTTGTGCTCAGATGAATTGTTTGACATGATGCCCGTAGCTACATTCTATCATCGCACCTCTCGCCATAGGCAGGGAATTCATCCCCACACACTGCTACCTGAGACGGTACGCACTGTGCGGTATGAAAGAAACTTCATCCCACGCACACTCAAGCTGTGGAATGACCTCCCTGCTGCGGTTTTCCGCAGCGCCTACAATATGGGGTTCTTCAAGAGGGGCATCAGAAGGTTTCTACATGGTCGGCAGCACGAGTGTGACACCCCTGGTGTTGCATACGTCTATAGGCCACGGTAACCGCTTCCCATCAGGTGGGCCGTGTGCTTGTCTGCCAACTTAGTGGTATAAAAAAAAAAACCCATATTGTAGACGTCAGAAGGTTTCTACATGGTCGGCAGCACGAGTGTGACACCCCTGGTGTTGCATACGTCCATAGGCCACGGTAACCGCTTCCCATCAGGTGGGCCGTGTGCTTGTCTGCCAACTTAGTGGTATAAAAAAAAAAACCCCATATTGTAGGCGTCAGAAGGTTTCTACATGGTCGGCAGCACGAGTGTGACACCCCTGGTGTTGCATACGTCCATAGGCCACGGTAACCGCTTCCCATCAGGTGGGCCGTGTGCTTGTCTGCCAACTTAGTGGTATAAAAAAAAAAAAAACCCCATATTGTAGGCGTCAGAAGGTTTCTACTAGAGATGCCACGAATATTCGGCTACTATTCGGTATTCGGCCTATTCGGCTACTTTTTTAAGTATTCGGTATTCGGCCGAATAATAGGTACTATTCGGCCGAATACCGAATACCAAATCATGGACAAAAAAGACATCATAGTACTCAAGATTTGTATTTATTACCAAATTACAATACTTTAATAAGTAAAATTATCAGTGGTAAGTTGTGATGGATAAAAACAAGCTTTTCAGCATTTGATGGTAGCAAACGATTACGTTTTTCGTCTGATAAATGATACCAGCTTCAGATAACAACCTCTCACTATACACGCTACATCCGGGAGAAGAAAGATAAACTTTAGCAAATTTCGAGCGGTTTGGGTATTGTTTTTCGTTTGCTGACCACCACTTGTAAGGATCAGCTTTCCGATCAAGACGAATTGTTTTCAAATAAAAATCCGTCTCATTTCCCGCAGTATTCTTCTCCACTTTCTCCTCAGCATTATCATTTCGCACATTACCTGTAGCGACTTCCTCAAAGCGGTTCCAGAAATTGTCGTGTATTTCAAATGTCTTACCATTGTCATTCAAGTTTATTTTTTACGAAGTGGAGAAGAATCTCCGTCGGTACTACTAGATTCATCATCATTACAATTTAGTTTTTAAGCCCGCACGAGTGTGACAGGTCGCGACTTGTCGTATTATTCTTTACGCGCTCGACAAGCATGTACTTTGTGTCGAATATTCGGCGCTTCGGCCGACAGCATTGCAGAATATTCGGTATTCGGCCAAATCACTATTCGTGGCAACTCTAGTTTCTTCATGGTCGGCAGCACGAATGTGACACCCCTGGTGTTGCATACGTCCATAGGCCACGGTAACCGCTTCCCATCAGGTGGGCCGTGTGCTTGTCTGCCAACTTAGTGGTAAGTATAAAAAAAAAAAAAAAAAACCCCATATTGTAGGCGCTTGGGAAAACCGCAGCAGGGAGGTCATTCTACAGCTTGAGTGTGCGTGGGATGAAGTTTCTTTCATACCGCACAGTGCGTACCGTCTCAGGTTGCAATGTGTGGGGATGAATTTCCTGCTTATGGCGAGAGAGAGTTTGCGATTTTTGTGACGGGGGGTTTTTAAATTTTTTCCCAACCAGTAACACCAATATTTTGCAATGTTACTCGTTGTGACAAAATTATTGCAAGAAGTAACTCCTGTTACTCATAGGGACAACCATTTTTGCATCCAGTAACTCCTGTTACTCATTGAGACCAAAAATATTGCATCCGGTAACACATTGCGAATTTTATCCCAACCAGTTAGTGTTACTCGTTTAGGTGTTACTGGATGATAATATACCAAAATATGGTATTAAGTTTAGCTGCATCGCAGTTAGACTGGAAAGGCGACTCCATCGAGTTGCAAAAAGGCCCAGAGAATGATGATGACAGATTCGGTTAATAAATTCTTGTTAAGCCTTTGCAGATCTCTGGTGCAATATGTTCCTGAGCAGTCACTTGGTGGGTGGGTATATGATTCAACATCAAAAAGATATTGTTATATTTTTTATATATATATATATATATAATATATATATATATATATATATAAATCGCGAAGGACTTCTTGCGTCTTTACAAACTACCACCCGGCGGCGTCCACTGAATGTAGTGAGATTTTTAATGTTTTCAATGCGTATGTAAGATGTTTTAATCAGTATCATATCAGTAGTCGACGTCAAATTTCATTTAAACGTTAAATGGTGATATTCAAATTAAATATTTCTAGCTGAATTTGTGCGTCCGTTCACTCTTCAATCTTTCTTGCACACTGAATACCTGCGTATACCTACTAAACACTGCATGCACATTCCTGCCTCCATCCGAATGTATGTTTAAATCAATTCCGTATAATGCTCTGCATATATCATAATGATTATAATAACTAAATTACATCCATCTACTATTGAATTGAGATTGGTTCCGTATAACTGAATTAGTTCGTCCGTTCACTCTTAAATCTTTCTTGCACACTGAATATCTCCGTATACGTTCAAAACACTGCATGCACATTCCCGCCTCCATCCAACTGCATGTTGAAATCAATTCCGTATAATGCTCTGCATATATCATAATGATTTAATAACTACATGACATCTATCTACTATTGAATTCAGATTGGTTCCGAATACTGTTTTTGAATTATTGTATCCAGCTTATCAGCCAAGAGGCTCCCATCTATATAAGGGCTTATAAAGACTCCAGGCACAGATATTAAATAACTAATAGTTAGCATACAAAAATGACAATACCTATAATGACATTCGGCGCGTGGAACGTGAGAACGCTTGTTGATCGCGATGGCAACGCCTGCCCTGAACGCAAAACTGCCATAGTAGCTCGGGAACTTCATCGATATAACGTGGATTGCCTTGCCGATGAAGGAGAGCTGATAGAAGAAGGTGGCGGCTATACTTTCTTTTGGAAAGGTACCACAGCTTCCGAACCGCGACGTTCAGGCGTAGGGTTTGCCATCAAGAATCACATAGCTAAGCGACTTGAGGAGCACCCTATGCATTCTTCAGACCGCGTTACCACACTGCGCCTTCACGGACAAAGACAATTACCTTAATGTCATCAGTGTCTATGCCCCTACGCTAGACAAGGCTGATGACATCAAAGATAAATTCTACGAGGAACTATCTCAATGCCTTGACAGCATAAACGCCAGAGAGCAGGTTATATTGCTAGGCAATTTCAATGCCAGAGTTGGACGGGACAATGAGGCTTGGCCTGGAGTCTTGGGTAGACACGGAGTCGGCAACATGAACAGCAATGGTCAGTTGCTACTCAGTCTTTGTGCTCATTTTGAGCTTACAATATCGAACACTATGTTCAGACTTGCCGCTAAGCACAAGACAACGTGGATGCATCCTCGATCCGAAACACTGGCACTTGATTGATTATACTTGTCAGGCAGAGAGATACTGGTCAAGTCCAAGTCCAACGTAGATCGATCATCTGATTTACAAAATGTGAGTCTAATACCTCAACTCCCTCTTTCCATTGAGCTGGATGAGCCCCTGTTATATGATGAGGTTGTCTCTGCTATCAGGCAGCAACAGAAGCGAGCGGTTGGTATTGACCTTATACCGGGAGAGCTGTTATAATACGGCGGCGGGGAGTTGTAGATGTTGGTTTGGAAACTTTTTGCTCGTATGTGGGAGGAAGAGCGAGTCCCGGATGACTTTAAAGTGTCTCGCATTTGTACCTTTATTTGTATTTTTATTTGGAGGAAGGACATGACGGTATCTCCCGTCCAAAATTGAGCAGTCCGTCTGGGTAAGTACCTCCGCCCTACAGAATACCCCGGTTATAATAACCTTGTGTTGTGTTCCCGGCGGTGAGTAGGGTAGCCAGAGACCACTGGAGAGGTTCTGTGCTGTCAGTAGGAAGACCAAAGGCTTAAATTGACCCCACTGACTGGTGGGGGCGTGAAATGTTGGCGCGGTGGTCAGGGAGACTCGGTGAAACGGTTATCCGCTGGCCGCCCGCAGGTTTCCGAACCTGGGGATTACTTAATCTCCGCCTCAGGAGGCTGAACCAGCAGCCTGTGTAAAGTTCCCGGTGCTGTAGCCATGCCGGAGGAGGAGACCGGAGTGGACCTGGCTTCAGTATCTGAGAGGGGACCGGGGGCCCTTCCGCCCATCGCGCCAGCCAGTCACACAACCCCAACTTGTCTGTGGGCTCTGGTTGTATGTGGCTGGGGTCTACTAGGACTGATTTTGCGGGAAGGGCTGCTCACGACTTCGCTCTAACTTATGGGCTCTCTCAACTGGTGCATTCTATCACTAGAACACCAGAAATTGAGACCCACAGAAGCTCTATACTGGACCTTCTGCTGACTACGCGCCCGGATGAATACCCTTAAGGGTGGAAGCACCTCTCGGTAATTCGGACCACAGCCTCGTCCGGGCGCAAGTGTCACTCGCGCGGCCTGAACCACCGCGGCCACCTCAATGGCGGCATGTGTGGCACTACAAGTCGGCAGACTGGGACGGACTGCGAGAATTCTTCGCGTCGTACCCGTGGAGGCAGTTTTACTTCTCTTCTGATGATCCAAGCTCCTGTGCAACAGCAGTCGCTGACGCGATTCTAGTGAGTATGGAATGTTACGTCCCCAACCGCTGGGTCGCGACAGGAGCGAGCAAACGCCCGTGGTTTAATAGGCCTTGCAGGGAAGCTAGAGACCGCAAGCAATCTGCATACAAGGCTTGGACCACGGCTCTTGCCAATAAGGATCCGAACATCGCTGAGGTGAAGCGGAAGTTGAATGCTGCTTCAAGGTCCAGTAAAAAGGCAACGTCTAGAGCAAAGTTTGAGTTTTGCTTGCGCGCTACCCATCTGGCAGTCGTGCATTTTGGTCGCTCGCTAAAGCTGCTGAGGGAAACTTCTGCCAGGCTTGCCTTCCGCCGCTGCAAAAATCCGACGGTAGTCTGGCCCATGGCGCTAAGGAGAAGGCCGATCTTTTGGGTAATCTCTTTGCGTCAAACTCGACTATGAACGACGGGAACGCCGAACCACCCATCATCCCCAGCTGTGGTGCTTCGATGACCTAAATTAAAATCACACAACGGGTGGTCCGGCACGAGCTTAAGTCCCTAGATGTTCGGAAGTCGAGTAGGCCGGACGGCATACCGGCGATGGTGCTTAAGCACTGTGCCCCCGAGCTGTGCCCTGTACTTACACGACTTTTCGCACTCTCATACTCCGCAAGGCAGGTCCCGGCCTCGTGGAAGACTGCATTCGTGCACCCTGTACTGAGGTACGGATCTGTCCTGTCACCTTTCTTAGGAAAGGTGACAGGACAGATCCGACCAATTACAGGCCTATCGCTATAACCTCCCTTCTCTCGAAGGTTATGGAGCGTGTTATTAATACACAACTCCTGAGGTACCTTGAAGGAAACGATCTACTGAGCAACCGACAGTACGGTTTTCGCCACCGTCGCTCTACCGGTGACCTTCTTGTGTATCTCACAAACCGGTGGGCGCAAGGCATCGAAAGTCGAGGTGAGGCACTAGCGGTCAGCCTCGATGTAGCGAAGGCCTTCGATCGGGTCTGGCACAAAGGTCTTCTTACGAAGTTGCCATATTATGGACTCCTCGAAGGATTGTGCGAATGGATCTCCAGCTTTTTGTCCAACAGAAGCATCCAAGCCGTCGTCGGCGGCAGCTGCTCGGACCGCATGAACATAAACGCTGGTGTCCCACAAGGCTCCGTGTTGTCTCCGACGCTGTTTCTACTGCATATCAATGACATGCTGTCTGATGGCTCCATTCATTGTTATGCGGGCGACAGTACCGGGGACACGTGTTACACGGGCCGTGCAAATATCCCTCAATCAGAGGTGGAGAAGAGTCGCGAACAACTTGTGTCTGAAATCGAGACTACTCTCTCTGGAATATCCGATTGGGGACGACTAAACCTAGTCCAAGTCAACCCCACTAAGACACAAGTATGTGTATTCACCGCTAAGAAAACCCCATTCATTGTAGCGCCGCAATTCCTGGGCACACCGCTTACCATCTCCCTGAGTATAGGGATAATTGGTGTCGATATCTCCAGTGACGTCCAATACCGAAGTCATTTGCAGGACAAGGTTAACTTGGCATCAAGAAAGCTCGGAGTGCTCAACAGGGCGAAGCAGTATTTCACTGCGGGGCAGCAACTCCTTCTTTATAAAGCACAGGTCCGGCCTCACATGGAGTACTGCTGTCACCTTTTTGCTGGAGCACCTGCATACCAACTTGACCCCTTCGACTCGTTGCAAAGACGGGCATTGAGGCTGGTTGACAATCCCATACTCACAGGTAGAGTGGAACCTCTTAGCCTTAGGAGGGATTTTGCCTCATTGTGTGTGTTCTGCCGCCTATACAATGGTTTGTGCTCAGATGAATTGTTAGACATGATGCCCGTAGCTACATTGTATCATCGCACCTCTCGCCATAGGCAGGGAATTCATCCCCACACATTGCGACCTGAGACGGTGCGCACTGTGCGGTATGAAAGAAACTTCATCCGACGCACACTCAAGCTGTGGAATGACCTCCTTGCTGCGGTTTTCCCAAGTGCCTACAATATGGAGTTCTTCAAGAGGGGCATCAGAAGGTTTCCCTATGGTCGGCAGCGCGAGTGTGACACCCCTGGTGTTGCATACGTCCATAGGCCACGGTAACCGCTTCTCATCAGGTGGGCCGTGTGCTTGTCTGCCAACTAAGTGGTATAAAAAATTAAAAAAAACCCTCTACAAAAACAAGGGTGACCGTTCCGACTGCAACTCTAACCGCGGTATTTCGCTTTTGTCAGCCCTGGGAAAGGCCTTGGCCAGAGTCCTTTTAAACCGCTTAAAAGCTCTGTCTGAAAAGATACTGCCAGAAACCCAGTTTGGCTTCCGACCTGAACGAACCACCTCTGAAGCAATCTTTTCTGTGCGTCAACTGCAAGAAAATAGCAGAGAACAGGGTCGTCCGCTTTATCTCCGCTGTGTTGACCTGGAGAAGGCATTCGACAGTGTGCCTCGGGAAGCTCTCTGGATGATGCTTGGGAAGCTAGGGTGCACGGAGAAGTTTGTGAGACTTCTTAGACTCCTGCATAACGACATGCAATGCTGCGTCGGTGTCGATGGTGAACAATCAAATTTCTTACTCGTTACCTGTGGGGTGAAACAAGGGTGTGTTCTAGCGCCCACACTGTTCGCCACGTACTTTGCAGTAATAGTCAGTGATGTTTTACGAACTCTTTCTGAGGGAGTACGCATCCGCTTCCGCACAGATGGCGGAGGATGGTCTTTTCAATTTGGCCAGACTTAAGGCGCGCACTAAGGTCTCCCCATACAATGATTACAGAAATCATGTATGCTTATGCTTTGTGGCAGAATCCCCTGATGGCCTGCAACAGCTAATGTCCAGTTGTCCCCAAGCTTGCTGCAAGTTCGGCCTTAAAATCAGTGTCAAGAAGACGGAGGTGATGTCTCTGGACACACATGGTCACGAGACACTGTCTATACAGCTAGGTCAGGACATGCTCAAGCAGGTTGACCAGTTTTGCTATCTGGGGAGCACTATAACATCCAAGTGTGACCTTGATGATGAGATCGGCAGCAGGATCTATGCCGCAGCTGCGATATTTGGGAAGCTGCATTCCAAGGTTTTCTGCTCAAATGACCTTAAGCTGGCCACCAAAATATCTGTTTACATGGCAGTTGTGCTGTCAAACCTCTTATATTCCTCTGAGATGTGGTGTGTGTATCGGCACCATAAACGTACTCTGGATCGTTTCCACCTCAAGTGCCTACAGTCTATCTTTAAAGGATAAGTTGGGCTCGCCTAACTGTAGCTTATGTAACGTCAATCAATTACATTTTGATGAAGTGTGTCCGGAATGAGGCTCAAAGAAAGCAATTATATTGTTACGTGCACAGGGTACAAATAAATGCCGTGTACGCAACGAAGGAATTTATTAGCTCACCACAAACTAGACAATTAAATCACTAGTGCACACAGTACTCTTCAACAGTTCCAGTCGCTCAGTAGTTCACAGTAGTCCACAGTCGTTGCTCAGGTCACAGGTATAATCTTCTTCGGTTGCTTAAGCTCGCTGTGTTTGTTAGCGATCTCAAAGACAGAATGAATGGTGTCGCTATGCGAGCGTGTTCATATACCTCTCAATTAGGAGGGTCGAATCATCTAGAAAATACGCGAGCGATAACTATCCACTCTCTTTTGAAGTTTGCCGCCGTCACTGAACTTTCGAGTTCATTCTCGATATTCACCTATTGTTTTCATTTATTCAAAAGAGTAGGTACTCGTAGGTAGGTTGTGACCTTGGGTTGACAATTCTAGATTTTTCTATGCCAATCGGTAGAGTACCTCGTCACTAACAATGCGTTTTTATTTCTTGAAGATCCGGTTATTAGTTTTCGAGATATCGACGTCTGTCGTAACAATATGGTAACGGTAATAACAATATGGGCCTATGTAACAGTATCCTCGCTAGTCCAACTTCTGAGGAGCCGAAAAAATTGTATTCCTTAGCTAAGATTTGCTGTATAGATCATTGATTGAACACCATGTATTCAACAATTCCAATGAGGGCGACATAGTCACGCTATGACTAAGACCTCAATCCTCAATAACAACTGAAGATTAAAAAAAAACTATCTATAGGTAATAATAGATCAAATAAATAACCATTTTTAAAGCTTTCACTTTGGTGACAAACTTACATCACGGCCCGCACATGTCTGTTTGTTTAAAAACTTCGGCACGCGAGCGCGCTGAAGCCCGCCGCCCGCCCCGCCGTCCCTCGTGAACCCCGAATAGACCCCTCAGACACCGTACCTAGTGCCCGTTTAAGGATATTTAAGAGACGCAAGATTGTTGTCACGAAAACATGATAAAAACTTTACAAATTAAGTACGATATTCAATGGACACATTAAGATCGGTGAACTGAACTCAAAGTATACGTGGTAAAGTATACGCTGAACACTAGTGCCCTCCAAATTTCAGTCGGGCGACGGCCGAACTATATTATACGCTAAAAGGCGTTGTGGTGATGGAATTACGTCCATGCCAATTTTTCGCCCTAGCATTCTATTGATCATAAGGAACATTTGGGCTGAAAATGAGGGTCGGTTAATCTTGCGTCCGTATTTCGGACGCACAAAGTCAGTCGGACGCGGCATCATCGGTAAATAACGCCATGTAGGACGCAACATGTCCTTCAAGATTTATATATATATATATATATATATATATATATATATATATATATATATATATAAATCGCGAAGGCAAGAAGTCCTGATCGCGATGGCAACGCCTGCCCTGAACGCAAAACTGCCATAGTAGCTCGGGAACTTCATCGATATAACGTGGATTGCCTTGCCGATGAAGGAGAGCTGATAGAAGAAGGTGGCGGCTATACTTTCTTTTGGAAAGGTACCACAGCTTCCGAACCGCGACGTTCAGGCGTAGGGTTTGCCATCAAGAATCACATAGCTAAGCGACTTGAGGAGCACCCTATGCATTCTTCAGACCGCGTTACCACACTGCGCCTTCACGGACAAAGACAATTACCTTAATGTCATCAGTGTCTATGCCCCTACGCTAGACAAGGCTGATGACATCAAAGATAAATTCTACGAGGAACTATCTCAATGCCTTGACAGCATAAACGCCAGAGAGCAGGTTATATTGCTAGGCAATTTCAATGCCAGAGTTGGACGGGACAATGAGGCTTGGCCTGGAGTCTTGGGTAGACACGGAGTCGGCAACATGAACAGCAATGGTCAGTTGCTACTCAGTCTTTGTGCTCATTTTGAGCTTGCAATATCGAACACTATGTTCAGACTTGCCGCTAAGCACAAGACAACGTGGATGCATCCTCGATCCGAAACACTGGCACTTGATTGATTATACTTGTCAGGCAGAGAGATACTGGTCAAGTCCAAGTCCAACGTAGATCGATCATCTGATTTACAAAATGTGAGTCTAATACCTCAACTCCCTCTTTCCATTGAGCTGGATGAGCCCCTGTCATATGATGAGGTTGTCTCTGCTATCAGGCAGCAACAGAAGCGAGCGGTTGGTATTGACCTTATACCGGGAGAGCTGTTATAATACGGCGGCGGGGAGTTGTAGATGTTGGTTTGGAAACTTTTTGCTCGTATGTGGGAGGAAGAGCGAGTCCCGGATGACTTTAAAGTGTCTCGCATTTGTACCTTTATTTGTATTTTTATTTGGAGGAAGGACATGACGGTATCTCCCGTCCAAAATTGAGCAGTCCGTCTGGGTAAGTACCTCCACCCTACAGAATACCCCGGTTATAATAACCTTGTGTTATGTTCCCGGCGGTGAGTAGGGTAGCCAGAGCCCACTGGAGAGGTTCTGTGCTGTCAGTAGGAAGACCAAAGGCTTGAATTGATTGAGCTCGTGAAATGTTGGCGCGGTGGTCAGGGAGACTCGGTGAAACGGTTATCCGCTGGCCGCCCGCAGGCTGTACGGTTTCCGAACGTGGGGATTACTTAATCTCCGCCTCAGGAGGCTGAACCAGCAGCCTGTGTAAAGTTCCCGGTGCTGTAGCCATGCCGGAGGAGGAGACCGGAGTGGACCTGGCTTCAGTATCTGGGAGGGGACCGGGGGCCCTTCCGCCCATCGCGCCAGCCACTCACACAACCCCAACTTGTCTGTGGGCTCTGGTTGTATGTGGCTGGGGTCTCCTAGGACTGATTTTGCGGGCTCTCAACTGGTGCATTCTATCACTAGAACACCAGAAATTGAGACCCACAGAAGCTCTATACTGGACCTTCTGCTGACTACGCGCCCGGATGAATACCCTTAAGGGTGGAAGCACCTCTCGGTAATTCGGACCACAGCCTCGTCCGGGCGCAAGTGTCACTCGCGCGGCCTGAACCACCGCGGCCACCTCAGTGGCGGCATGTGTGGCACTACAAGTCGGCAGACTGGGACGGACTGCGAGAATTCTTCGCGTCGTACCCGTGGAGGCAGCTTTACTTCTCTTCTGATGATCCAAGCTCCTGTGCAACAGCAGTCGCTGACGCGATTCTAGTGGGTATGGAATGTTACGTCCCCAACCGCTGGGTCGCGACAGGAGCGAGCAAACGCCCGTGGTTTAATAGGCCTTGCAGGGAAGCTAGAGACCGCAAGCAATCTGCATACAAGGCTTGGACCACGGCTCTTGCCAATAAGGATCCGAACATCGCTGAGGTGAAGCGGAAGTTGAATGCTGCTTCAAGGTCCAGTAAAAAGGCAACGTCTAGAGCAAAGTTTGAGTTTTGCTTGCGCGCTACCCATCTGGCAGTCGTGCATTTTGGTCGCTCGCTAAAGCTGCTGAGGGAAACTTCTGCCAGGCTTGCCTTCCGCCGCTGCAAAAATCCGACGGTAGTCTGGCCCATGGCGCTAAGGAGAAGGCCGATCTTTTGGGTAATCTCTTTGCGTCAAACTCGACTATGAACGACGGGAACGCCGAACCACCCATCATCCCCAGCTGTGGTGCTTCGATGACCTAAATTAAAATCACACAACGGGTGGTCCGGCACGAGCTTAAGTCCCTAGATGTTCGGAAGTCGAGTAGGCCGGACGGCATACCGGCGATGGTGCTTAAGCACTGTGCCCACACAAAGTCAGTCGGAAGCGGCATCATCGGTAAATAACGCCATGTAGGACGCAACATGTCCTTCAAGATTTATATATATATATATATATTATATATATAATATATATATATATAATGTTATGAGGTTTTGTGGCACAAATTGCAAAGCCAAACGTCCCTGCCCGTGGAACTGATTAGGTTATTCAAGTACTGGTACGCTCACCAAACAAATAGTGTTAGGTGGGCGGGGGCGGTTTCTGGACTATACAGGTTGGAATGCGGAGTGCGACAGGGTGGGTTGAGCTCTCCCCGTCTATTCAACCTGTATATGAATGATTTAATACAGAGGCTCAGCAGCACCATGGTTGGTTGTCATGTCGATGGAGTTTGTCTCAACAATATCAGTTACGCGGACGACATGGTGCTGCTGAGTCCCTCCATCGGTGCATTGAGGAGCCTGATCACTGTATGCGAGTCCTATGCGGTGACTCATGGGCTCAAGTACAACGTCAAAAAGAGTGTGTACATGGTGTTTAAAGCTGGTGCAAAAACTTTTATGCATACACCGGTACTCTCACTATGCGGAACTCCACTGTGTAGGGTCAGCAGCTTCAAGTATTTGGGTCACTGGGTCACCGGGGACTCGAAAGATGACTGTGACATTGATAGGGAACGGAGGTCGTTGGCTGCCCGTGCTAACATGCTCGCCCGCAGGTTCGCACGTTGCTCGCAGCCAGTTAAGATCACGCTGTATAAGGCATATTGCCAATCTTTCTACAGTTGCGGCTTGTGGGTGAACTTTAAGCAGCGGGCATATAGCGACCTCCGCGTCCAATACAATAATGGTTTCAGGGCAGTGATGGGGCTGTCGTGGAGGTGTAGCGCGTCGGGCATGTTCGCAAGCCACAACGTTGACAGCTTCGCGTGTATTATGCGCAAGCGCTGCACGTCAGCTCTCGAGCGCCTGCGCGGCTGCTCTAACGCTCTCCTGAAAGTGTTTGCGACGAGATGGGACTCGCCTCTGCTCGGGAGGTGGATACGGATTCACGCCATAAAGGTGTGAATCTGTCTCCTCCTTCCGCGTATTTGTATTTTTATTTTTGTTTCTATTTTTGTTTTTCATTTTAATTCATGTCTTACTAACATTAGATCGTAAGGAAATTGTTACTAACACCTTTATGGACCCCGAAGTCCGAAATAAAAATATTTATTATTATTATTATTATTATTAGTGGCCCTGGCTCAGGCGATTCACTTGAAAAAGCTTCACCATGGACCAACACAAATAAAATTATAGTATGATGTAGTTTAATAATTTTATTGTAATGTAAATATTGTTGTCTTTCATTACAAAGTGGTCTTATGTTCACACCTGATACATTTTCAAATAATTAAAAACTTGCTTTTATTATTTAAATAAATTTATTAACAATACCAATAATTGAAACCTTAGCTATTAATTTAGGTTAAACAGAGATAAGCTCAATGTGAAGTTTAACTCTAATTTAACTTACACACATAGTTTTATAAATACATTTATTTATACATCACTCGTGGCACTGGAGTGTACGCACCGGAACACATCCTAAACAAGACAGCCCACACCAACTTCACTTTATACAATTTAAATCTAACTAGTGATTAAGAAATACATCAGGTTGAGTCAGGGGTGAATAAATGCATACAGGGTTGCATGCACAATGTTCAACGTCATGGGGCAGAGACCAACCCACAAATGGAACATAGTAAAATCATGCTAACAGGAGGAGTATCTCTAATTTTCACAATATACTATCAATATATACACTGGTGAAGTAGGAGCGGCGATGAAAGATTTACACACTCACCCACAACTACAAACGAGACGCAAACCCCACGTCACACAAAATACGTCGATCGCCCCAATAGCATTTCGGAAATAAACAAAGCGCAGCGGCAAGTAAAATAAAATTATATTACATCTTAGAAGATTAGAGGGCTCGCGGCCTCACTGCGGCGGCTGCGGGCCGGGCGGGCCGGGCGGGCGCACCTGGCGCCGCAGCTGCTCCACCAGCTCGGGGTTGGCCGCCTGCATGTGCGCCGCCAGCGCCTGCCCCGCCTCCAGCAGCGCCGACATGCCGCCCTGGCCGCCCGCCAGGCCGCTGGCCAGGCCGCCCGGCAGGCCGCCCGGCAGCGCGCCCGGCAGGCCGGCCGGCGGCGCCGCGCCGTTGCCGCTCATGAGCCCCGAGATGAGGTTCTGCATGTTGGGGTCGGCGAGCATCTCCGTGGCCATGTTGAGCAGCGCGGGGTTCTGCAGCAGGCCGCCCAGGTCCAGCGGCGCGCGCTCGCCGCGCTGCGCCAGGCGCTCGTCGGCCAGGCGCAGGTTCTGGCGGTAGGACTCGTTGTCGGGCTCCAGCGCCGCGGCGCGCGCGTAGGCGGCGCGCGCCTCGCGGTGGCGCTCCAGCGCCGTGAGCGCCAGCCCCAGGCGGCCGTGCGCCTTGCCGTAGTCGGGCTGCAGCGCCAGCGCCGCCGTGCAGTCGGCCACGGCCGCCTCGTGCTCGCCCAGCTTGAAGTGCGCGGCGGCGCGGTTGCAGAAGAACACGGGGTTGGCGGGGTCGAGCTCGATGGCGCGCGAGTACTTGTCGAGCGCCTCGCGGTGGCGCTCGGCCTTCATGAGGTCGTTGCCCTCGTTCTTGAGGCGCTCGGCGTCGGCGCGGTCGGCGCGCGGCGCGGCGGGCGCGCGCTGCTGCCGCACCAGCGCCAGCAGGTCGAGGCCGCGCGCGCAGTCCTCGGGCGCCAGCTCGAAGGCGGTCTCGATGCACTGCACGCCGACCTCGACGCTCTCGCGGGAATCCACGCTCAGCGAGTCGCCCTCCAGTTGACGTTTCAGGAAGTTCACGATGCTCGCAGCCACTATTTTTATATCCGACATGTTAACGTTACTTTTCAGCTCGTATAAATTTGATAAAAGTCAATTCTTATAGTAATTTTTTATTATTTTTAGATTTTTCGACGGACGATGACAAGATGACAGATGACAAAATGAAAATGACACTTCATAATTTGGAGTTGCTGCTCAATTAAAAATCACAGAGAATTTAGGAGTAGATTAGAGTTTACTTTGAGAGTTTATGCCGAAGTAACCGAAGGATAATCAATAGGAAATATGTTCGACAATAAGCATAATAAAAAGCTTAGAATATATACAGGGTATAATTTAAGGTAAAAAAACATCCATTGTTTATATTGTACAGTTAGCATAGTTTTGTATACATTTTATAAGTAATTGCATTATCTATTTTTACAAATTGTATTAAATTTAATTACAATGTAGTAAATATATATATAATATTCTTTTAACAATAAAAATATGATATTGTATTTTTTTCTTTTATTTGTTCATTATCAAATTATACTGCAATACTGTTAGAGTCTATGGCTCTGTTTTCTTTACGCTTGCGATATGATTACGATGGTTTTTCGTGCTAGCGAGGTTAATTCGTAGCAGCGCCACCCTCAATTGTCTTATACAAACGTCGATGCATATTATGGTGCTCTACAGGTGCATCTACAATTCATATTTTTTACTCTGAATACTCTTTGCTCTGAATACAGAATAAACCAGAAAACGCAAGCGTGCTTAAAAATGAAGCAACAAAAACTACTCTGAATCGTAGTTTAAATTTGGTTTAAATTATGACAGTCATCACCACAGACTAATAAAAGATAAAGGGGTATTATACCTTCCTTAGGATTTGATATTTAGGATACGATTTAATCGCCGACTGAATCGCCGTTTGCTTGACCAACAGTTGGATCAGCACCTGGAATTACATGATGCTCAGTTTGGGTTTAGGCCCGGGTTATCAACTGAGAGTGCTATTCTTTGTCTCAAGCAGACGGTTCAGTACTATACAACTAGAAATAGGTACACCAGTATACGCTTGTTATCTGGATCTGTCAAAAGTTTTTGATCTTGTCAATTATGATAGACTCTGGCAGAAACTACTATGCGATACCACTTTATCACGTGAAATCGTATATTTTTTCAAATATTGGTACAGTCGGCAGCAAAATAGGGTAAGATGGTCGAATGCGCGCTCGGACCTGTACGGGTTGGAGTTTTTACGGTATCATAAGAAAGCGGAGCGCGTCAATGTCTGATCGACTGCTAGGTAGCACCAACAGCATCCTGAAGGTATTGTCCGAGAGGTGGGACCTTCCTGTCCTGCAAAGGTGGACGCGCTTACATGCTAGCGCGTGCCATCGATTTTTTTTATAATTTTGTATTTTGTGTTTAATGTAGCACTAACAGAAGTAGCGCAAGCAAATGCATATTAATTTATTTTTTGAATTTCATTAACAGTATTGTGATCGACTTGGACGACTTCCATTTACAATTCTCCATGACTATCGAATTTTTTTAGATTATCACATGAAAACTGCCAGAGCATGCAAACTTTTTTCTAAGAAAAAGATGTTGTATACGTAACGGGGCGCTATGGAAAAATTTGAACCAAAATTCCCTACCCTATCGTAACCCCGCAATGCGATAAGTGCCGAATGAGAATCGTATTTCTGCATCGGTGGGATGAAGGGGAGCCTGCTCTACACTTTCAGAGCTTATGTCGCCTGGTTATTATGAAAATAAATACACAGCTAATAACAGTAAAATATTGTATTTATTATAAAAATGATGAGTTTACAATGATAATGTTTAAAATAAATAAATAAAGCGAGCGCACCAGCTTGAATGCACATGTCATCGGTTCCGGACTGATTATGAAGCAACGTTAGACTTCGGACCGGCTACTCCGGATAATGTTAAGTTTATTGGACTGGTTAGTCGAAGATAACTCAAGCGTGTGAAGTAAATCTTCAATTAGCTGATGTGGGTACTATATTACCCAGTTTAAGCCTTTGCCATTGCACTGACCTCACAATTTTATCAGTGGGCCATCGGCCACGAGGTGAGTACAATTTTTATTTGGCGTGACACACGGCTATCCTGAACGTTTTTCTCTATTAATGGGTGGCGACCTACTCAACAGTAGGTCGCCACCGCATGGTCCCGCCAAGATTAGAGTTCGGACGTCCAGCATACCGGTCGAATCGGCCGCTACCGCTAGCAAATGCGGAGCGGCGTCGCTCAGGTGCGGCGTGCTCACAGGCACGCGAACAGCTCGCGCGGGGGGCGCTACAGGTCGAGGTAGTCGCGGTGCGGGTGGTGCGGCGGCGTGTTGTCCAGCAGGCACACCCAGTCGCGCGGGGGGCGCTACAGGTCGAGGTAGTCGCGGTGCGGGTGGTGCGGCGGCGTGTTGTCCAGCAGGCACACCCAGTCGCGCGGGGGGCGCTACAGGTCGAGGTAGTCGCGGTGCGGGTGGTGCGGCGGCGTGTTGTCCAGCAGGCACACCCAGTCGCGCGGGGGGCGCTACAGGTCGAGGTAGTCGCGGTGCGGGTGGTGCGGCGGCGTGTTGTCCAGCAGGCACACCCAGTCGCGCGGGGGGCGCT
Source organism: Eilema griseolum (assembly GCA_963662185.1). Classification (NCBI taxonomy): domain Eukaryota; kingdom Metazoa; phylum Arthropoda; class Insecta; order Lepidoptera; family Erebidae; genus Eilema; species Eilema griseolum. The sequence continues at coordinate 234,561 of OY759250.1, read as the reverse complement.
ACAGGTCGAGGTAGTCGCGGTGCGGGTGGTGCGGCGGCGTGTTGTCCAGCAGGCACACCCAGTCGCGCGGGGGGCGCTACAGGTCGAGGTAGTCGCGGTGCGGGTGGTGCGGCGGCGTGTTGTCCAGCAGGCACACCCAGTCGCGCGGGGGGCGCTACAGGTCGAGGTAGTCGCGGTGCGGGTGGTGCGGCGGCGTGTTGTCCAGCAGGCACACCCAGTCGCGCGGGGGGCGCTACAGGTCGAGGTAGTCGCGGTGCGGGTGGTGCGGCGGCGTGTTGTCCAGCAGGCACACCCAGTCGCGCGGGGGGCGCTACAGGTCGAGGTAGTCGCGGTGCGGGTGGTGCGGCGGCGTGTTGTCCAGCAGGCACACCCAGTCGCGCGGGGGGCGCTACAGGTCGAGGTAGTCGCGGTGCGGGTGGTGCGGCGGCGTGTTGTCCAGCAGGCACACCCAGTCGCGCGGGGGGCGCTACAGGTCGAGGTAGTCGCGGTGCGGGTGGTGCGGCGGCGTGTTGTCCAGCAGGCACACCCAGTCGCGCGGGGGGCGCTACAGGTCGAGGTAGTCGCGGTGCGGGTGGTGCGGCGGCGTGTTGTCCAGCAGGCACACCCAGTCGCGCGGGGGGCGCTACAGGTCGAGGTAGTCGCGGTGCGGGTGGTGCGGCGGCGTGTTGTCCAGCAGGCACACCCAGTCGCGCGGGGGGCGCTACAGGTCGAGGTAGTCGCGGTGCGGGTGGTGCGGCGGCGTGTTGTCCAGCAGGCACACCCAGTCGCGCGGGGGGCGCTACAGGTCGAGGTAGTCGCGGTGCGGGTGGTGCGGCGGCGTGTTGTCCAGCAGGCACACCCAGTCGCGCGGGGGGCGCTACAGGTCGAGGTAGTCGCGGTGCGGGTGGTGCGGCGGCGTGTTGTCCAGCAGGCACACCCAGTCGCGCGGGGGGCGCTACAGGTCGAGGTAGTCGCGGTGCGGGTGGTGCGGCGGCGTGTTGTCCAGCAGGCACACCCAGTCGCGCGGGGGGCGCTACAGGTCGAGGTAGTCGCGGTGCGGGTGGTGCGGCGGCGTGTTGTCCAGCAGGCACACCCAGTCGCGCAGGCGCCGCTCGCGCGCGAACAGCTCGCGCGGCGTGGCGCGCGCGGCGCCCGCCTCGCCCGCGCCCAGCAGCGCGCCGCCCAGCCACGCCACGCACGACGCCTGCGCCGGCGCCGAGTGGAAGGCGAACTCGCGCACGTGCAGGCGGCCCGCGTAGGGCGGCTGCGTCACCAGCCAGCGCAGCTCGTGCGCCAGGCGCGCGCGCAGCCCCGGCAGCGCCGCGCCGCCGCCCGCCAGCAGCACGTTGGCGGCCAGCGCGCGCCGCGCGTCCACGGGGCAGCGCGCCAGCACCTGCAGCACCGCGTCGGGCAGCGACGCCAGCTCGTTGTCGCGCGCGAACAGCGGCTCGGCCGCGCGCTCGCGCGTGCGCCCGCGCACCAGCAGGCGCGCGCGCGCCGCGCCCGCGTACTGCACGTCGCGCGCCGGCGCCGGGCCCGGGCCCCCCGAGCCCCCCTCACCCGCCGGCCCCTCGCCCCCCTCGCCCGCCGCCGCCCACTGCAGCGCGCGCGCGCGGCTGCCCACGAAGCACGTCTTTACTGGAATCAACAATCAAGCGACGAGCGTTATCGTTTTCATTAATATTTGAAAGGTATCAGAATTAGGGCATGAATCTCGAAATATCGGAATCTCGGACTACATTTCCGATATCGAGTATTTGTCTGATTAATGTGTGCAGTGCGCACGATAGGACCCAGTGCGATAGCAAGCTAACCATATTCCTGCACATAGGACATCATCATCCTCCTGCCCTTCAGTCCCTTCTTAACCATATCGTCATTCACACGGTCCATTCACCTCTTTTTAGGCCTCCCTCTCTATATAGGTTGGGCAGCATTTGGCCAATTACTTCGAGTCTTTTTCTCATTACGCAATGCCAGAAAACAAAGCCCCTCGACCAGTGCGTTCTACCAGTTATGACTTAGGGTGCCGAAACGTGGACACCGAAAGTGGGGCTAGTCTATGGCCTAATTCACGCAAAAGTCGTGGACTATGGAGTGAGCTAGGCTTAGAGTTTGAAGGCGACGGCAGCAGTGCACTTTGCGCCCTCCTCGTTTCCGAGGACTAGATGGGGACTCTGTAGTCCCCACCCCCAAGGAGGGCCAGATCGAGAGAGATGGCCCTGGATCGGCCGGGGTGCGAGGAATATGCCAGTCAATCTCAACTTTGGCAACCAACAACGACCAACAGGTGCTGAGTGTTTTAGTCCGTTCGAGTCCAACATAACTTCTCCCACCGGTTCCGTCGGGGAGGTATAAGGCGATATAAGGTATAAGGATTCTTTGTACGTAATAAAAAAAGAAAAAAGAGTGAACACCGCGAGAGGGCAAACGAAAGTTAGGACGCCACCTAGCCAGATGGACTAAAAAGGTGGCTGGAACAGACTGGGTGCGTAGGGTCCATATCGGCTCTCATAAAATTTGTATTCATATTTACGATTTTACTACGAATTGGAGTTCATAATAATCACTCTTCATAATTTTTTTCTTCATAAACTTTATGTTCATACATTAATATTCCTATAATCGGAACTCATAACACCCCGTCATCATATTTTTTTATTTCATAATGTTTTCATTAAGAAGGTGTTTAATTAATATTTTTTTTATTCAGAATAGTTTTCTTCATAAGAGACAGTGTTCATATTATTTGTGTACATAACGTTGTCTCAAATAAGATTAAATTGTAGCATTCTATTTAAAATGTAGGTATGTTTGTAAATGTTGCAATTATTTGTAGTGATAAAATTGCGGGTACGCTTGGAACAGCATCAGGTAGTAGGCGCTTTATGGTAATACGTATTACGTGTCATTCAACGAGTATCATTATTTATGTGGCTTTATTTTTGTAACAATGGATGATATATATATAAATTGTTTTAAAACAAGTCGTGGAGGAGTGAAATTGAATTGGGATGGTTTCATATATGAGAAAAACAGAGTGACTACAGAAAAACAATACTGGATCTTGTAATAATTAAATAATATGATGTTATTACAAAGTAAAAAAAAATTGGTTCGCAAGCGTCAGATGTAATAATAAAAAAATATGTGTCATATGACAATGAAAGAAGTAAGTGTGTAATCTCCTATTTAAAAGAAATATAAATAAAATTGGTTTGTAAGTACATTACCATAAAAGTTCGGGCGCCTTGGAGATACACATGCCTAAGATAATCAGCGGAGATTGGAAACTTTTAATCTTCCGGAGGTGAGCTAAATGAAACCAAACTGTGAGGTTTAAGGTTTTATTGTCCACTCCAGTGTGCATTCAGAAATAGATGTAAGGATACATTCCTAATGTATAACTAACCTTAAATTTAAAATTAGAGTTTTATAAGCTATGTCAATATTATCCTACGTCAATATGATTCTATGTCACCAATGCACTTTTAGGTTATTTTGAAGTTTAGATTTAAAATATAATTAAAGTAAGCTCACGGCATCCCTCGGCGAGTATATGTAAACACAGCAGCGGGAAAGCTCGTAGCAGGCGAAGTTTTCAGTTTAAGCCCATGCGGTACATCCATGTTTGAGGTGAAAAGCCCAAACCCTCCATAAGGAAATGCAGTTGACCGAAGACAAAGAAACGCCGAAAAAGGTCCAAAGAAAAGAGAAAAGGCAAAGACAAAGGCGGTTCCAATTGGAAACCTGTAACAAAATTGCATGTCATTAGAACAAACTCCAATATGGGCACGAGGTCCTAATTTTTTATAAATTTGTGCGACTTACCGCCTTAATTTGCTGGAACAATGCCAATAGCAAAAGAAATCATAATATTTTCAGATTAAGAGCTGAAACAATAGAATTTTAACAATTATTTTTCAAATCAGGAGCGTGGCGAATCCATCAAAGTGAATCTTATTAAAAAATGACAACTCACCAGAAATAAACTATAATTCCACAAGAGGATAGTTGTGAGGACACAAACTATTATCCTTTAGGCCAAAATACTCTCCTTTTTATGAGATTTATTGAAATTAAGTTACGAAGCCATGAATATCGACCATCCAGCCTCAACGCTAGGAAGAAAGGTCCTATGACAGCTATACGTCAAAATGTCATTCACTCCGCGTTCCGAAACTTTTCGTTCAAAAATAGAATTAAAACCGGTGTGACGACGTTCGCAGAGCGCGTCGTTACATTACATCCCTCCCCAAAAAGAAAAAAGAAAGAAAGAAACTTCCTTTTCTAATGAAAATTATGAGAGTCCAGAACAAAATTCCAAAAAACCTCAAAAGACAAAATGTCTTGCAACATTTTTCAATAAACAAAAAAGACAATGCGAAAGCATCTTGCATTGGGTATTGCAGAAATAATTATAAATTAAAGAATGGGAAAGCATTCCTAAAAATCAAAGAATGTGAAAACACTCGAAAAGTAAAGAATTAAGTTGAAAAAGAATTTCCAGTTTCAAATGGAAACAAAGGACACTATCCAACTTAATGGAATAACCGAAACCAAACTCAGAAAAGAGTAAAAACTTATTTCAACACAAAAGTGAAAATAAATCCTTCAATAAAACAAATTAAACAATCCCTACTCAATTCCATTCCAGATATCGATTAGGCAACCAACGCCGTCGAATCTAATCCTTGATCTTAACCAGCCTTCTAGCATCAATACAAAAGTGCGGTTGAGCTCCTACGCCACCGACTCTATACCAGCTATTCCTGAAACAAAAATATGAAACTAACAAGATATCGGTTAAGCACCAACGCTGCCGAATCTGAAAGAAAATCGGTAAAAACAATGAAGTTTTCCCACTGTCGGTTAGGTTGAAAAGCCGCCGACTTCAAATTCCTATTCCAACATCCAAAACGTCAAAACAAAATCACAACAAAAGTGTCGTAATAATATATTTATAAGCATTGTGATCGGCATAACACCACCAACTTTCCGAGCACAAGCAAAATATAAAGAAAATATGACAATTGTGACCAGTACAACACCACTGACTTTCTGAGCACAACCGCATAAGAAAAGTATGACATTTGCGACCGGCACAACACCACCGACATCCCGTGCGCAAAGCATAAAAAATGTAACAATGTGTATAAAAACACAATCGTACAAAAAGAGAAAAACGACAATTACGACCGGCTCAACACCACCAGCTTCCCGTGCGCAAAGCGTAAGGTGTGACTATGTGTATGAAACACAATAGCACAAAAAATTGTTAAGTCCAGTAAGACACAAGTTTCCCAAAAAATGGTATAACAAGGTGTGTAAAAAATGCGTAAAATGCGTCCAATCCGAGAATCTTAATACTAAGAAAATAACCCAGAACTGTACAAAAATAAAGTTCAAGAAACTTAATTTTCCATTCCCTAAGTGAGTGGAAATAAGTCAAGTGAATTTAATGTAGAAAATGAATATTAAATTTCACTCCTATATTAGAGTAGAAACTAAATTCCTAAATTTGTACAAAATATACAATATTAAATATACAAGTGTATAAAAATATATACAGGAAAATAATCCTATACAACAAAGATAAATAAAAATATAAGATCTTTTGATGTGGAACAATTTGTTAATATGGAGTAGAGTTACACAATAACAAGTCCTAAAATGACCTAAGTTATTTTTGAAGGAAACTAAAATTGAAATTAATAAATTGTTGTGAAGTTCCTAACATACATCTCCTTTCAAAATCCCTTAGCCTCACAAACATCACCTTACAATGGGATTATACTTCAAACAAAGTACCAAAGACAAAGATAGACATTGTCAAAACAAGAATAATTTTAATATTTAATTATGTCTTTAATATGATAACGACCAGTATAGTTTTTATTAAGGTCTTTTAAAACATAAACATTAGAGGAAATTTTATCTATTATTTCACACTTAACAAACTTAGGTGCTAACTTAGCCGAAAAGAATGCAGGAGCATTAGACTGCACAAAACTTCTCCTCCACACTATATCTCCCACCTCAAAAGAAATGACCTTCCTTCCTATATTATAATAACGCGCATTACGCTTATAAGCTTTAAGCAATGAAGCTTGAACTTTTATAAAAATATCACTAAGTGATTTAAGTGAAAAAGCAAATGAAGACCTATCAACAACATCAAGTTGATTGAGGTTATAGGTGCAATGAAGCATCAAAAATAAGTTCTCTACCGAACATGAGAAAATTAGGAGTGAAATCTGTAGCTAGATTCACACTACTATTTAAAGCTAATTGAACATGAGGCAAATATTTTGACCAAGTTCTATGATCATCTTTAACAAAACAAGAAATACATGTTTCGACTGTTTTGTTATATCTCTCTACAGGATTATTTTGAGGTGTATATAAAGTATTATAAAATATTTTACTAATATTATAACTTTTTAGAAAATCTACAAATTGCTTAGCTGTAAATTGGCTTCCATTATCACAAACAAAAATTTTAGGTGTTCCAAACTTAAGAAATATTTCTTTTTCAAGTATCCTACAAATTACTTTAGTGGTAGCACTAGTCATAGGAAATATCCAAAAATATTTTGTAAAAACATCTATGATTGAAAGTATATACTTATGGCCAGAATAAGCTTTTGGAAGAGTTCCAATAATATCAATAGAAAGCATTAACATTGGTTTATCAACTTTCTTAGGATTAACCATAATTCCATGAGGTGGATTAGTAGAAGATTTATAAGCTTTACAAGTATCACAAGAAGAAATGTATTTTTGAACATCAATAAACATACCTTTCCAAAAATAATGTATTTTTAATTTATTTAAAGTTTTATGAATTCCTAAATGTCCTGAATTAACATCATCATGATTAGATTTAATAGTGTCTAAGATGTGTTTAACAAACAAAACAGGAGCAGCCCTGATATTATTAAAGAAAACTTTCAAATAATCCAACCATTCATTAAATTCTTTCTTACAAGTGGCTTCATTCGGAGCACTGCTAAATTTTTTCAACATCGAGTCACCAGAGGTTTTATCAAAAACTAGGGCTCGATGGGACCTGATACGTTTTTTTGACTGAACAGTATTTGAATTACAAACTTCGCAATTCTTCGTAGTGACGCCAAGCTTGTGACATTTAAAACAAATTACACCTGGAAATGTAGGGCAATTTTTATAAGAATGTCCAGAGGACTTACATTTTAAACAAGTTAAATCATCTGATTTAACAGCATTAATTTGAGCAGAATATTTTTCTTTTTTAATACTTTTATTCTCACTCAAGTTCTTTCTTGACACAAAATTCTCTAATTCTCTGCTGAGGTTAATAAATTCGTCGATAGAAGAAATAGTTCTACCAAACACAAAAGGTGTGTAAATATTTAACATGTTATGTTTAATAATAGTTATGAGGGTAGCATCAAAAACAGGCATAGACAAACGGCTAGCCATATCCATTATGTCTGTAATAAAATCTGGTAATGACTCAGTTATCTTTTGTTTACGAGTACGGAGTTCATGTTCCAAATGATAATCAAATTCAATTCTATCAAAACGTTTCAACAACGCAGCCTTCAAATCCTGCCAAGAAGCAATACGAATACGAACACTACGAAACCATTTAAGCGCAGTGCCTGACAAAAGATCAGAGAATGAACTAACCAAAAAATATTCATTAAAATTTTTAAACAAGAAATATTCTTCCACTTGAGTAATAAATTCCCTAACGCACGATTTACCATCATACAAAAGCTTACTTCGTTTTAAATCAGGCAACTTAGTAACAGAAGGCAAGTTTTTCCTCAAATTATCATTCAATAAAACATTCATCATATTAAATGAAGATGCGGCTCTCAGACTATGATCACCAGCTCCTCGACTATTCGAAAATGGATCAACAACTTCAGATAAATCAGCCATGACATGAGTAAAAGTACCAACTGGAACATCACCAACAATATTCTCAAACAAAGGCGGGACCTGTATTTCCTTATCCATGTTTGATTTATAAAAGGATGTGAAAATCTAATAAAAAGTTGTATTAAATACACTATAAGTTTCTAATTAAAGTATCAATTAAAGTTTCTAATTAAAGTTAATTAAATTATGAATGAAGTTAATTGCATTGATAGCAAAACGCTAAACTCACAAGTCAAACAAACTCATAGAATGGAATGTTATTGTTGCAAAAATTATTTAGGTCAAATGCCTATAAAGATAAAAATGCATTAGTGATTCACAAAATAAATTATTTATGTCTACTTAAGGTAAACAGCAAATATTCAAATATTACTATGTTTTCACACATGTGAATAAAGGTTAAGAACTAGTAATTATATAATATTACTAAGTGGAAAATCTTACCTGTAATAAACAAAAGCTATATAAGATAAAACAATTATAACAATAACCATGTTATACATATTGAAACATTCACCTGTAATTGAGAGATACAAACAATAGTACTAACTTGTAGTATGATTAGTTTTGCAAAGTAAACAATAACAAAGATTTACTGTAATACACAGTTATGTAACAGTAAAAAACATGAAGAAAACACTGTTCTTAACATGATAAGTAAAAAATAATGCAAAGGTGACAAGGAATAAAGATATATGCACACTGTCATGTCCCTGTTCGCGAGTGCCAATTGTAATAATTAAAAAATATGTTGTTATTACAAAGTAAAAAAAAATTGGTTCGCAAGCGTCAGATGTAATAATAAAAAAATATGTGTCATATGACAATGAAAGAAGTAAGTGTGTAATCTCCTATTTAAAAGAAATATAAATAAAATTGGTTTGTAAGTACATTACCATAAAAGTTCGGGCGCCTTGGAGATACACATGCCTAAGATAATCAGCGGAGATTGGAAACTTTTAATCTTCCGGAGGTGAGCTAAATGAAACCAAACTGTGAGGTTTAAGGTTTTATTGTCCACTCCAGTGTGCATTCAGAAATAGATGTAAGGATACATTCCTAATGTATAACTAACCTTAAATTTAAAATTAGAGTTTTATAAGCTATGTCAATATTATCCTACGTCAATATGATTCTATGTCACCAATGCACTTTTAGGTTATTTTGAAGTTTAGATTTAAAATATAATTAAAGTAAGCTCACGGCATCCCTCGGCGAGTATATGTAAACACAGCAGCGGGAAAGCTCGTAGCAGGCGAAGTTTTCAGTTTAAGCCCATGCGGTACATCCATGTTTGAGGTGAAAAGCCCAAACCCTCCATAAGGAAATGCAGTTGACCGAAGACAAAGAAACGCCGAAAAAGGTCCAAAGAAAAGAGAAAAGGCAAAGACAAAGGCGGTTCCAATTGGAAACCTGTAACAAAATTGCATGTCATTAGAACAAACTCCAATATGGGCACGAGGTCCTAATTTTTTATAAATTTGTGCGACTTACCGCCTTAATTTGCTGGAACAATGCCAATAGCAAAAGAAATCATAATATTTTCAGATTAAGAGCTGAAACAATAGAATTTTAACAATTATTTTTCAAATCAGGAGCGTGGCGAATCCATCAAAGTGAATCTTATTAAAAAATGACAACTCACCAGAAATAAACTATAATTCCACAAGAGGATAGTTGTGAGGACACAAACTATTATCCTTTAGGCCAAAATACTCTCCTTTTTATGAGATTTATTGAAATTAAGTTACGAAGCCATGAATATCGACCATCCAGCCTCAACGCTAGGAAGAAAGGTCCTATGACAGCTATACGTCAAAATGTCATTCACTCCGCGTTCCGAAACTTTTCGTTCAAAAATAGAATTAAAACCGGTGTGACGACGTTCGCAGAGCGCGTCGTTACAATCTGTGAATTACGAAGCAGTGAAAAATATAAATGCAACTCAAGAATAACAACTGTGTTTGATGAGGAAAAGAAAATGTATAAATTACTCAATAATTCAAACTGTGAACACAACCATGATCCGGATTCATTAAAGGAAAAGGTTTGTTTACATTTGTTTCTAAGTGTAAAAGTAATGTAAGAATTATATTTCTAACCAAACCCTAACTTTCTGGGAGCATTTCGGTTCTGTGAAGGTCACAGTTCTAACCTAACCCACCTTCTGGGAGCATTTCGGTTCTGTGAAGGTCGCAGTTCTAACTTAACCTAACCCACCTTCTGGGAGAATTTTGCTTCTGTGAAGGTCGCAGTTCTAACCTAACTTAACCCACCTTCTGGGAGAATTTTGGATTTTTTATTTAATTTAATTAATTAACCTGTATTTTTCAATTGCAGGTTCACAACAGTATAAACAAAATGAAGGAGGATGCTTTAAATAACTTGCAAAAAAAGCCAATACATGTAATCGAAAACTGTGTAGCCAACACATCGTCCAGCCTACTGTCTAGTTTGCCAACAAACTTGAACTTAAGACAAATAATATACCGCCAAAGAAAGAAGCAAAATAAAGTAAAAGAGCCTGACTCAATTGATTTTGAAATAAATCGCAATTTATTCCAAATAGACGAGGATGACCACATATTAATCGATAAAAAGTTCAATGGTAAGAGAATAATAATACAGTAGAACCTCGTTAAGTCGAACCTCGATAAGTCAAAAACCTCCAAATCTCGAAAAAATGTTTTGTTCCCTTCCCTTCAAACACCAAAACCTCCATTACTTGAAATCTTGACCCTCTGTTAGTCGAAATAATCACCGAGTCCCTCCAAGCCATTTTGGTACATATCTTCACTCTATAACTCGAAAAATTAAATTTGACCTCTGTATCTCGAACATAGCAAGGTTTTATTTTACAACCTTTACAACTTGATCATTTGGAATTTATTACCTCGATTGTTCGAACAAAAATAAGTTACCGACTTTAAGAACTTGCCGAAATGTGGGTACACTATTGTTTCTTAGAAAACATTTTAGGAGTATACGATAATAAATTTATGACTCACGTAAACACGTGTTTGCTTGCTTGGTGTCAGGTATTTAATTTTGATTTCCTTTGAAATTTAGCTAAGCAAGTCATTTGTTTTCGACTTAAATACTGTCAGACGCAGTTTGGTTCTACTGCAATACACATCAATTAGTACAACAGTTAACATGAGTGCTGTGAAACGTAAACTAAAAACTTTGAGTCTTGCTGAAAAGCTAGAAGTGCTCGAAGCTGTGAAGAGGTATCAAAAAAAGAAAGATGTTGCTGAACAACTGCTACTGCAACTGCTTTTCTGCTCTTTAAAGATTAGACAATGCTATAGATAGAGAACAACCAAATTATCTAAAGCAAAAAAAATTACTGACTTTTTTTAATGCCATATTTTTTATTTTAAAATGATTTGAAATAATGTTGATTTATAATAAATAAAAATATGTTTCTCACCTCTGCAAGTTGAATTTTTATTTATTTTACCTCTCTAACTCAAAATTTATAAGAATAAACCTCAAACTCTTTATGTCGAATCAAAATCCGCCTAAGTCGAAATCCTCCATAAGTTGAAAACTCTATAACTCGAAATTTTTGGCGTCTCCCTTGATGTTCGACTTATAGAGGTTCGACTGTATATACATCCAAGAAATTGCTCACATTGATGTGTTCATCCACATATTTAATAATGGATGGTACATTTAAGGTTGCCCCAGCAATATTTCAACAAATATATGCTATACACGGTTGTGTGAATTCAAAAACATTTCCTATGGTAATCACATTATGTACAAATAAAGACAAAACCACATACGACACATTATTTTCAACTTTAATCGAACATTGCGAGTCATTAAATTTGAGTTTATCACCAAAGTACATATTGATGGACTTTGAAAAGGCCTCGCAGTTAATCGCGAGAACTGTTTTTGAAAATGCTATCATTAAAGGTTGCTATTTTCACTTAGGACAAATCATATACAGACAAGTTCAGAGTAAAGGGTTTCAGAAATTATACGGAACAGATGAATGTTTTTCGTCTGAAATCAGATGTATTTTAGCACTTGCCTACCTGTCGCCTGAAGAGATACCTATTTATTTTGATGCATGGATGCCAAATATCTCTTCTAACGCTAAAATAATCGCAGAATGGTTTAATGAAAACTATATATGGGGCACTGCCACTTCACCACCGAAATATGAGCCAAGGTTATGGAGTACGTCTGAACTCAATGAGCAAAACATACCCCGCACTCAAAATAGTGCAGAATCTTGGCATAATAGATTTCAAAATCTGGTTGGACAGCACCATGCTGGTTTCTACTTCTTATCAAAAAAAAATTGTGCTTGAATTAAAGCATCAAACAGCCGAAATTGGAAAGCACATGAATGGGGCTCCACCTGCCCGCAAAAAAAGAAAATATACGAAGAAATCTGATCGAACCGAAAATGTATTGAAGAAAAAGGCCGAATACAGTGATAAAAGTGATTATTTAAGAGCAATTGCCTCCAATATCAAGTTAATTTAAATGTTTATCGTGCAAGATATTAAGTCAATAAAAGGCTATTTCCAGCGACTTAATAATCTGTTTCTATCTAAAAATTAATTGTATGATAGTTTATTTGTATGAATATAAATTTTATTATAAAAGTGATGTATGTTTATTAACAGTATGAATTTTGATGTATAGGATAAATAGCACTTCTGATTAAGAAATATATGAAAGCAAAAATGAGTACAAATAAATGTATGAACAATAAAATTATGAAGTCGATTCATTTGGCGTTTTAATATTTATTGAAATAAAATTTATGAAGAGTGATCATTATGAAATAAAATTGTATGAAACATATTTTCGGACTTTCGATGTTAGGAGTTAAAAAGTTATGTAAGAAAAAGCGCACCGGGGTGCGTAAGGCGGAGGATTGGCATAAACGGCGCACATTGGGAGAGGCCCGTGTCCAGCAGTGGACTGCAGTAGGATAATTAATTGATTGACTGTACGTGTTAGTCCTAACAAACTCTTTAGTATTACATTATATTCAAGGTCTGGAAACGAAAGCGATTTCTGAAATAAATAAGATCGACTATTAACTGACTATTAATTGAATATCGACGATTTGGTTAGTTAGCATACTGAATGCTTTAACATTTCATTCAATTATTAAACAAAATCTTTTAAAAAGAAGCTTTTCTTTAAAAGTCGGATTTATTAAAATGATAGTAATAATTTTATGCAAAGATTTTGCCAATTTGAGAAGGTTTTGGAGTGAACAGAAAATAGTGTAAGAATTTTTTTTTGCTTGAATCGCGCAAATTCTTACACTATTTTCTGTTCTCACAATATGTGATGTATTCTTAAGTAAAACAATGGGAATAATATTGTCTTTATTATATCAATTCCAACATTATACCAAATTTATGGAATTTACATGAAAATTGATTGAGTTCTATTAATTTCTATCGAATGTGCAATTACGATATAAATATCGGAATTGCGATATTGAAATCAAATATCGGAAATCAATATCAGCAAACTCTTCTAATATTCTTTAATATTTAACGCTCGCTATTCATGTTATTTATATGAATATATATTTTCAGTATTTTCTGATAGTACGACTGCGTCCGCTGTACCCTGTACCACAGGTTAGGTTGGTAGCAAATGTCGAGATTGAGCGAGGAGGCGCCGCGAGTGCAGGCGGGGGACTGACTAAATGTGTCGGTGGATCTTTCGATATACTCCCGTCTCTCAGCACATGGGTTACTTATACTGATCAACCCTCCAAAGTTCTGAGGGATAATTTTCTCTTCTTTTACACCACTTAGGTGGCAGACAAGCACACGGCCCACTTGATGGAAAGTGGTTACCGTGGCCTATGGACGTGTACAAAACCAAAACAGTCACACTCGCACTGCTAACCCTGTAAGCACAGAGAGTTTCTGTGCTGTCAGTGTAATAGATGAAGCAGAATTTTGTTACAACTTACATAAATTAATCATTATGCGAACTTTCTATTAACTTTTAAACTACTCAGCAAATTCCAAGATATACAATGATCAGCAAGCAAATCTAAGGAATGTTTGTACCAATATATATATATTACATATTATATATTACTTATATGGACATACCTTTGATATCTTCAATAACAAGGTCAGGCAAGTTCAGTGTGGTATTGTTATCCTCATCCAGTAGCCTTCTGAGTTCTGCGTGTATGGCATGTGCTCCCAGGGGCTGAGATTCTATCGCATGTAGCACTACACAGGAATGGACCACTAAACCAACAAAACAAAGATAAATGTCAGTTAACTGTGCACAAACTTTGTAAACATTTAAAAGTAAGAAGGGACAAACCGGCGGCAACCTCTGCTTCCTTTGCTCCAATAGACACAATGAGGGCGATAGGGGTGCCCAGGGTCAATGCGCACAGCCGTGGAGCATCTGCCCACACCACACCTGAAACCTGAAATTATAATATACAAGTAAAAAATAACATAGAAAACTTCTTCAACTGAATGATGTTCCTGTACTGATACAGCTTGTCAACATTGTCATGTAGGTAAGTAATCACAATGTGTTCATTTTAAGCAGATTTAAATACCATTATGTGAAGAATAGAAAGTCAATAACTGTAGATACCTCATAATGTGTGAACAGTACTTTGGCTAGAGTCTCTCTAAACAAAGTAGGAGTGAGTAGGGACTCCACTACCACTACTTTCCGTTCCTTGGGGTTCACCAGCACATGCCTGTAATGATTATTGTACATTAATTACTGTTCTCGTTAAATACCACTGTGTCAAGATGTGTTCTATTCTCAGAGGGACTAATGAATCATAATTTTTGGTACAAAACTAAATATCTAATTTGGTACAAATATCTGTCATATACACTGGGAAGTCTCAGTGTTACTAAATACAACAAATAACTAATGTTGCCTTTACTCTCAGTATTGTCATTTTCTTATGTTCACAAATTATCTACCCATTGGTGTACCAAATATAACAGGAAATACATAATCAGATGGATGGCCAAGGTTATCTGGTGGTAATGTGTGTGATCCATATTACTAGAAGACTATTTTTATAAGGAAATCAGATGACTGAGATAAATGGGAAAGAAACAGTGAACTAATGATGAGGGTGGTGGGGTGAAGGCCTCGGCGGCACGCGGGAGCGTGGGCGAGGGCGAGGGCGCAGCACCTGAAGTACAGCAGGTGCAGCATGTGCACCAGGTTGTCGTGCAGCTCGTCGGCGCAGCGCCAGTCGTGCACGCGCCGGTAGCGCCGCGCCGCCGCGCACCAGAACCGCGAGCGCACCACGCAGCGCGGCGCCGCCTCGCCCGTGAACCCGAACCTGCGCAAGCCAACACAACTCACTGCTGCAGCACGCTACACGCACCAGGCTCGCACTTGGAAACTAACGGGACTTTACTTTGCCGAGTTGATACGGGAGTGGCGCGCCTGAACGATTGAATCTAACCGATCCGGGGAATAAAAGTGATCTAAACGTCGATGAGGATCGAGTGGAATCGAAGCAGAGCATACGTTTGTGTTTATAGTAGTACATAATGGTAACTAACTTGGTGTAATCCGTACCGAGGTCCAGGACGACCGCCTGTTTCTCCTGAATTAATGCTATTCCTTCATAGAGCGCCATTTTCTGTAGTTGCGGCTGCTTAAGAACAATATCTACAAATTCTATTTCATTTTCCCTTATTATTTAAATGAATTTCACATTGCATTCACTGATGACAAATGTATTTTTCAGATACATTCACTTATGACACAAAACTAAATTCTCTTGACATTGACAGTTCAGAATCATTATAACTGTCACAGTTGCGCAGATTATATTTCAAATCAATTTTTTTTATGTAATAAGCACAGATTATATGTCACGTCAGGTAACTATTTATTTAGCTAGCTACTATAGAACTGCCCATGCTGTTGCCTTCTTGGCTGCTACCACCAAAGAGAATACAATACTACGTAAGAAGAGACGGGACTTCCATAGTGCAAAATAATCTTACGAAATGTCAAATCACTTCACCCATTCCTTACACCTAAAAATAAAACATCGATATACAATTATGAAAATACTTCTACCACACTATTTTCAATTTCAATTTTCATTGTTTTTATCCCATAAAATCTACAAAACAATGATAATTTGAATAACATACTACTCACCGAAGCTCATCCATAGGAAATCTGGCCATGAAAAACCGTTTTTTGCCGTCCTTTCTTCCAGATTTTAAACCACATATTTCACACTTTCTATACTTCATTTTAATAAACAATGTATAAAACAGTCTTTCCTAGAGAACATCCTTAAAGAATTTGTAGTAAAATTCAGTTATTATCACAATTATTTCACTAATAACATTTAAAGAACAACATTGAAAATAACGATTAGATATTCAAAATACAAAGTGACAGATACATGTCAGACAGATGACATTTAATTAAGGAACGAGCGAGACAGATTAGGAAGTTGAGTGAGACAAATATAGTCGACATGAAAATTCTCCCCCGTTTCATAGTACGTTTTTTTTGTACGTAGTTGCGACAGACTGGCTACCACTTCTTCTCTTAAATCTATGCCTCTGCTACTCATGATGACAGAAATGTAGACATTTTCCCGACTTTATTTCTAACTTCCTATGTATTATTATTTACCTCAGTCTACGGTTTACTTACTTAAGTAAGTATATGTGCAATGCTATCTTTTCATTCTCATTGAGTAAAATATGAATATCTGTTGCGCGTTACGTACAAAACTAAATGCTTTATGGTAAGTAATGTTATTAGAAGATTTAATGCTAGTTGAAACGGTATATTCATGTCATGTAACATCCAAATGAGTAAATAACACTGTTACTGGTTGGGTAATGTAATTCCCAACGTGTTACGGGTGTTACATAACTAGATGCAACACTTCTTACCCGACTGCGCCAGCGAGGGTAGTGTGTTATGCGCGTATGTTTATATGTTTGTTTGAATGCATGTAGTTTTCTTTGTTCCCTTTTACAGGCCTAACGGCTAGGCGGATTTCGATGAATGGGGTCTGAAATGAAAGGCGTTCATCTCCCGAGTGTTATAGAGTACATAAAATGTCAACAAAATCTATCGTGTGGACTATTGGTGCTAAAATAATGTTGTAAATTTGTTTTTTCAATGCTTATTGATACATCACGGAACACTTTATTGTCAACTAGCAATTTTTGCACTATTACTGGTTGGCAAAGAAAATGCTGCATCCAAAAACCCCTGTAACACATTGGGACAAAAAGTGTTGCATCAAGGCGAATTTTTCTCAACTGGTAGTACCAAAATTTACAGCGTTACTCGTTGGCACAAAAAGTTTTGCATCCAGTAATACATGTAACACGTTGGGAATTTTTTTTCCCAACCATTAACATTTTTACTCGTTTGGGCTGAGACTGGATGGGAATATACCGTTGAAGCAATAATTCTAAACTTCACAGCTTCTATGTGCTAACAAGTTGAATTGATTTCAGCGACGTCGGCTGTTGTATATCGCGACACACAATCGGTAGGTACTTCTTAGGCAGTCGAGTGACTTATTCAGCGCCGCTGGCGGGCTCCCAGCCGTGGCTGTTATCGTCGCCGTCGGTGGCGGAACTGGCGCAGTGGCGACGGCGACCAACGACCGCCTCCGCCTCAAGTAGCCGGCGCTGCATCGTTGGCTTCATTACTAAAATGCTGGATTCGTTCTTTAACAATTTTTCATAACAACCTTGTACTTATCATAGGATTACCCTATCTTATATAATGTGATATTATAAACCTAATACTTAGGTATTACATTTCTTTTTGTCCTAGATTTTGATTTTTCTCTATGATTTTCAATAGTAGGTTCACTAATAGGTGCTCTAGTACCTATAGTCTGGCCAACGAAAGATGGTCCAAGAACAAGGTGGCAAATTTGAAAAATCAACAGGTATATAGTCAGTTACACCGAAAAAACTGAGTTGATAGTATTTGGTACTAATGACATGTGTTTAGTATATAAGGGTGAATTTCAACATCTATGTATCCACTACTTCTACTATTTTTTAAATCTTTAGAACTTAGATTTTTTTTAATTTTTACTTAATTTTGGTAGGTGGTTTTATAAATTTCTTGATGTTCAGGTACGTAGTCTCTTTCTATGCTTAGCTAGAAATACCTATATAGATGCATTATTTTTCTAGAGTAGTCTAAGTAACCTTAAAAATTACTTGCTTATTATAAACACCTAAATTGGTACCTAATACACCAAAATTTGTATCTAACACCAAAATTAGATATCAATTTATTTTTATTGTCATTTATCATTTATTGAACACTTTTTTTGTTTTTTAATAAATAAGTACGTATCTACATATAATCCTTCATTTTCACCCTTCTACCACCAAAATAATATCTATGGCAAAACAACGTTTACCGGGTCAGCTGGTAGCAGTATAAAAGAAAACAATTAATGGTTTTAAAACAAGGAAACTAGCAGTAGGTATTAGTAGTAGATATACTGGTGGTAGAAACTTGGTGGCACAAATTTGTCTCAAGTTTCGACCGGGTGGGTACCACCGTGCACTATTGCGAAAAACCCTCCATAGCAATTCAATCTCGGTTGGATTGTGTTCAGGGGTCAGCAAGTGCATAGCCGGGCAGAGGTGGTGGTTGTCGCAGCACTAGTGGGACCAGTGGGTCTTGGCGAAATCTAGTGGGGATGGCGCGGGGCGATGCGCCGAACAGGGAGACCTGTAGAAACGGTGGTGCCGCTGGGCGCCCGCGGTATAGTACAGGGGCCCAACTGGGGTTAACCACCTTGGGAGGCTGCCTCACCAGGCCGCGCATAATCCCGATATGGTTCGTCGTGCCGGTTGGTGACCGGATTTGGGAGCCCGGTGACCATACTCGGGGGGTACGGGGGCCCTACCGTTCGGCGCGTCGGCTCTCGCCATGCCTCACATTCATAGATAAAACCAATATCCCGCGCTTTGTCACACGGTGCTACGGCGGCAATCACCTCTTTTTTCACGCCTTCTCCCACCCATACTCATGGCAGCGCAATTTAGAGAACTAGGCAACACAGCGGCTCGTCACACTCCCAAAAGCTTGCTATTTGAGGTGGAGTCCACTAACATCTGTGGGCTCCATGCAAACCTCAACGCCGTCCACCAACACCTAGAGACGGCGAAACCTGCCATGTTTTTTCTAACGGAGACGCAAATACACCGCCCTGACGACACGACCTACTTGCTCTACCCTGGCTGTGTTCTTGAGGAAAGTTTTCGTGCAAAAGCCGAGGTGTGCGTGTTTGTTAGGACGGATGTTTGCTGTCGCCGTTTGCGCTGCCTAGAGGACCCATCCTTCTCTATCCTTTGGGTACACGTAGACCATGGCTCACATGGAGTACTGCTGTCACCTTTTTGCTGGAGCACCTGCATACCAACTTGACCCCTTCGACTCGTAACGACGGGCATTGAGCCTGGTTGACAATGCCATACTTTTTTTATTTTTTTACGTGCACAAAATCCTCACGGATACCTCCCCACCGGAGCCGGTGGAGGAGGTTATGTCGGACTCGAACCGACTAAAACGCACGCCGCCTGTGGGTCGTTTTGGTTGCCGAAGGTGAGGTTGACAGGCAAATCCCTCGCACCCCGGCCGACCCAGGGCCATCTCTAACGATCTGGCCCTTTTTTCGGGTGTGGGGACTACAGAGTCCCCAACTCGTCCCCGCGCCAGGTGCGCCACCACCGCGGCCTGCTTCTGCCAGGGTGACAGGCGGCTCCACCTTTCACCCCCAGGCCGGCGCTCATGGGGGGCGGAGGTCGTTCATCGACCTTCGACGTCCGAGTTGCCTTCGTACGCGGGCAGCTTGTCTTGCGATCCTTCGTCGCTCCCGCTGCCGCTCCCGCCCCGGACAATACCATACTCACAGGTAGAGGGGAACCTCTTAGCCTTAGGTGGGATTTTGCCTCACTGTGTGTGTTCTACCGCCTATACAATGTTATGTTATGTTTATGTGCTCAGATGAATTGTTTGACATGATGCCCGTAGCTACATTCTATCATCGCACCTCTTGTCATAGGCAGGGAATTCATCCCCACACATTGCGACCTGAGACGGTGCGCACTGTGCGGTATGAAAGAAACTTCATCCCACGCACACTCAAGCTGTGGAATGACCTCCCTGCTGCGGTTTTCCCAAGCGCCTACAATATGGGGTTCTTCAAGAGGGGCATCAGAAGGTTTCTTCATGGTCGGCAGCGCGAGTGTGACACCCCTGGTGTTGCATACGTCCATAGGCCACGGTAACCGCTTCCCATCAGGCGGGCCGTGTGCTTGTCTGCCAACTAAGTGGTATAAAAAAAAGTATTGTCACTCCGGTCTTTACAAGACCAAAAATGCAGGATTGTGGTAGCTGGTGAGGTGATGTACCACCATTCCGAATCCACGGTTCGGACTGTTATTGTGCCCATGTATGCCCAGACGCAGACAGGGGCAGATTGATGTGGAAGAAGGTGTTTGAAAATGGTGGTGGTCAGAAGCCTAATGTGGCTAACAAAGTGTAGTAGTAGCTGCCGGAGTGACATAAGCAAGAGTTGTGTGTCACCGAGGTGAAAAAGCTGAAGTGAAGTGACTTGTAAAGATTGCACGAGGCACTATTGCATCCTATTTATACGGTTGATTGATAGCCTTAATGGAATTTGTTGTTACACATATTTAGAACTCACTAGGACTTTTCCACAGTAGATACACAGAAATGTTCTTAAATGTCATTGTAAAACTTTGAGGATGCCGTTAGTCGAAACCGGTCAGGTGTAATAACAAATAAAGAACACTGTGGAAAAGTACAAGTGAGTTCTCAACATGTGCACTATAGCATCCATGACAACTTTCATGTCTGTGACAAAGCACAGGAAGAAAAACTGAATGATGATGACAGTGGAGGGGAAGCAAGAGATTAGACGGGTTTTCCGGGCGTAGGTCTGGTGGAGAAGGGTGAGACCGCCTTGTGGACCGGAGTGTGCGCCGCTACACCAGCCTGTCTTTGATGCGGCATCAGGTGGCTTCACTTACCTACCCTCTCTGCTGCATGCGTAGTGAATATGAAAACTGTTAATCTGAGAGAAAATAAGGAAATCTGCTTGAGTCCTGGTTGGCCGTAGGCAGCAACCTCTTTTCCACCTAAGGAGAGAGGCGGTGCCATCTCCGTTGATCACTGTACAACCGTGTAGATATACCCGACTAGCGTCCAGTCAGACTAAATAGTAGCACTTAATCTAATGACAATGAAAACCAATTTTGGTGTAACTATACAATTTCGATGTAATCAATACGATATAACCATCGATGTAATAACGATATAACCAGATTCTCCAAAACTGCTTCATCGAAATTAGTTTTTTAAATAGATACTATTTAGAATATTGGGGTTATATTACTATTTAATACACATACCGAACTTATACACTGTACTTAAATATTAAAACAGACAATATGAATAAACCGTTTTAAACTATCAACACATAAATTGCAAGATTTTTGTCGGAGTCTTATGAAACGACTTACTTATTAAAACAATAATTGGATATTTAGAAATAAATAGCATATGACATCCTGATGCCGGACTCGTGGTCACCGCTGTGGCGTGGCGGTAGTGAATGCGGCCGGTACTCATGAGGTGCGCGTTCGATCCCCGCTCAGTGCAAATATTTGTATGCATGAATATAGATGTTTACATTGAGCACGTTGCGCCCTCGGTCCCGGTCGCCACTTTGGCAACATCTTTTGCACTCGTTACGGGTAGTTGGAGCCCTCTTTTTTATACCATTCGGCTGGCAGACAAGCACACGGCCCACCGGATGGAAAGTGGTTACCGTGGCCTATGGACGTGTGCAGCACCAAGCGCTGCCAACCCTCTGAATTTATAAAAGAAAAAAGTAAAGAGTTGTCGTGTAAGGGGACCTAGAATGGTTTCGATAGCATGTCGAAGTGCTTTACCGGCTCAGGGTTCCCTGACATGACAACACCTGGCATGATAATTACGCACAAGTACTCAAAATGACTGAATACCTTTCTGTTGACTGACTGTTTCGATGTTTGGTACACACCTTCAGTTATCGGACAATAATAGAATTTAAATCAATAAAACAGTTTGATTTGAAAATCAAAGTGTTCAAATAACACACTTTGTTGTCAAGATCGTTCTGGCGCTGGCTGTACCTAATCGCCCATTTTGTGGCGGCGGCCATTTTGGAGCTAGCTAATACTCGTAGCTAGGAACACTACCGACTAATACACATTTCAAACAAACACACACACACACACACAAACACACGCGCGCGCGCGCAAACACACGTACACTTATAACACCCTGTCGCTTTTGAGACACATGATATTTAACGGCGATGGTGCTACATGCAGTTAGGTAAGTACTTGAAGTCAGGAGCTTTAGCCAGGTAAGAGCGATTGAAAGTGAAACATGTTGAATAATTTAACTATTTATTTATTTTTATACAAATTCCGCTATAATACATATTTACAAACGTAATAACGAATCGAGAATATCGCGGTATAAAAAAAGCTTGAGCAGAGAGGGCGGCGGCGCCGGGCAGTCCTTGGCCGCGCCACGCCACCGCCGCGCCGCCACCCGCGCGGGCGAGCGGCCGCACCCGCGCGGGCGGCGGCGGCGCCGGCGGCCCGCCACCCCGCGCGGGCGAGCGGCCCACGCCCGCGCCTTGCCGCGCCGAGCGGCCTAGCCTACTACCTACACTACAGTATTGTTCTACGGCGCGACGCGCATTAAATGATGGAGGTGATCAGTCGCGCCTTGAAGTTCACTATCCTCTCAGAGGTCTGGGCGATGCGGAGGATCAGGTCCTGGATGAGGTTGGCGATGCCACGGTTGGCGATAATGAACAGTCGCGTGATGGGGCCGGGGACACCCTCGGTCAGGTTGTCGCCCTTGGCGGCGCCCGCGTCGTCGACATCACCGCCGGCACCCGCGTCGCCACTCGACGAGCCGGAGGACGAGCCCGCGACCAGCTGGAACGTACACACCACGTCACTGATATGCTAAAAACAGTTCCACACGCGTTATTGTAGAGGTATACGTAATACACACCAGAGGAGTGGAGCTCAATCCGAATCCGATCAAATCCGAGCACAATGATGTTCTGGTGTATATTAGCAGTTCCTTGAAAGCGATGTATCTACATTATCTACGAGAACCGAACAACAATAGTTTCTATACTCTGCTTTCAGCAGTCAGCGAAGCGTACTCACGTGATGTCACCGCAACCTGCTCGTCTCACTACGCAAACATACAAGAAACAACGCCGAACCACTAGACCAGTCAACAATGAGGTTAGACTACTAAATACAGATGCTGCCTACTGCGTACTGATGCCGCTGCGATCTGGACTAGTTACAGCTACAGATGTAAGCTACCTACTGTACCTAAACTATGAGGATTACTTGTTACTACTACGAATCGGAAATAGGTGCTTGGGTTGCATTCGTTAAAATATTTAAGCGGATCGGAGTTAAACTACGTGTGATAATTAATGAATATCTAAATACTTGAAAGTGTGGCAGAACGCTCGATAAACGAGACCACTGCAATCATCATTGTTAACGACTATAGGTACATGTGAGCTACATTGTAGTGTGTGCGAGTTATGTGTTCTGGGTGTGTGTACTTGTGGGTCGTTAGGGTCCAGGGTGGCCGTGTGTGTCGCTGTGAGCCCCAGGTTGAGCGAGTCGGTGCCTGAGAACAGGCGGAAGGCCGTGCCCGCCGCGCGCGCCATCGCCTCCGCCGGACGCTGCAAGATCAAACCTGCTCACTCGGTACTTCGCACCACTCGACAACACCTCAACCTCCGCTAAACTCACCGCACAGATCTCCATAGCCAGGACCGTTCCTCAGCGCAAGTCTTGCACATATTACTCTTTCATACCGCTACAGATTATATAGGGATAAAAATATTGATAGACATTGCAAATTAATCCAGTAATCAATGCATAGATAAACATTTTAATGCAAAGTAATCACATTACTAATCGCGCAAAGGATAGGTTTCATAAGAAAATATAAACATATTTCATAAATAATAGCCGCGTGGTTCCCGGCAGAGTAGAATTTGGACCACCCGATCTCTTCCCATGCGGTGTCGTACAAGGCGACTAAGGGATAGGGCTGTTTATCACCAGACAAATATATACAGCCCAGACTCAACGTCAGATGCATGGCTCGAGTCTACAAGATATCCTGAAGATGGCAATAGGCTCACCCCCGGGAGGTAGTACACGGCGGTATTCCGCCCAATTGAGCAGTCCGACTGGGGAGTACCTCCGCCCTACAGAATACCGCGGTTATAATTACTTCGTGTTGTGTTCCCGGCGGTGAGTAGGGTAGCCAGAGCTCACTCCCTAGACCTACTCAAGAAGATAAACTGTGACAGGAGCTAATAGGTACGTAAGTACGTAGTGGTAGCTTACCCTGACGATATCAAAGAGGAAGTTGCCGGAGCCGCCGCCGGATGCGCCGGCGCCTCCTCCAAAGTTCAGGAATCTGAAACATTTTTGAAGTTAAGATGAATACCTAAAGTTCAATGTGTTGAAACAAATTGTCGTCGCGTGCAGGCGCGCTGTAACCACGAGCACCTGTAATGAGCGCGCAGTGAATTGAAATCGGTTGATGATTTGATGATTGATGCAAACCAAATTGTACGATGTGCAGAGTCCACACAGTGCTCGAATTGCGCTGTTCGCTGGTAAAGTAAGTAGGCACCTAAACATACGGGTAATCGGTCGACACCTAGTGGAGTAGGAGACGTCAAAGAGCGCGTGACGCTTGTTTAGGAACACACCTCTTATTTCTGTTTTCTTCGCTGCTGTCAGCATCATCGAGCGTGATCTCATCGATGCTGGCGGCGTTGGTCTGCGCCGCGGTCTGCTGGTCCTCGCTAGCGGCCACTGCTTGGTCTTGTCCCTCTCCGAACGCGACGCGTACTTCAGCCTGTTGCGACTCGGCGCCGGACAGCAGCTGATTCTCCTCGGCGATCGCGTTCTGCAAGATGCAAAAGTGAGTTAGAGAAGATACTGACGTTCGACGGATGATCAGGTATGGCCGTGACGGACGTCAATGCGTGAGGTGACGGTGACTATGGCGATGGCTGACGATGAAGGCGCGCGGTCTGCGCGCGCCCGCTCTGCCGCCTCCGGGCAGGCTGGGGTTAGTACGCGAGAGTACCGACACGCTCATACCGGCACGAAGCGCAGCGCGCGCCGCCGCCGGCTGGTGGAGCTGGCGGGGCTGACGGGGCTGGTCGTGGTGGGCGCGGCCGTCGTGCTAGGGGCGGGCACTTCATCATCGTCGTCGTCGTCGTCGAGCTCGACGGTGCCGCCGCCACTGTTGTTGTTGTTGTTGTTGTTGCCGCCCAGGAACAGGCGCAGTACGATGGGCCCGAACGCTTGCAGTATCGAGCTTGTAATTTGCTGCACCTTTTGTTCGATAATCTAGAACATAGAGTCATAAAGCGTCCTTAACACGTCGCCGCCCGCGGCCGCTCGACACGTGACACACGCTGTACCGTACCGTGGGGCGACCGTCACGTGTGACGTCATTCGCGCGATAACCTCGATGTCTAACTATTGGAAAAATAAGCGCTAGAGATGTGTGTGCGGCACGCGTCTCTTACCTGCGTGAGAGTCGGGAACAGCTGGCGCAAGATGCCGATAGTGCGCTTGTTGCGCTCGCTTAGCTCGGAACCGGGCGCACCCAGGTTCAGCGTCGCCAGCGTCTCCTGCGAAGTAGCCGTAATTCTTAGCAGGGTTTCAGGGACTCAGATATCCTTCGCTTTGGCGGACCTGTGCAGCTTCGTCACCGCCGCGCTGTGCGCTGCGCGGGTGGCGCAACACGGCGGCGGCGGCGGGAGGCGCGGTGACAGCCGTGGCCTCCTAATCAGTGACGAAAAGTGGCAACTTCGCAAATAGACAGCATCATTATAATGTAAAAATAGTAGTTATTCTCAGAGTTATGTAATTATATTATTGATGGATTGTGGGTGATTAGGGTCACGCGAGCCGCTGCGCGCTGACCCGCGCGCTAATTGCGGCTCCCTGGCGAAGTCGCGACTGGCCACTGGTGAGCACGGCCGCGCCGCGCCGCCGCCCATCGGGGACGTTCGTTCTACCAACACATTTACGTGCGGCGCGGCGCTGAGTGCCTGAGCGGTGACCAATGTGAGGGTACGCGCTCTGAGGCACGGAGCAGTGAGCGTGCGGCGCAACCAGTTCAAGCAGTAGTATTGACAAAAATATAGGTACCACGAAATGTTCTGTTGTTCTTTGATGGTTGGTTGCCTATTAATTAAATAAAGATTAATTGACATATAATACATACAATTAAATATTTTCGTTGTATTATGTTTCCCGTACATAAGTCAAACATCCTCAAGTGGTTGACGTCATATTTCACCACATTTAATGCCCCATACAGTTAAGGTTAAGCCCATTTGTCATCAATGGGTCATGAGACTCGACACACTACGCGTGACTTAAATCAAATCGTTGACATAATATAGGTACCTACCTACTTATTAAATTATACTAGAATAGGTACATTCTAGTATAATTTATGATAATTAAGAATAATATGTAATTGGGTCCATTGAAAATGTGCATGTCACAGTCTACAGCTGCACAGGTAGGTAGCTAGGTAGGTACTTGTAGTAGATGATGACTTGTACAAACCCTACGACTCTTTGTTGCCGTGTTTGTGAGACAATTAATTCTATTGTATTCTAGTTAAAAGTTAGTTCTCGCGTGACGGGGCGACGCCACGCGGCTCTTGCTTGTGAAATGCAATAAAGAATATAACGTTATAGGTACCTGCGCACTGGCAGCAGGAGCGATGATCTCGATGATTTCAGGCCTGTCGTCAGCAAGTGCGGCGGGGTCGGGGTGGGGGGCGGGGTCGGGGTTCGGGGCCGGGTTGGGGGCGGGCGCCGCGGCGACCAGCGCCAGTGGCACGCACAGACATAATAGGTATAATGTGGACTTCATCTTGTTCAAGCTACCCTGCGGTTGTACTAGGTAGAACTCTTCTGTGCACTGATGCTTATTCACGACAGTACGTTTCGTTCTTGCCGTGGCAAACTTTCTGTTGGGACCTGGAACACAAAGCCAGCGGTTAGCGCGAGCTTGCGGCGGGACGGCGCAGGCCATCGGGACGCGGGCTTGAGCTCACACCCAGCGCACTTCTCTTACTGTTGTAAGCTTACAGGAGTCGAGTCGAGCTTGTACAGCTTGTGGAGCTGGCGCGGGCGGTTAGGTGTATGTGCTTGGACGCTGGGAGGGAAGCTCTGCCGCGGACAACAGTTCACTTAGCAACAATTCTCTGACAACTTGATACAGTTCTATTCTTATAGCGTCTGCAGTGATTGAATGACACTTCAAATTGTTACTATGTGAATTCTCTTGCCTGTTCCGTGGGAAGCGATGGCCGACTGTCCCGGGGGTGGGTAACTTAAAAATATTGGTGCACAACGATAAGTACCCGCACAAGTGTACATTGTGTTACATGTATACGTGATTCAACGACCATACAAAGTGATCACATCACATTCCATGGCGTTAGGATCCAATCGCCTAGGAACGTGATGTGAGAATTTTCAAATTATAATAAGATAAATATATAAAAAAAAAAAAAGATAAATAATATATTTTCGGACATTCTACACAACGCTACCCAGACCCAAACTAGGTAAAACTTAATAAACTTGTAAAAATGCGAATATACATACTTTTATACATTTTCATGTTTATATAACGGTTCACGATTATTGTGCTGCAACGTAGGTACCCGAAACGTCAGCGAAAATAGTAAATTCCATGATATTAGGTGTCGCGATAAGTCCCGAACCGTTATATAATTATGAATTCACACCGCCATCGTTTAAAAATAACATTTTCATGTGTAAATATGTACATATTATACATAGGAACACCCCGATCAACGCTAATAGACATATTCATGGATACAAATATTTGCGCTGAGCGGGACTCCAACTAGCGACCTCCGATGTACTTGTCGTACGCTCTACCGCTACGCCATTCTCTAATTCACTTTCCCATAAAATAATACGGTCAACAAAATAAATTGACCGCTCTTAAATTGGGTTCAATAGATTGTAACGGTAAGCGACCAGCTCGGGGCTCTGGCGCGCTGGTAGGACTCTGCTGGGAGTCGATATTTTGATGCGTAATGGACAACTAGTTTCACTAAAGATTATAACTTAAATGACATCAGCAGTGTACATACTTATGTGTGGTTCTATGTGTGTATGTGTGTTAGACGCGGTCGGCGCGACTTAGTATGCAGGGCGCAGGCGCGTTGTGCAATGTGCGCGTCGGGAACCAAAGGTCGCGTCGCTACAGACGGCCCCATCAGCCCCGAGCGGCGTCGGACCATTTGTCATACACCACATTAGCGACATTGCGAAGAGCTGACACTTAAGATTAATGTTTATGAACCTAATTCAACCAAACGAACATTTTAGTTATAAATCTAATTCGTATTTCCATTATATTTATATATAAAATACAATATTGCATATTGTACACCATAAACAATATTTACAAAAAGCGGTTTCTTACAGACGACAGACAACCTGGGACAATGCAGTCTGTGCGTTGGAGCCATGCGTGGCCAATTAAGCGGTGCACTAATTTCATAAGAAATTTACATATATACACACATAACCTCCATCTAAACATTATTAGACGCTTAGAATAGTGGGTATGCGAAATAACAGCTTTAGAAAATATCGCAGAAGTACAACGGAGATGTTTACTTTATCCTATTGTTGCCAGAATGAATATTCATATTTTATAATCAACCGATTCGTGTCTGCGGTAACTTCGTGTCCGTTAATTATGGCGAGTGCCATAGCTCTGACTGCTCCCCGGAGCCACCGCGGCTCGAACCGCTGGGTACCGGTCAGGGTCACGCGAGTGCGGAGCGCTGGACGGTGGCCTGTGCGTGTTTTAAATAAAGGAGAATATATTTTTGGTCAGCTAAGTTTATATTCGTCGTCAAATGTCGGTACTCAAAATGGTAAATCTCTCGCCAAGGATGGTAAATCTGCCGCCAAATGTGTCGACTATTGTCCGCAAAACCGTCACCGCGCCGCGCGTCTCTACACGTGCAGTACGGGGCGCTTTGTCACAATGCACGACCAACAGGGGCCTGCCAGCGGGGGACGTCCACGTCGCTTGATAATACATTTTCGTGGTAGATCGTCAATTTTACTGACAAACCCTATTATTTTGGATAGATACCTAATTTCTAGTCTTAAATAAATCCTCAGATAGGACGGACAGGTGGATGTGGAGAGGCGCAGACAGTTCGCTACGAGCATTTGTTGCACCAAGGAGGAGAGGTTGCCCAGTCCAGCAGATATTCATCCCTTGAGCCTTTGAGTTTCATTTTGGCGTTACGTCAGGCGCCGATGTCGATAATAGTAATCTACTCAGAGTTCATTTATTCACTATATGAATCAATTATTGCGTACGACGCAATATATCGCAACACTTGCAATATACCGTTTTATGGACGGACGACGTTCAAAAGTGCTAAAACATAACGTTCTCGTTGCGATACGTTTATTATTAGCCGTAGACACGTTGAGAAATGCCTATTGAGGTGTGAAAATACCGCAGGCTTGCTAGCTCAATGTTGGGGCCGCAGCATGCTGAAGGCGCTCGCTCACTAGTGCACGCAGCAGGCAGTGCGGCTGAGCGCACAAAACTGATTCAGATACGAGTCTATCTTGAATACAATCAAACTATTTATAATAACATAATTGAGAAATAAGAAATTCTGAAACATAGGCACCGGACACAGCAAGGGCGCGTCCTCAGTGAAATAGAGCGGGCGCGGGTGGGGCCTGACCGTCAGCGAGTGCGCCGCGCCGAGGCTGAGGGGAAATTGGGCGACTTTGAGTGTAGCCAACTGGCCACGCACGTCGCCGCGCCCGCGCCGACCTCGCGCCGCGCGAGCGCGAGCTGCGCGCGCACCGCACCTGCGCTTGCGCCGCACCATGTATGCCCACGCTGGCAAAATAACTAATAAGCGGTCACTTGGCGATTACCTAAAATAATGACACGCCAATCATTCCTTTTACAGTTACTCCACAATGATTTTGGAATTAAGGTGACCAACATACGTGGTAATTATAACATAATGCATTGTAAGTCCAAAATGATGTAAAGATAAGTACCTACATGTAAACAATCATGGCTCCTGCGCGCGCATGTGGAAGCGGTTTCACGTCGTACCTCGACGTACTTAACAAGTAAGTGTTTAACGTTGTCGAACTTGCCAAAACTCACAAAAGTAGAAGCACGCCATCTCCTTGTGGAGTTTTACTCGCCGCAAGAGAGATTGCACACATTGTAAGAGGTAGAGATCCTCTTTTTCCTCTGCCTAGCCTCCTGGGAAACGACAGTTTATTACATAGGACCTACATTTTAAATTATTTAAGACCGTGAATAAGTTTATTCAGTGACGTGGCACCGCAAGTTCTTTCATCTTCAGTCGCAACCGCGCTGAGTCTTTGTGAGCATCGTTTGCATTTTACGATTAACTAAAAGTTACATCTAATTTATTCATAATGTAATATTCATCTCTGCGTGTTCAGCACGGCGCTGCCAAGTCGCCGGCAGGTAAGGCAAATATTATTTACGATTTGAACTTGGTTCGAAGTTTTCTGAAAGTACGTTTGCCTAAATGTTGCCCAATACTTCAAGTTTAAGTACATTAAGCGTGTTGCATGGGAGGATCCACCGGAGTGTGTCCTCGGCCCGCGTAGGGACACGCGCCTGTTTACATGGGGACTATTGGACAGATACATTGAGTGATACGCCATGAACGGTCGCAGGACTGGGGTCCAAAGTCCGTAAAATGACTGCACTATTTTTGATGATTTGATCAAACTGTGTTTTGGACACTAGCTACTACATATGTAAATGACTACAAACAAAGTACTCAACAGGACCACTTATACGCGCACGATTCACGACTCTAGGCTTATTAAAGCGCATATCGTTATTGTATAATTGGAGTCACAAGATGTGAGCCACTCATTATCTCCGCTCTTAGTGCAGGTCACATCTCCGAAAGGCGCATTTGAATTGTAAATTTATGATATGATATTATGTGGTAACCGCTCGACTTGCTCAACGGCGAACTGAACATTATGCAAATATGAACCATTCCGAGTTGAGTTATATTTCGTGTTTTGGAGAAAAGCCTTGCTCCGGTTGCCCGGAGCGGCGCCTGCGCGCGCAGTGGGCGCGTGTCAACACCCGGCCGAGGACGCGCGAGCCTTCCGTTTCGAATGTTTCAATAAACCTTTACATAAGTCTTGCCTTATTCACCAGTCCATCGCGAGCAGGCCGGCCCACCGAGGAGGAGCCGGCCTCCCCAGTGATATCCCGAAGTACGCTATATTCGTATCATTGGTAAGGCTGACGAACATCCACCCTTCCTTTCCGTTTCCCTGTTATTTTGTTCATTCACGGTAACCGCTTACCAAAACGTTAAGTTATGTACATTTGGAAGCGCGTGTGTCTCTGTAACTGCCCATTGTTCTAAAGTTAATTTACGTTAATAAAGTTAATGAATTGTTTCTTATCTCATAAACAAGAAACGTATACAAAGTCGTCGCACTCTATACACCAATTAGCATAACTAAACATTAAATAATAAGACAAATAATTAGTTGTCTGCGTATTACTCGCGCCGTTAGCGCTTAACGCTTACAAATAGATAACGTGAGAAAGATAAGTAGCAAAAAGCAAAAATTTGCATAACGTTTAGAGTCATCGCTTCTCATGCGTCTGCTCAGAGTTCGCTCGCTGAGACTGTCGGCACTGCTGTAGCCACAAGTCATTGGGACAAGTGCTCCATTAAACTGAGCTATGACAGTAAAATATTCGACTTATTTTCTTCACACTTTGAAGGACACAAAAGAAACAATTTGGGACAGCCATCAGGCAGAGGTAGATTTCATGAGCATGGAAGGAAAGGAAAAACGAGAAAAATTTGTACACAGAAATATAAGCGTCATAGGTAATTTTTATATAAAAATATTAGCGGCATAGGTATATGTCGGGATACATA
Source organism: Eilema griseolum (assembly GCA_963662185.1). Taxonomy (NCBI): domain Eukaryota; kingdom Metazoa; phylum Arthropoda; class Insecta; order Lepidoptera; family Erebidae; genus Eilema; species Eilema griseolum. Next base: position 202,461 of record OY759250.1, on the reverse strand, counting down.
TCATAGACTTACGACGAGCTCCTGACGCGCGCGGATAGTTTTGTATTAATCTATGCTTGGTGAGAGCCCCGCGCTCTCCTCAAAAGATACCCACGAAACGTGTACTGCGCGTATGGAGCACATTTGGAGAACTCGTAGGTCCTAGTTATATGTCCCGGGGACTTGTCTTTAAGGCTACGATTTTTCAAATCCAACACATTATTATGTCCCATGACTTTGAGAAGCTTTACAGCAGAAATGTTCGCAAGATTGATTATTCATAAAAAGATAAATTGTTCGCCATAAGCCTGTATTAACCCGAAGTACCTGCTAAGTGATAAGTTTTTGTACGTGTTATTTTTAACCGACTTCTAAAAAAGAGAGAGTATACAATTTGATTGGTATTTTTTTTAAATATTTTTTATAAATGTACACCGATTGCTCTGCGATTTATGATCCGATTTACGCGATTCCTTTTTAGTTCGAACAAAGTTTGGATCAGTAGTTTTAATTGTATAAATATTTATGTGTATTTTGATATATACGAGTCTATATATTGCCGACTTCTTCTCTATGTTCTTCGATATTTTCGTCGTTTATGAACCGATTGTAAAATTGCATTGGTTTTGGTATACTCACAGGTGGTTTCATAATATAAATTTCGTAGGTACTGGACCTTGGACTTCGGAGATACACCAGAGAACTCCTCGAAATCAAATAGAAAATGGGAAATGATTGCTTCTTAGCTAGTTTTATATCATTGCTGTGACACGTTGGGCGACATTACGATGGACAAGGGCGTACTAGAATTACCAAGTCTTGAACTATGGGGGCAGATAATAGATTATCCAAATTATGTATACCATGAATGTCTCGTTTAAGTTATTGAGAGCATTAACTCGGAAATTATGGTTGGCATATTTTACTGGATTAGGCCCACTAAAAAGGGGACAAACTAACTAAAAAGTTAAAAGACGTTTTAAAAACCAACTTCAAAATCTGATTTTTATAAAATAACGTAATAAAGATAAGAGAAGAATTAATGAATTTACAGATTTACTGATCTGTTAGAAATGATAAAATCAATTGAAATAATACGGCCACTCGACCTGGCACCGACTTCTAACAGATTGGGAAATCTGTAAAATCAGTAATTTTTCTCTTATCTTTATAATGTTATATTTTTATAGTTTTTGAAGTGGGTTTTTTGGATTGAGTTGTAACATCATCCGCTCGGGTCCGTCACCCGCGTGACTCGCCACTGTGCACGCTGTTCAGCCGAGAGCGGCTGAGCCCAGGGGCCGTTGGGAGACGACGGCGCCGCGGCTGGACGAGTATTGCTCGTTACCCGCCTACCAGTTTCGTCAGACTTGTCCGTGTTATCTTTACTATTTTCGTTCGTAGTGCGTCCTTTCAATTGATTTTTACCTAACTGCTGCTCGAACCTTGATAAACACTTAACATATAACTAGTTTGTAAGAGAGTCGGAACTGGTTAATAAAGTGTTGCATGAAGTTTCGTAAGGCGCCGCATTAGCAACAAGTAAGCAATAAGCAAAGTGAATAAGTTTGAGCAAATTATCTGTGAGCCAACCCGCGCGGCGCGTGCCCCTGGGCAAGTAGGTATCAGTGCAATCGTTTAGTTGTAAATGTTTAGTTGTAAAGTAAATCTAAAAAGAGCAGAGCAGGGATCAAGAGATCGTTCATTAGACGGACGAATAATGTCAAGACGGATTATTTAAAAACCTGTTCTACAGAACGATTTGTAATAATTGCAGTACCTAGTTAGGTACATGCCCGGTGCAATCAACAGTATCAGCTATTGGTTCAGAGGGGAACTAAAAACCATAGTTAGACGTGTAACGTGGGCATTGATACATACACCCCACGCGGCCGGGCATACTCATGGGCGTGTGTTTATATTTTGTTTCACAAAGTTTTAAATTCTAAAAATACAAAATGTTAATGAGATATTGCAGACTGCGCGGCGCGCTCGTCGCAAGCCACTATCTTCAATCTCAATATTACGGAGCGCTTAATTAATGTTTTTGCAATGTTGCTGCTAATCCTAAACAATTAGTTGTAGTAATTAAACACACACGAGCACGTGAGCCGAGGGGCGGCAGGGCGGCGGGGGTGGATGAGGAGGGAGCGGGGCGCGAGCGCTTTGTTTACAAAGAGAGCACACGAACGGACAATTATATCCGATTGGATAATTGCACCGCTCATCTCCATTAGCTAGTGAACTCGTCGCGAAGTTGTGAGCGTACACAATTAGTCGCCCTTGATCGGTTCCACTGGTCTCCGGACGCAATGTATTGATTACTATATCACTTGGATGGCGTTAACAAACAACCAATAAATATGTTAATTATTGGGGCATACATCGGCGCACACGTAGCGCGCGCGTCCCCGGGACGCGGCCCGTAGCGGCGTAGCCCGCGTCGAAGTGCTACAGCCGCGCTACGAGGCGTGCACTCGTGCGCTAGATCTAAAGGCGTCGTGTCTTACAAAGATGAATTATATAATGAGTTATACTAACTGAGTGCGAGCTGGCCGGCAGTGTGTCTTCACCAACTGTGCGCACAACGCGGACATGTACAATGCTATATACCGCGGCTAGAGAAGGTTGAGCAACGCCGCGTTACGTGTCGCGTCCAGCTCGGGCGCGTGTCGCCGCCGTCCGCGCGCCCTCACAGGCTCTGAGCGCCGACCGCGGAGATGTGCGTGCGCCTAACTATGCAATTACAGTAATGACGCGAGCGCCCATTATCCGAACGACGTCCACCGGTGGCCGCGGGTGCGCGCTGCCCCTGCGCCGGCGGTGGCGCAAGCGCCGTCGTGTAAATGATCGATTTCAGATTATTGCGCGGTAATTACAGTTGCGCCAGGCCGCGGCGCGCGAGGGACGACACTTGAACCCTATCAGTGATGTCGTTTCTGCAGGCTCGTGTTCGATAACGACGACCGGTGGTCTCTAGACACTTGTTTCTCTTAGCACATGAATCTTGAGCTGGGAACTTCCACGGGGCATTCCCGCCCTCCCCATTTCTTTGTGGTTACCACGTATGATACTACTAAAGCGTTAGCCTTCCTCGTCGTCGGCACTTTAATAGTCCTTAGTTAGCGTCCCAACAGATTTGATACAAAGTTGCTTTTAATCGTTTGATCGCCGTCATTGACACCGAATAGAAATATGAATAATGGCAGTAGTCATCTTGACTATGGATGTGTGTCAGTCGGTCGCCGCTCTGTCTTAAAGAGGAGAGGTTATATTATTTGAAAAGAAGTCGTTAATGAGTTAGGAATTTAAAACTATAATTAACGAAGGTTGTGTAACAGCGGCGCGACCTTTGGAGCCTCTAATTGCCGGCTTTTCGTATTAATGTGTGAAAAATGGGCCACCGTCCGTTACTGAGCGCCTGCACGCGAGCACGCTTCCTACTGCAGTTTCAGTAATAAACTGCAATAAAATTCAGTAATAAACAGAAGGTTTATCGATTCTTATAAAATTGTAGGAATCGATGAACCTTCTGTTTATTACTTAATTTTAGTTTTAGATTTTTTAAATCAATCAGTAGGTGTTCGATGTAATAACTTCCATCGAACACGTTTTGCTGATCTAGCAACCTAACACGGCCTCAGTGCATGTCTAGACAGCGAACCGAGTGCATTCATTCCATCATTTTAGGAAATAGCCTAGCATAGCTTTTTATTGTTTTTACTGTAATAGCAAAAAACATCGTTAAAGTCTTTAAAGTTTTTAATTCCATAGCATCCAAATAGGAACCACTTAGGTCACGTCCCTTACAGGAGGTAACAAACGTAAGAACACTGTTAGCAAACAGACGCGGTGTCGATTGTACGAGCAGATATTATTTCTATTATACGAAGTAGTGCCATAAAACATGATTGCAGTACTTATAGGGATTTAAATGACGATGCAAAAAATAGAAATTAAAAGATCGATATAGTATTATAGCAAAGCGGCAACATAAAAAATGATCTATTATAATTATAAATATGTGAATTAAAAACGAACAATAGTAAGGCGTTTTAACCCCGCAACCTACAACTATCACTCGTAAGCCCACTTTACTGAAATAGAACGAATCTTCCTCCTTGCTTAGAAATGGCCGCGAGCTGCGACAGCCATCTACTTTAACACCATCAGAACATCGTCGTGGTGGTTTCTTATGAAGGTTTTCTCTACGGTGCTCGAAAGAGCCAATCCTTCCTGTAGTTAGGGTTACGGCTTGTTCAGACGGTGGTAGGTCCAAACGAACCCGCCCGCAGCTAAGGCAGATACGCTAGGATAGGGTGGGGTGGGGTGAATCGGGCGGGGGCTCACGGCCTCGGCCGGTTAGTTAGATGACGAAATATAATGTGCCTTGGTTGATTCATCCTCTTTACAATCCTTTATCATGCTTGTCCCCAATCTGTCCACGTTGTTGTGCGAAGTTTTGTGACTTCATATAAATTTTAAGAGGCATTGCAACACGCGGGGGCTCTGACTGGTTTGATAATAAATAATGATTTGGCTGTGAGTTGGGACACAATGGATAATTTGCATGTCAGCGGCGAGGGTTCACATGTCGCGGTCGGTGGGCGTACGCTCCGGCGACGCGACGACGACGTGACGACGTCATTACAAACATTACGAGTGATTATATGTAATTGTATTGTGCGGGTGCGCGCGCGCCGGCCGGCGGCGGCTCGCGGCGCCCAGTTCCGCGGCGTCACGTAACGTTTGCGAAAGTGATGCGATTGTATTGTGCGCATGCGCACTCTGGACAAATTGGGCGCGTGGCGCAACAGAACTCATGTAATGTGCAATTTGTACTGTTTGAGACTTTCCTACAACTATTATCGCGTTTCCTGGTTGTGACCCGACCCGACGCCATCGCGCCATCGCCGAGCGCGGGCATCCGTGCCCGGGCTGACGCGCCCTACTTACCTATATATAAGCACCGTGAGAACATTTTTATGTGTATGGCCATAATGTGTCCGACGCGTCTCAGGCCCCGGCCATGCGCGCGCGCACTAACGACGGAGGCGTGCACACGCATTGTGCGCGTCGACACCTCTTGTAACAGCCCCTCATTACTGCGAATGGATATCGCACGTATCATTAGCCAGCGCACGAGTTTGTCACCGGTCGCTGTGAGGCTCTACCGGACAGTGGAGCGAGTCTCAAGAAAGTTCAAGTAATGATACTTTAGTAATTTTGCAAATGTTTCTTCTATAAGCAATAAGATAGATCCGACGCTGCTGCCGCCTGTCTGCTGGCGGGGCTGAGGAACCTGGAAGGTCGTCGGCAATCTCATCGGTTTTTTAGTATTAGTCTGCTCTTGGCCCTAGAATATATGTGTTATATCGGCGACAATGGTAGTAATATAATATATAATAGCTGCGTGTCATGAACTTTGAAAGGAAATTCCATCAACTCACTGACGACTGTCATGCTGGGCTTCTGACGTGACTACCGTGAAGGTTCCTCAAATAACAATAAGAAGGTATATAAAGAACTGGCTGCGTCCCTACTGGTGTTCAATTATCACCTCAGTGTTATGTACAATGACTAGCTGTTCAACAAACGTGTCTCTGTCAACATTGTAAGGAAAGAAACACGCTCGCGCTGTATGTCGACGCGAAGGAAGGCGCACGTGTCCACTGTGGTTGTTATTTGTATATTTTTTTAGTTTCCTACTAAATAACAGAATTCTTATAGGATCACTTCGTTGCCTGTTTGTTTGTCTGCCAAGGCCAGCAGGCCAGCGCACAGGAACATATCAAGTGTTAAGTTAAAATTAATATCGAATTTTATAATCAGGCGTGCTACCTACTTTTTGCAGCTTTAAACAAATAATCTTCTAAGTCAGTTTAATGAATAGATACTGACGTTTAAATCCAAATGGATCCCTCAGGGGATTTAATCAAGTGTCTCGAGTGGACGGAGTCAGCATATGGAATTTTATTATATTATCTGTTAGGATAGGTATCTACTTCCAGTTGAGCTAGAATCACGAAAGCACCTAAATGACAAACTGAAATTTATTTAAATTAATGATTTTCTCGCCGCCAAGTAGTCGCGATAAAGGCAGTACTTCGATGGCGGTGTCAATATTGATCACTTATTAACAATGAGCTCTGCGGCCAGCTGGAAACACTTCCTTAAACTTATTATGTTAATTTTATAAAAACAAAAAAAGCATACGGCCTTTTTAGGTGGTATTTGAAATCAGGGTCAAGCTTATTTTTTGTATAATCTGCTTCCGTCCGACATCGTCCGCGAAAGGATTAACTAAGAAACGAAAAAAAGATGGCGCGCGGTACTCACCGGTATGCGTCGGAAATTGTGTTTTGATTTTAATTTAATGCTTAACAATAGATAGTTATAATAATTGATCGGAGTGCCGTGCGGCTCCAGTTCTTGGAGGAAACATCGAGGTCACGACTCACGGCCTCTCCCCCGCGCCCCGCACCCCACATTACACTTCACTCACCGTTTGGCAACCTGCGTTCAAGTACTGCTTAACAATAATAATACACTCTAACAGTTAAAGAGCGTTGTGGTCGTTTTGTTTGTTTTTGTGGACCTTCACTGATATGAGTATTAAGTATCATACAATATTTAATTCAATAGCACTCTCCACGAGTTGCGCCTCACTAAGAGCAGCCTCGCTCGTTTCGTCAGCTCTGCTCGGACCTATGTCTGGTTGTCTGATGTGTACGTGTTCAATGCATTTCTCTCTGCATTCGGTAAGCACTTCAGTCATTTCGCCAGATTGGTGTCGTCCCATCGAGCGCCGGACTCGGCTCTCGAGACAAATGATTGGGACTGTGGTGGCGCAAATGTTAATTATGTTTTTGCGCTCGTTTGATCTGTAAGAGTTACGTTCATTAATGGCGAAGTGTGGACATAATTATATAATCGAGAAATGCTTGAAACTCAGCAGTGCGACTGCCGGCTGGTGATATTTCCTCTAATGAGTCAGACGTTACGGCGCGTGTTGTGTGCGAGGGACAGCACATTGCAACGATCTGATAAGTGGACTCGTTCGTAACGTGGACTATTTCGTGCTTTATTCACGATCGCAACCCCCAACAACCGTCTCTGTGTCGGGTGCTATGGCGGTGCGGTGCCGGTCGGTACAGATTTGAACATGGCGAAGACGCTTTGTCTGAAGTGATTTATTTTTGAAAAGACTAGAACAGTATTCCGGATGACCGCATCAGCTAAGCGAATATGCCCGCGCTAGGAGTGGCTTCACGTCGTCGGTAGAGTATTGACAGCCTCTGTGGCATAGCGGTAGAACGTTAGACTGCTGCGCAGGGGGCGCGTGTTCGATTCCCACTCAGGGCAAATATTTGTATGCATGAATATGTTTATTTGCATTGGTGTGGGTGTTTTTATGTATAATACGCATGTATTTGCTATTTACGAAAAAGAATTATCTATGTATGCTAATCCGCATTCTAGATCTCATAATACCAGCTAGTTAATCTATGCTTTGTATGGGTCTAGATAGCATTATGTGGAATGTTGTAGAATATTTGTTTATTTAATGGCCAGGATTCGAATCGAACCCTGTCGATGGTAAAACCGACGGCACCTTACTCCTAAGCTACCGACGCTTAATACTATTTGATGTACCGCGGGGAACCTAAGTAGACAATCTCGTGATGTACTGCATATAATATGTACCAGATGTTTTTTACTCCTTTGGGTCATGACGCGTGTATGAAGGTGACATATTAAAAACATAAAGCCCCGTATTCACAAGACAACATTGGGTGCGCGACACGTGTTGCTCAACAAGTTCAGCAACGAACTCGTAGTGCAACACGCAAGCATGTTGATGTTGATCTTATATTGTGTGGACAGAACGTTGCGCCGCGGTGTTGCGCGTTGTTGTGGAACATGACAGGCTTCATTGTGCTGTCTGCGTATTTCAACGTCAGGATAATATATTTAATCCGTGCAAACGCGCGTGGCTTCGCTCGCATCCCTCAGCGCTGCAAGTTTACATACAGGTTTAAACATTATACAATGAATGCTCTCGTTACGATGCAGTAACCCGCGACGCGCGCACTTTACATTCTTCTTATTGATGTGACACCACGCAACATGGCAGCTTTTGTTGGTCAGTGGTCTGCCTGCGGTCAACACAAGCTTGATGTCAACATTATTGAATGTGATCCGGTATTAGATAGTGAATGGACGGAGCTTAATGGACGTCGCCGCGCAACTCGCCGAGCGATCGGTTCGCCAGAGCACGCAATGCCTCAAATAGCATGTAATAAATAATCAATTAACTGCGAACGTGACACAAGGTTATGCCTTTGCCATTTTAACAATAAATCGATTCATGGAACAGAATATTGGCAACAAACGGGAAATAATTATATTTGTGACCTTAAAAGGATCACTGCGAGAGCTTTCCGTCACACATGCGCACCACCACTTTCGCCGGCGCGCTTTAGCCACCCGTCCACAATATCTAATGTTTCCTATTTACGTAACGAAATAAGTGTCGAAGTTTCGACGAAGCGTCCTGTTCCCCGGCGTCGGCGCCACTCGCTGTTGCCAATATAAACTCGTTTTCAGATCGATTAGGAACGGCGCGATCTCGCCGAGCGCTCGTCACTCTGGCGACTGGCGCCGCGAGTCGCGACTCGCGAGTCGCGTCATCACACTGCGGCGATAGTCGCCGTCGCGTGTCGGAGCTTTGGCGAGCTCCGCGTGTCGCCGAGATCGACCTCGTCGTATTTGGTTATTATTACGTTTGTTTAGAAGAACTTTGACGCAATAGAGGATAAATACTCGAGCTTTGGCGGTCGCCTGAGACGCGCGCCGGTGTGGACGCGGCGCGGATGTACTGCTCAAGCAACATCCGCGCGCGACACGAGGGCCAACATTGCACGGCGATAATAGCGCAAGTTGCACAAGGCGGGCGCAGCTCCGCCCGTGCGGTGTATACAGGTATGAGGAGGGCGCCGCTGCTCGGGTGGGCCCTTGACGGCGGAGCCGGACGTTGTATATGTACTGAGCTATGTCTTGGGAATATAACCACGTTCAATGGTAATTCAGTGTTAGGGGGTATGAAACATGTACTCGCAGGGCTAGACATCAACGCGAGCGATGTGCACCCGAAGAGCGGTGGGCGGTGTTACAATTTATACGTCTGCCGTATCAGAGCAATTAAACATGAATTATGTCAAAGTGGCCGTGGAAGGGTGCGGCATGCCGGATGCGGGGAGAGGGAGGGGGGCGCGTTTGGCTGTAGGCGGTGGCTTGCACAACACCCTTTCACTACGAGTGCGGTAGTGTTGATTCACTGACTCACTGCGCTGACGAAGTCACACAATTTGTGGAAAAAACCCAAAACTGGAGAATGTTAACGTCCTCGACGCCCTTCAAAGTCACCACCTTCCGCGCCCGCACCCCGCACCCCGCGCCGTACTACTGACAGTACGTGTACATAATAATTAGGTATGTTCGCTGCGTATGCTCCCTATGGCCAGCCAGACGAACTTCGCTGCCGACCGGGTGTCTGGCCCAGTGCTGAAGTCCACGCGCCGTCTAATTGTAAAATAATGGGGCTATAACCTCTCACCGAGTGGCCGCCGGCGGCCGCGCTCGTGACGCAATCCTAGATGTAATTACATACAAATATAACTGTAAGTGTAGTCCGAGTACTTTCTAAACGGAGCGCCTCATCGGAGACGGAGCCTTATGCAACGTCGCCTGCAGCGGCTGCGGGTCCGACGCGCGGCTTGGCTTGCTGCGTCCCGTCGTCGCCAGACGGTCCTCGCGCACCGCGAGCTCCATCTGGTGTCAAGTTAGCTCACGGAGCATCGGGCTCAACGAATGCACTCAACCTCAGCGAACACTCCCTGTAGGGGATTATACTAGACTATGCACGTTGTGTGCAGTAAACTGATTACGAAGCTGAACTAGTGTAATTATAAAGCACTTTATGATATTGTGAGCATTTACATAAATGTTGATTGTGTTCTAGTTTCCTTTTATAGCCATAGTATATGGTACAGCCAACAAGCACTCAGCAGCGGACGCTGGGCGGTACTGTGCGTGCTTACCTCCTGTAGAGCGGTAGTGGGCCTCAATTTGTTTTGCGATCATCGTGAGCTAGGTCGAGGCTTTCTTAAGGGGGTTAGTCCTGTGTTGTGTTGTGGTCGCATCGTGTGGTAGGCGATATCACGACGCTCATAATGCTTATCCACATGAATATAATACACAAGTGATGAAGTGCGCGGTGCGCGCAGTGCGTTTGCGCAACATCCTCCCCTTCACTTAACAGAACCCCCCCCCCCCCCGTCCGCACAACCCGCACCACAACACTGCGCAGCGATAATATTTTTATCGTTTACTCGAATAACATTAATATTCAGGGACTTCAAGAACAAAGAGTGCTATTTCAAATTGGCACACTAAGGTTATTTTATTTAAAAAAAAAACTATGCGTTTCACCTTAATAGAGTGGTCAGGTTTTGTTTAATTGAGTAAAGCAGAATCCGCCCGTAACAGACGAGTGCGAAATGCTCGCGAGTACCTCCAGGAATGTTGGCCAGGGGGAGGAGGGAGGCGGTGAGGTCGTACGTTACATTAAACTTAGTGTGGGGGCCACCTGCGCTTGTGCGCAGACGTTAGATGTTATTAGTTTTGAACTGAAATTCTAATCTGGTGTATTACGGGAGGTGATATAGAACGATTTTGGGCGGCGAGTGGCGCGGCGCGAGGCCGGCGCACGCGCAAGTAAAAGTAGCACTGGTTCGCATTGGACACTAATAAGATCGCAAGTCGGGCGCTGCGCCTTGTGGGGTCACGTGCGGCACTCGGCACGCGCTCCTTCTTTAACATATGATAGGCAGGGCGCGTTCGTCCTCGATGGGCAGGCAGAACAGTCATAGCGTTGGTAGCTCAGTGGTTAAGGAGTCAGCCTTACGATTGAGAGGTCTCGTGTTCGAATCCTGCCCATTACATGACCGACGTGAACCCACTCTTAATACAAGCGATTTAGCTTAGCTGGAGGGGTTAGAGGGAATCTTAGTATTTTTGGTTCTAATATTCTTTAAAAGAAGAAAAAAAGATACATCAACATCCACATTGTGCGTTTTTGGCCATACACAACGCAGGGTAGCATTTTCATCGAGTTTATCCTCATAGTACATTTTTACTGACCCGGGAACCAAAGCTAGAATTTAATGCTCATTGTAAACTTTCACTGCTACTACTACATGGGCTCAGAACAGATCGCAGAGCCCGGTTCCCATAGCGCGCAAAAACGCGTGAGCATACGCTTGCCAGAGCAATGCGCGCATTGTGCGCGTGCGCACAAGAAGTGCTCCTATTGCGCAGGTGGCTCATGTGAACTGGAGACACAATGCCATTCATTATTAATTCTTGTAATATACTTTTATTTTCTTATCTGTACATATAATATAATAGTCGTTTAATTTGCAATTTAATTTTGATATATTTATCTATTTACACTTAATGTATTTTAAAGCTATGCTAATATTGACATTAATAAAAAATAATAATTAAACAAAACAAAAGTTAAAATGCGTCGTGGAATTCCTCCGCATCGCATGCATCTTGTGGTAGCATTCCCAGAAGACTGGTAGCATTGCCACGTTGTATGGCAATGCATATTCTCTGACCTAACAAGAGGCCAGCCCTCTGGTCACGAGAAGCATCGACCATACGCTTCACAATCTCCCTGAAGAGTTTGCGGGCGCTCGGACACCACGGCCCAAACGTTTCTACTCCAAACGGCACAAACTCATAATCACCAATGTGATTAGAATACTTGCGCCGCTTTAGAGTCCCTGCAGAAGCTGCTGCAGCAGCAGCACAGCCAGCCGTGCCAGGTATATGGGTAGGGGCAATGGTATCGACGCATGTTAATGACACACCATCCGGTCTCTTTCCATCGTCGCGAGCCAAAGCGTTTGGTTCAAACACAGCTGGCACACCGGCGGTGACAAGAGCACGGCGGATTATGTCGTTGAGGCTGGCGTGCCGTGGGGTGCCCAGCGCCCCTGCAGCACGATAGGCCATGGTGTCCGAGTCGGTCAACTGCTTCTCCACAACGGCATTGATGCGGAGAAACACACGGCGCACCTAAGCGAAGGCACGTCGCGATACGGAAGGTAGTGTCATCTAACATAGTCCCTACGTTAGATGACGGAAGAGCTTGTAGTCAAAGACCCGATTCCCACACTCCAACCGCCAGTAAACGGGTACGCTCAGCAGAATTAGAGCATGTATTTAATAAATTTTGTAGTACTAAGCTGCAGAGCGGCCCGTCCCACTGACGCTGTGAGAATAGGTTCTTTGGGAGATCAGTCTTTGGACATGCAATTTTCCAAGCATTCAGTGCATCAGTTTTACACAGTACTTTAGAATCAACTAGTGTAGGTGCAAGGATTTTCCTAGTTAATTCTTCCGTACTGTGCACCAAAGACAGGAATGCCGATAAGCTGACATCTGAAATTTTGCTAATACCAAACCCAAGCGAATCGGTAGATACGCTTGTAGTGAAGCTCGGTCATTCAAGGCCACATTTAAAATTTTGGAGAGTGTAATTTCTATGATTTTATCAATTTTTTCCAATTCAATCGGATTAGGGAGGCAGACCCGAGCCCTGGGAGAACGCAGCACGCTGCAGGGTCTGCAAGGGACCAGATGCGCTTTCAAATGCTACGGCCTTACATTAATGGCCGGGGGTCGGTGGGGTTGGCAGAGTGTCGGGCGAGAACGAGGCGGTGCGAGGTGCCGAGTGACCGTAACTTGTGAATTACATAGTTTTTGTGGAAGATGTAAAAACTTCGCATTGTTTTTGCTCACGATAAAGTAGGTCTTAGACGGCCTCCCCCCTTCCCCTGACCCCCGTGTTGCGAGGACAGAGGAGGAGGGCGGAGCCGAGTGCTATTCATTCCACGAAGATCAATAAATGACATAATGACGGCGACCCGAATGCTGCCTTGCATGAAACACATAAAACTTAACTACGTGCTCATAAACTGTTCACACAAAACACTCAAGCACAAGTACCTAGGTACCTGCGCACGCCCACACCTCGTGCACATATCAATGCTGCGCTTTGGCATTACAATGTGAAAATAATTTGAAGTAGGTTTCAACATGTAATCATGTTGAAACGGCAAGCTAGAAAGGATATCTCGCACTTACGGAAATATTCCACAGCGTAGAGTGATAGTTTAAGAAGTTAATTAGGTCGTTTATTCACTACTAATACAAACTTGATCGTATCCTTTGAGTAAACAAAAATCTAAACAAACTTCATATAATAGACATCAACGCGTTCGTAGCGCTCGTAGATTGCTACGACTGCATCTACGCGTCCCGCTCTCATTATGTTATTTAGCGCGACGTGTGGGCACGCTGCGGCCGGAGCTGTCGCGCGCAGCTACGGCGATGGCGGGTGTGAGCCAGCGACGCGCGGAGGGGTCGCGACCGCAGCGCATTAGGGTCACCTGTGCGTATGCGCACGTTTACGATCAGCCTCTTTACGAGCTTTTGTGAAAACCGCACAATGATCTGACAACGAGCGCCGCGCTCTGTTGCAATATTGAGCGGGTACCCGCTGTACTGGAGGGCTGCGATGTACACGGCTCGAGCTGTCCGCTCCCAGCCGGCACCTCAGCTGAGCCCGGCCAGCTCCTCATCCCGACACCACCACTCAATAGTAAATACACATCCTGTACTTCCATAACATTCGAGTATGAACGATGAAAGTATTTTGACACGAGCACCTTCGCCGCAGTGCAGTTGCAGCGTGATGCATTATTAGCGTGATACATGGATTATGGAATCGAACAGCTTATAATGGAGTGACGTGGACACATTAGAGACAACCTCTAACGTACCCACGTCACTCCATTATAAGTATAACTCGAGTAGTTTGCAGAAATTCATATATACTGAAGTTAGTATTACATTCCATTCTAGGCCACTAACCGCACATCCGCAATATGGTACACGACGCACTGTCTGTGTGTGTGTGTGTCATCAATCACACGCAGCACATTGTTGAGACATTACGTACGGTTTCCCTCGCAGTAATCGTAGTTAAAACACGTGGTCACTGCCTATCCCATTGAGAAAGACGCGTGACTGTACGTGTGTAGGTGCGCTCCTCGACCCCCCCCCCCCCGGAGGGATGCTGACCTCCCCACGAAGTAGTTATTGACCTTACGATTTAAACTTGAAAATAATTGAAATCCATTACACAATCTTAACTAATTACCTACAGTTAATTAATTTTATAAATCCGATTGTTATTGGCAAGCGCTGCGCACGAGCGAGCGGCGGCCACACGTGAGCTCCTGTTGCTTGCATGAAATATGAGTCACTCTGCCAGAGGGACGGAGGGTTGTTCCGCCGACACAAGGGAAGCACAATGTGTAGTGACGGTGTACGCGTATTGGGCTACAGCCAGCCCTGCCGTACGTAACTAATAAGGAGCATGTGATACATAAACCGTTAGCTATCTATCTGTAGTGAGTTGCACTTCGAGTGCAGAACATCGACAGGTCGAGGTGGGGAGGCTGCCGTGCAAGTAAGAGAAGCGTGTAGTTTACCCACTTCAGGCAGTTGCAGGTTGCGGGTACAGGAACCATTTTAGAAACGCTAACGATTGAGCGGCTGCACTGGTGGCCGTTTTTGGACCAAATTCAACATAATATATGTAGTGTTAATACAAGATAGATGCTCTCTCCGGCGCCGCCGAGCGATATGCGCGCGCGCATCATTACATAAATATGTGTGTAGCTATTACGTCTACTTTTGTTTATTTTCCGCACACGATACGTCAGACAGGGGCTTTTGTGATAAATTGGAATTAATAATATTTCTCATGTTTGGCGAGCACGTGTGCTAAAGGAGTGAAAGTGTTTCACTGTAGTTTGGAACTGGGCCTGTTTAGGAGTGTAACGCGGACGAGTGAATTATTTAAACAATCTTCCAAATTGGTAATCAAACCCACTACATTGGCGAAGTTGGCGAAGTGACCGCGTGCTGTGGCGACAGATCGATTATCGAGCGCGACAGTAGGTTGATAGCATTCGCGAGCCCACGAGAGTGTATTTATTGCAAAATATATTGCTAACTCGTTTAGTTTCGTTTAAAGAACTATTATGATACCAAAGGGAGGTTGGAGGGGGCGGGTATTTATAGTTGTTCGAATGAGGAAGTGCGTCCACTGTTAAGAAGTACTTGCACGAGAGGTTGCCATAATTCTGTGGAAACAGCAGATGGTAGCCGTAGATAATGTCGTTGTTGCGAGATGTGCAGATAGAGTTGCAGTGTACGGAGTGGCGATGTTGGGTGTGTCAAACAGTGGGCGACCTGCGACACCGTGGGTACTCGCACAGACTGCTTGATGTTCGACATGGTACAGCCGGGCATGTCCGGATTGTCATTCATCTCACACGTCAGGTTAAATACGTGCAATGCACATAGGTCGTGTCGCGGTGCCCAGCCGCTCCGGACTGGGTACCTCGCGCGCCAGTGCGAGATGGCGCATAACGGAACTGCTGTCGGAAACGTCAGTGCGCTGTGAAAGCGCAAATAATGCGCGTGGCCTTGACCCACAGCGCGGTGCGCGCCTGCCGCGTGACGTCACGCCGCCCCTCACCGTGCGCCGATACCGCTCTACTTTTATTTGTGACATTATACATTTTAAAACAACCGCACTGCAGGTGTCACGTTGACGAACCAATCGTTACCAAACAGTTAAGACATCTTGTTTAGCACTTCCGCATTACACCGTGGCGGACACGCAGCCTAATGGGGGGGGGGACCATAGGCTATATTTTGTCGTGATAACCGACATCCACGCGGGCGGAGCCGCGGCAACAGCTAGTTGCGAACAAGGTAAAAATATTGTGAGGATATTGTATATGCTTTATAGAAATATTGTGTCCTATCCCGAAATACGCGATACACTCCGAGTGCAAATGTCGAGTAGTTTGATTTATTTACCAGAATAATCGGACGTGTGCCATCTGGGTCGGGGACGCGTCCCTGTAGTTTGGCACTTGGGAAGATTGCTGCCTCATTTGAATGCAAATATTATTCGCGAAAGCTGCAATTGTTACGATCTTGTGTGATTGTGTGTAATGACATGCGCGTGCGACAGTGTGTTATGACAAATGATGTTGGCGAACGGCAGTTAGTGTGGTTTATAGCAGATTAACATCCTAACGAGGGACAATAAACGGGCATAGTGTGTGACTGCCAGGCGCGAGTTGCGTCATGCGCGCGCCAGCCTCTGACCTACTTGCTCGCATTTTTTTTTATCTAACTGGGGAATAAAGTAGCACCCGACCGCCGACGACAAGCTCTTGTGAGCCTCGACGACGACGGGTTGGTACGGAACGCGTGTTCGTTACAATAGAGATTGGAAAAGGAGGAGGGTGCAGGCAGGAGAGGCCCGCTGTGTCACCGACTACTTCTTCATTAAAACTTAGTGTAAGATATTGGCTATAGGACCTCTGATTCAATTTTAATTCCTTACAAATACGACTCACTTGAGCATAACGATGGTTGTACTGTTCGCACTAAATAAGGTGGCTATGATCATTTTCCTCTTACCGTTTTGGGGCACATACATAGTTATATCTGTACATCTCGAAGTGCATCGGTATATCATAGTTACACTGCCATCTCGATTGTTTATTATCTGCCTAACTAACAGTTGTTAATATAATTCTTTGATGTAACGACTCGCACACCCGACTCGCGTATCGAACTGATTAGTTTAGATTAGCGGCTGAATACTGTATCAATAAGAAATCGATAACATGTCGCGGTGAGGCGGAGAGGCGGTGAGGCATGGAGGCATGAGGCGGTGACCGAACGTGAGAGGTTGCGCAACGTCTGCGACAAACTTCCGACACGAGACAACACAACACAACGCGGAGCGCGGCCGGTGACGTAACGGAGCGCGACACAAACAAACGACCATCAATTATATCGAACCGATCGCAGAACGACAGGTTTTCGCTAAAATTAACTCAATACCGCTATCGATGCACGTAACTCACGCGTCACAGCGTGTGTGTGTGTGTGTGTGTGTGCGCGCGCCAGTACGCGCCTGTGTGTGTTTCCTTTCGCCGCGGCCGCGCGCGACCTCCTTCCGACGGCGAAAGTGGCGCGCACCGCGCCCTGCGCCCGCGCGTTGTGCAACCGCGGGGAGCCAGCGCGGCCTTCCGCGGGCCGACACCCGTACGATCCGGGATAGTGTAGTGAGATATGGGATGATATAGCGTACAAACATATTCGCAATCAGAAGCTCTCTACTTAGTTCACAAGTTAGTATGCAGAGTGCGGTGCAGGGGCCTACAAGTACTGTATTGTTGAACGTGGAACCACAGAACACTGCCATCAGACGGTCTAAATGTTATTGTCCAAAGGAAATACCAGTTAACAAATGTTAAAATTTAATGAGAAATGATATCAAAAATATTTCACCAATATTTAAAACATAATTGCGTAAACTTTAATTAACTGTGTTATTGGACGTAAAATGAAACTTAAAATGAGTTGTACATTTTTAGAAATGTTCCGACGGCAATGAACAAGAAATGAACAAGTTACGCAACAATTCTTGGTAGAAACACGTCTGAAGTACATAGATATACCTACATACTACACATTAATCGTAAATGTTAGCATTATTACGTGTTTCACCCAAGAACTCTTCTTTGATAAGTTATTGGCGGTATTGTGTACCAAATGTCGACTTGCATCATTGAATCAATACGTAACGTTTTGCCACACGCACATGCACACACACACACGCACACACACACACACACGTACGCGCGTCCAGTCGCCTAGGTGCTTACACGCGCGTGCGTAGCTCGTGTTCTTGTTTATTTGTGATCCTTTAATGCAAATCTAGCAAATTTGCTATAAGGGACTATAAGAGCCTAGTTAAATAGTTCACTAAGAACAGTGTTGCGAAATGATACGAGTTACCGAAGTAAGTGGGCGTGTTGTAACAGCGCGGTCGGCGCGACTTTAATAATATTATATTTATAACATAACCTCATAATAGTCCTCTGTCCGCAAGGTCTGCCCGCGCTAAGCAGCGATGCGAAGGTTGCGCGACAGCAGGAACTGGACCATGTAGTTTGGTATTCGATTAATTTAGTAATCTCTTGTCTCTCGAAACAAACAAAAACTCGGCAATAGGTTTTTATCAGTGATTAAATAATTGTAAACGGACCGTCCCCGTGAGGAGCGAGCGGAGTGATATAACGGCGGCGGTTTCCGGGCCGGACCGTGCCGGCGCCGGCGACGCACGGAGGTGCGGTGTGGCGCAACTGACCGAGATGAATGTCGTCGCGCTCACTTCCTGTAGAGTTCGCGCCAGATGGTAAGCGGCAGCGACGAAATGTCCCGAACACGTGAATACTTACTCATCGTGCTGTTTTTTTCCAATGGTTCCGGTGGTAACGCATACAGGTGTGTGATTAAGATTATGATGAGTTTTGATGTTGTGATTCTTTTCTCAAAAACAATAAATGTGAACCATTAACATAAGTAGTTCATACCATTGACAATATAACAATGAGAGATAAGAGGCTGCGCGTGCGCGGGGGGTCCACATGCACCCAGCTCATAGGTTTTGAGCGTGGACTCACCCCGCTGTCTATTAACTAATGAGCGTCACCACGACGGGACCGAGTTGCCCGACGACCTATAGGTACTGATGTTTGGCATTGGTGTGTATGACAAAGAGCGGCCCCGCCCAGCTCGTCGTGAAAGCTATTAAATGTTTGATAAACGCAACATAATCCGATCTTCGTGCCAATCGGTCGCCACCTCCCCACGCCGCAGAGCCATGACGCCCATATGCTACTAAGTAGGTACTATCACGCATACGCATAGAAGATGAGCTGTTGGACTGGTCGTGAGCTGCCGGCGATGCAATTAATGTGCGGTCGCGGAAGGCCCGCGAGCGCGACGGCAGCTGCTCACTCCTATACAGACAGTCTCAGTTCTCTCTACAAATGAGTATAACGTTCGTTTGTTAGGTGACACGGACTTTTATGAACCTAAAGCCATCTCTCGTCTTGGGAAACAAGCGCGTGTTCGTAAAATATATTTTCAGTGTATGTATACTAGGTGACAAAGCTTGTGAGATAGCTCGGAGCGGCTGGCGACGCTGGTGCGCAGGAGTCCGCGTCAGTCACGCTCGTTCTTGTCCCCGAGGTAAGAGTCAACAATAACACGATCATTTGCGACACGTCGAGTTGTCTCACAGCGCTCGGAGCGCGCCGTCGCCAGAGGTACTTCAACTTTGGCCTCTGTACGTACGTACGTACATCGTGGCACGTGCGGCGAGCTCTGCTCGTCAAATACAACGTATGTATTCATCTCACTGCTGTTATGACAAACATTTTTATTCGAAACGGGTTTGTTGAGACCACTCACGTATGCGAGACCTTTTCCTCTAATTACTACACAGAACGTGATAATGAGTTATGGTACGACGTATGACGTACAAGAAACTAATTCGAGGATAAGGCCCCCGCCGTCACCAGCGCCACACCAGGACTACTTGATACACATTAAAAAGTTAAATATTTTAAAATAACAAAAAAGACAAGTAGGTACACTACGTGTGTTCCACTAGGATCCCACATGTCAACTTTCAGCCGATCGAAAATCACTTGCTATTCCACTACAACCTCTCGGAGGATTCTTATGCACCCGTTATTCCTTTCGAATTCTCTGTCCAGGCATTAGCACCACCACAGCTTTCGTAATATGATATACAAAATAACCAGTCAGTAATACAATATCACATAACGCTAGACGTCGTGGGCCCTATTAGTTCGGAGAATCTTCGCAATGTGCAAGTTATCGCCATCGCTGACCCAAGAGTTGATGGTTGTGAGATACGCTCACAGACCCATAAACCCAAAGTTGCGTGACTACGCATAACACCGAATTCGAGTCGTGGGAACTTGTAATTATATATGTATATAGTCGAGATTATGTAAAACTGTGCTTTATGTGATGCGTTCAATATTACGCAACCCCGCCGCGCTGCGCCCGACATATGAATTCCTTTTCACGCGCTGTCGGCACTCGCGCGAGCGTTTTCATTTCGATTCTACATTCGAGGATATTCGATCAGAACTTGGTAAGTTGCTCACACGTTGAGGCCTCCGTGGCTACTCCTGCCCAGATGCTCGTGGAGCGCAGTCTTTTGTAACCATAAACGCAATAATGGGCAGCCTGTGTGCAGTTTATTGTTAGCTGCTTTAGTAGTTTCCGCTCGTTGTTACTTTGCGCGTAATTTAGTAACACTAGGAATCGTACCTACGTTTAATTGCACTCGTGTGGCTCGTACAGAAGTTTCTTTATTAACATTCGATTTTGTTCACACAATATATGCGTGGTTACACAGTTTGATTGACAAAGTGACTTTACAACGAGTTTACTTCAAGTAGATCCAAAGAGAATCAAACAAATTGAGCGAGAGGGTTGGTGAGTTCGGCAGCAGCAGCACCTGCGCCGGTAGTGACCCGCCGGTGCCCTGCGATCGGCTTGCATCATATCGTTATGTATACTCTTGATGATGGTAATATAATAATGTTAGTGACGGCAATCAGTCAGAATCTCAGCATCTGTGAGCCACTCGCTGCGGCTGTGGTCAGTGACGACATGCGGACGGTTGTGTTGATCCCCCGTAGCGTGTACTCGCGGCGTTCAGCCTCAGATTGTTGCCCTTAGTTTGGTGAATGAGGCAAGCTGTACAGCGCACGAGCCGGGCTTGTTAGTGCACGGTATCTCTAACTGCTAAACTTTCTACAATACGAGGATGACCAGGTGGAGTGCAGTCGAACGGACTTTATGAATGAATCAAAGAGAATCACAACGGTGTGCACTGAGCTCACGCCAAGCGGGCGGCGCGTGTGTGTGCCACAGAGTGCACATGTTAACAACAATGGCGAGAGATGCGCCAAGTTCAAGGCGCGCGCCGCGGGTGCCGGAGGGGGAGGGGCGCACATCGCGACACAGGTGAAGGTCACTCATCTCATTATTGTGTCACGCTCGCGCCCCAACGCGCCGCGCACGCGCACGCGCCGCGCCGTTGGGCAGGTGCGCGGTAGAGGCGCGCCGTCTGTCGGTCCATCTCATTAATACATCTGATTATGTATTTTCTTTATGAAAACGCGGTCGCTTCACTTGCAAGTAGTAGTGATTACGAGTCGCCGCGGCGCCCGTGCTCTGGTGCTACTAAAGCAGTGAACAAGCATGCTATGTCCAAGGCGCTAGAGGGTGCTAGAGAACCGCGGCCCCGACTTCTTATTAGAGTTTCATTACGCATCCTGTATTTTAGTTCACTGTTGCGGGCTGCCCTAGTGCAAGTGCGTTTCCTCTGCGATCTGCCATGATGCGATGCTTTTTGTAAATAATTGCCATTTTAAACGGTGGACGTGGCTATTATAATATATTATATTAAACGTGGCAGGCAGTTAAAACGACTCGTAGTACATTAGTGTAGTACTATGGGCTATGGGTAAGTGACCAGTGTATAGCGTACATTGAGTACATTGTGCACATGACGTACATGGTGTACACGACGTACATGGTGTACATGACGTACATGGTGTACATGGTGTACATGATGTACATGGTTTACATGACGTACATGGTGTACATGATGTACATGATGTACATGATGTACATGATGTACATGGTGTACATGGTGTACATGATGTACATGGTGTACATGATGTACATGGTGTACACGGTGTACATGGTGAACATGTTGTACATGATGTACATGATGTACATGGTGTACATGGTGTACATGATGTACATGATGTACTAGGTGTACATGGTGTACATGGTGTACATGGTGTACATGATGTACATGATGTACATGACGTACATAGTGTACATGACGTACATGGTGTACATGATGTACATGATGTACATGGTGTACATGGTGTACATGATGTACATGATGTACATGGTGTACATGGTGTACATGGTGCTCTGTCCACTGGTAACTTGTGAACAACGAAACGTAACGCATGCACGATCGGACTGTGTTCGTATTTTAAACAGTGTCATGTCGAAGCATGAGTTTTGATTACTCTCTATTTTCTTAAAGGTAACATTCGCTAACCACAACACACCAGCCGGGGAACACGCAAAAGTATTGTTGTATTTACCTGGATGGTGAACGCTACCTACGAGATATATTTGATTAGGGGGATCAATGCCACCTTTTTATTAATAGCATAACAATATTATTGATGACGTTTAGCAACTTTATCTCTGCTCCTAAAGGTAAAAATGCCGCTGTCCCTCAGCTGATCGTCACCGATGGCACAGCGCGTCTGTCTGTCGAGTGTAGCGTGCGCGTCTCCGTCGAGGAGAGCGTCGTCATCTATTAACTCTGTTCGTTGTCCTAATCTTGCGTATACCACGTCCCACAATGCACTACATATGTGTACGTGTAAGTGGATCAGTTCCGCGGCGCCGCGTGCGGTGCGCGCTTGCCACGACCTCGCGCGCTCCAAATGTCACGCGAACGCTGTGATTAATTGGTGAACTCTGGCTATCCTTGTTCTCGTTTCCCGCGGAGTGCCAGCGCGTCACCGCGCGAGAGCAGCCCGAAGGTGAGCCAAGTGCTGCAGCGCGCCAGTCCACTCGAAGTGAAAACAAAAGTAGTTCCGCCGGCGCGTGTCCTCGTAATGCTTGTGACGTCTTTCCACAAGCCCTCAGGTGTGTGGGAACAACTAAGAGGCTGGAGCTGAAACATCCGCAGCGGGGAGACAGCGTGTCCTATGCCTACGTCTGCAACGCGTCCTCCCTGCCTTCCACAGCCATGGCGGCGCATGATATTCTTCAAAGTATCAAATATTTTTTCATAAGGTTCACAGCGCACGGTAGCCAATACAATACGATTGCTGTTATGAGGTTTCGATACGATTTTGACCCGAAAAAAGTGTTATTTAGATCTGTTGCATGGAAACTGACAAGAGGTCGAAAGAAGAGTTCCGGTCTAGGTTACTCCGAGCTGCGCGCGCTAATTATAACTAGGGAGAGCGGTGCGCGTGCGTTGAGGAGATAATTGAGCACAAATATTACATTAACTCGACGCAATACATTCGCAGCGCGCGCTAGTGCGGCGGTGATGCAAAACGCGTTTATGTCTTTTGTACCGCAATCGTTATAATGAAGTGTTTGTTAATAGTGGAATGTTTACGTGTCGCTCACAACATCATATCGCGCGGTCTCTACAGCGGACCAGCGCACCGATACCATCGTGGCGGCGCACGGTTAGGCAAACGAGCACACGTCAATGTCGGCTGACACTGTTAATCCTGCAAGAATACTTGTTGAACTGCAATCCATTATGACTGAGCTGGTTGTAGTGTAGTTAGCACACATCGTTGGAGGTGCGCCTACCGCCTAACGCCTCATTCACTAGAATGGGGTTCTATACATGAAGGGAGCAAAGTTAAGGGTCTTCGAGGATGCTTTCCACCTTCTGCTATACCTGTGCTTATGTTGTTTAGTTGCTAATAATTCTCAGCAACAACACTCAACTCTTGAAACCAATTCTGCGTGAGTAGACAGACCAGTTGTTGCAGAGTCGTGGAGCGCGTTCTCTAACATTTTAAAACAGGCGTGTGCTCATCCAGCCCTACGAAGCGGCTCTCGGGTGAAAACGACTCCGCGGCAAGTACATGCGTCATTAGCATGCCGCACACGCCGCGCATGTGCGCTTGAGAGGGGGGGGGGGGGGGGAAGAGCGGCGACAGGAACTGAGTGGAGTTCACAGCAGCACGGCACGGTGCTCGCCTGCACCCGCGGGGGGCAGCGTGCAAGTTTTCAGTGTGACTTCGAAAGCAAATTGGTTGTACACTCAAACGGAGTTCATCGATGACCCGCCAGGCCTGGGCCTAGGCCAGCGACATTTGTAAGAAACCAAAATTTTAACAGTTGCTGAAACTCAAGCGACGGCTCGCACACGGAAATTTCTACAAAACAAAACGCCACCTCTCGTTCGAGTGCAAGTCGAAATTGATGAAATGATCCTTCAACTGAGAGACTGTGGGGCTCGGGCGCGAGTCGGTGCCTTCCCTCTGAGAGCGCGAGCATTGCAGGCCCGCGCGCCGAGACCGGGCGGCGGCGGGTTGTTGGACAACAACGAAAGTGAAATGACCGAATGTGTGTCGCGACCCGCGGCGGCGGCCGCCAACTTTACAATTACATTTTACGGTCAAGATACGATTAAATTTTATATTCGATTACCAATTATTGCTTTTTGTTATTTTCTTTCACACTCGAAGGTCACCGATTCGGAGAGCGAGGAGCGGGGAGATCGGGCGCGGGTCACCGCGACCTTGACCCGCCTCCTGCGAGGGCAGCCGGCAGGGCCGAGCCCACGGATGGTGGGACGCTTAGAACACATTCAAAACTATCATAATTTATAATATATAATGAGATAAAATGAAGCGACGATCTGTTGAGTGGTTACATAAAGAAGGACACATAAGTGGGTCGCCCTCGCCGGCGTCGCGCGACTGTCGGGCCACAGTGGCGCGACGCAGCGCCCGCGCGGGCCACACGCGGTGACGTCACGCGACATGTGCGCGTTTGTTTACATCTCGGGTTCATCTGCGCGGCCTCGCCGCCGGCGCGCGCCGCACTCGGCGCTGGGCGCTGGGCGGCCGCTACGGATCTAAGCAACGTTCAGCGTTCGTTGTCTCGGCACTAATAAAATTTATCGAAATCGGTTTCAATCGTGCTACAGATCAATGTTGTGTCGAAACGCGCCCAATGTCGGCGGCGAGGTTGCGCGGGAGTCACCAGTGTGGCAACCGACATTGCACTATATCTAGTTAGTAAGCAGAGCCCGCAGAGGGCGCCGCCCGGGTCGATCCGGGCGGCGCCCCTGGCGTGTGTGTGGGGCGCGCACGTGCATCGCTGTGGCGAGTTACGAAGCGGAAAGAAAACTCGCGCTTATGCAAGCGCGCGCCGCGCTGTGTGTGTGTGTGTGCGGGTACGTTACCGATCTGCTGGCGCTGGACACTGACGGGAACGGCACTGTGTGCGGCGGCGGAGAGTGCGTGGACACGAGCGTGCGAAGCGGGCGCGCGCGACCGAGTGCCGCAGCGGCCCGGCGCCGGCGACGGCCGAGCGCGCGCCTCTCCGCCCCCCTCCCGCTGCCCGCGCCCGCGAGCCCCGCAGCCTCTCACCGACAGTTTCCCGCGCGGCGGTTTTCCTTGTCCCTTGCTCTGCCCCGGGGTTAAGGATGAAAGGTTAAGGGACAGCGAAGTGCCGCTGGCCCGTGGAGACGAAAGGGCGTCCGCCCGGCGCAGTGAAGGTAAAAATGTGCTTAAATACGTTAAAAAAATGAATATTGTCGAGCACCCGACGAGCGTCGGCGAGATTTAAGAGCTGTAACCATATAGTACAAGAGTGATCAGAAATGAGTTTAATTAAAAGTAGTGTTCGGTACTCGCACTGTTGTAGTAACGTAGATATTAGTCCGCTGGGGATCACTTTAGAAACATTTGGCACAGACGACCGCGCAACTCGCAGCCGGTCCACGGGGTCTGCGCCGCCGCGTTCCGAGAGTGAGCTGGTGGACGTTACGGAGTCTCTGTACGAGCCAGTATTCGTACAATAATTTTATATAACTTTTTTTCTTAGTTAGTTCTGAAAGTACTACACTAGTGTAAACACGTAGGTTTCATGGTGCAATCAAACGTTCATAAGTACGTTCCGCATATCAAGTAACCTCGTGCATCAAAGGGTACAAGCAGCCAAGTTCTCGCACACATGGTCCTTCGAGCCTGATTACACAGCCTGCGTGCGAGACGAAGCACTTCGCCTAACATTTCATATATTTTAGTTTATATTTTCATTGTATGCCTATATAGAGGAGGTAGGACACGACGGTATTTCCGTCCCAATTAAGCAGTCCGACTGGGGAAGTACCTCCACCCTACAGAATACCACGGCTATAATAACTTCAAAGTAGGGTAGCCAGAGCTCATTGGAGAGTTTTTGTGCTATCAGGGGGAAGACTAAAGGCTTGTCCATTGTGCATTGAAGGCACAGAAAATCTCTGTTCTTACAGGGTAAGCACAGGCAGTACGGGTGTGACTTCCCTGGTGTTGCACACGTTCATAGGTCACGGTAACCACTGTCCATTAGGTGGGCCGTTTGCTTGTTTGCCACCTAAGTTGTAGAAAAATAATTATCATATGTATTTATATCAGTCTACTGGTTCTTGAAAGAGGTCGGAGTCTATATTGTAGGGAGGAGAAGCTGCTGCAAAGACCGTGGATTTTGGCCAAATATGCTGCAACATTAGCCGTCAGGTCATATAACAATATTATTATGTAATTAAACATGTGTTTGTAACTAAATAAATAAATAAAACTGTTATGTAAATTAAACGAACGTTTTCTTGAAATTTCTATAAATCAAGTCGAGTCTTCGGTATGGCTGTCGCGTAATGAGGTAAAACGTATTATAGAGATAATTATAAAAGAGCAAAGCGATGAGGGAGCAAGCAATCAGGAATGAGGGTCTTTCAATCTCTCAATTGGCAAAACCTCAGTTTAACCGATAACTACACCATATTTTCTGTTTGTATCACATTACTGGCCATCTCGTTGCCTGGAAGAAATAGCTTCCAGCGATAAGGCCGCCTTTTGTACGTTAAACTGTACATGTCTTATACTAGCTCTGCTGAGAATCTATTGGCGTACAATAAAGAATATATATCTGAACGATATTCTTGTAACATAATTTTTTGTGACATCGTGAGCGTTTTTATCTTAAGGATATTGACATTAGACGCCATAGGAGCACTAACTCGAGGCGCGGCATCACAAGTTAAATACAGCAGAGTTCCAAAAGAACCCCACTTTCCTCCATATGTTAAATATACTCCACGAAGATGCCTCCTATTCTAAACGACGACTTTACAAAAGTGGCTCAAGCAGACCTTTTAAACAAAGTAATAACACTGAGTTACTACCTAGAAACAATGTGACTGAGGCTGCTGACATTTTATCAACATTTTTAGTGCGCGAACCGGACTCGTATTTGCCTGGGTTTTATAGATAACTATAAATAATAATAATAATACCCCTATGCTAAATTTCATTATAACCGGTTCAGTGGTTTAGGTGGGAAAGAGAAACAGACAGACAGATAAACAGATAGATAGACAGGCAGCTGGATTATTATTGAGTGTGGATTGCATGATCTATAACTTTGCCTTATTTTTATGACAAAACTTACCGTTTGGCTGAAGTTGAATGTACCCGCTTGACGGTAATAGGCTCGCTTCCTACTACGTGGGACCGAAATCATAGTTAGCGAAATGTCCCCACCCCTTTGGGGATTACAGGCATCATATATAGAAATATGAGTTTAAATATGTTTAGTTAGAATGATTTTAATTTGTTTTTGATATTAGTAAGTGTAATCACATCTCGAACTATGTGCGCAAACTATTCGAACAAGCGAGCGCCTCGACACTTGGACAATACAATGTGATTGTATCGAATTGTAGAACATAATATATATCTTAACCTATGAAGTGAAGAATGGTCATAGCCTTTTTTCAAGAACAGTCGTCCCGGGGGCGGGCAGTTGGGAATAAATGTACCTAAATTATAATAATAATAAATTAATTACATATAAACATATTTTAAAATGTTGTCTCCACAACTACCGGCGGTGGCCGTTGGGAACAAGCCGCACCGCGCAATCTGATACACTTCTGCCTACCCTTTCGTGGATGAACTGGCGTGAGCATATACGTTGTACACCGTTTGCATCCCAATCCGCTTTACGTTATTATTTCTAAGTAAATTCATGCCATTCCTAAATAGTTTTTTGCTAATAGTTGCGCGCTGCAGCGCTAAACAGCGTTGGGAAACAATAACCTTCTGTACCACTTTTTAAGGCGCGTGTATTTGAAAGTGCATGGCATGCGCATGGGCAACGCCACATGATAACAGCCATTTGACCAACATGACATTAAGCGTTGCGAAAGAGGTGTTGGCACTTATGGGCCAATTAGTCAAACTACTGCCCAGCGCGCAGCGCGAGGGCGGGGATAAGCACCCTGCTCTTGATTTAGAACAATAACCACATTCGAACAAAAAACCAAACAATTTCACGATTTTTTTATTTAGGTCTTCGAGTTCACTGCACCTCGCTTGCCGTGGTGGTGGTACAGTGCAAGTATCTAAGTATGTGTATCTGCATTCTAGAACCATAACATAAGCTAGTTAAGCCATGATTACTCTGGGACTAGATGGCGCTGTGTGTAGGTATATGAATGGTATATAATATTATTATAAACATTGAAACAATCAAAGACGGAGCGTAGATTACAAGCACGTGGCACGGGGGGAGGGATGAGTGGGGGGAGAGTTTCAAACGTTTCATTTGAGTCGGAGCTATTTGTAAAGTATGAGGTGACACCTCGGTCCTGCAAGTGTTGTTCTGGAGTCATTCTCGCCTTCTGTCTAAGAAGGAAGACAGTAGGTGAGGGTGACTAAAAAACTCTTCGAAACACTCGCCACTGCTGAGGAGGTGACATCTGAGTGTGTGTGTGTGTGTGTGTGTGTGTGTGTGTGTATGTGTGTGTGTGTGTGTGTATGTGCGTGTGTGTGCGAGAGTGAGGTGTTTAATAATCTCAGTGTCGAATGTGATATCCGAAGAAAGATAGCAGTTCACAACGATAAGGGTCGCGTCACGTCAGTCCAGTCCACGAACTATTTGATATTAATTAGCTACTTCTTTATTAAGTTCTTGTTCACAGTATGTAATCGGCAATGTAATGCAATAAGTTATAAGTATTCGAACCTGCAATCTGTCGACTGACTGATGATGATGAATGAGCCGAGCGGCTCGAGAGCCGTCTCGAAGGTGGCTCTTACACAATCGCTAATGTCGGCTCCTCAATAATATCGTCAATTGATGAAATTTGCCTTTTTATAGAACTGTTGCGTTAGCGCGCCGGTCTCGCCGTCTACTTGAGCGAGTGTGCGGTCAAGTGAGCACAGATCAAGAACATAGACATGTCGCAGGTGGATTAGGACAGTACACTATATGCGAGACTTTTAAGCAAACAATCAATTGGCCTATCGCCTATCTCAATACCGGAAGACTCTGGCCTACTGCATCCACACTGGCCTGGCGGGTTGGTTGGTGAAAGGTTTATATTTCGAGTTTTCTTTCTCTCGCAATGATGTATAGTCTGCGCATTTTTCTTCGTCTCCATACGAATTACGAAGACTTTTAGGCGATGAAACCTATTTGTACAATATCTTCCAACGGCTTTCAAGTACGACAAGATGCAGTGTTGTCGAATGTCACTGCTGTACATCAGGCCCCGGGTTTAAGTTCGACGTGCAGTGTCAGGTGTCAGTCGTGCAGCGGTCTGTTGCGGCGCGGGGGTCCTCCGGGAGCGGCACACGCCAGTGCAGTGAACCATTTGTAGTGCTTGAACGGTTACTCGTGTTTAATGTTTGGCATAATGGTTTCCTTGCAGCAATCTGCGCGCCATTAGTTGTGGTGGAAAGCATGCTGATATTGGATTGTCAGGTCGTGAACGATTATAAGATTTATTAAATACCTACATTAAGTTCACTACCTGACGCCTGCGGCTCCACCTGTGTGGATGTCGGCTATGTATTTGGTCAAACCTCCTGTTCTACTCAACCATTAATGTACTGATACAAATAACTTTACAATTCTACACACATACATAAATACATACATATAATCACGCCTTTTACCCCGGAGGGTTAGGCAGAGGTGAATTATCACCCACATTTCACCAATAATTGTATTCGGTCCCACGTAATAGGGGGTGAGCCTATTGCCGCATTTCGGGCACCATTGTTGACTCGAGCCATGCATCCGAGGCTGAGTCCGGGCTGTATTATATCTGTCCGATGTTAAACAGCCCTATCCCTTAGTCGCCTTGTACGACACCACACACGCACACGCTCACCGAGTGTTCGGCGTGGGAGCCGTCGAGACGGGAGCTTGTGGCGGCCCTGGGAGTGAGAGTTCTCACGCTCTCCACCTTGCTCGCGGCGATGGTCCGCTGCGCGAATGCGTGGGCGGCCGGCGCCTCCTTCTGCGAGCAAGTAATGCTCGTGAAGGAGGAGGCGGGGCGGGAGCGGCAGCGGGAGCGACGAAGGATCGCAAGCCAAGCTGCCTGCGTACGAAGGCAACTCGGGTGTCGGAGGTCGATGAACGACCTCCACCTCCCATGAGCGCCGGCCTGAGGGTGACAGGTGGAGCCGCCTGTCACCCTGGCAGAAGGACTCTGTAGTCCCCACACACCCGAGGAGAGGGCCAGATCGTGAGAGATGGCCCTGGGTCGGCCGGGGTGCGAGGGATATGCCTGTCAACCTCACCTTCGGCAGTCAAAGCGACCCACAGGCGGCGTGCGTTTTAGTCGGTTCGAGTCCGACATAACCTCCTCAACCGGCTCCGGTGGGGAGGTATCCGTGGGGATTTTGCACACGTAAAAAAAAACAAAAAAGTATAAAGGGCTTCATACAAAATTTAAAAAATCTGTTTTTTTGCAGTCTTCGTGATCTATTTGCAATATGTCTATGAGAATGACTCGTCATAACATTGTATACGATATAACCAATCTACTACATCGGCAGGTGAGGGCCATTTGTTTCTGATGATCGTGTTATAAACTAATGGAGCACGGCCGCTCCACAGGGCACACCCTACGGTTCCTACGAGACCTACAGGCTGTTAGGGCACCCGAGAGGTTAGACCTGTGTGTTTGCGGCTATGCAATGTTATCCCCTCATCAGTTAGGAAGTTTGGTACACGAGTTAAATTGGTCTTGAAGACGTGGCCACTCGCGTCGCTTGCACGTGATACTGAGGAACTACTTACGTCAAGGAAGTACATACGTAGTGCGGAAATATGTTTTCTTCTATTTTAATACATGTATATTTACGCAACATTACAATGTATATAACATTTATCGTTATTCAAATATATTTATGGACCGCGTGCATCCCTGAGAGACACAGCGTGTGTAAGTTTCCCTCGAATAGGTATGCGGTTGGAGACACCGGGTCCAGGAGGATCTAGTCAGTTCCACGCCGACATGGACCTACCACTTCGTACAACCTACATAGTGGTTGGCAAGGGAACCAGTTGTTGGAATTGGAATATAATAGGCTCATCACTGTCTCTGCTCAACGGAAGCAATGGAGCGATGGCCATGAGATAGCTGACCATCGTCTAACACAGTCCTGCACCTGGCCAGAAGTACCGCTCTATATCCTAATGTTGATAGAGAGATGATTGTCTCCCCGCGGACACAGGTGAGGTCTACGCAGTTGTTAACACTCGTTGGGGTCGTGGCGAAACTAAATCTCTATTTTACGGTGGCTTCGATCACGAGTTGCATCAAATGTCAGCGGCGGCGGCTCGCGGACGCCGAACGCAACGTCACGTCCTGAACACTTGTTGTTCGATGCCTAATGATTAGATGATTTGTTGATGGATCATTGCTCGTTGTTGCGATGTCATAAAGTGAACCTCCAGGAGCCGGCGCCGCGGTCCCGCCCGCGTGCCCAACACGTGCACCACGTGCACATCGTAATTCTATGTGTGAAGTTTGTTCACTTCTGAACGGAAGTGCACGCGACACGCGTGCCTGCCTCCGGCGAACAAACTTGATTGTTATAATTATATTGTTTCTTTTAATGGTATTTGTAATTGTACTTACATTTAAATATTCAATTTATGTAAATTATAAAAAAATTCATTCACAAGGTCGGAACAATTTGATATTTTCAAATGCGTGCGCTGTAGCGTCATGGCCGGAGAAGGAGGAAGCCCTATCGTTATCTTGAAAATTACTTTGTTTGGACATTAAACCCTAAACCACTCTGCGCCATGGTGCATGTGGTGGGGTAAAAGTAAAATGTCACCCAGTGGCCGCGTGCTGTGCGCAAGTGCCAAGGGCAGTTCATATTGTTCCTTTGACTTTGACATTTGCTTTTTGGTTTTCCTTCCGCGGCAGTGTTCAGGGCAGTCCGGGCGCCGGGCGCACGCCCAAGCAGTGCCTTTGTCTGGGACACAGCTACGTGCTAACGTTTTTATAAAATAAGCAATTCAAACTTTTAATTATACTTATATTATTATTATAGTTGTACTCTTGTAACATACAAGATATTAAACAACCACGTACATGTTGAGAATGCGCGAATCGAGTGGCGAAGCGGTCAAAGTTCAAATGTGATGAGAATAATTCTGTACCGCGGCCGGCGACTGGCGACTGTCCTGCCGCCGAGCGTTGTGGCGACATCGGCATCGCGCCCCGGGCCGGGAGTGCGCGCAGCTGCCAAGTGAGGTTGGATGTACCACTATAGGTGGTGGTACTAGAGTTGTGGTTCATGGGTAGGCCAGCGGGTGTACCACCTTCTTGACACTGTCATTCATTCTCTGAGCCTTTTCCTAACGCAGGAAGTGTTGGATGACCAGTCCAACTGTGATGCGACTGATAAAAAAAAAAACTAAGATATTTTCCGTGAAGCGACTGCCATTCGACCTCCACAAACGTTTGGCGATGTCGAAGTTCTGTAGATAGACCAGTCGAACTTTTGAGGGGTCCAACTGCCTGGAACGACTGCCACAGGTGTTGGAATGACAAGTGGGACCAACGGTTAATCGTGCTCTTTGAGGTACAGAAATACCCGGACCATTGCAAACAGATATATTCATGCATACAAATATATGCACTCAGCGAGACTCGAACCCGCACGCCCTGTGTAGCAAATGCGTTCATTAGGGCCACGCCACAGAGGTTGTTGTCACAGTTTAACATAAATTATTAGTTAGAAAAATCTAGACCATGATCTATTTACTAAACTGATATTCATGTTCCTTTTTTTGTTGACGTTTTGTAAGTTCCGATATAATGGTCTATACAGAATAAATGATTTTTGACTTTGACTTTGACTTTGAACCCCTAGCCTAACTAATTTGGAAGTGCCAGGTAAGGCCGATGCTTTAAATCCTTGGAAATTGTTTTATTCAAACCCATCTTCATTCGAGGCCAGATGGGATGTCATTGGTGCCTTGGAAAATGGGAAGGCATTTAGTGTGGGATGCAATATGTGCTGACACCCTTGCGTCTACAAATCTTCCAGGGACTGCAGACTGCGCCTGCGCTGCAGCTGCGTCGGGAGAGACCATCAAACGGCGCAAGTATATTAATATAAGTGGTAATGCCGTTTGGAGTCGATACGCTGGGATCACGAGGTCCAAGTGCCCGTCTTTTGTTTAGAGACGCTACCCGTGACCAGAGGGCAGGTTTATTCCTTGTGCAAAGGATTGGTATTGCCATTCAACGTGGCAATGCCGCCAGCCTTCTGGCCACCTTCCCGGTTGAAATCGATGGAGAGGAATTCTTTGATACCTGAACCTACAGGATTGTATAGGTATACATATTTTCTGTATTGTTTTTATATTTTAATTTAGATAATTCTCATGTACATTATGCACCTAACCCATAAATAAATAACTTCAACCATTCATGTTTTGAAGAAGCTAACATAAAAATGTAATTATAATTATAATTAATTCAATTAACTAATAAATTTTAAATATAATTTATTAGTTAATTGAACAACATGATCGTCAATGTAAAACAACCGCCGTGTTCAGAATTTCTAACATAAATGTTACAATGGCTGCCTGTGTAAATACTTATTATTGATAAAATCTATCGTAACTATGTTTGTTCCTCCCTGCGCCTCGTCGCGCGCCGTGTGCAGAGCGTTATGGCGCGGTTGCCACAGAGCGCGTTGCGAAACGCCAACCTTCTGTAACACTTGAAAGATATGAGGACGGAGATCGATGCCAGTGATGTATTACTTGATCATAGTCTCATTTCTCATTGGCAAATGTTATGAGAGGCAGAGAGCCATTCTACTACAGAATTACGTAGAAGCAGGCCCAAGGTAGCGGCTCATCGCGTTTCCGCACGCGCCTCTCTTTTGGAATTTTGGGCATTTTGATCTCCGACAGCAGGTTAGGTTCGCCTACGTTAGAGTTCAAGACCGTTTGAGGTCTCCGAGACAGCCACGCCAGGCACATCAATGTGTCGGTCGGAGTCCGACATACCTAACTTTCCTCAGTCATCATTGGCTGCGGTGAGAGGAAGCACGAGGGACTTTCCATACGCAAAAAATGATATTATCATTAAAGGAGACGCAAACGATTGCACACAGTTTTGGGTCTGACTTACAATGAGAAGAATCAATAGATTCGAACTTAACTCAGGCTTCATAAAGTTGGTGATGCATTTGTAAGCAGTTGCATAAAAATATTTCCTGACGCGTGCTGTAGGTACACGTGGGGTGTGCGCACCTAGAGCAGGCGATTACAAAGTACATTTGGTTTTTGTCATGGAATGCTTCTTAGCTTCGGAAATGATAAGTTATGTAATCAAGAAGTAAAGAAGTTCTTTGTACAAAGATTCTAGTTGTCCACGTCTGCCGTCCGCAGTGCGAGTGTGGCGCACGCGACCTACACTCGCACTGCTTCTTTAATAATAACTAATTGTGAACGCTCTTAATATAGTACAGCAGGTAATGGTAATGCCCTGAGAGTGGCACTACTTCAGTAGATGTGTGTAGTCGCACTCAATACCTACTGGATGCTCTCGACGGGTTACAGCGACGTGCGGTTCGCATTATTGGGAATGCTGAAGTCACGAACAACTTTGCAAATGCGAAGAGATGTAGCTTACTTGGCATTTTTTACCATCCCTTCCATAGTGAGTGTTTTGATAAGCTCTTTCAATTAGTTCCATACTTTCATTTCCGACACAGGACAACATGAGCAGGGCTTAGATCTCACTAGCATTCGATGCAGAATATCCCACCAAGAACCCAGCGGTTCGGAGACTCTTTCCTTTGTCACACCATTAAGACCTGGAACTCCATACCAGCTTACGTGTTTCCTTCCTCCTACAGTCCCGGGTCCTATGAGCGGGGCGTTACCACCCGGGATATTAAGTAGCCTATATGTTATTCTAGATTAGAATCTATGCCTATACCAAATTTTAGCCTTATTAAGTATACGTCATAATATGTAAAGTTGCTTCTGAGGGTGACTATGCCATCTGTGGCAGAAGCCTGTGACCCGCCGTGTATTGTGATGGTGTGTTTTGAGGGTTAATTTGAAATTGTTGAATTCTCCAGATCAGCCCAGGCCCTGGGTTCGACTGTGGACCACTCATTGTAGTTAGCCGGGTCCACTCTAGGTAGAGCCCTAGAGGCAGCCGCACAGCGCGTGTGATTTAGCAGAGGTCGTTATGACATGATGACGTAATCTCCCAAGTGGGTCAGCTCTCTATAATCAAGCGCGAATATAATTTATGAATGCATGTTCCAACATATAATTAATATTTGCACCGTTAATGCTACTCTAGATTCATAACTTACATATGTAATGCAAAAAACCGCGATCAGATTGTAACATAAGACTTTCGAAAGAGGAAATCGGACTGTTCTCTATCCGCTATGCTGCTCTACACTGATTTTGACTGATTAATGTAATGGTCTGAGTCACGCGTGGTCCCGCCAGCCCGGCAGTGGCTACGGGCACATCCGTGTGGATGCCCACTGCAAGAAACAAGAGAAATGTGTTGGTCACGGGCCCCGGCAGGTGTCGCTAGAGACATCCGCGTTAACACATTCAGTTGCACCACGCGCGGCGAATCATGAGTAAGCAATTATTATTGCGAACGCAAACGAGTGTCTAAGATCAGTTAATACGTAATGCGAGCTCTTGCGCAAATGCACGCTGCCTAAATCGTATAATGGCACGACCCCCGGGGTCACGGCGAGGCGGGGTCGCGACCTGCACGGGGAACAATAGGCACGGCACTGCTTACACGTGTCATGACATACTACGGCTACAAGCATGGTGTAATGGGCGAATGTCCGCCATAGCACTCAACGACTATTGCTGAGACAGCGCAGGACCGCACCCTATTATACCACTTAGGTGGCAGACTAGCACACGGCCCACCTGATGGAAAGTGGTTACCGTGGCCTATGGACGCGTGTAACACCAGAGGAGTCACACTCGCGCTACCGACCCTGTAAGCACAGAGTTTCTGTGCCGCCGTTAGTGTAGAAGCAGAGCAAGCCTTTAGTCTTCCCACTGATAGCACAAACTCTCCAGTGAGCTCTGGCTACCCTACTCACCGCTGGGAACACAAAATGAAGTTATTATGGCCGTGGTATTCTGTAGGGCGGAAATACTTCTCCTGTCGGTCGGCTCAATTGGACGGAAATACCGCCGTGTCCTACCTCTTTATGAAAACGGTTGTTTGTGTCTACTTAATATTTGGCGCGAGTGATACCTCGCACGCGGCTCTGGCCGCACTTACCAGCGGCGGCGCCGGTGGCGGTGCTCCTCGTTCAATGCACCACTTACCCACCGCCGTGTACTGCAACTTGCCACACAGTTGTAAAAGTAAAAAACAAGTAGTGATGTGCGAGCTGCGCCACCCGCGCAACCGACAGTGTTGTAACGTGGGATTCTTGTACTAGGTGTATGGTGTAGGCTGGTGTATTTTTATAACTTTTTCCTATTGTATAGTTAACAATCTGTTGTTTAAGGTGTGTGCGCAATGTATTACAACACTTACCACATCGTACGTCGACCTGCCCCAGACTGTCGGCAGATGGCAGCCGCGAGCCCGTTCGTATCGTTCGGGCAGTTGGGCACACGTCGGCACAGTCGGCAATACTTCATCAGTGCGTCCCTTGGAGGCTGCGCGGGAGCTCTGCGGAGCGTCGCCTGGCTCATAGAGGATGGTGGAGACCATATACTGTTTCTGTTGCACCAGAAAATATTCAGATTGATATGTATGAAATTAACAAAACTTAGACTTCTTTAGAAGCGAGTTAGTTATACTATTATTGTAATTATTTTACAAACTGTAAAATTAACATTTACGTTAATTCGAGCTACGCAAGGTGTTATAGTTATATTTTATAATAGCTGTGCTTCGCTCGGTACCACCTTTGCTGTCAAAAAAGTAGTTTTTATACAAACCTTGTCCACGCAATAAGAAAAATAAAAGAATAAATATATTATATAATTTGATCTGCTAAAATGATGGTCCTCAGTTTGACAGTGGGGGAACGTGAACACGTGTGTTGGTGAAGATGTTTACTGGGCAGCACAGATCTGCCAAACCGTTCAGTCTTTGGTGGAATCGTGTGGACTGTGCAGCGTGTGAGGAAGAGTTCTTCAAAACATTCGGTATGGTAAAGGTGGTAAAATAATAACAAACTACCAAGATTCGGAAAGATCGTATCGACTAATTAGGACTTATAACGCGGAATTACTAATAATCCGGCCCAGTTTGCGTGTATCGGTTTACGAACAACATTGCACAACGCTCTCGATACATAACTTGGCACCGTCATCTTATCTGCCGCGCCGACCTCCACACAGTCGTCGCTCTGCGAGCCGTCACCTGGTTCAATGGACCTGGCTGCGCTTCACGGGCTATATTATCTCATTGCTAAGTAAAGAGCGCTCACAGTTGATTACATACTTACAACGCTCACGCCTATTTACCTTTGCTTATTCGTTTTATAGTTTACAAGGTGCTGGGACACGCAAGGGTCAACCCTTTAGCAATATACTTGACAAATTAGGTGAACAAACACAAAAACAAATATAGTTAAAGCAAATGACCGGACCAGAATTAACTCAAATGCCATTTTTTAATTATTTATGAGTTCCTAACAAATTCAGATCGTTATTTTTCAGCCGGTTTGCTACCGCATTCATAAACTATTATAGCTAGGTGCCCCTCTCAGAATTGAAAGCTAGGCTAGGTCCTATCATCGCCTTTGAAGAAATGCTTCATGAGATTTAAAGAACACAAGTATTGATATGTGCGTCCGCAGCGTGGCGTGTGCAGTGCGCAGTGTGCACGTCACCGCCAGTTCCTGGCGGCGCGGGCGACGCGCTGAAGCGGGCTGTGGACAGGAAAACTAGAAGGAAAAGTTATATTAAACTTTCGGTAGTGAATACAGCCAGCGGAGCCGGATTAGGAACACGCGACGCGGTCGCGTAACGTCGTGGCTAAAGTTTTTTTTTTTTTTATATAGGACACGTCAATTGGACTTCGCCTTGCCTTGCCTGATGGTAAGCTGAAGGCAAAGTCCCAGAAAAGAGGGTCACCATTACTTACACATACCGTGTGACAATGGTGAAAGTTGCGACTATTCTACTATTATGTCAGCTTGTTTTAATATTAAACACTTTTGGTCACGAATTTCATAACATTACTCTATTAGCATGGGCTACCTTACTAGGCTGTCGCCTTCCACGTCTCACTTAAGGGAGACAACAATATTCTTGGTTTTTTTCAGTCACCACGGACTGGCGCGGCCTCCCAAGGGTCGGGCGGGGTAGTGTCGGGCGGGATGCGGGTGGACCCTTGGACGCAGAATACCTAACTCGGGCGTCACAGTGGAAGTAACAGACATTAACTGTCCTCGTGGTATCCGTATAGGTTTCCTAAACACGACCCTTCATCTTTGTTTAGATAATTAGGGTTCGATAATTTTGTTGAAGTAGCCATGCTTGAATGCACATAGTGCCGAAATGTAGATGTTCTTTTACCTCTGTCTCACTTTTCTGCTAACAGACGTGATTACATGTACCTAGGTGTTTCACCACTTTAGTCCACATCGATAGAGCCGTTTCCGAGTTAGTAGCGTCCTAGTATGTATTATTTGTGCTATAGCACAAGACATTTAAAAGTCGGAAACAGGTTGTCGTGTTGACCTCCGACGACACTTTCCAGCGCGACATGTCGAGTGGCGCAACCCTAGGCGGCTCGCGGCGATCACACACGAGACGCGGGCGATGAGATGTGCGCCTCCTAGCTCGGTACATACGCCTCGAACTTCCATTGTAGGTACTAATAAGAAGAGTAACGAACACACTTAATGCTTTCAACACCAAAATAATGACTCGAGCGCCCTAGACAACTCGGGTGAAAGCTACAGCAGAAGTGGGAGAGGAAAGGAGGGAGCGCGGACTCCAGGTGCTCCAGCAGCCTTGCACCGCGCGTGCCGTGTGTTGAAACATTTGCAACTAATCGCCGATATTATTTAGGAGCTATATTTTTTCGATCCAGAATCGACGATTGGAAAAGTATGGCCTTGAGGCCCAGAGAGACCTGTATTCGATGTGCTGTCATCTGTCCAAGGTCAAGTAGTACTGCGTCCAGATCGCCCCGTCGTCGTCGGCTGCCACCCTCAGCGCTTTAGCGAATGGCGATTTAATTTCCTTTTGTTTCATCTTTTGATTTTAATATTTTTTATACCACTTAGGTGGCAGACAAGCACACGGCCCACTTGATGGGAAGTGATTACCGTGGTCTATGGACGTATGCAACATCAGGGGCGTCACATTCGCGCCGCTGCCGCCCCTGAAGAAATCTCCTACCACCCTTTAATTCTTTAATTCTTTATTGCACAAAATCAGTACAGAGGTCATACACAAAAAAATATATATCAGAAATATGTACAAAGGCGAGCTTAACTCAATATAAATTCTCTCCCAGCAAACCTTTGAGTAGCAGAGAAGCAGTTAAAGTAAGAAGGGGATGTGAAGCGTACAATAAATTTCAGATAAAAGATGGGTACTTAAACAGGTACTTACATATACACATAAGCATACATACAAATATACATACAAATTACGATATTACCATAATTATAATATTACAACGAGCAAAGCCGCAGCATAAAGCAATATCAAGCGACCCGCCGCATCGTCGCATCGTCAGCACTCCATACCTCGTGTCGCCGTGCGCCGTCAGCTAAATGACTCACTGTACACCTGCGATTCCGTGACAAATATATTTTAAGTAATTCACTTCTGTTCTCGCATCGAACGTGGTCACTAGATTTAGTTAGAGTTAGTAGTTAGAATGTAGTTCCAACATCGAACTCATTCGCTTAGGCTAGTTAGATTAAATTAAATAAGTATAATCGGTCTTATTACAAAACACGGACTAACTCTAAAACCAGGTTTAAATCGTCTTTAGACCATGGTCTAAAGAAATTTTTATTACAAAAAGGGTTTTATTACTAAACCATGGACTATCTCTGGTCTAAAGATAAACCTGCGTGACCCCTAGTTTAACGTTGGTCTAAAGTGTAAATCACAATAATAATATGTCAAACTTGCCATTTTGAACTTAGCCGGTTAGCGTCAGATAAATTCGTTTACTTTCTTATAATACTATGCTCGTAATGGATATTGACGCAGTTGATCTGATGGATATCGCAGATATTAATATCGTGGAGTCATTGGACATACCACGCTTACCTAACAGACATCGTATTCCAGTAAACCCCTTTATCGAACTATCTGAAGAAGCTTTTTATGCAAAAGTATAGGTTTACTAAACGTTTTAAATAACTTGCAATAAATAGGTATATTTTAAAGTAGGTATAAAAATTGGGAAAAATTTGATACCAAGTCAGCGCGAACGGAAAAGTTCGTTCCATTTCACGTCCATAGATCTTCCAATATCATACATAACAATGATTGCTAAATAAAGGCATCATAATGATATTTTATTATACAATAAAGTACAACTATTATTCATAAAATTGAATTTAATGAAAATGTATTATCTAAATCTTTTTTTCACCATTTTTAGTATATATTATTTATTAATGATGTCAGACAATTTTTGTTTTCGGAGGAAACGGAACGTTGCGATTGAATGGTATCATAATGAACGAACAATAGTTTGAGTAATCTGTGGTTTTATTTAAGTCAAGGTCTAAATTATGGTACTAAGTAGTCTACGGATAATTCAGCTTTTGTAATAAGGAGAAGTTTAGACCATGGTCTTGAGATTAAGCCTAGACTTTATAGTTCAGGTTTAAACCTGACTTATTTCCGTTTTTTGTAATAAGACCAAATAAGTTTTAAGTGATTCTAGTTTCCTTCTTGTACCCTCTGGCTGCGGGAAAACGTAATTGGCGCAGTCGGTAGGATACTCGCGGGTCGGTTCGCGAGCCTTAGGATTTCTCATATCGACATCCGTGTTCGCGTGTCGCCCGGGTGACTTCCAAGTCACCGCTTCGAGTATCCAGAATCTACGTGAAGCCGCAACGGAGGTTATCCAGACATTGATAGCACAGGAAGGAATCGGATCATAGTATGTAGTCAATTCAGCACACTGAATGGAAGCTTTCTGCTGACACTACCCAGCCACTGCTCACTACACTCGCCTGAACTTACTATAAGACATGAAAACGATGTCGTACAAGGCAAGCCGCTGAAAATTATGAAGATCACTTACCCAGAGAAGATGAAGAGCACAGTATCGGTACACCTAAACCTAAGCTCCATAAACTTAAAATCTCTACATGCCAGCCAAGATAAAATCATACACCAACCTGCACTGCAACTACGGAACGATCCTGAAACAGTATACCACACAACCATACCTTTCTACGTTATCGTATGCGGTGCAATTATACTTACCTCAGTCATACTGACTCGTCGTTTTCGCCGATGGAAATGCAAGCAACAAGTTACTATAGAAAACCCCTCCAGCACCCAGCAAACTTCTGCTGAAGAACCTGAAAACCAAACCTACACGAAATCATCTACACCAGCAATATTTTCACTGAAAGTTGGAAAATAGTTGCTTTTCTGAGGGCGGAGGAATTACGATATTACCATAATTATAATATTACAACGAGCAAAGCCGCAGCATAAAGCAATATCAAGCGACCCGCTGCATCGTCGCATCGTCAGCACTCCATACCTCGTGTCGCCGTGCGCCGTCAGCTAAATGACTCACTGTACACCTGCAATTCCGTGACACATGCGTTGATACCATGGCTCCTACCCATATAACTAGCACGGCTGGCTGTGCTGGTGCTGCTGCTGCTTCTGCAGAGGCTCTCAAGCGGCGCAAATACTCCAATCTCATCGGAGATTATGAATTTGTGCCGTTTGGAGTCGAGACTTTGGGGTCATGGGGTCCGAGCGCTCGCAACCTCTTCCGTGAGATTGCGAAGCGAATGGTCGACGCTTCTCGTGACCAGAAGGCTGGCCTCTTTTTAGGACAGAGAATAAGCATTGCCATACAACGTGGCAATGCTGCCAGTCTTCTGGGAACGCTACCACAAGAGGCATGCGATG
Source organism: Eilema griseolum (assembly GCA_963662185.1). Taxonomy (NCBI): domain Eukaryota; kingdom Metazoa; phylum Arthropoda; class Insecta; order Lepidoptera; family Erebidae; genus Eilema; species Eilema griseolum. The sequence continues at coordinate 160,140 of OY759250.1, read as the reverse complement.
CGGAGGAATTTTACGACGCATTTTAATTGTTCTTAGCTATAAGTTGTATAATAGTTATTTTATTTTTATTGTATTTAATATTTATAAATTATTTCTTGATTTGTTTATTAAACTTAGGCTAGTTAGATTAAATAAAATAAGTATAATAAGTTTTAAGTGATTCTAGTTTCCTTCTTGTACCCTCTGGCTGCGGGAAAACGTAATTGGCGCAGTCGGTAGGATACTCGCGGGTCGGTTCGCGAGCCTTAGGATTTCTCATATCGACATCCGTGTTCGCGTGTCGCCCGGGTGACTTCCAAGTCACCGCTTCGAGTATCCAGAATCTACGTGAAGCCGCAACGGAGGTTATCCAGACATTGATAGCACAGGAAGGAATCGGATCATAGTATGTAGTCAATTCAGCAAAAAAAAGGAAACAACCAGTATAATAAATAAATTTATTATAAGGAAGAAGAAAAAGTGGATCAAAGAATACTATCCCAAACTTACAGCAAACTGAATGGAAGCTTTCTGCTGACACTACCCAGCCACTGCTCACTACACTCGCCTGAACTTACTATAAGAAATGAAAACGATGTCGTACAAGGCAAGCCACTGAAAATTATGAAGATCACTTACCCAGAGAAGATGAAGAGCACAGTATCGGTACACCTAAACCTAAGCTCTATAAACTTAAAATCTCTACATGCCAGCCAAGATAAAATCATACACCAACCTGCACTGCAACTACGGAACGATCCTGAAACAGTATACCACACAACCATACCTTTCTACGTTATCGTATGCGGTGCAATTATACTTACCTCAGTCATACTGACTCGTCGTTTTCGCCGATGGAAATGCAAGCAACAAGTTACTATAGAAAACCCCTCCAGCACCCAGCAAACTTCTGCTGAAGAACCTGAAAACCAAACCTACGCGAAATCATCTACACCAGCAATATTTTCACTGAAAGTTGGAAAATAGTTGCTTTTCTGAGGGCGGAGGAATTACGATATTACCATAATTATAATATTACAACGAGCAAAGCCGCAGCATAAAGCAATATCAAGCGACCCGCCGCATCGTCGCATCGTCAGCACTCCATACCTCGTGTCGCCGTGCGCCGTCAGCTAAATGACTCACTGTACACCTGCGATTCCGTGACAAATATATTTTAAGTAATTCACTTTGGTACTAGCATCGTCCAAGTTTAGACTTAGTATTAATTATAAGTCCTAATTGTAACTGAATTTATTCAATTAAATTCTAACTATCTTCAATCTCAGTTTCTTTTAACTCCTCCGGCTGTCTCCTACGTAATTTACATATATACATACATATATACACACATACATACATAAACACAATGCATACATACAGATACATAAATATATTCAGACTACATTATTGTGAGAGGATGTTTGTAACTATACGAAGAAGTGGTTAAACTCTAATACTTCATTTGCACGATCTATACAATAAAACTTTATTACAATTTATGCCACCATGCTACCATAATGCAGCCTAATCTTTTTTAGGCGCCACTTAGGTGGTAGACAAGACCACGGCCCACCTGATGGACCACGGCCCACCTGATACTTAGCGTGGCCTATGGACGTATGCAACACCAGAGGGTTACATTCGTGCTTGCAATCTTGTTAGAACAGAGAGTTTCTGTGCCGTCAGTGCAGAAGACAAAACAAGACAAACCTTTGGTCTTCCTACTGACAGCACATCTTGTACTTTGCACTGGAGATTCCAGAGCAAAATGTAATATGTCTTCATTTAGAATTTTGGAAAAAAGTTCCAGCGCGTAGGAGTAACAAACAAACCAATCGTTCGTTGTGTTTATTGTTTATGAACCTTATTGGCTAAGCGGTCTCGATGGCGCAGACGAAGGTATTTTAAATCGCGCGATTGGGTAACGAATAGAAGCAAATAGCCGGCGGCAGTCGGTCGAGCCGCTCCTCTCCGCAGAGTGACGTGAGCGTGAGCCATCAATCAGTCAGGTTAAATAGATGTCCACATGACATTAAGTATTGTTCGGGACCTGACCTAAACAACCCTTACGCGCCAGGAGCCCGTTCGTATCGCGCTTTAGGTCCAAATACGTGTCCTGAGGCATATGGTTTGCGCACACCCCTCTCGCATCTGGCTACTGGCTGTAGTTAATCACATATTGACTTTTACAAGCTAGTAATTAAAGCTATCGGGACATTGTATTGTTGTGAGTTGCAACTGCAAATATCGGAAACTCACAATAATGCAATATCCCGATAGCTATAATAGTAGTGAGTACGTGACCATGATCGATTAAATACCTATATAACAATAGGATGGAACTTTTAAGCATTTATTATGCTAACTATTCATTCCTATCTGAATCTATAAGTATTACAATAGCTGTACGTGATTCTCCTAATAACAGTCTAAACAAAATTCAGTTTCAATCTCAATAAAAATAAGAAAAACATTGATATCCTAATCGTTTTTAACATTAGATCGAGGTTCAGTTTCGATAATTGACAAAATTTTGAAAAATATGTAATGAAAATTAGTCCTATTTGCGCGGGTTGACATTAAATCGAGATTGAACTGACCTTCTGTTTGTGCGTCTAGTCTGGTTGTGGCGCGTGCGCCAGCAGTGCGACGCGGCCGCCAAGGCTCTGCAACAAGCTCGCCAGGAGCGCGCAGTGGACTACTTTTAAAGAATTCTAGGAAGTGAAATCAAAAGTATTCTCGTTTGATCCCCTGTTTTTTTTATATGGGACACGTCAATTAGACTTTGCCTTGCCTTATGGTAAGCAGAAGGCAAAGTCTCAGAAAAGAGGGTCACCATTACATACATATACCATGTTACAACTTCATCATGTTTTTTCACGCCTTGCTTAAAGGACCCGGGACTGTAGGAAGAAGTAAACCAAACCTTGCACTGAGAGTGGGTGCACGCTTGCACGGCGGCGGTGACACAAGCGGTCGGGCCGGGTCCATGGGGTTCAATCAAGCTTTACGTAATATTTCAAACATACCTAAACATTAATATCGACCTAAACTATTGAACATGCATAACTAGCACTAGTGTGCGGGGCGCGGGGCGCGGGGTGCGGGGCACGTGGGGCAAGCCGGACAGACACAGTGCCCTCGAAATGCAATTGTATGACTCATGGGTCGGTTTCTGATATATATGTATGAGGTAATGAATCCTCGTCGCTCATATGGGACTGTGTCGAAACGCTTCCTAGAACAAGACGAGGCGGGACGAGGTTGCGCGCTGCGCGCTGCGCGGGCGCGCGGAGAGCGGAACAAACGCGGCGGCGACCCGCAGCAAGGGTGGACATAATCGCGGTCACGCTTGCGCAACTAATACTATAAGTAAATGAGCATAATTGGAACAAAAAGCTGCTCGACATAGTTATGACCCGCCGCCAGACAATGCGACAAGCAGGTTTGCGGGTGAAGGACCTCGGCGCCACACGCGCGTCTTGCGACACGCTCCGGTGTGCTGGGGAGCGCGCCACGCAGCCCGCACTGCCGTGGGCTGCGCCCCAGCAGCACAGCTCCCGGCTCCACCGGCCCACCGACGTGGACATGCATGCACCGAAAGTATGCCATATGGCGCACCAACGACTTGGCGTAAAGTAGCTGTGCGCACCCATTTGCCTGCATTAGCTTCTGGGGTTTTTTTTGTGGATACCCTACTATTTTTACGGGTGGGAGTTCTCTCGCTCGGCTCAGCAGTGTGTTGGCTGCCACAGCCTCTTTTTACGACAAAGTAATGCTCGAAATGAAGGCGGTGGAGCGGGTCCGGAGAGAGAGAGGAAACGTTCCCCGTTAGTCCACAAGACGTGAAGGCGACCCGGGCATCGGGAACGATGGGAACACTGTAGTCACACCACACTCGAGGGGCCTGTGTGACCCTGGGTCAGTCGGAGAGTGCCGGATATACCAGAGGCTACCTCACTCTCGGTAACTGTTGAGGGCGTCTGTGGGGATACCCGCACTTAAAAAAATAGGTCGGGCTCCGGCAACCGAAACGTCGAGCTCAGTGACTCAGTAAATAATAAAGTAGATAACACGATTCTATGTCCGGCAGTGCACTGCGGTGGGCTGATTAATTGATTGCATACAAGTGATATTCGCGTAAGCTTCCGACAGTAGCCTCTAGACTTATTTACTTTCGGAAGCTTCAATCAATTAGACTAGACTACTCCCAATGTTGGGACAAAGCCCACTGTTTCCACGCCGGCCAAACGGAAGCTTATATATATATATATAAATTATACATGCATCCTGAGTTTTGGTCACTTTCCTTGAACTTATATCTGAGTATGATTACAAGAAGGCAGGTTTACGGCACACGAGTGACAAGGTTACTCCGGCGAGTGTATTGTGTGGTGTACATGTACTGACTCCTACTCACACGGACGCGTTGCTTTTGTCGCAACGTTGTGCTCAGTTGTACAAATGTTTAGCGCGTGTCACCAGAACAAAGCGCGTGTCTCGGCTAACAATGCGCGACCTTTGACGCGTCGCCACCGGCTCAGCTGCCCCTCTGTCGGAGTGACATCACAACAGCTTAGAGCTGGTTTCACCATTGATGGTAACTGCCACTGACTCGAACTTCACTGCGTCAGCACGGTCTACTCAATGAATGTCAGTTGATAATCGTGAAAGCCCAGTTTAGTGGAATGGGATTGAAACTGGTGACGGCGACGACGGGTAATCATTATTTTTGATTCTTGAGAATGGATGTGCCCAGCGTCATCCATTATCGTCTAAGTTCGGATCATGTCTAACAAACAGCTGAAAGGCTTTTCTTCTAGCCTCATACGCATACCATGTGTTATGTGAGTTAATACACAATTACTATTTCACATCGTGCTGTTGTGTCTTCTTCGCCCTTCTTATCATTTCACAAACAATCGTATTTAACTCACTGGTGACATATTATGTGATGACTTACAGACCATTATGTAGATCACTGAACTCGCGGCTCGCGGAAGTGGCAATCATGTTCCAAAGGTACAGTGTGGGAGTGCAGCCGCGGGTTCAGCGCGTGGACCAGGTTCATATGCAAACGTAGACATTAAAATCTATAGTGAACTCTTAGTACTAGCGCCACAGCCAAGCACGAGTTGTTCCACTTAAATGATGGGCTGTTTTAATTACGGCAGAGCCCATCAGAAGACTCGCCATGGTTACACACTCCACCGAAAAGGTCAAATGGCAGACGCACTGTTACAAAAATAGTTTTTTATTAGGGTTCCGTACCCAAAGAGTCGAACGGATCCCTATAACAAACATTTTGTTGTCTGTCTATCTGTCTGTCACCAGGCTGTATCTCATGAATCCTGAACGCTAATCAGTTGAAGTTTTTATAGATGATGTATTTCTGTTGCCACTATAACAACAAATAGTAAAAACGAAATGATACGGACCCCTTCGTCCACGAGTCCGGCTCGCACATCGACGGTTTTTTTAAATTAATTATTAGCAGTACAGAATTGCCAAGTCAGCTCTGTGTAATAATGACAAGTAACGCAAATGAACGTTCCTCCCCGGTGTGATCATCTCAGTCGCACAATGTTAACATCAACTGTCACGTGGCGTGCCAGCACGACAATTGCGAAATAATCACTTATTGGTTGTTTGTCATTTAAGTATTATCTCAAGTTGGGCGTGAAATAGATTGGTACTGCTTACAAGTCGTCTACTCCAAACTCCCAAGTAAATGGTTTTAACTTGGTATGCAATTTTTACGTTCAATATTTTTTAGGGCTAATAACCTCATTCTTTTAGCGAAGTCGTTTAAAAAAATTACAATATGTCGGTACTTTTCTATCGAGGACAGCCATAACAATATGCACTTTCTAATAAGTCCGAGTGTTGTTATTAGCTAGAGGGTCTCGTATCTCACTGGGGTGTGAGGTGTGGCCCTCTCGCCTCGGTTGACCCGGTTGACCCTGGGTCATCGCACAGGTTTTACTCGTTGGGACAAAAAAATTGTATAAAATAACACTTGGGACACGTTGGGATTGTTTCCCAACCAGTAACAGTGTATCCCAACAGGTGGGCCTTAAGATGAATATGGACAAGACAAAGGTTATGTCAAATGTCCATGTTGCGCCTATACCGGTGCATGTTGGGGACACAGACTCAGATCCAGGTAGGAAATTCCAGCTTCGAGCACGAGGTACATCGACGAATCCGACTCGGCTGGGCAGCGTTCGGGGCTACGGGATGTCTTCTCGTCCGACATACCTCAGTGCCTGAAGAGAAAGTCTTTAACCAATGTGTGTTACCAGTGATGACTTACGGATCTGAAACGTGGTCCCTCACTATAGGTCTCCTGAAAAAACTCAAAGTCGCTCAACGAGCTATGGAGCGGGCTGTGCTCGGTATTTCCTTACGTGATCGCGTCAGAAATGATGATATCCGTAGGAGAACAAAAGTAACCGACGTAGCCCAGCGGATTAGCTCGTTGAAGTGGCAATGGGCGGGACACATAGCGCGCAGAACAGATGGCCGATGGAGCAAAAAAGTTCTGGAATGGCGACCGCGTACGGGCAAACGTAGCGTAGGACGCCCAACGGCCAGGTGGAAGGACGACCTCGTGAAGGTCACCGGGAAGCGCTGGATGCGGGCTGCTTTAGATCGGTCATTCTGGAAGTCTGTGGGAGAGGCCTATGTTCAGCAGTGGACTATATGTGGCTGACATGGTGAACAGTGTTACTCGTTTTGGTGTTAGGTACTGAATGGGAATACACCTTAAAAAACTTGTGAGCAGCCCACTCGTAGGCTTTTGTCCCGATATGTGTGATCTGAGCCGTATTTGGTATTACCTTCGGAGGAATTACCTGTAAGGCTGTTAGGAGCATAGACTGCAGTGCATATTCTTTTAAAACAGAAAGGCACCGAATGTTATGTGCGGTGTCGTTAGCAGCCGGTGAGCGTCGCTGCGAGTGCACTCGTGCAGACGTTCCAAATAAACATTTGATTGCAAAAGATCAGCAGCAAGATAAAAAAGTCCATTGCGGTTTAACCATTCACTTGTCGGTTTTTTCCGACATTAAGTAGTCCACATCTGCAAGCTCCGCTCTCGGGGCGAGGGTCGAGGGGCACTTCAGTACAATATGACTGATAATGGACGCGCGCGTGTGCCAATGGCATTACCTCAATGAGACAACATAATAATATAACGAGCCCGAATTAGCTCGCTGATGACCATATAATGAGTGATTACGTGGCATTATGGCCATTATCGTCAAAAGCTTGCGCCGAATTAGCGAGTGCTAAAGGCCACCATGTCGCGGGCACCGGCGGCTGGGGAGCAAGTCGCCGTATTCTGCGGTGACGTGCGGTGACGGGCGAGGATGTTATACAATATATAGATAGTGTCGGGTCTTTTTTCTGTTTTATACCACTTAGGTGGCACACATGCACACGGACCACCTGATCGAAAGTGGTTACCGTGGCCTATGGACGTGTGTAACACCAGGGGAGTCACACTCGTCTGGATCAGGGTCTTTTGGAGGAGCATTAATCCTTCCAGTTCACGTGACTTTCTACTCAGCAGTTCGGCGCATTTCGTATGACTTCCGATAGCGCTGGAGCTTCACCTGCCTTCCTTTCCCTTTACCAGATCTCATCTGTACGCAAACTCTTCGCAGATAGTAACGCGTAAAGGCACCTCATGTGCTGAGTGTGTTCATAGTTTTTGGGTTTTTCCACGTTAATGGGGCACAAAAGCCGCGTCACGTGCGGGGCCTTACACGATGAGGACATGACCGAGCGCCTATTGCGGCGGTAAATGATCTGTATACGCTTCGTTTAAGCAGAACAGATGTTGTTTGCATGATGGCGCACGTCCTGTCCGGACGAAGCCAGCGCTCCGCGTACCGACACTCAATGTGGAAAATGCCGAACTATGAGCGCGTTGTTTACGCAATCTGTGTAATTAACTATTTAGTTTTTGTTCGCGCGATGACCGTCAGATAAGCGAATATATAGGTGAACAGTCACTTTCATACTTACTACCGCTTCTGGTACAACCACACCGGGTACGCCTCGCGCCCTCGTGTCTCGTGCGGAGCACCGCCCTTCAAGTGTAACAGAATTGAGTTGATGTGAAGAAAATAATGATAATAATACAATATTTAATAACACCGTGTCATCTTAGGGGATCGAGTCGGCACTTGACAAGTGAGCATCAAAAGTTGTGACTACTGTCATTTGTCACTTGTCAGACGGAAGCGGGTGGCGGGTGTCTTAGAAAGTACTGAATCAGCCCATAGATGGCCTTTGAAACCCACCGCACTTCCATGTGATGGGTCCAAAACGGTACCATCCTGGGCAGGGCTCACCAGTTCATCCATATGGTGAAATAATTTTATGTGCAAGCTACAACTTCTACACCTCGGCTTGTTCTTTTATATACAGGCGTAAATAACAGAGAGAACCATAACAAGTAGGTGTTGACAAAACACCTTTCAGACGTAACTTTAGCTCGAAGACGCTAAGAAACATACTGTGGGCATTTTGGAGTCGTGTGAATACGAGCTTCATCGGTGTCCATAATTTCGTCATGCATTTCGCGACACGCGCCTCACCGCGGGAGCGTGGTCCGCGCTCGCTCTCGGCCGTGTGTTGACAAACGTCGTCGCTGGGAACGTCCAACAGCCGGCCCGTGGCCACGTGCGAGTCCGACCGACGCGGTTGCACCATGTTGCCGACCCACTGACCATTTCCTTATCTCACCGGAGAAACTCCGCTTGTTCCACATGGCGTCTCGCCGGCTCCCGCGCCGACTGTGCAACATACCATTATTACTAGATAGATCTACCCGCTAAGCGCTCCGTGACCTGAATGTCACTTGGATGCACCTACCTATGTCTCTTCAACGCGCGGTAGGTTCCAATGGAACCGCGGGTAACAGCCAGTAGGTTATATTTGGGCTTGCGACGGCCTATGTAGCGCGGCGGTAGAGAACATAAGGGGCGCGGAGGTTTGCTGGCAGAGAACTCAACTTTGAGTAAAGCTCGTTTTTGTACATTACATCTCATCTTTTTGTATAAATGTCATTTATATGTTCAATAGAGTACAAATAAAATAACAATAAAAACGGTGATGTCTTTGCACTGGTCCGGGCGTCTCCAATTGTTTGTATACCACTTAGGTGGCAGACAAACACACGGCCCACCTGAAGGAAAGCCGTGGATTTGTAATCTGCATGTGTAATCTGCGCGTGCAAGGTGTTTCGCAGGGTGCTGAGTACGTAAGTAAATAAACAACTTGATCTTTCTTAGATAACATAATTAATTATATTATCATCTAACAGCATAAGTAGGTTCAGGCGCGTCTAACGAGGTTTGGCAACCGGTGAAGGCAATAGGCATGTGTTACTAAATTAGCTGATTTTATTGGACTCGATAGGCATTGGCACTCGACCTCCACCAGTGATAAGCGGCCGCACCGGTCACCTAAGGTTACATATTTAATTAAATTTCTCACGGCGTTTAATGAAAGTCAAGCGCCACGCCACGTTACTCACACGCACGCTACCAACGTGTGTCGGTCCGTCTAACGAGTCTTACTACACTTACACAAGATGCTGTGCTGTATACATATCGCATTGCAGCTTTCTGCAAACGGTCCATGCATCAGATGACGTCAACCACTAATTTGTTGCACCTCGAGCGATGGACCGGTACTTGTAGGTATTCTAACACAGAACATGACTGCGATATGAATTCTGCGTAGGTACGCGCAGGGGTTTCCAAACGAAACAGCTGCCTTAGCTTAATCGATACTTAAAGTAACGAGCCTCCAGTCACCGCCGCTCGCCGTTTTGTTGATGGCCACTATTCTATCTATAAGCAGTAGCCGCGTGCGCCGCTCCTCTGTGACTTAACTATGTCAGGTAATGTTCGACCGATGCCGATGATGGCCCAAATATATCCAAGTGCGTTCGTACCTACTATCATTTTGTAATACTTAATGCTGAGCATTACAAGTTTGTGCATTATTACATCACAATGTTATGTCAGGCAGCGCGGTCATTATATACGAGAGGCTTCGTACGTTTGTAAATATCTGTAGAATAAATGTAAAAAAATTAGTAAACATTTTATTTGTGCAACACGAGGCACATTCACAATTGCAAATTAAATGGGGGTGTCACTGTCTGCCAACCAAACGCGGGACGGCGCCGCGGCGGGAGCCAGCCCTGGAACCGCACCGCGGCAGGGACCATCCCTGGGACCGCACTGCGACAGAGACTTTCTTATGCGCTTTACATGCTGAGGAAATCTGCCAGTCAATCAGCCGTTCTGACGGCATATCATGGTTATGTTGCACCTCTCTTGAGGTATGGTATCATGTTCTGGGGCAATTCTACTGACAATGAAGCAGCATTTGTGGCACAGAAGAGGTGTCTATATGCCATTATCTATATGCCATTTAAAACCGACTGACATCTGTAAACCCCACTTTTCAGAGCTAAAGGTATTAACACTGCCATGTATTTACATACTAGAAGTGCTATTATTTGTCCGTACAAATATGCATTTGTTTACAACATTAAACAGTAAGAGGAAAAATTGAACTTTAAGCTTACCATCGAACAAAACGGGTTTAATGAATAGTAGTGTTTTATATATGGCTCAACGAATTTACAACAAATTAAGTACCAAATAGAATGATGGAGATTGTGAAACTTAGTATATATAAGTAAGAAATTAAGAATATCTTATTATACAAATGTTATTACACAGTAAATGATTATTTAAATGATAAAACACTAGATGTGAAGTAAAATATTAAATAAAATTTAAATGTTGACATTCTTATTTGTATGAAATATGTATTTTGTAATTTTATTTGACTATTTTACTAATTCAATGTTATTATGCTGCTTGAAAGTGATTATTATGTTGAACACAAAAATACTGACAGCTAAAATCTTGACATGAAATATTTAATTAATTCTTAATTTATAATTGATGAAGATTATGTACTTTTGCCAATAAGTTATGTGACATTATTGCATGCCAATCTGGCTGAAGTAGGGTCGAACCAAGATGTAATAATTGTAACACCTTTATATTTATACCCTTATTTCGCAATAAAATATATTGAATTGAATTGAATTAACTTCTCACACGCTCAGACACGCCATTCCCTATTGTTAATGAATAATACTGAATTGACTGAACTAAAAGAAAAATCTTAGACACAATCTAAGAATTAATACCTAGATCGTGCTATGTACTTCCTACAAACTAATTTCTCGAGATTATCGACCAACGAGGTAGTCCTACGTCCCGGTACGCACGACGAACGTGATGTGGTATCATTGAAGCGCCGGTATTCCCTGCTGGCATTCAACTGTCGCATTTAGGCGCACTTCATGACAATGCGAGATATCAAAATGTTCTAATTTGATATCGATTCTGTGAAAACTTTACTGTTCAATATACTCGTAGGTGCGAAGCGTCGTCGACTTCAAAATTTTTGCATAAGATTCATATTTGGTCTACTCAAGTATGATAACGTGTCTGATTTCCGTAAACAACTCAAGTGGCTCCCAATTCGACTTCGCAGGAATGCCCATAATCTAAAATTGTTATATAATGTATTGTTTAATCTCAACACTCCCTCTTATCTCAAAGAACGATTCCAGTTCCTCTATGACACACATACGAAATGCCTGAGGTCGTCCGAGAATTTGAGGCTGAGTATGCCAATACATTCTACTGACTTTGCTGACAAGTCTTTCACTGTCAGGGCGGTGCGCTTGTGGAACGAGTTGCCACTGAACATCAGACAGGCAAAATCCCTAAATGTATTTAAATTAATGGTCAAGAACCACTACCTATTATGTTGTGCACAGTAGGTAATAGCTCACAATTATGTGCTCACTCACTATTTTCCATTCGTATTAGTATGAACTATCTACTTTATGTATATATTTATTTAGTACATGTATATGTATTTGTATGTCAGTATTTATGTTGATAATTTTTTGTGTAAAGCCGTATATTAATTTTATTTTACTTACTTTTCTCTCTTTCTTTTGTTTTAATACACTATCTATTTAAGTTTAGTCGCTAACTACACCATATCTTTTGTTTTCATAACATTACTGTCCATCCCAAGGTTGCCTGGAAGAAATCGCTTCAGCGATAAGGCCGCCCATTGTACATTTAACTGTATACATGCTACCTACTTGTCCTACTGTAAATCTGTTGGTGTACAATAAATAATTATCTATCTATCTATCTAAGCGTAAGCACGGTGCGGGCGCGGCGATCAGAGGAGACCGACCGCGTGGCCAGCCGCGATCGGCCCATTCGCTTGTGTCTACTTTATTGGTGGGAAATCTTAACTTATGTAATTGCACAATACAAATAAATCGATTAAGATAGAAAATAATTAATCGGTTCAGGGGGAATTCAAACCTGCGATCTTTCCTTTACAGGGGGGATGCTTTAACCACTGAGCCACCGACCTTCGCCTGAAGCCTTCCAAATTGTCCTATATAATAATATATACATCTTGCGGCGACAGTGGGAGCTTTTGGAATGGATGTCTTCAGTTGAGGTTCGGTGGCTCAGTGGTTACAGCTTTCCCCCTGTAAGGGAAAGATCGCGAGTTGCAATCCCGCCTGAACTGATACAATGAATAGTTAGCATACTAAATACTTTAAAATTTTATTCAAATACAAATAATGCTTGCACTACTAAATGTACAACTGTAAAACATCCAGAGGCCGCGGCGGTGTCGGCGGGCCGGGGTCCGCTCGAACCGACGGTATTCTAAGTCTATTAATTGTTATTACAACGCACAAGTGTATAATTAGGCGCGTTCGATAACATCCACAATATAATTAGTTTCTGCTCAAACAACATCGTATTTAAAATCGTCCTTCAGGCGCTCAACTGCAATGTGAAGTCAAGTGGCCGTTAGACCGCACGACACGACTCGCACACGATCACGACACGGGGCCGGACTAATGTCGAGTGGACAATAGCATGCGAACACATAGCAAAATATACGAGGATACAGTACAGTTCCTACATGATATGTACAACAGCAGGTAGAAGAGAGGAGGATACTGAATCGATACTGGTACGAGCATAGAGTGCAAAACTTACCTCTGTGCCTCACCCAGAGCCGGTCGGCAATTTTTGTATGAAGGAGCAACATAGGCAGGTACGTCTATCTATCCGTACACACATTTGTACATCTACCTATACTGTGTGCATAGTTGTGTCTGTTTATTGGAAATATTATATGTAACTAAAGCTTGTGTCCATCCTGTGTGTGTTCCATAACAATAATTGCTCGGCGTCGTCACCCGCAAGCGCGCGGCGTGTGGCGTGCGGAGTGCGGCGTGCGGCGTTGTGCAACAGCAGGACGGCTCGCCACTTAGTTGTAAGTTACAGTTCCGGAGGAGATGTTGCAAGGGACCCTTCACAAGGTTGCGCAGGCGCGTGCGGTGCGGCTCTCCACCGGCGGCCTTGCCACCGGACCACGTACTCATGAGCACATTGACATCCCGATCGCAAAACGATATATACCTTGACATTAAGATATTAATTAATAATAACGTAAGACTCTCTCATTGATTGCCTTTAAGGGCATTGGTCATTATTTCAACATACTCGTGTAATGTCAGACACCAGGATCATAGTCCCGGGAACTAGGTCTCCGTTTCCTGCCTCAAAAGGAAAAAACAGCATCAGCCTTTTTTCCTAAATCGATTTAGCTGGCTGGCAACAACACATGTTTATGAATCGTTAAGGGCCTCTTTTTTTTTTACATGCGCATAATCCCCACGGATACCTCCCTACCGGAGCCGGTGGGAGAGGTTATGTCGGACTCGAACCGACTAAAACGCACGCCGCCTGTGGGTCGTTTTGGTTGCCAAAGGTGAGGTTGACAGACTTATCCCTCGCATCCCGGCCGACCCAGGGCCATCTCTCACAATCTGGCCCTCTTCTCGGGTGTGGGGACTACAGAGTCCTCAACTCCAACGCCAGGCGCGCCACCGCCACGGCCTGCTTCTGCCATGGTGACAGGCACCTCCACGTGCCACCCCCAGGCCGGCGCTCAAGGGGGGCGGAGGTTGTTCATCGACCTCCGACGCCCGAGTTGCCTTCGTACGCGGGCAGCTTGGCTTGCAATCCTTCGTCGCTCCCGCTGCCGCTCCCGTGCGGGTGCGGAATAGTAGATTGTACGACAAGAAAACAAAATAATATTTTTACCGCGAAGGCGCTACTTGGAACCACGAGAGAGAAAAAGGATTATAGAATAGAATCCCGAATAGTGAGGTATTCTAAAGTAAAATCCTGAGCCCAACGAGGGATTCAAAGTAGGTACATCGTCCAAAGGAAAAATAATTAGCTCTGGAGTCATATACTCTACTTTTCAACCCCATTCTATGAGAAAATATGTATTGATACATAATTATTGAATAGTCCTTTGACTATGTATCTTTGACTTTTCAAAGACCATTATATCGGCACTTACAAAAGTCAAAATTAAACTAAAAATTTATTTAAAAAACCCCGTCACAAAAAACAACCCCCAAAAAGAAAAAAATAAGTTGTGTTAGTTAGCCCTATAACTTTGATATACCTAGTAATACACATTTTGATGCAAGCGTTGTCACGTCGGGGGACCCTTACTGGGAGAGTCATATTATCGGAACGATCCAAGGTCACCCCGACAATGACAAATATCATTCAAATATTAAAATATGTATTACTAGGTATATTTGTCATATTGTATGGTATTCTACTAGTCAAGCCCTTTCATTTGATACCCATATTGAGGGAGTTAAGAAAAAATACGAACTCTGTCATTTTGTAGCGGTGGCCATCTTGGACCGATTTTGTTCAAACAGCTAAGAACACTCCCGACTAATATACCTTTCAAACAAAAAAAACTAAATCAAAATCATCGTTCGTCCGTTCAGGAGCTACGATGCCACAGACAGACACACACACATACACACACAGACATGTCAAACTTATAACACCCCGTCATTTTTGCGTCAGGGGGTTAAAAATCGCGCAAATCGCGTGGCGCGTGGCGCATGGCACGTGGCATACGCGCAGTGCGGCGCGGTGACGTCACGGCGCGCCGAATCTGATGCACCGCTCATTGTCACGTAATCATCGCCCATAAAGGTCTGCGTCAACTATAGCGTAATTGTTTTATCTATTTGTTACGGTTAATAGTTGAAGTGCAGTCACACCTAGTTTTAGCCGCTTGGAACTGGGTGCAACCGGTCAAAGGTGGTTACGTACAAATCTATCCTACTAAGAGCATTGATCAACGGAGCCGCTTTTCGGTTTCTATTTATTCGTATCATAATAATCTAAAAATTAACCCTTCTAACCTAATGTATTGATGTCGGAGCACACGGTGTACATCTCTGCTCAAAAGGTTCCTCCGAATAGTTCTGAGCTGTGTAATTAAGGCTAAATGTTGATTTGCGAATTAACCTCTTTAGAAAATTAAGGTGACAGATGTTACTTTGAGTTTATTCTTTAGCTCCTCACCGCGTGGTTCCTGGCAGAATAGAATTTGGACCACCCCGTCTTTTCACATGCGGTGTCGTACAAGGTGACTAAGGGATATGGCTGTTTAACATCAGACAGATATATACAGCCCACACTCAACGTCAGATGTATGGCTCGAGTGAACAATATGCCCAGAATATGGCAATAAGCTCACCCCTATGTTACGTGGGCTCGAATTCAATATTGGTGAAATGTGGGTGTTAATTCACCTCTGCCTAACCCTCTAAGGATAAAGGCGTAATTATACGTATGTCTGTAAATCCAAAAGTAAATACAAGGGACTCCCGAAAGCTTTCTATTTGCGAAATCCCCGCGGCCACGATTGACTAATTCTTTTACTGTGATACCTTACCCGATAGTTTCGAGTGAACACGGGGGTCAAATCCACCATTCATTTGTTATATAGGTATAACAAACCGCGCGCGCCAGGGCCTCGGCTCGGCCAGGCTTCGGCGACACATGTGGCGGGCGGTATGCCACTGTGTGCTCGTGGGTGAGGTGGAACAGAACGTTAGTCGACACGTGGAACGTTCGAGTGACTTGTTTATTGTTCTACTGCAGTGAGTGGCTGGCACGGCCCACCCAATGGGAAGTGGTTACTGTGGCCTATGGACGTATACAACACCAGAGGAGTTATACTCGTGCTGCCGACACTGAAAAAACCTTCTAATGTCCTTTTTGAAGGACCCCATATTGCAGTCGCTTGGGAAAACCGCAGCAGGGAGTTCATTCCACACCTCGAGCGTGTATGGGATGAAGTCCTTTTCATAGCGCACAGTGCGCACCCTTTCCGATCCCAATGTGTGAGGATGAAATACCTGCCTATGGCGAGTGGTGCGATAATAGAATGTAGCTGTAAGCATCATGTCAAACAATTCATCACCGCACAAATCATTCTATAGGCGGTAGAACACACACAGCGAGGCAAAGTTGAGATGTTCCATATCACCTGCGAGTATGGGATTGTCGACGAACCTCAACGTCTTTTCACCAAGTCGAAACCAGGGTCAAGCTGGTAGCACTCCATATGGGGCCGGGCCTGTGCCTTATAAAGAAAGAGTTGCTGCTCCTCTGTGAAGTACTGCTTCACCCTATTGAGCCCTCCAAGGTTCCTTTGATGCCAACCTAACCCTGTCCTCCAAATGACTGCAATACTGAACGTCGCTGGAGGGTTCTCTATCCATTCGCATAAAATATATAACCATAAAATACTTTGGCATATGGTAATATAAACTAATGATATTTATGCATAACTTTTTTATCCATAACATTTTTAGCATATTTGTACTTTGGCATAATTTATCATTCATATTATGCCAAACTACAAATATGCTAAATTTATAGTTATTTATTTTATGCAAGTGGATAGTGAACCTCGCTAGAGATAGCTACACCCGATCCCGAAACTCAAGGAATGTACCGTTACAAGTGCCACTTGCACCCTCGCTGTTCGCGCCAGACCTCGACATTCTACACACTTTGGCTTTGCTCTCCAGTCTCCAGAACATATTTGTCCTCCTCCTACTATGAGAGCCTTGCGTAACGCTGGCCACCTAATACCGAGCAGTCACCATAATGTGCTGCGTCATAGGTTTATTATATTTTATATCGGCTCAATTAACTTAATGTGCCACAGTTAGGAAATGATTTCTTTAAAATATTCAGCCTTGCGTAAGTGCCGGCGCCGAGCACTTTCAACGACCTCTCGTTGGCATTATATCGTAATTGACAGAAAGATGAACCGATACAACTAGGTACTATGTCATTGTTAACTGCGAGTATGTCGGCGGCGCGCGCTGCGACGCAGGGGCCCTACTGAAGTGGCACCTGCCAGGGAGAGAGCGCCGAGTTACAGTGTTTATCTATTGTAATATATAGGACCACATGTACTTATAAAGTCTATAAAATTAAGAATAAAATCTGTAGTAATGAGAAGGTAAAGAGGGTAAATCTTTGTAGCTCTCTCACCTCGCCTCGCCTCGCCGGGACACACTTGGTTATTTTTACTGCGATCTCTTGTGGAGCAGAGGTTACAACTATTTAGGTAATCTGTAGCAGAGGTATGTATTTGAGTCTAATCTCAATCTCAATCAGACTGCGAAGCGTACAGTCGATATTGCCTATTTTCAGGACAGAGAATAAGCATAGCCATACAACGTGACAATGCTGCCTACCTTCCGAGAAGAATTCCACTTCATATTTTAATTTTTAAAATTAATTTGTTCTTTTATGTTTAGTTTGGTTTTTGTCCTGAAAGAAATAAGTCACAGGAGCTCTTTCAGTAACCTTTCAAATGAATGCGGACATCTTTAGGTAAAGAATGTGTTTCGCAAGCAAGAAGCCCGTCTGTACCATGAGCGCGGAGCTAAACGCAGACCAGCGTTGCATCATCATGAACGCGGATGGTTTTTGTTGGTGAAGTCGATATTATTAGCGCCTACTAGTTACTTTGTGATATTATGTTATACAACTGTAACCGCGAGACGGGAGCGACACGTGACGTCGGCGACGGAGGTCGCTCGTGGGGCACTAGGCGGTATATTAGTGGTCGGCCAGTTTGGAGATAATGTACCTACTTAGGCTGCGTAAAGCCGAACAGAACCAAGTGACGAAGATATGAATAAAACTATGCATTGGATACAATCACTCAATAAATCTGTAAGAAGCGTGAAGTTAACCGATGGGCTCGGCGCGCAGCAAGTACTGGCTGGGAAGTAATTTGTACAGCAGCACTTACAGCAAAGGCAGATTCTGCCGTGAGTATCACCCGAATATCGTAACATATATTAGAAAAGTTGACATTGTAGTTTCTGTCCCCATATTCTGGAATCATCGAACCTTGGAAAGAGGGGGCGAGCATCGTGTTGCCCTCTGCGGGGTCTGTAAGGTGACGTGGGCCCTCCCCCACCCCCACGCCTGCGCTAGGAGAACCTGCCCGCCCCTTGCATGCTATCCTCTGTGCTCTCTGCTTGTTAAAATGAAACGTAGAGCTCCTTCAGCCTCGGCCTGAAATGACCGCAGACTGCAACCCGTTGCCCGGGACGCATCGCGTGGAGGTTCCAGGTTCCGGGCCCCGTGCCCCAGTTACATGTCCCTAGTATTGATCAATTTTCATATTATTGTAGGACATTTCTTCTTAACTGACTTAAAAAAGCAAGTAGCATTACTTATATTTTACCTGTACCTTGCCTGTACCTTGAAGATAATCAAAAAGTACTTGGGGTATGTTAAATTAACGGTTTTGTCTGAATCCAAAGATCTGTTCGGTCGCAGGATTGATCAGTGTAATATTGTTCCAGAAATAAATAAATAAATTAGTAAGCTCATGGTGAGACTTCAACTCTGTCGTACATTTCATCTTCATCGGTCGAGTAGAACCAGCGACATTACCAAAAGTGTCGGTAGCCAGCATTCACGCGGGCGGGGCCGCGGGCGTTAGCTAGTTTGTTTTAAATTCACAATTGACTAACCACTCGACGGTACCACAAGTGCGCGCAGCCTGCACAGCGCGCGGTACACCGGCGGTGCGGCTGCGCATGTAGGTACACGACAAACGCACCATCCAGGGACGCACTGTAGGTGCAGGTGTGGCACAGAGACCTCATGCGCAAAGTGCGAGGGCGGGCTTAATGCCGTCGTAGGCACTCTCTGCCAGCCAACCACAGGGTGGTGCAGAGCTATAACGAGTCAAAAGAAGTCTACGTTGAATGAACAAATAATATCGAAGTTAATTACATACACTGAGGCAATGCATACGACAATACATACACAATAAATGTACAGATACAAATACAAAATATAAACATTTATTAAGAAGACGGTCTAACCTATTGAGTAGGTCTGCATTCAGGTCAAAGTAGCTCACGTCACCGCAGTGAATCTGTGGATATATCAGGGCTTGCACCAACGTCACTTTCATCTGCACTGGTAAAATGTTCTTCAGGCGGTACAGAACCCAAATCCGATCCCCGTCTTCCACATCCACTCTATCTCAGACAACTTTTTTAAGCCGTCAGTCCATCTGGCTAGGGTAAACTGTAATTATAAGCCTTTGAGGATGCCGTAAGGCGAAACCGGTCAAGTCTATTAATAATAAAAAAAATACAGTGGGAAAAGTACACGTGTGTTTTCGAGAAATGGTAAATAAAATAATCGGAAGGTGGGACGCCGCACCTTCCGTTTGTCTTCTCGCGGTATCCACTCCAAGACTCGATGACTCCAACGGCCAGCAATCCTCCGACAGATGCGGCCAGCCCACTGCCACGTCAGCTTACATATTCTGGGAGCTGTTGGTAACTTAATTTTGTCGGACGACCTCATTACGAGTTGTATCGTTCAAAGAGAGACTTCAAGCACACGAGTACTTTGTTTGCGACTTTGTGAAACAGCGCCACAGTCATAAAAGTGATGGTCGTTTGTTCGACGCGCGCGTAGGCATGGACGTCGCTGCGCTGCCTCGTAACTGCTAAAAGCCCCGTTTGTTGCCACTTCACTCCGTCTCTTCCATCCTGGTTTAAGTTGAACCGACCTGTAGCGCTGCGGGGGCGGCGCGGCTAGTTGGCGGTGCGGCAGCGGTGCGTCGCAGGTGCGCGCTTAGAAAGGATTGGTGTCAGTACTACTCGACCTTGTCGCACTTAATTTGCACTTAAGTATAATAACGTATACGTTAGAAGCATTAGATACAGTGAAGGACGACAGTATCGCAATGCAACGCGTTCGCTCCACCGACACACACACAAACACACACACACATACGTGTCAGCTCCGACAGCTTAAGGTCTCTCTACTATTAACGAAACGGTGCATTTTACAGAAATATACATTTAATTCATGAAGTAAGAGCAAACCGCTATGTTCAGTTGAAGTGGATATAGTGTTATCAGATGTATCTGGTAGGACATTTGCATTTTTGTGCCTGACCCAGCGCACTACAGGCTACTCGGCTGCATAGTAGCCCCGTGGGGAATGCTTTCCCTTCGGATGTCCGGCCCGATTGTCGATAATTGCAAAAGATCGATCCACCGCACCGCCCACTAGTAGTGCCGTACGAATACTTTATCGATCTTGTTCTGTCAAACTCCAATTAAATATCATAGATGGTATGTTCGTAATACGATTTTAACATTAGACCGAGGCAACGTTAGTGAACAACTGCTCTTCTGTACAAGGTACTCGTACCATAGTAACTTCATATAATTTGCCAAGACATCACAAATGAGCCCAAACACAATGGGCTTGTCTTGTTTATTTTATCTTTGTTTATTTCAGACTTCATTTAGCCATTTTCCTGCTCAATCTTCAAAACCTGACTGCATGTAACTCGAATTTTCTAAGACAAAGCAAAGGAGGCCAATGTCGATGAATCCACCTTGTGGTTACAATTTCCGAGTCTGCACACCTTGTAATACTAGACTGTTTGCCAAGACAAAACACATGAGCCCCGACTAGATGAGTTCAGTTTAGGAGTTCCATTGACCAGCTCCCTACTCCGTCCTCAGACCAGCTCCAAGGTTCCATAGTAATGCAATTAATATACCAACTATTCAAATCGATTTAGAAAAAAAAACGACTCAGAGCAGAGCCTTACAGGAGGGATGCTTAGACAATGCCTAGATATGCGATATTACCAACCACGATTACCGCAATCGTGGGTGATTTAGTGGCGTTTATTGAAGAGTTCCGTTGTCGGTCTCCGAAACGTATTATCGTTACTCTATTAAACCATTCGGTATTAACGTCTTCCATTAAACTTGCAAATCCGTCAAGTTATGAACGAACACAAAATATACATTCAAACGATGGAGACATCGAGGTACCCACACCCCAGGGGACCATTTTATGACCGTGGCCCGGGGTCAACCAGGGTGCCAGGGCAATGCTTCATTGGGTAATTTTACGTCCCGGTAATTGAGACGCGAAACAGTGCGCAGTTTTATTCATTTCTAGTCCGACATAACCGCCACCGAAGGGACCGACGGAAGTTGTATCTGTGGGGATGTCCGCACGAGGAAAGAGCACTTAGGGAATTAATATGTTACAATTATGACGAACTACATAATGTTGGAAATGGAATAAACGTACTTACACGTTTATTCCATTTCCAACATTATGTAGCTCGTCATAATTGTGCGTATATTATATATGTAAGTAGTTTAGTAATCACCTTATTACGAAATTATTCATATTAACGACAAGGTCAAATTTGTAATTATTCAAATTGTTACCAAACACAAGTGTCTAATGAATTTTAGTAAAACGACTTAGCGCGTCGATGTCTTTTGTACTACGGGTTTTAGTCTTTCTGTATTGATATAAGTCATGGGGTACTCATTACCTGGAAAGTTTTCCAGTAGTTCTACATACTCTCTCTGAATTACATTGTCACCCCGTGTCCCCCGGTAGGCCAAATGCATGTGCGATTCGCTATAATCAAGTTTAGCGCACTTCCCTTGACTTTGCTAATGTCAATGGGATAAGGGTTGCGAGTTGACCGTCCTCAGACTGTTCCACAGCGCCCGGTCACCACCCAGTTGTTCAACGGGTTCTAGCGCAGTCTCCGCGTGCTGCTCTACATCGCTACCTTGCGACAGAGCGTGTGAGCTAGCGCACTACAAATATAGCCGTACTGGCGGAGGCTAGGTCGCGTTATTTTAGTAATCGTTTGTTTGGTGAGCGGTTTGGTGCAGGTGTAACATTCAGACTGGAGGCCACACCTAGTGTTGCCGGAAACAGTTGAACAATTCACACATCCGATGCCGCTACATCCTTTGTCCTTCCGTGCGCGCTCTCCTCGCGCGAGGACACGGCTGTGCGCGAAGAGTTGTTCAGCCGCCAGCGGCCCGCCGGCTCCTAGTGCAGAAACCCCCGCACGAGTTGTTACTCAAAACTGAGCTTACTACATTAAGAATAGTAAAAGAGTGGTACAAGTAGGAAATGACTTGACTATTTAATATTATGACGTCACAATAAATTATTTTATTTTATTTTAGTTGATTGTATTTCACACAAATAACTCAGAACAACATGGTAAATATCTCGATAACTTTAATATTAATATTTCATTACAAGATTCTTTATAACTTACCGTTTTAACGTTTAGTAAAAAGTAACTAGTCAGTCAAATTCCCAATTTGGAAAGATTTCCTTTCCTTTCAAATTTAGGGTATTTTTTTGTGTGAAATGTGAGATCACAATGACTCTGCTCCTTTTACAACTACGTTCATTTCTTTTAGTATACAGGGTGTATTATTGAAACAGGGCAAAGGACAATTCAAAACTTTTTAAGAAACTTTGAACTGCATTCACAGATTTTGGCGAAATTTATTTCTATATTCCAGCCAGTCCTAAGGCACCAGTCAACCGCAATAAGCTGGTACTGTTCTGCATCGTGTCCAGAAACAACATTTGATACGAAGGACGACATGCGGCCGGGAACACTTGTACCTACAAAATTACGCTAACGTGCCGATGTCTCGTCGCGATGAGTCTTGTTGCCGGCGGGAGCTCGCGAGGGATGCGCATTCGTTCCCCGTCGTATATTTTGAAACACACTTGAGGCGCCCGTCGGCGGCGGCGCGCGGTGAGCGCGCGGTGAGCGCCGAGCGCCGAGCCCCACCCGGAGTGGGGCGCGCGGCGGCGGCTCGGCGGCGGCGGCGGCCGGCGGCAGTCTCCAGCGCCGCGCCATGCTCGCCACACGCCCGCTCGCGTTGCTCGCGCTCGTCGCCCTGCTGTCCGCCGCGCTCGCCGCGCCGCGCGTTCGCCGGCAGCTCGCCGACGACGACGCACTGCAGCCGCTCGAGGTACGTACTCCCGCCGCGGAACCGACCGACGTTACGAGTGTGTGTTTATTTATCGCACCTGAGCCAGTTCTTTGGTATCGTATCTACTGCGTTAAGTTGGATCATAATTTTGTAAATTGTTTGTAATTAGAAACTTCGTTAACGTCGGTCCCGCCGCCTAATGTTCGCTCATTAAAATCCATTCAGCGTAAACGATACGCGGCCCTGTCCATCTATTGAGCAATAACTATTTGGTGAGCTGACGTTCACTGCGAAGCGAGCCTGCACGAGTGATCGGGCGAGGTGCCACCGTCGGCGATGTGAGATTCGCTATTCGGTAGACCGCTATTATTTACGACGCTCGGCCGGGTCGGTGGCACCTCGGCCGCCCCGCCTCGGCGGACCCTGTACCTGCAACAGAGCGCACTCCGGTGACCGGGTTAACTGTCTAGCTCACCATAACATAACGTTAAGTATGAACTCCGCGCTGACGTAACGCGCAGTCGGCGCGCTTAT
This sequence comes from Eilema griseolum, assembly GCA_963662185.1. Taxonomy (NCBI): domain Eukaryota; kingdom Metazoa; phylum Arthropoda; class Insecta; order Lepidoptera; family Erebidae; genus Eilema; species Eilema griseolum. The sequence continues at coordinate 136,274 of OY759250.1, read as the reverse complement.
GTAAGGCGATGTGCCGACCGCGGCGACACTGGCCCGGTTCGCACGCGCGCTCCTCCCCGCCCGGCTCTGTGCCCATTTACCTGCAGCGCGCGCAGTCTCCCTCTGCCGCTTCACACATAACCCGCTTGTACTTCATGCCATCATAAAGTCGCATACCCTCTCAGTTTATGAATTGATCGAATAGCGCAAATTGCAGCGCCCGTGCAGTGAAGAACGAGTTCACAAACACAGAGGCTATGCGGCTTAGCTCGACACCGCTCGCTCTCAGGGTCTCGACAACCACAATTAGGGTACATTTGAATGCGCCGCACACACGTCAGGCTCGCGGCGGACATACGATACGACCGCGCACGCGAATCACTTACAGTATGTCAAGTATAATGGTACACATATGCATCATGTAGGGGACACTCTTCTGATCTCTATGTCACCGACGCGCGATTATTTCAGTCACTTCAACAACCTGAAGACAGTTACATCGGAAACTTAGATTATTAATATGATTGGAGTGTACAAGAAAGTTAACAAAAGCAGAGTATCGAAGTATTTATCAGTTAAATTGAGCAGATTGAACTTAACGGAATGTAGTGCAGCAGCTAGCAGTGCCATCGAGCTGAGCTCTGCAGGCAGGAACCCACCACAGCGCCTTACTAGGTGCCAAACACTCGACACCCCATATATTTTATTTGATATATCGTTACAGAAAAATATTATCTCTGACTTTGAAATTTAATACTTACTTATGGAGCTGTATCTAATTCTCAGCAATTACATTATAGCAAATGTTTGGTACGAGGTTATGTTCATATTTGACCTTAACGTCCATTAATAGTTTATACTAATAACAACTAACAGCAATACAAACACGCACGCCGCCCACTGTGCCCTTGCGTAAAGCGCGACCTGAAGAATGCTCATGAACACCAATTAGGGTGCACCGTGGCTTCTGATCATCCTCGCCCGCTGTCTGCCGGGTCACGAGCGAGCGCTCCCGGGCGCGTCAGAGTGTCCAGGATCTACTTATTTGTACCCGGATTCACGTTCCTTTGTTTGTTTATATTATGCTCTACGCATTTCTCAGCGCGCACCAGGACTGGCCGACATCAGTCAGATATCGTGGACATTGTAGGCAGTGTTCACTACGAGTTTTTACTTATATATTAGTGTAACACAGACATTTAAAATGTAACCAGAGACTTATTTCGTAAACTATTTCTAATATATTCCTTTCTACTCACAAAATCCTTCTTCGAGGTTCGCTAAATAAGCCAAATGAAGTGCACTTTTGCCGAAGTACCGACGGCCGCAAGCGAACCTTAAAGTAGGGACACCTAGAACCCCCGGTAAGCAGAAAGCAGTACATCGCTCAGCCCGATGAACTGATAACTTGCAAAAGGACATGCGCTGTGGTGCTCGTTAGGAAGGAAGGTCTGTGCATGCGGCGGGCGAGAGGCGAGGATTAATTGTTGATTGCTATTTTTATGTTGTTACAAATTTACGATATTAGTACCTTATATTGAGTGAAGCCACTTGCACTGTACTACCATATAAGTTATTAAACTGACCGGTTTCGCCTCACGGCATCATCAAAGGTTTCTATAGCAGCCTGATGAAGAACCAATATGTGTAGCAAGTTCCCAGTGCCATCGGTCACCAGTATAAAGAGCATCTAATCTTCCCTACTTGTGCTACAACACATTGCTCCTTACCGCGACTCGCGGCGGGTCGCGCACTTTTGCGTTGCATTAGAAGTGATTATTTCTCAACTGCAAGAGGTTGCCGGCCTGAATATGTTGTGGTCATTTTAACTAAATGTCACCACGCGTTCATGAGAACAAGATCTGGTCAGATTGACAGACCAACAGATAGTCTGATAAACAGACGGACACATAAGGATTTCTTTTATCCTTTTGAAGCATGGAACTTTAGAACCAATATGTTAAAAATCCCTTCAGCGTACGACGAGTCCGTGTACCCGCACCTCAGGGCAGAAGTCAGCGCTGGCACCGCCGCGCCGGTGCTCGAGGAGCCAAACAAACATCACTAATTATTTATTAACAAACGCGTGTCTCGCACGAGTCGTTCCGCTCAGAGGCAAGTGGGTCGGCAGCAAGTAAGCGTTGCCTCAGAACAATAAACTAAATGGATTCACCAGCCATTACTAGATAAACTCACCAAAACTCATCCGGCAGTTTCTTGATTGTGTACCCTTTCTACGATGAACGCGACACTTCCTCAAACGAGCTTCTATTTCGTTATATTTGGAAAGATGGTCACTTTTTTGATCCAGTAACCCCACAGCATCAATCAGCTACTCTGTAGACCGCCCAGGGGATACCTATGGTATATATGGATCGCCGATGGTGCAACAACAACCGATGACGACATTAGTTCCGTTTCGACAATTCTGTGAAATGCGTGTGATCTTAAGTCTATGCAGATTTTTTGTGTGTCGGAAACGCGACCACAATAGTAGTGAACTAATCGAACCATTGTCACGTAGTTCTTACGGTCGACAGCTCCCACGCCGCCAGTCACCAGCCACCACCCTCTGCTAGGCTGACGGCTCGTGACGGTGGGTGGAGTACGTACTGGTTCTTTTGCGTGTATTGTTGAACTTACTGTAGAAAGGTTCATTATAATTGAAAATAACAGGATGTGTACGGTTCATGCGTTTAGCTGCAAAGATAGCGCGTCGTCAGCGATAGTGGTAGCGACAGATGGCCGCGCGGCCCGCGAGAGGCGGGCGGCCTCGACCCGGGCCGCCCGCGCCCGCGCCCCCCAGCTAGCCAAAGTGTCGCTTTTTAGGGACCGGTCAACGTGCATCTGCGACATAAATATAGCACTAACGATCTTATGCGGTCGCTCATTCGTCAATATGAGTGGATATAAAGTAGCCATGTTGCCTCTCTTGCAGTGGTAGACAAAAACTCATTCCGCACTAAAATAACAATCAAAAGTGAGTGCAAAGTAATGAGGCGGCTATAGCGGTGACGTTACTATTAGCAAATATAGAATTACAAAGATGAAATCCTTTTTAGGTAGCACCTACAAAACACAAAATCTTAGAAAAGTAAGTCAACAGACTTATTCAAAGGCCTGCCCTTAGCGTGGTGGAGTGTGTAGGCATTAGGGGCCGAGCGGCGCTGTGCACTTCATTAGCACCCCCAAACACGTCAACCCCGCGCCACCCGCGCTCAGCGCGCCGCGGCCGAGGGCCGATGGCGACGTCCCAAATAAACTAATCATCCTCATTGTACACAAGCACCCGCGACACTCGCTCAGAGACACGTGACCTTCGACATACTGCCATGCGGGTGGGCCCACTACTTTCAGCCATGAGAAAAGCATACATCAATTATATTTACATATGCCGACGCCTATTTCTCTCCGCGGTAGAGGCAGAGACAACAGCCCGCCATCAGCTTCTATCCTTACATACTTCACGAGCTTCTTCTTCTATCAATACATTAAACCGTATTATTGAAAATGCTATGCTAATGCTATGCTAATAATATAGAATTACTGACTAATTTTCTATCATTTTAAACTAAATCGATTTAAAACAATAGTTTACAGCTGTCACCCTCAACATGTTTCATATATGTAACCACACAACCTATCACTTATCTACGCCTCAACCAATACTTAAACTTTTTATCGTTTCATTGTTTTAGACTTTGGAGCAATAATATAAAATGGATTTTTTAAGCTGTGTCCGTGTTATGACAGTGGTTTAGCTTCAACTGAATATACACACATAGTCATTGGTTTGTGCCATGGTAAAACCTGGGATCGAACCCGAGACCACGTCTCAGCCTTCCATTACCCATACCACTAGGCTACCGCGGTATCTGAATCGAGGCTGACAAATAATCTATGCTTGGTGTATTTGAGCTTGTTCAGGGTCGTAACATAAAAGACATCCAAGAAACGTGTACTGCGTGAGTAGAACACACTTTAGGTCCAATATATAATATGTCCCGAGGTATATCTAGTAGTGCCTATCTTATTGACTAATGGCGTGATGTTATGTAGACCATTGTGTGTTATATTTATTAGTTTTTTTTAATTCTTTGATTAATGTTTGAAGCGATGTGTTCCGATTGTTAGTTGAAGATGCGTCAGTCGTCATCCAGTAGGTTTGTAAGAAAACTTTTTCAGCTGAGATGAGGCCATAATACTAATAATTTTTGTTACCCGCGCCTGCACATACCTGCTAATATTATGTAAATGAAACATTCCTCTCAGTATTGGATTTGTATGTACAAATTTTTCCATTCTCATCACAATATTTATCAACCATTTTATTTTCATATTTGGGAATCCGTATGTTTACAAAACGTTCATAATCCCAATTATATAGAATCTGAAATACTTAATACTTATGCATTGACAGTTGAAAACTAAAACTAAAACTACTTATTTGACGTTGTCTGTATCAGGAAAATGATCTTTAACTACACTATTTGGATTTTATAACATAGCGTTTTATTTTTAACAGTCGATGTCGCTTAGGGCCTATCAACCGTAGAACATATTTATATCCACTAAAATCGTTCTTCTTTCGTATTGATTTTATGTACCCTTTGATATAATAAGAAAACAAATTAATGACAGGAATCATTTTATTAAATATTTCTTTTTTTTACACTATAGGTACCACAATCTATTGGTAGTACTGCCATTATCGTCCGAATGGACTTGTTCATAAATATCGTTTTTGCCTCGCTCCCTCTCATTAGCGTGACCGTTGTCTCAGATGCTAACGACCGTACTTTTAGCAAATTTTTACATGGTCATACATACATATAATCACGCCTTTATCCCCGGAGGGTTAGACAGAGGTGAATAAACACCCACATTTCACCAATCATTGAATTCGGTCCCACGTAATCGGAGCTAAGCGTATTGCCGTCTTCCGGGCACTATTGTTGACTCAAACCATGCATTTGGGGCTGAGTCTGGGCTGTATAAATCTGTCTGATGTTAAAGTTAGTCGCCATGTTCAATGTGGGGATTTTCCATTGTGATTTTCAAATGTCACTGCATAGGGGAATTTAACTATGAATTTCATAACTTAATATTTATCCTATTAAACTTAGTCTAATAATATGTATTTAAACATTGTTAGTTTTGTTATACTACGTTTGAATTTCATTTTATTCAATTCATATTCTGAATTTCATTCATATCGTCAAATGTTAGGTTAGTTACTTTTGTTATCTTTGGTATAAACATTCGCTTTTTAAACGTGACTTGGTATTGATTATTGTGAGCATTTATTTATTGTATTGTGTAAATTAATGTTTAAAAATCATGATGTAATATTAATGATAAATAAAGTTCATACAAATAAGGCTATCGAGGATATCAGAGCAGTGAAAGTAATTTATTGAATGTGCCTGAATGGGTGAATGTGCGACATGCGCGCGAACTTCCGACAGTGTCAGTGTCATGTCAATCCAACTTGCATGCCGCGCACGCGTCGGTGTAGGGCTTTATTATTACCTGGGTAACTGCTCGGTCGAAGAAATATATACCCAATTTCCATTTAATGTATCTTTTCTTTAATGTTTTGTATTTGAGAAATGCCTTGAACAGATTAAACGCACAACATAACATAAATCTTTTGCGATATACATCGGTACCACAAGTGAAAATACTCCGAAATATTAATTTGTACTTATGGAGTCGGTTTATTCATTACCTATCAAGTATGGATCACACACAATACTGTCACTTCTCAGGAACGCGTGCGAGTTATTACTAACTGCTCAATGATGACGAAAATACTACTTCGGTATAGTACGCGAGGCGTTTCGCTTTCAACGCCTAAATAAAGAAACATGAAGAAGTTTCTAGCCAAGCACCCCGAGTTGAGTCGAGCAATGAGCAGACACGCTCAGCCGCTGGCCGAGCGACGGCCCACACCCGCGAACTGCACGACGACTCATCGCGCTTTACTAAGCCACTTTCATTATCTACGTTTGTTTACTATGGACTTCACCATTTAGAGTATTTAATTTTTTCGTTGAATTAACGTTAATAGTCTTGATAAATATTTTATAATAGTACCGAGGCGATTAGGAACCATTACTCGATACACTTACACTCTAGGCCACTGGTGACGTTCAAGTTGCATCACACATATAACGTTGCAATTAGCACAACGCTATTACTTATTGTGGCCAACTGTGTCGCTGGTGGAGCCGTAGTGGTACCTGCCACACGTGTAGCCAGTACCCAGGGTCACGTTTTTTGAACTTTTCATGAATGTACGCAGAAAGAGCACGAGACAAGGCGCGGCCAAGCGATCACTTCAGCTTTACTCACTAGTGAACTTAGACTAAGATAAATATTACTTATGTAGTGGTGGATGGTGGTGTTGGAGTGCTTCTGGTGTTAGTGGTGTGGTGTGGGTGTAGTGTAGTGAGTGCGGCGTAGTGATGCGAGCGTGTGTGTGTGCAGGACGCCGACACCGATGAGCAGACACGCGAGAAGCGCAAGCTGGAGGGACTGACTCAGGCCAAGTTCGGCATCAAGAACGCAGTGCTCGGCTTCGTGTTCGGGGTGAGTGTTGACTTGCAGGCGTGTGGAGTCGTGGTGCAGCGCTCGACCACTGACTCGTGCCCTTCGTCTGTTGTAGAAAATCAACTCTCTGATCGACGCGAAGACCCGACTGGTGGATACTTTGGATAAGAAGAACATCGAACTTAACAAGCAGTACGGGATTGAGGCCCCGCAGAGCGGCCTGGCGTCGCTGAGCGGCGTGGTGGGGCAGGTCGTGAGCGGCATCGGGCCTAAGTTGCAGCTGCTGGGTCCCAAGATACAGGCCATCTCCGGGCTGTTCGGAGGCTCGTCCGGCGCGTCGTCCGGCGGAGGCGGCGGCGGCGGAAGCCAAGGTGGGAGCGGACTGGGCTCCATCTTGTCGCTTGTGACGTCGCTGTCGGGCTCGTCGTCGGGCGGCGGCGCCGCCGCCGGTGGCACGATCGAGACCATTGACTCCTCTGAGGAGGACGACTCGTGAGCGCGCGGTCCATAATCCTTCTCTTCCCTTTTCCTCCGGTTGACACCTTGCTTTGTCCACCCCATCCATGGGTCTGTTGCCAACCCATTCCTCTTCCCGATGCGTACGATCCGTATTTGTCCCTCCTTCCCCGCTCGTCCTCTCCCGGGTCGTCCCGTCCCGCCGTCTCTGGTCGCTTGTACAGTCCGCGATCTCTTGCCCAGTGCTAGCGGCGCGCTCCATTTTCCATTTTTTTTTGTATTTATATTGTAAATAGGTTTTAGGTGAGCGTTGGTAATATTAAAAGTTTATATACATATGTGTTGTTTTACTGCACGCAGCACGCATGTCGCCACTCCACGCGCACCTCTAGTCACCCCCCCCCCCCCCTGTATATACTGCTACTAGTCGACGATAGTCAGCCTACGTCACGCCATCTAGCCAAAGTGTGTGTATGTGAATTTAAATATAAACGGGATCCATCAAAATTACCCAAGTAAGTAGCGACTGGCGTCCACGTGTAGCTGTCGCTAGTTTACTTCTCGGCGGTGCAGTCCCTGTCGTTCTTAAGTATGTCGTTCTTGCCGTGGTGTATAGATTTGAAAAGCAAGTGTGCATAGAGCTTAATCTAAAGTTCACTTGCTTTATGGATTGCTAACACATGTGGACCGATGTGTGAGATTAAAATGATTATTCTTATTATTATTTATGGATGACGATTAGTCACTCATCCCCCCCCCCCCTGCCCCTGTACTAGTCATCGCCCTGTCGTCAGTGCGCCGCAGCGCGCCGTGGCGACAGACCCCAATGCGCGAGCCCGCCACAGCTCGCAGCAGCCCGCGATTGTGCTACTTATACGCGATGTCGTAACGGCGTTTGATGCATTTCAGCTTTTTGTATTTTATGTTGCATGTGGAGATCTGTTGAGTATTGTGTGTTTCACTGTAAAGTAGCCTCCTGCAACGGGCGACATCTGGCAGGTGAGTTGCGAGTAGTTGTAGTGTTACCTATAGTTTACTGGTGGTTGTGTTCGTAACTGTGTGTAATAAGTATGTGCGGGCAGTGTTTGTGTACAGACTATGAGAGTCCTAACGATCGTTGTGTTCGGTGGAGGCGCTCGCGCTCTCGACGCGAGACGTAGTAACTGTAGAGTTAGCGCTCATAGCCGTAGCCCCGTAGCCTCACCGTAGCCACGCTCCCGCTCGTAGCTCTCGCAGCGCGGCAGCCTTGCCACTCGCACACACACTCACGCACACGCACACTCGCCGCTCGAGGCGGTCGCACCCGCGAACTCGTTCGAGTAGTGCCTCCGTGGAGTCGGTATCGGGTGAATTTAAGTAAAATAAAAGTATTAAACTTTATTTATGCAATAAAATTTATATTTACAGCAATTGTTTAATTTTAGAACTTTTACCCTGAGCGGAGCCCCGGAGCTGTATCGCTTAACTCGTTACTGCTCATGCTAATAGCAATATATTCGTCTTATATCGATATGATATGTAAGTTTTATTCAATAACCTTGAACATGCACACACGCACACTTCGCCATATTCGTTCGTACTCGTAAGTATTCGGTAAGGTGACATAGAGATCATTTATCCTCCTTTTCGATGCAAACTGTAATATAATATTTCGTATACAAATTAAAACTAGGTACTCTGAAACATTCGTTCAGAATTGTTGAAGTGGTACCAGAATGTCGCGCCCACGCACACACACTCACACACAGACACACACACACTCACGCACTCACTCGAGGCCGAGGCGGGCGCGCGGGGCGGACGCTCATGGCTCGCTTGTGCAGAGTGGCACGCCGTGGCGGCGCCAGGCGGCGCGCCCCAGCCCATCGTGGTCCTCGCCGGCACGGGCGAGCCGCCGCGCGCGGCAGGCTACAGCTACGGCTACGGCTACGGCTACGGCGGCGGCGACGGCGACGGACGACATCCCGGTGTTCGACCGCAACAAGGTCAGCCTGGACGTGCCGGGGAGCTTGTTTGGGCCGTCCGTGTCCCTCCTCATCCGTACTACTAAGATCATCGGCGACGTCATACAGGTTAGCGCGACGGTTAACACGTTTGTCATCTCGGTGGTGCAAAAATATCTGAGAACTTTTATATTTGCCAACCTTAGGTACGGGTATACTAATCGGTACCATAATATGGGTATACTTTCACTTAAATCAACAAAACTTCCAATTATCATTGCACCACCTGTTCTCAATCACTTGCATGTTTCTTCCTGTAAGTTTAGACAAGGACGCTGAGTATAAATTTGTCTCGACAACGTCTAATAAATTCGTATTTGACAACGTCAAAGTGACTCAGTAGCTTGGGGACTCTGTAATCCCCACACCCGAGAAGAGGGCCAGATTGTTAGAGATGGCCCTGGGTCGGCCGGGATGCGAGGGATATGCCTGTCAACCTCACCTTCAGCAACCAAAACGACCTTTAGGCGGCGTGCGTTTTAGTCGGTTCGAGTCCGACATAACCTCCTCCACCGGCTCCGGTGGGGAGGTATCCGTGGGGATTTTGAGCACGTAAAAAAAAAATAGTAACTCAGTAGCAGTTGGCCATACCTTTAATTCGTTTGACGAACGTTTCAGAACTCCGCGGTGCGCTACCAGACGTTCCTGCGGCTGTTCCGGCCGCTGTTCCGCGGCCAGTTCGAGATCAAAGGCCTGGACCCGCCGACCACCACCACCACCACGCCGCGCCCCGCCACCACCTCCGCCAGCGCCCGCGGCGCGCGCACCGCCGACAACGAAGTGCGGCGCCGCTGACACCACTGCTCACCGCAGAAAGCTTTAGTCGGCGACAGCTTCTTGAATTTACCTACTGAGATTCACTCATTAATTTATAAAAAACACCAGCGTTTGCAAGTATCTCGTCGTGAAATGGTTCCCTATAATATTGTTATTTATCGTTGTACAACAAGAAGAATCACTGGGTTCTGAAGATAGATATACTGCGGTGAACGCGTAGTCACGTACTGGCCACTGGCCACTGGCTACTGGCTACTGGTCCGTACTTTCCTTCTGCATTCGATCCCCAAATGAGTCCGCTACTTGTGTGAGCCACTGAATGTTTAGTCTGGATGTACTTAAGTTCATGGATTGTTGATAGCGGAGAGTACTACACTAAGAGATGGTCCTTTAGGCAGCGCGGCCAATTCTCCTAATTACAGAAAAGGATGTTTGAAATTCGGTTTTGATTACAAATAAAATGTAAAAAGCATGATTGTAGTAACGCAATTTTCTAGAATACGATTTCAACTAGTCATTTTCCATTTGGGAGATTGAGAGTAGGCAGAGCGAGACTGCATTTGGAACATGTTTTCATTAGGTGAATTCGCCTGGTGTTCTCTTGCGGGCAAGCTTTAGTATGATATAAGGCATTATATTGTAAATATACGTAGGTATAGTGTTAAAATGTATAGGTTTTTAATGATACAATGAAGTATGTGTATAAAAGAAGCCGGATAAAGGTTCCGATCTCACCGAGCAGGCGGCGAGCGAGTGTCGGCCACCGTCGGCGACTTACAACAGCGCCCAACCATACGTTACACGTCGTTAATAAATAATATAATTTATATTTCCAAATTAGTAGTTTTATTTCCAACTAGCCTCCGCCCGCGGGAACATCGTTGATAGCGACTTTTGACTATACCTTCAGTTCTACACAACCGATTGCAGTCAAGTGAACTTGGGATTTTAAGTCTGACCGAGACCTTTCAAACCATAAGTAAAATTTTAACAAAAAGTTCGTCTTCAAGAAATGACATAGAGACCCTTGAAAGCGAAAAATAACTGATTTTACAAATTGATGATCTGTTGTAAGTCGTAAAGTGAACTCGTAAAGTCGCTAAGATCAGTAAATCTGTAAAATCGGACATTTTCCGCTTTTCACTGAATCTATTTTGTTTCTTGAAGTCGGTTAAACGTTTTTGTCAAAATTTCATTTGATTTTTCCTTTTTAGTAAGTCGCAAGTTTATAACCAATCGCTCTTTCATCGTATACTTATGTTTTTATCATCACTTTAATATCATCGAGAAGATTTTTTTCAGAGGCAAATACTAAAATAAATTATGTAAAAGCAACAGAAACAGTACCTTTGGCACATAAGAAATGTGAAATGAAATGAAATTGTTCATTTAAATTTAAAACTACAAGTTTTTTTCCAATTCAGTCATTTTATTGCGATATAGGTACACATAGTTGTTATTTCAGTCAAACTGACATGCAATAATATAATCTCATGTTAAGGAATTGGCAGTAAAAATGGGAATTTCATAAATTATTATTACTTGTCAAAATTTTAGATATCCGTGTTTCGTATAACAATAGTACCTAATCACTTCCAAGCAAGATACATTAAATTAGTCAATTACAATTACAATAAATTTTAATATTCTAAACATCTGCCAATCTGGATAGCAGTTTTTTGGCAGCTGCAACTCGCGTTGAATTCTCGTTTTCCTACTCTTCACGAAGGTGCACGCAACTATCACACACTGTATACATAGGTTACACTAAAAGTTTCCGGAACTGGCCACTTACATAAACAATATATAAAGAAATTAGATTTCTTTAAGTTATTTGTTTGTGAGTAAAACAGTTCAGGTTTACACTTTGTTATGAATAGACGGCGCCACTGACATTAGAATTGTCATGGTCATGTCATGTCGATAGTGCTAAATAAAAGTAAATAATTGTAATTCAGTGAAAAAGGAATCGACAAGCTAATTAATAAACTTTAAATGTCGTTTCTTTGTTATTTCAGGTAGGATCGTGTATTGGTATTCTATTGTATTCGTTGTTAAAAGTGTAAACTTGTATTAAATAAAAAACCTTTGTTATTTCAGAGCAACACAACACGTTTATTAATTCAAAGATTCCTAGATATTCTGACGAATTGTCTTATAAAACGACATTTCTAGTTATTAACGAAGGAAAATGGAAAAATTAAGATTTACTTTCGCGATATTAGCCGCAAGTGATGGTAAAACTAATTTGATTTGCATAACCTCAATTGAGACACCCGATGGACATGTGTACGACGTACCTGATGAACAAAAAAATGCAAACAAACATACAGGCATAACTAGTTTAGAAGTCTATGCAAAAATTAAGAACTCGCTAAAAAAGAGACATCAGACACGAAAAATATGGAGTGTTCTGATGAGCTCTTCCAATTAGTCCCACCCTCCCCTTTCCTACACAGGACAACGCGTGCAGGTCTTAGATGTCATCCGCACACGGTGCAAAACATCCGATCAAGAACCAAGCGGTTCGGAGACTCTTTCCTCTGTCGCACCATTAAGGCTTGGAATTCATTACCAGCTCACGTGTTTCCTTCTTCCTACAGTCCCGGGTCCTTTAAGCGGGGCGTGAAAAAGCATATGATGAGGCCGTCAAGCTGAGTGTCACCATTGTCACACGGTATGTGTAAGTAATGGTGACCCTATTTTCTGGGACTTTGCCTTCAGCTTACCATCAGGCAAGGCGAAGTCCAATTGACGTGTCCTATATAAAAAAAAAAAAAAAAAAAAAAAAAATCCCATTGACAGATCAATTACGGAAAATTTACTTAGATGCCGGCGAAAATGTGCAGTTTGGTGATCAGTATCTGGATGAAATTTTAGAAAATACCAAATCCTCCAAGGAGAATAACAAATCTGAATCAGAACATAAAAATTTTGTAAAAATTGCAGACAAGTTTTTATTAGAGAAGTTTTCAGGAAAAACATCAAATGTGAATCAATGGATCGAAGAATTTGAAACTGAATGTGAAAGATTCGAGATACTACAGGATGAAAGTAAAATTGAGATTTTAAAACACCTTCTTGAGAAACAATGTTTAGACTGGTACAAGGGTATGTTAATAAAGTTTACCGCTAAGTCAGAATGGAATATGTGGAAAGATAATTTTTGTGAAACATACGGTAATAAAGGATGGTCTCAGGTAAAATATGCATATACATTCAGATATCAAACAGGTTCCTTATTAGAATATGCCACAAAGAAAGAACGCCTATTATTGGAGGTAAACAAAGATATTGACACTCAAACAATGATAAATCTTATTGTGATGGGTTTACCGGATTATGTCATTGACAAAATTGATAGGGCATTAGTATCATCAACTACAAAACTTTACAATGAAATTGGCAAACAAGAGTATGCAGTTACTAAAAAGAATTTTATCTTTAAGAAGAATATGCCTGACAATAAATCCAAATTTCAAAAAGAGATGTCATGTAAAATATGTGAAAAATTAAACAAAGGAGTCCGTTACCACCCAGAGGAAAAATGTTGGTTTAAACAAACGGATGAATATGAAAACAGAAAAAAACATATCAAAAATGTAAACAATACTGTGTTGGATATTGAATTAAATGATGATGAACAAAAAAACGAGTAATTACACCATTAATTAAAGTCAAACTAACGTTAAATGAGCTGGTTGAAATATTTGGTATATATGATTCAGGTTCTAATGTTTCACTGATAAATTCCAAATTGTTAAATAAAAAGAAAAAAAATAAAAGTGATTTAAAAAATGCAAATTTAGTAACAATTAATGGTGTAAAAAGGACACAAGGTTTGACAACAATTAAGATAAAAAATTTTAATATAGAAAAAAGTGTTGATGTTTACATAGTGGATGGAAACGAGTTCCAATATGATTTTCTAATTGGACTTGACATCATAAAAGAATTTTATTTGGTTCAAGACCAGCACTTAAATATTACTCAGAAACGAGAAGAAACATCCACAGATAAAGGTCAGAGTCACAGGAATAGTTCTAAAGAAAAGGAAAATAAAAATGAGATTTCCATAAATTTCAACGAACATGTAAAGGAAGAAGATTTTAAAATAAATATGAATAATTTAAACACTCAACAAAAAACAAATATAAATAAATTGATTGATGAGTATAAATCATGCTTTGCGAAGGATAAATACGATGTTGGGAAGGTACAAGACTACGAAGCTCGGATTGATTTGCTAGTTGATAGATATTGTAGCAAGAGGCCTTACAGATGCTCTATACAGGAAAAAAAAGAAATAGAAGAACAAGTGGGAAAATTACTCCAAAGAAACTTAATAGAAGAATCATACAGTCCTTTTGCAGCACCCGTTACCCTTGCTTTCAAAAAAGAAGATCAAAAGAAGACAAGGTTGTGTATTGATTTTAGAGAACTAAACAAGTTAGTATTGCCACAAGCACAACCATTTCCATTAATCGAAGATCTGGTGATGAAGACGCGAAACTGCAATTATTTCTCAACATTAGATATAAACTCAGCGTTTTGGTCTATTCCACTACGGGTCGAAGACAGAAAAAAAACAGGATTCGTTACCCAGGAAGGACATTTCCAATGGACCTGTCTACCATTCGGTTTGAAGACAGCTCCAGCAATTTTTCAAAGAATATTAAGTAATGTACTAAGAAAACATAAATTAACTGAATTCACAGTAAATTACATTGATGATATTCTAGTATTCTCTAAAACTTATGATGAACACATTAACCACTTGAAACAATTGCTGGAAGCAGTAAAGAATGAAGGATTCAGACTAAAGTTTACAAAATGTACGTTTGGTGCAAATTCTGTTAAATACCTTGGTCATATAATAGAAAATAATACAGTTCGACCACTGAGAGATAATTTAATTTCTATACAGGAGTTTCCAATACCAACATCGCTGAAAAACATCAGACAATTTTTATTAAAAGTAAATTTCTATCATGAATATATACCAAAATGTACAATAATTTTAAAACCACTACATAATTTACTAAAAAAAAAAAAAACAAAAGTTTATTTGGTCAACAGATTGTCAAAATTCATTTGAGAAAATAAAAGAACTATTATGTTCACAACCAATCTTAGAAATATATGATCCAGACTTACCAATAAATATATATACAGATGCATCACTGGAAGGCATTGGAGCAATATTAAAGCAAATACAACCAAATGGAAAAGAAAAACCGGTTGCATATTTCTCAAAAAAATTAAACGAGGCACAGAAGAAGAAGAAAGCTATTTATTTAGAATGCTTGGCCATTAAGGAAGCTGTTAAATATTGGCAGTACTGGCTGATAGGAAATTCTTTCACTGTGTACTCAGACCATAAACCATTGGAAAATATGAATATTAAATCAAGAATAGATGAAGAATTAGGAGAATTCACGTATTACCTTTCTCAATATAACTTCAAGATAAAATATGCACCTGGGAAGGACAATTTAGAAGCGGACTGTTTAAGCAGGAACCCGGTACTAGAAGCAACAGACGATGTGGATGAACAATTAAGAATAGTTAATTTAATACAATTACAGGATGTTGTCACGGATCAAGAAAAAAATGAAAACATACAAAGTAATAAGAATAAATTAATATACAGACACAACGTTTATTATAAAATAATTAATAAACGAGAGAAAATTATATTATCAGAAGAATTCAGTATCAGATTTATAGAACAAATACATAATAAAATGTGTCATATAGGTGTAAAACAGATGCAAAAGATGATTGGAAAAAAATATACAGCAAAAAACTTAACAAAAAATATAAATGATTTTTGCAAGAAATGTGAAGTATGTATAAAGAATAAAACAAGAGGACAAGGGAAATATGGTCTAATGTCACATTTAGGTCCTGCATCAAAACCTTTTGAGATTGTCTCAATAGACACAATTGGAGGCTTCGGCGGCACACGGTCAACGAAAAGATATCTGCATCTGCTGGTGGATCATTACACTCGATATGCATATATACTTACCTCAAAAACTCAAAGTGCAAAAGACTTTATAAAACTTATCAATAACATAAACAATCATAATGAAATTGGCATGATTCTGAGTGACCAATATCCGGAAATAAACTCAAAGGAATTTAAATCATTTTTGAATGAAAAATCCATTCCATTGGTCTTCACCGCAGTAAACTCGCCATTTTCCAATGGATTGAATGAGAGGTTGAATCAGACACTGGTGAATAAGATCCGATGTAAAATAAATGAAGGTAATAATAAAACAGCATGGACTACAATAGCCCACACCTGTGTAGATAAGTATAATGATACTGTGCATACAGTTACTGGTTTCACTCCAAGATACCTTCTAGAGGGCACAGAGGTTTCATTCCTGCCAGAAGAGCTAAAGCAATCTAAAACCGCGGATGACTGGATGATAGCTAAAAAAATAGCATTTGAAAACTCTATCAGGTCACATAATTATAATAAAAAAATAATAGATAAGAATAGAATTCAGTATAATTTCAATACAGGAGATATGGTATATGTTGAGAATGGTCATAAGTTGAATAGAAGAAAATTGGATGAGCTGAGGATCGGTCCTTATAGAATAGAAGAGAAAATATCGGAGACTATATACAGAATAAATACGGGCCATAAGAAATTAGAATCCAACTTATTTCATATCACGAAGCTCATTCCGGTTTCTATGTGAGTGAAGTTGTGTTATGGCGAAAATTTTCGGGAAAATTTTCTACCCTGTGGGGGAAGATATAAAGAAATTAGATTTCTTTAAGTTATTTGTTTGTGAGTAAAACAGTTCAGGTTTACACTTTGTTATGAATAGACGGCGCCACTGACATTAGAATTGTCATGGTCATGTCATGTCGATAGTGCTAAATAAAAGTAAATAATTGTAATTCAGTGAAAAAGGAATCGACAAGCTAATTAATAAACTTTAAATGTCGTTTCTTTGTTATTTCAGGTAGGATCGTGTATTGGTATTCTATTGTATTCGTTGTTAAAAGTGTAAACTTGTATTAAATAAAAAACCTTTGTTATTTCAGAGCAACACAACACGTTTATTAATTCAAAGATTCCTAGATATTCTGACGAATTGTCTTATAAATATTTAAAAATGTATTACAACATTTGAAAATAGAACTCTTTGGCTGTAGAACACAGTTTGTTTCATCTGACTGTCTTTTGTTTTTACCTTGTGGCGCCATTTAAAAAATTGTGTGTCTGCATCAACATGGATTTAACTCGGGAAAATTTTCGTAGTGTGATTTTCTACGATTTTAAGTATAATTTGATGGCTCAACAGAGCATCGCTCGGCTTGAAACAGCTTTTGGCGATGAAGCTCCATGCAAGACGACTGTTTATAGCTGGTTTGCAGAATTCAAGCGTGGTCGTATCAATCTCAGTGACGAATCTCGCGATGGTCGGCCGTCCACCGCTGTGACCAACACAAACATCGATGCTGTGCGCCGTATGATTGAAACAGACAGGCATGTGACCTACCATGAAATTCGCGCATCCTTAGAAATAGGCATGAGTCAAATACAATCAATCCTACACAAACATTTGGGTGTGAGAAAGCTGTGCTCGCGGTGGATCCCACATAACTTGACCGAGGATCAAAAAACGGACCGCGTCACTTGGTGCAGTGCCATGCTTACCAGATTCAACGAAGGTGCGTCAAATTTGGTGTGGGACATAGTAACAGGTGACGAAACATGGATTTATTGCTACGATCCCAAAACAAAGCAGCAATCGAGCGTATGGGTCTTTCAAGATGAGCCGAAACCAACCAAAGTGGCGCGCGTGAAAAGTGCATCTAAGCGGATGATTGCTTCTTTTTTTAATAAAACTGGACACGTGGCTACTGTTGCTTTAGAAAATCGTCGTACTGTGAATAGTGACTGGTACACGACCATTTGTTTGCCGGAAGTTATTGACGAACTCCGTAAAAATAACCGTAAACGCCGTATCATCCTGCACCACGACAATGCTAGTTCTCACACGGCCAGACAGACAAACGACTTTTTGAAGGCGAAAAGTGTAGAACTCATGAGTCATCCTGCATACAGTCCCGACCTGGCACCTTGTGACTTTTATCTGTTCCCAAAAATTAAGAACTAATTACGCGGCCAACGATATTCATCACCAGAAGAGGCTGTCGAGGAGTATGAAAAACACGTTTCAGAGGTCACCACAGAGGAGTGGCACAAAAGTTTTCAAAACTGGTTTGATCGAATGAAAAAGTGCATAGACGCCAAGGGAGATTATTTTGAAAAACAATAAATTAATTTTGTACCTTTAATAGTATTTTTTCATATTCATTCCGGAAACTTATAGTGCGCCCCACGTATATAAGTACTTTATGTAGAGTCACACTGTATATACTTTATGTACAGTCTCACTGAACATATTTGCTTACACAGCGGTTTCCAACGGGCGTGCGTCATGTTACTTAACTAATAAAACCACGTAACGTGGCATAACGACCAGTGCGGACTTAGCTTCCAACGACAGCTAACTAACTTTAGAGAGAATAATAGCCAATTAGTAAGATTGTTTTGTGTCAACCAAACTTAGTAACAATTACAAACAGTTTAAGTGAAAGGTTGTGTTCTCTCTTCTCTGCATTCACCAAACTACAACTACAGTGTATAAACTATACATCTTATGGTCCTTCCAGGTTTAGATTCCTAGTGCTTTGGTGTCTCTAATATAGTTGCGATCGGTTCCCTGGCCTCTCACAAGCGAGAACCACCAGGTGAATTGAGAAGGCGCACGTCATACTGTGTCTAGCGTACTCGAGTGCTAGGTTTTCTAAGGCGACCATCAAGAAGAACCAATCTAAAAGTACCTATTTCAAGATTTCGATCAGAGAAGACTGCAAACAACATCGTAGTCGTCGGGTCGCTGCAACCAGCTCCAAGTTCTTCTGTCGCGTAAACTACGTGCTAGAGCCGACAAGAGCTAACGAAACTAACTAGTCTGTCATCGTATACTACGTGCCAGAACAAACACTAACACTTGGAACATGTCGAATCTGGACCAACAGGCGGCATGTTTCGAAAACATAAAGACCTTGTGTGTCAACTATCAAAAAGACTTTTCTAGCAGAAAAACTGTGGACTACTTGAATAAACGACTGTCTTCACTAGAGAGTCAATGGAAGGAGTTTGACGATAGACATTCTTTATTGGCTTCACAACTAGAAGACAAGAACATCGACTATTTCAAGGACGACGTCCACGGAAAATTAAACAAGATGTACGTGTCAGCCAAAAAGGACATCTCTAACAGGTTGGCCGATCTTGCAAAATCAAAACGCGACGTGAAGTTTGACTTATTGGGAACTTCAACTGCTGGCCAACTAACTGAAAATGCTGATGACATACAAAGTTTGCTTCAAAAACAAGAATGCAATTTTAACGCGATATACCGCACCATTACTAAAATTGACAAAACTTGCACCTCGGAGAAATGGGAGTTGGACGACGATGTCTCTACGTTAAAGTCGAAATGGGAACCTATCGACAAGACTCACTGGTTGATTGATTTTCATCTAAAAGGATCGAACAAACAATATTACGATTTGTTCTCGGAGGTTGAACAAAAATACGATGACCTCAAACGAAAACTCAAAGCCCAAATATGGACAAATGCGCATTATCAACAATCTACACCCAAGATTGAACTTCCCGAAATTTCGGGTAAATATATATAAGACAATTCGTCAGAATATCTAGGAATCTTTGAATTAATAAACGTGTTGTGTTGCTCTGAAATAACAAAGATTTTTTATTTAATACAAGTTTACACTTTTAACAACGAATACAATAGAATACCAATACACGATCCTACCTGAAATAACAAAGAAACGACATTTAAAGTTTATTAATTAGCTTGTCGATTCCTTTTTCACTGAATTACAATTATTTACTTTTATTTAGCACTATCGCTATATTATAAGCACCTCCTCTGTTTTATCTACGGCCATGACAATTCTAATGTCAGTGGCGCCGTCTATTCATAACAAAGTGTAAACCTGAACTGTTTTACTCACAAACAAATAACTTAAAGAAATCTAATTTCTTTATATCTTCCCCCACAGGGTAGAAAATTTTCCCGAAAATTTTCGCCATAACACAACTTCACTCACATAGAAACCGGAATGAGCTTCGTGATATGAAATAAGTTGGATTCTAATTTCTTATGGCCCGTATTTATTCTGTATATAGTCTCCGATATTTTCTCTTCTATTCTATAAGGACCGATCCTCAGCTCATCCAATTTTCTTCTATTCAACTTATGACCATTCTCAACATATACCATATCTCCTGTATTGAAATTATACTGAATTCTATTCTTATCTATTATTTTTTTATTATAATTATGTGACCTGATAGAGTTTTCAAATGCTATTTTTTTAGCTATCATCCAGTCATCCGCGGTTTTAGATTGCTTTAGCTCTTCTGGCAGGAATGAAACCTCTGTGCCCTCTAGAAGGTATCTTGGAGTGAAACCAGTAACTGTATGCACAGTATCATTATACTTATCTACACAGGTGTGGGCTATTGTAGTCCATGCTGTTTTATTATTACCTTCATTTATTTTACATCGGATCTTATTCACCAGTGTCTGATTCAACCTCTCATTCAATCCATTGGAAAATGGCGAGTTTACTGCGGTGAAGACCAATGGAATGGATTTTTCATTCAAAAATGATTTAAATTCCTTTGAGTTTATTTCCGGATATTGGTCACTCAGAATCATGCCAATTTCATTATGATTGTTTATGTTATTGATAAGTTTTATAAAGTCTTTTGCACTTTGAGTTTTTGAGGTAAGTATATATGCATATCGAGTGTAATGATCCACCAGCAGATGCAGATATCTTTTCGTTGACCGTGTGCCGCCGAAGCCTCCAATTGTGTCTATTGAGACAATCTCAAAAGGTTTTGATGCAGGACCTAAATGTGACATTAGACCATATTTCCCTTGTCCTCTTGTTTTATTCTTTATACATACTTCACATTTCTTGCAAAAATCATTTATATTTTTTGTTAAGTTTTTTGCTGTATATTTTTTTCCAATCATCTTTTGCATCTGTTTTACACCTATATGACACATTTTATTATGTATTTGTTCTATAAATCTGATACTGAATTCTTCTGATAATATAATTTTCTCTCGTTTATTAATTATTTTATAATAAACGTTGTGTCTGTATATTAATTTATTCTTATTACTTTGTATGTTTTCATTTTTTTCTTGATCCGTGACAACATCCTGTAATTGTATTAAATTAACTATTCTTAATTGTTCATCCACATCGTCTGTTGCTTCTAGTACCGGGTTCCTGCTTAAACAGTCCGCTTCTAAATTGTCCTTCCCAGGTGCATATTTTATCTTGAAGTTATATTGAGAAAGGTAATACGTGAATTCTCCTAATTCTTCATCTATTCTTGATTTAATATTCATATTTTCCAATGGTTTATGGTCTGAGTACACAGTGAAAGATTTTCCTATCAGCCAGTACTGCCAATATTTAACAGCTTCCTTAATGGCCAAGCATTCTAAATAAATAGCTTTCTTCTTCTTCTGTGCCTCGTTTAATTTTTTTGAGAAATATGCAACCGGTTTTTCTTTTCCATTTGGTTGTATTTGCTTTAATATTGCTCCAATGCCTTCCAGTGATGCATCTGTATATATATTTATTGGTAAGTCTGGATCATATATTTCTAAGATTGGTTGTGAACATAATAGTTCTTTTATTTTCTCAAATGAATTTTGACAATCTGTTGACCAAATAAACTTTTGTTTTTTTTTTTTTTAGTAAATTATGTAGTGGTTTTAAAATTATTGTACATTTTGGTATATATTCATGATAGAAATTTACTTTTCCTAAAAATTGTCTGATGTTTTTCTGCGATGTTGGTATTGGAAACTCCTGTATAGAAATTAAATTATCTCTCAGTGGTCGAACTGTATTATTATCTATTATATGACCAAGGTATTTAACAGAATTTGCACCAAACGTACATTTTGTAAACTTTAGTCTGAATCCTTCATTCTTTACTGCTTCCAGCAATTGTTTCAAGTGGTTAATGTGTTCATCATAAGTTTTAGAGAATACTAGAATATCATCAATGTAATTTACTGTGAATTCAGTTAATTTATGTTTTCTTAGTATATTACTTAATATTCTTTGAAAAATTGCTGGAGCTGTCTTCAAACCGAATGGTAGACAGGTCCATTGGAAATGTCCTTCCTGGGTAACGAATCCTGTTTTTTTTCTGTCTTCGACCCGTAGTGGAATAGACCAAAACGCTGAGTTTATATCTAATGTTGAGAAATAATTGCAGTTTCGCGTCTTCATCACCAGATCTTCGATTAATGGAAATGGTTGTGCTTGTGGCAATACTAACTTGTTTAGTTCTCTAAAATCAATACACAACCTTGTCTTCTTTTGATCTTCTTTTTTGAAAGCAAGGGTAACGGGTGCTGCAAAAGGACTGTATGATTCTTCTATTAAGTTTCTTTGGAGTAATTTTCCCACTTGTTCTTCTATTTCTTTTTTTTCCTGTATAGAGCATCTGTAAGGCCTCTTGCTACAATATCTATCAACTAGCAAATCAATCCGAGCTTCGTAGTCTTGTACCTTCCCAACATCGTATTTATCCTTCGCAAAGCATGATTTATACTCATCAATCAATTTATTTATATTTGTTTTTTGTTGAGTGTTTAAATTATTCATATTTATTTTAAAATCTTCTTCCTTTACATGTTCGTTGAAATTTATGGAAATCTCGTTTTTATTTTCCTTTTCTTTAGAACTATTCCTGTGACTCTGACCTTTATCTGTGGATGTTTCTTCTCGTTTCTGAGTAATATTTAAGTGCTGGTCTTGAACCAAATAAAATTCTTTTATGATGTCAAGTCCAATTAGAAAATCATATTGGAACTCGTTTCCATCCACTATGTAAACATCAACACTTTTTTCTATATTAAAATTTTTTATCTTAATTGTTGTCAAACCTTGTGTCCTTTTTACACCATTAATTGTTACTAAATTTGCATTTTTTAAATCACTTTTATTTTTTTTCTTTTTATTTAACAATTTGGAATTTATCAGTGAAACATTAGAACCTGAATCATATATACCAAATATTTCAACCAGCTCATTTAACGTTAGTTTGACTTTAATTAATGGTGTAATTACTCGTTTTTTTGTTCATCATCATTTAATTCAATATCCAACACAGTATTGTTTACATTTTTGATATGTTTTTTTCTGTTTTCATATTCATCTGTTTGTTTAAACCAACGTTTTTCCTCTGGGTGGTAACGGACTCCTTTGTTTAATTTTTCACATATTTTACATGACATCTCTTTTTGAAATTTGGATTTATTGTCAGGCATATTCTTCTTAAAGATAAAATTCTTTTTAGTAACTGCATACTCTTGTTTGCCAATTTCATTGTAAAGTTTTGTAGTTGATGATACTAATGCCCTATCAATTTTGTCAATGACATAATCCGGTAAACCCATCACAATAAGATTTATCATTGTTTGAGTGTCAATATCTTTGTTTACCTCCAATAATAGGCGTTCTTTCTTTGTGGCATATTCTAATAAGGAACCTGTTTGATATCTGAATGTATATGCATATTTTACCTGAGACCATCCTTTATTACCGTATGTTTCACAAAAATTATCTTTCCACATATTCCATTCTGACTTAGCGGTAAACTTTATTAACATACCCTTGTACCAGTCTAAACATTGTTTCTCAAGAAGGTGTTTTAAAATCTCAATTTTACTTTCATCCTGTAGTATCTCGAATCTTTCACATTCAGTTTCAAATTCTTCGATCCATTGATTCACATTTGATGTTTTTCCTGAAAACTTCTCTAATAAAAACTTGTCTGCAATTTTTACAAAATTTTTATGTTCTGATTCAGATTTGTTATTCTCCTTGGAGGATTTGGTATTTTCTAAAATTTCATCCAGATACTGATCACCAAACTGCACATTTTCGCCGGCATCTAAGTAAATTTTCCGTAATTGATCTGTCAATGGGATCCATATTTTTCGTGTCTGATGTCTCTTTTTTAGCGAGTTCTTAATTTTTGCATAGACTTCTAAACTAGTTATGCCTGTGTGTTTGTTTGCATTTTTTTGTTCATCAGGTACGTCGTACACATGTCCATCGGGTGTCTCAATTGAGGTTATGCAAATCAAATTAGTTTTACCATCACTTGCGGCTAATATCGCGAAAGTAAATCTTAATTTTTCCATTTTCCTTCGTTAATAACTAGAAATGTCGTTTTATAAGACAATTCGTCAGAATATCTAGGAATCTTTGAATTAATAAACGTGTTGTGTTGCTCTGAAATAACAAAGATTTTTTATTTAATACAAGTTTACACTTTTAACAACGAATACAATAGAATACCAATACACGATCCTACCTGAAATAACAAAGAAACGACATTTAAAGTTTATTAATTAGCTTGTCGATTCCTTTTTCACTGAATTACAATTATTTACTTTTATTTAGCACTATCGCTATATTATAAGCACCTCCTCTGTTTTATCTACGGCCATGACAATTCTAATGTCAGTGGCGCCGTCTATTCATAACAAAGTGTAAACCTGAACTGTTTTACTCACAAACAAATAACTTAAAGAAATCTAATTTCTTTATATATACACACTGGGTTTCATTCAGAGACTTATTTTTAGAATCCATACATAAAAATCCATCTATGAACAAGGCACAGAAAATGCAGCATCTCAAAACCAAGCTTCGCGGTGAAGCACCCACAATACAACAATCTGACTCATTCAACTTGAAGAGGATTCACGACACTGTTTAAACGGTATCTCTAACATTGGCATTGAGACGTCAAACTGGGATCCCATCATAGTTCATATAATGTCACAGAAGCTTGACTCCATAACGTTAAGCAACTATATGAAGGAACTACAGAATCATAGAGAACTCCAAAATTTGCAAGACTTTCTAGCATTCCTGGAAATGCAATTCATGTCTTACGAAACTTTGAAGACTGCGAAGAAAACGAACTCTCCAAATTCTGAGAAATCATCATACAGCAAGCCGCATAAAAACATACCTCATTACAACAATTACACCGCACGTGGCGGCTGCCCACATTGCAACGGGACACACATTGTGGCAATGTGATAAATTCCGTGAATTGGATACGGGAAAACGAAAAGCCACGGTTACGAAACTGCAACTTTGCAAGAATTGTCTCTACAGTCACGGTGACAATCAATGCACTTCGAAGAAAAGGTGTCGTGAATGCAACTTGAAACATCACTCATTATTGCACAATACCGGCAAAGGAAAAACAACGTTACCATGCAATAAAAATACTGGAGAGAAGTCTACTTCATCTTCACAAGAGCCGACTTCGAACCATTTACAAAACAATAATTTGGAGGTATTTACGACACCTTATTTCAAATAATAAAAAAACACACGCCAACCACTTTCTACAGGGTGTTACAGAAAGGTGTGGTCATATTTAAGGGTCGTTACACATGCCTGATAACCAGTCGATATGCACCGGCCAATGTACAAATAGTAATAAAGTGATGACATCGTTAGTCGTCTTACAAAATTGTTAAATTCGTTAAAATTTTCGATATTTAGCAAAAGCGGTAGGTCACAACACTATTGTATTTTGTTCTTTCGCGATAAGTTCAATTGAGTTCAATGACCTCTGCAAAATCTCTAATCTCAGCTGTGCGCCTGGTAGCCGGCCTACCAAGCGTAGGTATAGTTAGAGATATGTTACATCAGAGATATTTTGACTATCACTTACCGGGGCGTGTTCTCCTTACAGCGAAACGGTGATGTACCTGATCTGGTACAGTCATAAGAACGCACTAATTTATCACTTCACGATCGCGACACAAGGAGTTTAAACTATCACTTATGTAGGTCACAAAAACATAAGAGTACATGTACACATGAATGGAGTTTATGACGCCACAGTATGCGTGAAACTCCAAGGCATACCTACGTTTAAAAAATTATAGCAACGCGCAACGGCTCGTTGCTCGATGCCGTAACATGCTACCACGCACGCTTCGAAACATATCTGGGGTTACGCTACGTAAATCTCTGATATTCGGGCTTCCATATTCTCTCTGCTGTCACATGCTGTACTGTACACTTTTTCTTCACGTAACCTCAGAGAAAATAGTCGAGCGGAGTGAGATCCGGGGACCTCGCCGGGCAAGCGACTCTCACTTCACCGCCACGCCCAATCCTCTGATCAAAACGCATCTTTAAATACGCGCGAACTTCCCCCTTGAAATGAACGGGTTTCACTCCGATAACCGTTCCAGCTCGCCGGGTACCTACTCGTACTCGGGTCTACTTCAAAATGCTCGAGAATACGATCGTCTAAAGCAGTGGGCGCCGTAGAGGGTCGCCACGAAAACTTCCAGTGTGTTGAAGGCGGTTCACCATCTTCCTAAAACACTCCAAAGAGGGAAACCGCCGACGGTCACCCTCTAGTCTTCCGTCCACAAATATCTCACTGTACAGCCGACGAGCTTTTCGCAAGCTACCATCAGCTGCGCCAACACAAAGCATCATCTAATATTCGCTATTACTAAAAACCGACATTTTCACTGCACAACAGAACAACAACTAGTCTACAAATAAACATGTAAACAACCTACAGAAAAGAAGTCGGCACAAGTAGGTACATACGAATGTTGCCAACCATTAATCTATCTAATTCTAATTATCTAATTTAATACGTAGAATTTTGAAATATCCACAGACCTTCCTTTCATTTTTAAGGTAAATATGACTGAAAAACCTGCAGTTAAGTAATTAATGGTTAAATCAATCCCTTTGTTCAGAACAATATTCTATTTCTACTAAAAAGTACATTGCCTAGGTACATTTTGCTATCTGTTCGCGCTAAAAATCTGAACTTAAAAGTACTTAAATGCTTCGCGCTCAGTGGTTAAGGTCGGCCTTGCTACTGAAAATCACAAGTTTTAATCATACCGAGAGGAGATAGAGCCAGATGAGAAGGAGGAAAGGAGGAAGAGGAGAAAAAGTTGAGGAATCAGGAAATAATTAATACATAAAATTGTCACGATATTTTCTTTGCATATGACAAGACTTACCTACTCTGCGGATGACAAGACGCAAAACAAACGAACCGCTTTTCGTCTTCTATCTTTTAAAAAGCATAAACTCGTAAAAATACATTTTAATCTACTAATAAATTTACCACTTTTTCATTTGAAATCTACGCTGCTTCTACTATTTTTAACATGCCATCTACAGATTTTATAAAATCAGTTATGGCAACATTGATGCCTACTGTTTTACGCACTTTGGCGCCAAATATTATGTCCTTGGCGGCACGGCGGCACCGATTGTCCGCAACAAAAGCGCCGCCACGCATCGCGGCCTCATCAAAGGACTCCGCGGCCGAACGTATTACCTATGAAATTAGGGTAGAGGTACTGGTTTACGTCCATTTAAAAATTTTATTTTATTATTTAAATCCAGATTTCAACTATGACTTTGTGTTTCTTTAAGTGCGGAAACCCCCTCGCATTGAGTTTGGGTTGGACAATAAATGGGCTATCGCGCTCAAATTTAATCAAAATCAGAGTTGTGTACTTACTCTGAAAAAAAATCGCAACTACTATTCAATCTACTCGTTGTCTGTTGTTATGTAAGAGACAACTTTTTCGACGCCGTGATTTTCGTATCATTCAATAACGGGTGGGCAAACAAACATACGACCCACTGACTGAACAACATTGTTATTAAAAAAGAGTATGTAATTCAGTAGAAATACATCCGATACTAAGAATGCAGAAAATAATAAAATTGTGACCATGGTCGAATACTAGTCAGTTCACCCTATTTAGGTATAGGAAAAAAATAACAAATGATTTTTTCGTATCAATTATTTTAGGGTACCGTAAAATCTTGTTTCAAAAATTTTGAAGAAACGACTCTTACATTTTATGTTATCCTGGTATTTGAACATATTTTTGTTCACTTTACCATACCTTTTTATGCTTTAAGAAAGGTTTTGTATTAAATGAAAATTGGTACGGAACCAATCATAATAAAGGGCGTGGCGATTTGGAGTGAAAGAGAAGATATTTTAATTTTATGAAATAGTTTAGGGTACCGCAATGAATGTTACTTTAACAAACACTTATGAAGGACCTCTTAGAGTTATGTTATCCGGGTACGACATGATATACCTTGGTAAGTTCTGTGTGCATTTTTGTACACTGCCGTTATTTATGTTGTGCGCCATTGTGCGCATTATCATGACACCTGGTTTCCCAAACGTAACGAACAAACAAATCTCAAAAAAATCCGATAATAAATAACTACGAAACTCAAACTAAGGCAAACGTGTAACGATCACAGTGTTGCGGATGCTGCTTTTTTATACCACTTAGGTGGCAGACAAGCACATGGCCCACCTGATGAAAATTGGTTACCGTGGCCTATGAACGTATGTAACACCAGAGGGAACGCACTCGCGCTGCCGACCCTGTAATCACAGAGTTTCTGTGCCGTCAGTGTAGAAGACAAAGCAGGACATGCCTTTAGTTTTCTTACTGACAGCACGAATTCTCCAGTGAGCTCTAGCTACCCTAACACAACACGAAGTTATTATGGCCGCGGTATTCTGTTGGGCGGAGGTACTTCCCTAGTCGGACTGCTCAACTCGCTCAAAAAACTCGGAGTGCTCAACAGGGCGAAGCAGTACTTCACTGCGGGGCAGCAACTCCTTCTTTATAAGGCTCAGGTCCGGCCTCACATGGAGTACTGCTGTCACCTTTTTGCTGGAGCACCTGCATACCAGCTTGACCCCTTCGACTCATTGCAAAGACGGGCATTGAGGCTGGTTGACAATCCCATACTCACAGGTAGAGTGGAACCTCTTAGCCTTAGGAGGGATTTTGCCTCACTGTGTGTGTTCTACCGCCTATACAATGGTTTGTGCTCAGATGAATTGTTTGACATGATGCCCGTAGCTTCATTCTATCATCGCACCTCTCGCCATAGGCAGGGAATTCATCCCCGCACATTGCGACCTGAGACGGTGCGCACTGTGCGGTATGAAAGAAGCTTCATCCCACGCACACTCAAGCTGTGGAATGACCTCCCTGCTGCGGTTTTCCCAAGCGCCTACAATATGGGGTTCTTCAAGAGGGGCATCAGAAGGTTTCTTCATGGTCGGCAGCACGAGTGTGACACCCCTGGTGTTGCATACGTCCATAGGCCACGGTAACCGCTTCCCATCAGGTGGGCCGTGTGCTTGTCTGCCAACTTAGTGGTATAAAAAAAAAAAAAAAAAAAACTGCTCAATTGGGCGGAAATACCGCCTTGTCCAACCTCCTGCTGGTCTCGAAGGACGAGAGCGTGCGGGGATGCGAGAGGAAAACAACCCTGTTTTCGAACCTGTTGCCATGTTAATTCCGTATGGAAAAGTACGGTATCCTCATCTTACCCTGGAAAGGGGCGGCTCCTCAACCAGCCCTTTGAGGCTTTGTCTGCTCTCCACTGTGTCCTATGCTACTCAGGCACACATGAAGAGTCACCCAGCAACCCTTTACAGGGGCATTCCTGCCTCGGTCGGGATTTTGGGAGAGGTGTGCTGCCGTCTTCACGCGCAGTTGCGCTGCGGAGATTCGCAACCAAGCATCTCTATTTATCGTGTACCTACCCAACAACTTAGAATTTTGTTCTATTTAACTTCAAATCAGGTGGGCCGTGTGCTTGTCTACCACCGAAGTTGAATAAAAACCGAAAATTATTTTTTGCATAACATTTCAATAAAATTGGGTACGGAACCAATTTTAATTAGTTTAATATTAAGGGGCGTGGCTGGAAATTCGGTAGTCCACGACTCCTGGTATTGAATGTAGGTTAACCTTTACCTAAGGTATCTTTGAGACAAGTCTTACATTTAGCATGGATGATTTCAGGAACATAAAAATGTTTTATTATTGCTAAAAGTAAATTTTGTTTTATTTTAATACTATTTTAACAAGTTATAAGCTGTTTCAGAATTTCTTTGCCCGATATAAAAAAAAATTGTTTAGGTACAAAGTAAGTAAGATGATATTGAGACAGGGCCTATCAAATCCGATCGTTTGGTAAACCTACTCGGGTTCAAACCGTAGAGTTCATTTGTAACAGCGCGCTGCAGCTGCTGCAGCCCTGGTTAGTTTTTTAGTGTTGTGCGTTTGTCGACAATTTCCACTAGCTTACACATGGTCGATAAAAAAGAAAATTATTTATCTACGTGATACAAAGTGAATTGGTGTTTATACTCCCGCGGAAAATTTATTTATATCACACGTAATGCGTCCCTCGAATATGACCACACCTTTCTGTAACACCCTGTATAAACCTTCTTATCCATTTTGGTTCAGTAAATCATTAATCAAATGTAATCAAGAAAAAAATAAGTACCACACTTTGTACAAAAAATACGGTAATCCTCGTGATTATGATGTTTTTTCATTACTTCGAGAAAGATGCAAAACTCTTACTAGAAGGTGTTATAAAAATTATATCTCAACTACTGAGGACTCTTTAAGGACGGACATTAAGTTTTTTTTTGGAGATTCAAATTCTGCCGCTTGATATACGTCGTCAAATAGCTGATATAATATTTCTACTAAAAATTCTTAGTGATAAAATTGATAGTCCTACTCTTTTAGGGAAACTTAATTTTAATGTACTCCCTATATTACTTCGATATAATCCCCCTCTTAGCATACCAATGTCATCAACAAATTATCGGGAAAATAGTTTTATAGTGCGAGTGAGTAGACAATTTAATCAAGTCTGTAGGCAGCACGATATTGATCCTTTTACTTTAAGTGTACCTACAGTTAGGAAGCATCTAAGCCTGGACTTCTTTAAACCAAACAGTTAGTCAAGTTGCTACGTTTACTAGTTGTTTAATAAGTTTATAGTTAGTTAGTATTTTAGTTAGTTTATATTTTTAATCAGTTACCCTTTGTTTTCTATATTTTTTTAAATTGTTATTTGTTTTTAATTTGTTCACAGTATCTATCTGTATTTTATAGTGTCACTACAAGCGAAGACTTGTAACTGGCTCTCTGTCACATATTTTTTAATATATTTGCATATTTACCTGCTCTGTATTATTAGCTGTAAGTCTTCCATACAATAAATAAATAAAAAAAAATAAAAAAATCGTTGACTACTGGCGTCTTTCCTAAGCGTTGGAAAACCACTCACATCATACCCATATATAAAAGTGGTGATAGGTCTCACTGTGAAAATTATCGTACGATTAGTATACTATCTTGCTTCGCCAAAATATTTGAATCCGTGATCTACATTCATCTATACAATCATTTTAAACTCATTATATCGAAGCAACAACATGGTTTTGTAAAGAGCAGATCAACGGTTACAAATCTGCTCGAGTACAAAAATTATCTTTGTCAGGCGTTTGTCATTGGCGGACAGGTTGACTCTGTATATACCGACTTTTCTAAAGCATTCGATTAAGTCAATCATCACTTGCTTTGTCTTAAACTTGCTTCAAATGGTATTCATGGCAGCTTGTTTCGTTGAACCTGTTCATACCTTGATAGTAGAACTCAGTTGGTTGCATTAAAACGTTTTGTCTCTTCACCTATCGTGGTAACTTCTGGTGTCCCGCAAGGATCTCATTTGGGGTCCTTATTCTTCGTTGTTTTTATTAACGACCTCATTCAGCAACTGTCATGTAAATGCCTGTTATATGCTGACGATTTAAAGATCTTTACATTGATGTCGAAACCAGAAGACTGTCTAGCCCTTCAATAGGACATTAATACTTTTTCACAGTGGTGTCAAACAAATTACATGTACTTAAATAATGATAATTTTTTTGTTATATCCTTCACCAACAAACATAATAAAATTACGTGGTGCTATGATATTGATGGCCAAATACTTAATCGGTCGTTGGTTGCCAAGGATCTGGGTATTATATTTGATGACAAACTCTCATTCCGTGCTTATTATAGTAGCATCGTATCTACAGCCAATCAACAACTAGGCTTTTTCTTACGATCTACCAAAGAATTCAGAAAGCCTCTTAGTGGCTTGTACGTGTACTATGCTCTAGTGAGAAGTATATTAGAATATGGCAGTCCCGTATGGTCGCCAAACTACAGGCTACATATTGACGAAATTGAGCGTATTAAAAAAAAAAGCACTTAGAATACTAAGCTATCGTCAAGACCCTGGGCGCTCAAGTATTGATTACCAAGGTAGACTATGCAAGTTCAAAGTACAGCAATTAGAAATTCGACGCACTTATTTTGATCTGATTTACTTATCTCTATATCCTAGACATATGTGTTTTTGTGAAAAAACATAAAGAATTGTTTGAAAAGTTCAGCGATAGAGAAAACAGTCGAACTCGGCATAAGAATAAATTATGTTTACCTTTGATAAGGCTAGAGTTATTTAAGAAAAATGTGTATTGTATGTGTGTAAAAATATATAATCATTTGTCGAACAATATTGCTGAATTACCTGTAAGATTATTTAAAAGGACACTGTTTGAAATGTTATTAAATAAAAATTATTATGAATATTTAAATGACAAATTTATAGAATGACACTTGAACATAAATAATGATGTTAATTAATAATAATAATAAATACATAATGGTAATGATTTTTGAAGGAGGTAGGACACGACGGCATCTCCCGTCTCAAATTGAGCAGTCCGTCTGGGGAAGTACCTCCGCCCTACAGAATACCGCGGTTATAATAACCTTCTGTTGTGTTCTCGCTGGTGAGTAGGCTAGCCAGAGCTCACTGGAGAGGTTTTGTGCTGTCAGTGGAAAGACCGTAGGCTTAGATTGACACCACTGACTTGTAGGGGCGTGAAATGTTGGCGCGGCGGTCAGGGAGACCCGGTGAAACGGTTATCCGCTGGCCGCCCGCAGGTTGTACGGTTCCCGAACCTGGGGATTATTTAATCTCCGCCCCAGGTGGCTGAACTAGCAGCCTGTGTAAAGTGCCCGATGCTGTAGTCGTGCCGGAGGAGCA
Source organism: Eilema griseolum (assembly GCA_963662185.1). Lineage (NCBI taxonomy): Eukaryota > Metazoa > Arthropoda > Insecta > Lepidoptera > Erebidae > Eilema > Eilema griseolum. The sequence goes on along the minus strand of OY759250.1, from coordinate 103,347 downwards.
AACCGGAGTGGACTCGGCTACAGTATTTGGGAGGGGACCGGGGGCCCTTCCGCCCGCCGCGCCAGCCAGTCACACAACCCCAGCTTGTCTATGGTGGTACGAAGCTTAGCTTCGTCTTCTGCACTGAGAGCACAGTGTTACCTTCCTCCCCCCACCCCCCACATAGGTCATGAATAGAAGGAAAAACAAGAAAAACGTTACCACAGCGGCACCATCGTCCACAGTACATGTGGATTTCTGTAACATCAGGGGCCTACACACCAATCTCAACGCGGTTCATCTCCATTTAGAGACCGCGCAGCCCACCTTGTTTTTTCTGACGGAGACGCAAATATCATGCCCGGCCGATACAGCCTACTTAATGTACCCCGGGTACAAACTCGAGTATAACTTCCTGAGTCGCGCCGGGGTATGCTTGTGCGTCCGGGATGATATTTGCTGCCGCCTGTCAACCTGTCAACTCTTTGGGTACGTACGGATCACGGTGGCGGCTTTGCTTCACTTCAAATGATCCCAGCTCCTGTGCAACAGCAGTAGCTGATGCGATCCTAGCGGGTATGGAATGTTATATTCCGAACCGCTGAATCGCAACAGGAGAGAGCAAACGCCCTTGGTTTAATAGGCCCTGCAGAGAAGCAAGAGACTACAAGCAATCTGCATACAGGGCTTGGACCACGGCTCTTGCCAATAAAGATCCAAATATCGCTGAAGTGAAGCGAAAGTTGAATGCCGCCTCGAGGTCTAGTAAAAGCTACGGCCAGGGCTAAGTTTGAGTTCATCGGCAGAATTGGCGAGCGGCTTGCGCGCTACCCATCTGGCAGTCGTGCATTTTGGTCGCTCGCCAAAGCTGCCGAGGGAAACTTCTGCCAGTCTTGACTTCCACCGCTGCAAAAATCCGATGGTAGTCTGGCCCATGTCGCTAAGGAGAAAGCCGATCTGTTGGGTAATCTCTTTGCGTCAAACTCGACTATGAACGACGGGAACGCCGAACCACTCAAAATCCCCAGTTGTGGTGCTTCCATGACTGAAGTTAAAATCACGCAACGGGTGGTCCGGCGCGAGCTTAAGTCCCTAGATGTTCGGAAGTCGAGTGGGCCGGACGGTATACCAGCGATGGTGCTTAAGCACTGAGCCCCCGAGCTGTGCCCTGTATTTCACGTGCCCTGTATTTCACGTCTTTTCGCACTCTCATACTCCGCAAGGCGGGTCCCGACCTCGTGGAAGACCGCATTCGTGCACCCTGTACCTAAGAAAGGTGACAGGACAGATCCGACCAATTACAGGCCAATCGCTATCACCTCCCTTCTCTCGAAGGTAATGGAGCGTGTTATTAATACACAGCTCCTGAGATACCTTGAGGGAAACGATCTACTGAGCGATCGACAGTACGGCTTTCGCCACCGTCGCTCTACCGGTGACCTTCTTGTGTATCTCACAAACCGGTGGGCGCAGGCCATCGAGAGTCGGGGTGAGGCACTAGCGGTCAGCCTCGATATAGCGAAGGCCTTCAATCGGGTCTGGCACAAAGGTCTTCTTGCGAAGTTGCCATATTATGGACTCCCCGAGGGACTGTGCGAATGGATCTCCAGCTTTTTGTCCAACAGCAGCATCCAAGCCGTCGTCGACGGCAGCTGCTCGGACCGCATGAACATAAACGCTGGTGTCCCACAAGGCTCCGTGTTGTCTCCGACGCTGTTTCTGCTGCATATCAATGACATGCTGTCTGATGGCTCCATTCATTGTTATGCGGACGACAGTACCGGAGACACGTGTTACACGGGCTGTGCAAATATCCCTTAGTCCGAGGTGGAGAAGAGTCGCGAACAACTTGTGTCTAAAATCGAGACTACTCTCTCTGGAGTATCCGATTGGGGTCGACTAAACCTAGTCCAATTCAACCCCACTAAGACACAAGTATGTGTATTCACCGCTAAGAAAACCCCATTCATTGTGGCGCCGCAATTCCTGGGCACACCGCTTACCATCTCCTCGAGTATCGGAATCCTTGGTGTCGATATCTCCAGGGACGTCCAATACCGAAGTCATTTGCAGGACAAGGTTAAGTTGGCATCAAGAAAACTCTGAGTGCTCAACAGGGCGAAGCAGTACTTCACTGCGGGGCAGCAACTCCTTCTTTATAAAGCACAGGTCCAGCCTCACATGGAGTACTGCTGTCATCTTTTTGCTGGAGCACCTACATACCAGCTTTACCCCTTCGATTCAGTGCAAAGCCGGGCATTGAGGCTGGTTGACAATCCCATACTCACAGGTATTGTGGAACCTCTTAGCCTTAGGAGGGATTTTGCCTCACTGTGTGTGTTCTACCGCCTATACAATGGTTTGTGCTCAGATGAATTGTTTGACATGATGCCCGTAGCTACATTCTATCATCGCACCTCTCGCCATAGGCAGGGAATTCATCCTCACACATTGCGACCTGTGACGGTGCACACTGTGCGGTATGGCCTACAATATGGGGTTCTTCAAGAGGGGCATCAGAAGGTTTCTTCATGGTCGGCAGCGCAAGTGTGACACCCCTGGTGTTGCATACGTCCATAAGCCATGGTAACCGCTTCCCATCAGATGGGCCGTGTGCTTGTCTGCCAACTAAGTAGTATAAAAAAAAATGATTATAGATTTAATGTAGATTTAAGAAATTGACAAATGTACTAAATTTGCACGCCATCACATGGCAGAATATGAGCGAACTACACTATGTTATTATACCACCTCTATTCACCATGTTCTAGCAAATAAATGAATTTGATTTGATTTGATTTGATTTGATTTGATTTGATTTATACAAGATTATACATTATCAAATAGATTCACCAGGATTACTTTCTCAAATTACTTTTAATATTAGATTTAGTGCACGTAGGTCTAACGAGACAAATCTATTTGCCCTTCGGATTTACAGGAATAATATTTCTTTCTTTAATCCTTTAACAAGAATGGCCCGCCAATACAACGAGGTGGCAAAGGAGAACAAACTCCTGGACATATTTCATCCCAATTTTAACAGTTTCATTAAAATTCTGAAAGACATCCTCCATAGCAGTTCGGCCGTAGTTCGGCCTTGAAAAAATACTTAAACACGTCATTATTATACTTTTTCCAATTTTAAGCTTTTACTGTTTTTTGACATATTGTTTTAACTGTGTGCACATGTAGTTATGTTACAATCCAGAACGGAACTGTATTTTAGCATTATTATTTTTAAATGATTGTAATGTGTTTTGTGCGCCTAAATAAATAAATTAAAAAAAAGTATTACTGACAGCAGTCCAAATGAAAGTTAAATCCATAGATGGCACAACGTATATAACATTGCGTGCGCAACTCAACCAAGGTCCACAGGTCAACTTGATCACTGAGAACGCTGCCCAGTTATTACGTCTTCCACGAAAAAGGATCGTCGCATCTGTCACGTGCTGTTTCTGGGGATTGCAAGGGACAACTCAACATGACTTGTAAATCGATTCACTCAGACTACAGTTTTGGAATGCAAGCACTAATCATGAAGAAACTAACTAACAACTTACCTACAACAACATTTGAAAAGCGTCGATGGCCGCATCTATGTAGATAACTTGAAATTGGCGGATCCTGATTTCAATATTTCACGACCTATTGATATCTTATTAGGAGCTGACGTATATTCGAACCTTATATTAGATGGCGTGCTAAAAGGAAACATGCAATCACCTGTTACACAACAAACACAAATGGGTAGGCTTTTATGCGGCAGAATGAAAACATTTTCGTGCCATGCAACTCTAATTAACCTTGAAGATATAACAAAACTTTGGGCAACCGAAGAAATACAGTCGTCTAAGGATCTTCCTAAAAACGACTATTGTGAACAATTTTACAAGGACACTGTACAACGATCAGAGGATGGAAAATAAATTGTGAAAATGCCAAAATCCCGCCACCCCTGAGGTCTCTGAAAACTAAAAGTAATTTTAAATTAAAAGTACGCACACATCTCTTAACAATTCAAAAAACTGCATAATATAGGTTATATTATATTTTGCATACTTTGACAACTCGGCAAATTTCTGGCTGTATTATTATATTATAACTAAGTATCCTCTCACACACTGTAATTTTATTTCTGTATTGGTATGCTTTATTACATTAAGTCTCAATTTCACTACTCACCCTGAAAAAGTAAATGGTAACTTTGTGTCTACTCACTGTGTTTTTGTTCTGATTCGTGGGCTTCGTGGCTGCGTGCGTTGGCTGGGTATTGAAACGCATATTGAGGCAAGATAATATGATGAAATACTTAATGTTTGTTGTGTTGTTGTTTTGGCTCGCATAATGGCGGTTGCGTAACATTTTCTCAGCGTCATATGCACAGATTAGTATTATTATATAGGTCAACATATGCATAGCGTGGTGTTAGTGCAGGCGTAATGTTGTGCTTATCTAATCTGTGGTTCGGCACTCCTCTTGTCTCTGCGTTAAGCAGCCGATGCCGGCACGGCCGGTCCGGGCCACAGACTGCCCCAACAAGGCCGTTGTTTGTTTTATTCTGTTATTGTGTTGTTATTTTATTCTATTTTTTATTTTTTGGTATTGTGTTCCTTCTTTTTTTTATTTTTGTAAATTTAAGTTAATTATGTCACATGTCCTCCACATAGGAGCCAGTTGAAAACCAGCGTCAGGTACTTGTGCCCGGCACCATGCTGAACTGGCTCCTTTTTTGGGTGCAACGGGACTAATTTTGTTTTATTTGTTGTGTTTATTGTTTTTAATGTGTTTTAGTACCTAAGTATTTATTAGTGGATGTTGTATCGAAATAAAAAGGTTTTTCTTTCTTTCTTTCTTTCTTTCAATGTGTTCGGATTTTGAAGAAAAACTAGGAAACTCGAAATCTATTACCATTTCACAGTATATGCAATTGGAAAAACGATTCAATAGAGCTAGTTCCATTTACATTTTTTCTGAGCATGTAAAGGTTATAGGAGTATTGATGGAGTTTATTGCATACATGCTGAATTTGTTCATTCCAATTCAATGAGTTATCTATATACAGACCCAAGAATTTGGTTTTTTCTGTTTGTGTAATCATTTTACCATTATAATTTATATCCATGTCATGTGATTTATTTATCCTTTGTCCAAATTGCATTATTGTTGTCTTATCTAAATTTATTTTTAAATTATTCATCGTGAGCCAATTAATAACCCTAATAATATTATCATTTATGTCAGTTTCAAAATTATTAATGTCATTATTATTAAAAACTAAGGTACTGTCGTCAGCAAACATGATCATAGGATAAGAAGCAGAGTGAGGGAAGTCATTAATGTAGATAATAAAAAGCAGGGGCCCCAAAACACTACCCTGAGGTACTCCGTAGGTAACCGTTCTTTGAGATGAATTAAAAGTTCTTTCAGATCTTTCGACTATTCTGCTCAATATCGTATACTGCTGACGGTTTTGAAGATAAGATTCAATTAATGCAGATATATTACCTCTCACCCCATAACAATTTAGTTTCTGAATCAAAATCTCATGATCAACGTAGTCAAATAGACATATCCATATACAATCCCATCACTGGCAATTTTTGGTCTATTCTGTTGACAATTAGGCTCAAAAAGTCGTGGCTATGTACACCTCCCATTTCAGTGGGTCACCTCGAATCCACGCCAATACAACTTTAGAGTCGCACCATGCTTGTATGGTTGTGGTATACTCCGATAGGGCTTCTGTTGCTTTTTGCATAAGCTCGGCCAATAGGAGAGCGCCGCACAGTTCTAGTCTGGGCAGTGTAGTTTTTTGAGCTATCGGGGCCACTCTTGTTCTAGATGTAAGTAGAGTAATTGTTGGAAGGCCTTGTGCATTCTTTACTCGACTGTAGATTACACATGCGTATGTCTTCTCGCTTGCGTCACAAAATCCAAGTAACTCAATGCGTTGCTTTTGCGGTACGCCTATCCACCTGTTTATCTTCATATTCTTGACGTAATGTAGTTCTGATTTTAATCTCAACCACTCAGTTTCAATGTCGTCAGATACCTCATCATCTCAGCTGAGTTTACTCAACCATAGTTTTTGAAAGAGTAGCTTAGCTGTGACTGTTACAGGTGACAACCAACCCAGTGGGTCATAAATTTGGAAATGTCTGAGAGTAGGGATCGTTTAGTTTGTTTCTTTGTGTTAGTTACGGACCAGTTAAATTACAAGGTGTCACTTACAGGATTCCAAAGTAATTATTTATTATATTTTAAATTACGTCATCTACATAACATTCCGTTTGCACTATCTTCGCAGTTTCTAGATATAGGGGACCATCGTCTATGGCTAACTGTCTCAAAGTTCGCATAGCGAGCCATGGTGCACTTTTTGTACCGTAAGTTACAGCGCAAAGTTAATAATCTTGAAGAGTGTTACTAGGTGAATCCCTCCATATAATTTTTGCAGATGTTGTTGTTCTTCTGAGATCCAAATACAGCGGTACATTTTCTCAATGTCAGCAGTGAATGCATATTTATATGTCCGCCATTTCAGGATCAAAGCTTGGAGATCTTTTTGTAGGTTGGGTTCCTTTTCCATCACGCTGTTCAGACTGTAACCACTTGAAGTTTATTGAGAAGCGTTAAAAACTATTCTTAGTTTCGTAGTTCCAGAATTTTCTCGTAAAACGCCGTGATGTGGTAAGTAGCATGAGTTGTTTGTTAATATGTGTAGCGACAGTTTCATGTGACCGAGGATTGCGTATTCATTAATAAATTCATTGTACATTGCTGAAAGTTTTGGAGCTCTATTGAATCGTTTGTGACTGATTGTGAACGTAGATACCTATAGCCAAACTGAAAAAGAGGCTCTGGCATTAGTTTGGGCTGTAGAGCTTTTTGATGTATTTCTATTTGGGAGACAATGTTCATTGTTTTGAATTGACTGAATATCGTTTTGATCCCCCTGACCGCGTGGTCCGACTGCTTCGTCCGACTGATCGGAAGACGCGGACTATTTTTTCCGGTTCGTATGACTGATCGGTGGACGCGGACTATTTTCTCTAGTTCGTCCGACTGATCGGAGGACACGAAGTATTTTGTCCGGTTCGTCCGACTGATCGGAGGACGTGGACTATTTTTCCGGCTCGTCCGACTGATAGGTCACGTAAAAGGAGATTATCTACGAGTACATCAGTCTATTTTCTTAAATCGTCATAGAAAGGTTATAGGTCAATTATCTATCAACATATTTTTGGTACTAGCAATAGATAGTTGTCATAAAATTGTTTTCTGTCAATATCAAGATTATTATAACATAAATTTATTATACCTATTTTCAATTAATATGGAACATAATGAACACTTGTTCATAATACAACGTAAAGGCGGGTCGGTGTTGCCCTACAGTGGATACCAATTCCACAAGAATAGAAAATTTAAAAACGGGTCAGTTGTCTGGGCGTGTAGTAAAAAACATGCAGAAAAATACTGTGGCACTGTTACTGTACATGTAAGTTATCTTTCGTTATTTGTACTAACTGCAAAAAAGAGTTTTCTTAGTACATAATATGTTATTATATTTATATAAATATTGTCGCGGTTTTACCGAAACGACTAAAACTGTGACAGATTTTCTATTACAGGATTCTCGCATTATAAAAAATAGTGAACACTCATGTGTTAGTGATTTGTCTAAAAATGACATTGACAAACAACTATTTTTAATTAACCAGGCAGCATGCAACTCTTTAACACCCATAAAACAAGTGTACGATAATCACGTGGGACCACTTAAAGATAGCGATGTTGAATTAATTCGAAAAATACCTCCATACAGTTCAATTAAAAGTGGTTTATTTGATAATAGGAATAAAGCCCTTGAAGTTAATAAATTGGCATATAAAAGTCCAATGAAGGTAGTGGTGCCACCAGAATTTGAACAATTTCTTTTGGCAGACTATGCTTATGGCGACACACGCATTGTCGTGTTTTGTTCAGATGAGGCCAGGAAACTAATACCAAGACAAAAATCTTTTTTCGGAGATGGCACATTCCATAGTTGCCCGCGTCCATTTCAGCAATTGTACACCATACATAGTTCTTCCGGATCTTCGGTTAGAGTACACAAAGGCCTCGAGTTTAAACAGGCTTCTATCTTCACTAAAAGCGTGGTGAACTCCTCATAAACCAGTTTTTGATCGCCCAATACTTGTCGCAGATGGTGTTTCATAGATTTGACGGCTGCTTCCTTCAGACCGCCTGCACTAGGCCAAGCTCTAAAATGCCACTCGACCTCTAACTTAGTTAGTTCACAAAAAGTTCTGAATTCATTAGTAGTCTGTGGTCTTCAAACTCTTGCCGAAGTACCTTTGAGGCACCGATGAAGTTTGTACCACAATCGGAATACATATGTTTAGGCCACCGCGCCGACCACAGAATCTCTGGAATGCTGCTATAAATGTTTCGGTGCTGAGATCCGATATGAGTTCAATATGAACGGCCTTTGTAGCCATGCATATAAATATAGCTATATAAGCTTTAGAAGTTTTCTCGCCTCTGCCCTTGTTATGTTTGACTTCCATATGACCTGCCAAGTCCACTCCTGTATGGGTAAATGGGCGACAAGGAGGGTTAGGTTAGGTTAGGTTAGGTTAGATTTTTTTTTTTTTTTTTTTTTTTTATCTTACGCCTCTGACACGAAGTCGGAGCCTATTTGAACGCAAATATTTTTTTTTTTTTTTTTTAGACTAGTCTGCTAATCACGATAACCCTCACAGGGTTCATTTCTTTTATTTAACTATATTATCTATTTTCTATTTGTCTATTCTCTTTCATTCTGGCCTCTTTGTCACTCTAGTTCTCGCATTTATTCTTCTCGTACTTTCATTCCATACCTTTCATTCTTTAGGAATATGTAGGGGGGGGGGGGGGGGGATTGTTAAAAATTTACGTTTATTTTTTTAGCTTTCTTTACATGTTTTACAATTAATTGAATCTCATGTGAATATTTATTTAAAAATATTTTACTGAGTTCAACTCAGGTGCCGTTTCTTTTGATAACTATTCCTGCAATTAGCTCCCAATACTCCAAAAAGTATTGCCTGTACTTTTTGGAGAGCAAAGTTGGTAGATTGCTACTTGTTATTTTTAAACTAATTTTTTGCTCCAGGTTAAATTGTGCCCTTGCGTGGATAGGACAGTCCACTAGGAGGTGGACGACCGTCTCGTCCACTCCCGGCTCACAGGCGCATGATGGGTCCCCCTTACACTTGAAACGGGCCAAGTATTCGGAGAACCCACCATGCCCCGTCAAGAGTTGGGTAGTGGTGCCGGAAATCTCCATGTTTCGGACGATGCTATATGCCTCCAGAGCGCAGGGGAAGAAAAGCTTGGTGACGGAAGCCGTGTGGCCCAGCCTGTACCTTTCGTTCCATTCGCGAAGCGTGGCCTGACGCAGACCACGCTTCACAAATGAAACCGGGCACAGGTCATAGTGCGGCGCTACCTTCGACCGCAGAGCCGCCTCTTTGGCGAGTTGGTCCGCTCGCTCATTTCCCTCCAACCCCGCGTGAGCCTTGACCCAGAACAGGGATATTTCCTTGCCCTGGGTCAATCCCCGCCTGATGGATGACCTGGCCTCAATTGCCAGGGGGTGGAGGGCGTGACGGTTTATGACCGTCATGAGTGCGGCTCTGCTGTCGCTGAAAACGCCGAATGTGGCCGCGCCTCGCTTGAGGGCCTCACTGACCGCTTTGCATATGGCCAGGAGCTCTGCTTGGTAGACGGTGCAGTACGGGGAGAGAGCAAGTTTGAGGGCCTTTGTTTCGGTCCCGTTATCCCAAATGGATAACGCGGCGCCGACACGGCCCTCAATCTTGCTCCCGTCCGTGTAAATTTGTACTTGCAAATTATTGCGTACGCGCTGAAATTGTTCCTCGTCTACCAGACTTACGAACTCCAGGTTCATATGCTCCGCGGGGTGAGGTGCCTCAATAGCTGGGGCCATCCGCTCGATCTCCCTATCTCTCAACCATGGCTGGGGTACCCCTCTCTTGGCCTCGTATAACGAGGCCATCTCGCGAACTCTGAGGTCCAGAGGGAGCATCCCAGCCAAGATCAACCCCGAGTGTAGAGAGACCGTGCGGTAGCTTTTGCACAGCTTTTGAGCGAAACCGCGCTGCACCACATTCAGCTGCTTCCGAACACCAAGCTTCTCCACCGCAGGACACCAGCTACTGGCCGCATACAGCACCGTCGGCTCCACAGCTGCGTTGTAGATGGTCCGGATCACCTCGGGATGTAATCCCCAGCTGGTCCGGGCCATCCGCGCCAGCTTATGGTATATTCGGATAGCCTTCCTGCATATGTTAGTGACGTGGGTGTTGAATGTGAGCTTGTGGTCGATGGTGAGCCCCAGGATTTTGATTTCCTCGGACAGTCCAATGTCCGTCCCGCCCATGCTGAGGCGCGGGACATCGTACTTAAGCCTCCGCGTGATTACCATCGCACAGGTTTTGTGCGGTGCGAATTTCAGCTTATTTCCGATGCCCCACTCCCGCACATGCTCGAGACGGGCATTGGCCTGTCTTTCAATCTCCAAGGCGCTGTCCCCATCGAACACCAGCACAACATCGTCCGCGATTGCCTGTACGTGAACCGTTCCGTCATCCAGTTGGTGTAGTAAAGGGTCCAGCAATAGGTTCCACAGTAGAGGACCGCCAATTGAACCCTGGACGCACCCCTTCTCCGTAGAGCGTCTGCACTCCTCGCCCGCATACCTAACCCTTACCTTCCTGTCGCTAAGGTAACTACTGATAACTCGTCTCAAATTTGCCGGACACTTTTCCTCCGCCAGTCTTACTTTTATGGCTGGCCACCATGCGCTATCGAAGGCGCCCTCTATGTCCAGGGACACCATAAGGACTATCCTCTTTTCATCAAGTTTAGCCCTTATGTGACCCATGAGGTCATAGAGGGCGTCTTCGGTGCTTTTCTGTGGCATAAAACCATACTGGCGGGGGCTGATTTTCGGATGGATGTAGAAGTTAAGACGAGCTACCAGCATCCTCTCGTACACCTTCCCCAAGACGGGCAGTAGACCGATAGGTCTGTACGACTTGGGGACGGTGTACGAGTCCTTTCCCGGCTTCTTCAGTGCCACAACCACAGCCTCCTTCCATATCTTAGGAAATAAGTAGCCGTGGTCGAGGCACCGATTCAGCAGCTTCAGAAAGAGTAAGGGGTCGGCCCCAATGGCGTGGGTGCAGATATCGGCTGTAAAGCCATCCGCCCCCGGAGCTTTCTTGGGATTGAACTTTCGAAGGGCATCGTAGAGTTCGCACATCGTAAAGGGGGGATCATCATCATGATGGTCCCCATTTTCATCTAACTTTTCAGCCTTGTCTCTTAATTTGCGATGCCCCTCATTGTCCTCTCCCATCCGGTCTTGTGGGTAGAAGGTTCGGGCGAGCAACTCGACCGAACCTTTTGCGTCCTGGTAAGAACCATTGGCGGTGAGGAGAGTATCCTCCTCCCGTACTGTGGCCCTCCCGATAACACGATAAATTCCCTCCCATAGACCCTCCCTGTCCTGCTTTCCGCAGAAGTTCTTCCAACTTTCGACCTGTGCCATTTTTACTTCACTTTCATACATCTCCTTTCGTTCTAGGTACTGCGCTATCACCCACTCTCTTCGGATCGGCGCAGCATTCTTGATGCGACGCTTGTAAGTGATCATCACCCTCCTTAGACTAGCGAGTTTTTCCGACCACCACGGCGCAGCGATCAACCCCCCCGGCTTTTTGACTGGGATGCTCTCCCCGCACGCACCCTCGACCGCTCTCGTATAAGCTTCAGCCAAGGCATCAAGCTCATCGTTGTGCCTTGTGTCGCCTATCGCTATATCCGAGAGCCGCCGAGCCACGCCGGCCCTGAAGGCATCCCAGTCGGCCCTACCGGTGTTGTAGGCGCGAGTCGTACGGCTGATGGCCATACCTTTTGCCTTTGCCAGTTTGAGGTTGAAAGCTATGCCGGTGTGGTCTGAGCTCGGCGTAAGGCTCGAGTCAACCTTCCAAGCGTCGATCCAAGCGATCGCGCTGCTGGTGCAAGCCGTTATATCCACATAGCTACAGTACCTTTGTCCACCTCTCACAGTATCGAAAGTCGGAATACCTCCACTATTCAGGACATGGAGGTCCATTTCAGCGAGTACCCCCCTCAATACCTCGCCCCTTTCGTCCTCGAATCTGTGACCCCACCAGGTGCTATGCGCATTTGTGTCCCCCCCAAAAACAGCAAGCTGGGAACCTAGACCTCTCCTCACCTCTTTGAGCCGCTCTAAATGGGGCCCCAGTGGTACTGGCTCCGGCTCGAAGTAGAAGGATACCAGCGTGATCATCCAGGCACTGGTCCGGATCCCCACCACTACGATGTTGTTAGTGGTGAGTTGCGGGTACTGTACGACATCGACAGTCGGATCGAAGACGGCAATAGCCGCCTTCACAGTCCCTCCTCCTTGCCCAGTGTTCTGGAAGACCCTGACGCCCTGGTATGTCTTCATCTTCGCCGAGTTGCCAACGTAGGGCTCTTGAATGAGAGCGACTGTGGCTTTACGCCTCGAGGCGTCGAGTATGAGGTCGTCGGTTGCCAGCTTCCTCCTTTGGAGGTTCACCTGCAGCACCTTGTATGGGGTCACACCCCCGGGGACAACGTTAGCACCGGTATTGAGTGGTGGTCCTCGCTATGTTATCCCACCTTTCTCTCACCGGACACATGTCACTAAATACATTATGCCCCGTGCCGCTCAGCCTCTCCCTTTGGCAGTTGCAGCAGGTAGGCTCTGCACCAGAGGCGTAGTCGGGGCATTCGGCTCTTATGTGGAGCCCGCCACAGTGACTACACCTACGCTCCCCACTGTTGCAGAGCCTCCTGGTGTGTCCGTACCCTAGGCATGAGGAGCATTGCACCAAAGGCGATTGATCTGCTACCCTTATGGGTTGAAGGTCAATGTGCAATCTCCCCACGTCCAAGGCACGGTTATAAACTTCCGGGGAGACCCTGAGCACCACGTGGCAAGTGTGGGGATTCCTGGCCGTCTTCCTGTACAATACCCCCATGCGGATCTGCTCTGGGGTCAGGCCTCGGAACACATTATGGTTCCGAGCCCTTAAGACCTTCAACAGGTTTTCATCCGCATGGGTTCTAAGGACATTGTACAGGATGAGGAGCGGATCTTTGTTTTTAATCTGCTCCACGGCCAGGTCCTTCTCCCTCGCTTCGAGTCGCTCTTGTGCCCTATTCCTTTCATTCTCCGTTCTGTAACCCACTATTACCCTTCTATCCTTCGCCTTTCTTACTTTTTCAACTGTTATCCATCCTTCATCTTCATTCGCAGCCTTTCGCAGTCTCTCCATTACCTGTTCACTCGTCTCCTTTTCATTCTTGGACGTAATTACGACAGAGTGCAGCGTCGCACGCTCCTTGGGCTGTGCGCCCGCGCGGCCCATAGCCACACTCGCATACGTCGCCGTCCCTTTTCTTTCCCTCTCTTTCTCTCTTTCATCCTGTCCTTCTATTCGTTCCCTTAGGTCATTCATCATTCTCGCATTCTCTTTTATTAACCTTTCATTCAACTCTAGTTTTCTCAGAATTTCGGTATCGTGTGCGCTCGGGGCAGAGGCCGGGACGACGGGTGCCGGTATTCCCGCCGACCCAGAACTCTGCTTTTGCTGGCCCTTTTGTAGGTCACCTTCTCCTCTAAACGATCTTGCGAACCCCTCCAGTGCAGCCACAGCCTCTTCAATTTTAATTTTAATTTCAGTTTTTAGGTTCCGTGAGGCTGCTATCTGCTCCCTAATCGCACGACAGTATTTCAAGACGAGCCGTGCGGACGGCGACTGCTCGGGCTTTGGTGAGGGGGGCGGGTGTGCTGCCCCTTTTGTGGGTTTTTGTGGAAGTGACCCAACCTTAGCCTGAGCCTGGATCCGCTCAATGCTTTTCCGAACAGTCCCCGTCCCACCACTCGTCCTGTTTGTTTCAGGGCTGCTTTCCATAGTAAAAGTTGAGTTCGCTTCTACAGCAGGGGCTCCCTTCTCAATCGGTGACCTAAATGCTTTCATTGCAGTACTTTGTGGAGGCGCGCGTTCGAATGTAAAAAAGGTGTATAAAATATAAAAGTGTATAAAAGTGTATATGTAAAAAGTCAATGTCAGTCAGTAAATATTAAAAGTGTCAGTAGTAAAATCTAATTGGAATAAAATAAAAGCTTAAAATTACAGAATATTAAATTAGTAGAATTGTAAACAGTATATATCGTAAAACTACAAATAAACTATTCGGGTCACGCACAGGCCGGTCGTACGATGCGGTGGTGGCGCTCGATCTGTAGAGCTAACCGAGGTGTAGTGTGCCTACGTGTGTGAATTTGTGTTTTGTGTGATGTGCTGTATAGTGTATATGTCCCGTGGGGTGAGTTCTGTCTGGATCCTGGGTGTGTGTGTGTGTGTGTGTGTGTGTTTTACTTGTATGGTGTTGTGTGAGTGTGATTGTGCAGGAAGGCGGCACGATTAGCCCAGAGCAAATGGGATACAATCACAGGAATAGATCAATCGGCCCAGCAACAAGTTATCTAAAAAAAGAATAAAATAAATAAAAAAACCCACAAAATTAAGTTCCTAGTCAAATCTACAATTAGTTAACAGTGTATTAAAGTCATTAAATATATACGATAATATTTTAAATATGTTTTTAGTGTACACAATATACACTCGTTATTAAGGTTCGTGTCAAACTGTCGAAAGAGTTAACGAGATTAAGTGTACGAACTACTTCGTACGTCAATAAACAACGAAGATAAATTTCGGAACTGACCAGTTGAAACCGGTTATAGGCGCCCCGGCGTAGAACTCCTCCCAACCGGGTCGACGTGCCTAAGGCAGTAAATTTGGGTGGGCGGGCGGGGCGCGCGTTTCTTAAAAGTGCAATTTGCCAAAAAAGTACTGACTCCAGCGAGTCGCGAGAGGTACCTACGAAAAGGTCTCGTCAGCAGCCACACGGTGGTGCAATCGGTTAGGTAGGCGTTCCTGTAAAAATTTGGAAATATCGCCGAAAAACGGTGTGTTTACAATAAAAATTTGAATAAAAAGTAAATTTTCAGGCGAACTGTACCACCCAGAGAATCGGGAACGGTACCTACGGACAGATGACGTCCCAGTGGACACGTTCCAAACACTAGATGCACAGGTTTGTAAAGATGGATGACCAAAAACGAGGAGGTAAGTCTGAATGGGTAGGCACTGAACGGGTCAGTCACTCCCTCGGGATCCTCTCGGAGTATAGGTGTTTAAATGGTGCGGCGGTGAAGATGCCGTCTCCCTTGAACCTCCCAAGGTGCAAGAACCCCCCTGTACCTACGTGAAATTACAGAAATAAATGTTTTTGTAAAATGTAATAAAAATTTTCAGGAATCGGCCTGGATATGCACGATACAGATGACGATGTGCCCGTGTGGGTAGACGGAGGACAGGTATTGTCCTCGCGCACTTGATGGTATGCGATTCGTACTATGAGTCAGTAGTAAAAAATGTAATAAAATACGATAAACTGATGGAAACTGACGAAAATCCCTATTCCGCAGACGAAATACGGTCCTACGATGCACAGGATCCACCTGATGTACTTGTGTATGGTATCAGACGACGCGGAACGTCGTCGCACACAACTTGGTATAGCTAGCGTATCAGGGATCAGTACAAAAAATTACAATTGTCAAGCAATATGCTGTGCTAAATTGTCCAAAATTTTGCACAAAGCGGTGAAGTCAATGAATTTTCGTGGAAATTTTCCAATTTTCCGGTCGCGCCGTGTAGCCGGCAGCGGTGCAAATTCAAAAATATATAGCACTATAGTATTTAATAGGTTATTTTGATTCAAAAAATTAATATAAAGTTTCTATCAGTACGGTTAGGTTAGGTTAGGTTATTTTTTTTTTTTTTTACGTGGGGAATGCATTTACGCACTTCGCTCACCCCCCGCGGAGGCAGGGGGCTCGCTTCGTGTGGGACTCCTGGCCTCGGATAAAGGCCAGACTACCCACTAAACCACCACGGTGTTCCTCCTTCGCCTAATCCGAGCCGCGGGATAGAATGCTCACCGCGACTCGGCTAGGGACGCCCTATTTAACGGGCTCGCCTCTAGAGGCCCCACGGTCCCGGCCATCGAGCAGAGACAGTGGGTCCTTTCCTCCTCTTAAGAATGCACCCCCGGAACACACAGGGGCGCATTCCGCCACATCAGCATGAGGGCAGCGGGTCCCCCGACCCACCGCCCGTGGCCACTCTCATTCGGGGACGCGGGCGAATAGTGCTCGCCGGCGTCCCCTCGCCGGGGGCCTGCGGGGCGGGAGAGTGAGCCCAGCTCGCTCCCGCTCCCGCAATGCCTCTCTCTTTGCCGCCATCACCTCGCTAGCGAACGAGGCGACGGCGGCCCAACACTGTTCGCTGCCGGCCATAGCTGAAACTACGGCCGACAGCGAGAGGTCTGCTCCTATGGTGTTCGTGAGGGCCGCTCTCTGGCCGTCCCACGCCTCACACACGGCCAACGTGTGATGTGCCGTGTCGGGGTCGCCGCTGGTGCAGTTGTGGCACCGGGGCTCCGCTTCCACTCCCACCACCTCCCACAGGTACTTGGCGAAACAGCCATGACCCGTGAGAAGTTGGGTGAGGTGATACGTGGGAGCCCCATGACCCCGCTCTACCCACTCACGCAGGACGGGCCGAACGGCCCCCACAAGCAGCGAACTGCTCCTTACGGAGCTCAATCTTACGGCCCACTTCCGGAAGAGAACATCGCGAGCCTCCTGTCTCCAGCAATCGATCTCCTCCGGAAGCGGCCGACCTCCGACAACGCGCTGCATCAGGGCGCCCTCCTCATACACCTTCTTCAAGACGCCAGCCTCGAGATCCCACGGGATGCTGCCCGCAATCAGACACGCCGCCTCATAAGAGACGGTGTGGTACGCCCGTGCGGCCCTCTGCGCGATGGCGCGCTGCGGACGTCGCAGCAGCGCAACATTAGCAGGGCAGAGGGCCTCCGCCCAGATCGGCGCTCCATAGAGCGCCTTGGAGCGCACCACCCCGTCGTAGAGACGGCGGCAGGCAGACCCCGGACCTCCACTGTTGGGCAGCAACCGCGAGAGCATCCCGGCAAACGCCAGCAATTTGGGTGCCAGCTGCCGGAAATGCTCCGCAAACCGCCACCGACTGTCGAGAACGAGCCCGAGATACTTCAGGCTGGTCCCGACAGCGATGGAGGTGCCGCCCACCATGATTGAGCTATCCCGAGGCGGCGTCTGCCGAGGCCCATGGAAGAAGAGGGCCTCGGACTTTTCAAGGGCCACCCTTAGGCCCAGCGCCCTGATGCGGCGAACGACGTGGGCGACGCCTGCCGTAGCGAGGACGGCGGCGTCGCGAAACGTGGGGCCCCGCGCGGTGACTAGGGTATCGTCGGCGTAACAGAGTACGCCGACCCCCCAAAGAGTAGCACCGCGCAGGACCCATTCATAGCCGACGTTCCACAGAAGCGGCCCGAGGACCGACCCCTGCGGAACGCCGCACGACATACTTCGGCGGACCACCCCGTCTTGGGCCGGGTAGATGATGACCCGGTCCACGAAGTAGTCCGCCAGGACGCGCCTGAGGTAACACGGGACGTTGTGGTACCTCAGCGCCTCCGCGATGGTCTCCCAGGGGAGGGTGTTGAAAGCGTTGGCTATATCCAGCGATACAGCCAACACCACCTCTCCCCCGGCAACCGCTTCATCGACGCCGTCCCGCAGCCGGGATACGGCGTCGAGGGTCGACCTCCCGCGACGGAAGCCGAACTGGCCGTCACTAAGGTTGGGCCCCGCCCCCAGGTTAGGTTAGGTTTTTTTTTTTTTTTTTTTTACGTGGGGAATGCATTTACGCACTTCGCTCACCCCCCGCGGGGGCAGGGGGCTCGCTTCGTGTGGGACTCCAGGCCTCGGATAAAGGCCAGACTACCCACTAAACCACCACGGTGTTTCTCCTTCGCCTAATCCGAGCCGCGGGATAGAATGCTCACCGCGACTCGGCTAGGGACGCCCTATTTAGCGGGCTCACCTCTAGGGGCCCCACAGTCCCGGCTATCGGGCCGAGAAAGTGGGGCCTTTCCTCCTCTTAAGAATGCACCCCCGGAACACACAGGGGCGCATTCCGCCACATCAGCATGAGGGCAGCGGGTCCCCCGACCCACCGCCCGTGGCCACTCTCATTCGGGGACGCGGGCGAATAGTGCTCGCCGGCGTCCCCTCGCCGGAGGCCTGCGGGGCGGGAGAGTGAGCCCAGCTCGCTCCCGCTCCCGCAATGCCTCTCTCTTTGCCGCCATCACCTCGCTAGCCAACGAGGCGACGGCGGCCCAACACTGTTCGCTGCCGGCCATAGCTGAAACTACGGCCGACAGCGAGAGGTCTGCTCCTATGGTGTTCGTGAGGGCCGCTCTCTGGCCGTCCCACGCCTCACACACGGCCAACGTGTGATGTGCCGTGTCGGGGTCGCCGCTGGTGCAGTTGTGGCACCGGGGCTCCGCTTCCACTCCCACCACCTCCCACAGGTACTTGGCGAAACAGCCATGACCCGTGAGAAGTTGGGTGAGGTGATACGTGGGAGCCCCATGACCCCGCTCTACCCACTCACGCAGGACGGGCCGAACGGCCCCCACAAGCAGCGAACTGCTCCTTACGGAGCTCAATCTTACGGCCCACTTCCGGAAGAGAACATCGCGAGCCTCCTGTCTCCAGCAATCGATCTCCTCCGGAAGCGGCCGACCCCCGACAACGCGCCGCATCAGGGCGCCCTCCTCATACACCTTCTTCAAGACGCCAGCCTCGAGATCCCAGGGGATGCTGCCCGCAATCAGACACGCCGCCTCATAAGAGACGGTGTGGTACGCCCGTGCGGCCCTCTGCGCGATGGCGCGCTGCGGACGTCGCAGCAGCGCAACATTAGCAGGGCAGAGGGCCTCCGCCCAGATCGGCGCTCCATAGAGCGCCTTGGAGCGCACCACCCCATCGTAGAGACGGCGGCAGGCAGACCCCGGACCTCCACTGTTGGGCAGCAACCGCGAGAGCATCCCGGCAAACGCCAGCAATTTGGGTGCCAGCTGCCGGAAATGCTCCGCAAACCGCCACCGACTGTCGAGAAAGAGCCCGAGATACTTCAGGCTGGTCCCGACAGCGATGGAGGTGCCGCCCACCATGATTGAGCTATCCCGAGGCGGCGTCTGCCGAGGCCCATGGAAGAAGAGGGCCTCGGACTTTTCAAGGGCCACCCTTAGGCCCAGCGCCCTGATGCGGCGAACGACGTGGGCGACGCCTGCCGTAGCGAGGACGGCGGCGTCGCGAAACGTGGGGCCCCGCGCGGTGACTAGGGTATCGTCGGCGTAACAGAGTACGCCGACCCCCCGAAGAGTTGCACCGCGCAGGACCCAGTCATAGCCGACGTTCCACAGAAGCGGCCCGAGGACCGACCCCTGCGGAACGCCGCACGACATACTTCGGCGGACCACCCCGTCTTGGGCCGGGTAGATGATGACCCGGTCCACGAAGTAGTCCGCCAGGACGCGCCTGAGGTTACACGGGACGTTGTGGTACCTCAGCGCCTCCGCGATGGTCTCCCAGGGGAGGGTGTTGAAAGCGTTGGCTATATCCAGCGATACAGCCAACACCACCTCTCCCCCGGCAACCGCTTCATCGACGCCGTCCCGCAGCCGGGATACGGCGTCGAGGGTCGACCTCCCGCGACGGAAGCCGAACTGGCCGTCACTAAGATTGGGCCCCGCCCCCTCCAGGTGGCTGACGAGACGCGCAGCGAGCACCCGCTCGAACAGCTTGCACGTCTCGTCGAGCAAAACGATGGGGCGGTAGGCCGACGGCGACTCGGCTGGGCGCCCGTGCTTTTTAAGAAGCACGAGCTTCCCGGTCTTCCATCGTCGCGGGACCCTCCCCGACGCCACACACTCCGACATGAGGGACAGCGTCTCCTCCTCCAGTGCCGGCATGACTGTGGCAATCACCTTCCCAGGGATGCCGTCCGGGCCCGGGGCGCGGTTCCTAGACTTGAGCGCCAGGATCGCGGCCCCTAACTCGGCCTCGGACACGGGAGGTATTGCCCCTTCGTCTGCCGGCACCTGGCCTGATGCTGCCATCCGCGGTGGGACCCACTGTTCCCTCGCAGGGAAGAGGGAACTGACCACACGGTCCAAGAGGTTCGGCTCGAGAGTTCTAGTGAGAGGAGGAGCCCATGGCCGGAGCTTTTGGCTCACGGTTTTGTACGGGCGCCCCCACGGGTCTTGGTCGAGACTCTCGAGCCACTCCCTCCAGGAGTCCTCCTTGGCGGCTTTGATCGCCGAGCTCAGGGCCTCACGGGCGGCCCTGTACGCGGCGTGCAATTGCTCTTCACGGGCGAGGTCTCTAATAGCCCGCCGTCGGCTGCGGGTATACTGCCTCTGGGCCGCGTAGCTTGCTGTACGCAGCCCGGCTAAGTGGGGACGCCACCAGTACACCTGCCTCCGGGGCGGGACAGGCCTCGCCCTCTGCATTGCCACGTCGCAGACGCGAGTCAGCGCTCCAGCGAGCCGCTCGCACCTCGCGTCCACGTCCAGGCCGCCGTCAACAGCAGCCCATCGCTCGACGATAGCCGCCTCTTTGGCCAGTTCCCGGTCTAGGGATCCAAGGCGCCACCGCGGACCCTCCCCCAACAAGGAGCGGTCGAACACTACTTGAGCCGCCGAGGCGGCGAGGACGTCGAACCGGATGTACCGGTGGTCCGACGCGGTCTCCACCCCCTCGACGACCCGCCAATTGGAAACACGTCGGGCCAGGACAGAACTGGCGAACGATAGATCCACGATCGAGCTGCCCTGGGCCCGCACAAGCGTGTGGACCGCCCCTTGGTTCAGCAGCACCAAGCCCTGTGACACCGCCCACTCCATCACCATCTCTCCCCGGGCATCGGTAGCCGGAGATCCCCACGCCCGTGAGTGAGCGTTGAAGTCGCCGGCCACCACCGCCGGGGTGGGGTGTACTTCTGCCAGCAGAGCCCCGACCTCCGTGAGCAACTGCTCGAACTCGGCGAGGCTTCTGCTAGGGGGGCAGTACACCCCAACCACTGCAGCGCCACCCAGCGCAACGAGCACACACCCGCGGCCCCTCCGCACTCGGTCGAAGGGAGGGGCAGTACGCTGGGTGACGATAGCCACCAAGCCGTCTTGGTCGCTAGCCCAGTTCGGGCTGTCGCGGACGTAATACGGCTCAGCGACTACTGCCACTGTCGTCTGCCACTGCACCATGGACTGGGCCAGAAGGTCCTGGGCAGTGACGCAGTGGTTGACGTTGGCCTGCAGTATAGAGATGGGATGTGCCATTATGATTGGGCGGTGTCCATCTCCTCCTCACGTGGTTGCGGCAGGGGTGGAGTGGGATTCCCCCCACCTGCAGCTCCACCTTTCTTGGGGGCCGCCCTTTTTCGGGAGGCCGCCTTACATTTTTCAGAACCAAGACGGTGACCAGACGCTACCCCTTCCGCCGCACAGACCGGGCAATTGGGATCCGCGGTGCAGGTGGCGGATTTGTGGCCCGCCTGCCCGCAACGGAAGCAGAGTGCACTGCGATCAACGCCCGCAGTGCACTTGGCCCCAACGTGCCCCGGCTCCAGGCAGCGGAAGCACCGCGTCTGCCTTGGTTCCAGGGTGATCAGCCTGACCACCGACCACCCGACAAGGATGCGACGGCCATCCGTCAGCAATTTGGCCGCCTCTACTGGACATCGTATCCACGCCGAGCCCTGGCGACCGGGTGGGCGATGGATGTTACCCACCTTTATTACATCAGCAGAGCAGCCCCCCTCAGCTGCTAGTGCTGCCGTCACCCTTTCCTTAGAGGCCGAGTCGCTCAGACCAGAGATGCGCAGCTCCACGCACTTCTGTGGCCTCGCAACCCGCACCTCCACTAGCGCCTCCTGCAATTTAGCGGCCAGGGCATCGGCCTTCTGGGCGCGGTCAGCGCCAGCCACCTCTAACATCCGACCCCCGGTCGCTGTGGTGCGAAACCGGAGGCCGTCGATACCCAAGGCCTTAATGTCTATAACACCCTCGGCCTTGGCCATCACGTCGTGGTACGTGATGCCCTTCTCTTGCGCGCCCGGCTGCAGCGTAAGACATACCGCTGCAGTTTGCGGGGCGCGCAGTTTCCGTGACCCACGGGCACCACGCTTTCTCGGTTTGGCTGGCGCTGTTGGAGTAGCAGCCGTCGCCGGGGTAGCTGCCGCCCGGACAGGAGCCGGCTTCGCCGTCTTTGGTCTCGCTGCGACCTTGTTCCAGCCCTCTAGTGGCGAAGATGCCGAAGACAGGGACGACTTAGACGCCGCTGGAACTACCGATGAAGATACGTGAGAAGTCTGGCGGGCGGCCTCCGCCTCTCTTGCTGCGGCCGACTTCTTTTTCGGCTTCTTGGTCTTCCTCTTCGGTTTGCTTGCCTCCTGAACGGGTATGGGGGGAGGCGACGGTGGAAGAGCCGGGAGGTCCGCCGTGAGCAACTTCTGAGGCTCTTCACCATCAGCAGACCGAGCCGCATTTCGCCGGTCCGCTTCGAGAGGCGGACGGATACGGGTCTCCGGCAGAAGCCGGTCCGCAATTCCAGCGAGCCGCGCGTCAACAAGAAACCCTATCTCGTCGCGGCTCATGGGGGGCGGCGCAGACTGCGCCTGCTGCTGCCAGGCCCGCATCTCGGCCCGCACAGCTGCCAGCTCGGTCTGGAGCTGGGCTACTTCCTCCGACTCCGTGCGGGACCGGAGCACGCGCACGTTCTCCAGAATTGTAGAGCATGCTACTTTTAGGTCCCGCACGTATTGTCCTTTTAGGTTGGAGCTTATGACGTGCTATGCGTCATAGGCAAAGTACACTATAACTAGGAAATAATATTATATAAACAGCACGTATCAATAAACAATAATGTCAGCACTAAACTTATATGAGTAAAACCCCACTCTTAATCTCAGTAAAATCATGTAGAATAATTAGTATATAAGAGTGTGTAAATAGTAAATAAATTAATCTTGTTCCAACTGGTAAACCATCTTTTACTCACCTCCGCAATATTGGTGACCCCGACGTGATTTCCTAGTGCTGATATAATTGCAGGCCAACTGCAGCCCTGAAAAGGTTTTCAGCAGCAAACCTAGGAACTATCACAGAAACGGTGGAGCCATATAAGGAAAAATTTACCCAACAGCCCACCAGCTTACTGACCACCACCATCAGCGAAATAGCGAAATAGCACATTTCAGTTGACTTCCCACAAGCGGGTCCAAACCAGCTGAAATATCAAGAGGCTAGAAAAATGGCACCGATAATTCCAGGGACACCTCAAAAAAACCCCGGTACATCGGCTGAATCAATCAGCGACAGCCAGGTGGTGGCTGCAATTAGCATTACGGAGAAAATACCAGCGTTTTGGACAGATTCACCGCGCTTATGGTTCGCGCAATTCGAGGCCATCGTAGCCTCCCAAAAACAAGGTGACGAATATAAATATAACAGCGTCATCGCAAAATTACCAAAAGAGGTCATACATCAAGTCAGCGACATCCTGACGTCACCGCCAAACGCAGACAAGTACCTTAAAATCAAGGAAAGATTAATTGCGTGCTATGAGGAAAGCGAGCAACGACGCTTCCACAAATTGCTTTCGGAGATGGACCTAGGTGACTCAACACCATCACAGCTGTTGAGAAAAATGAAAGAAGCCAGCTGCGACAAAATGACCGAAGATACCATCAGATTATTATGGTTCAGACAGCTTCCGGTATCAATCACCTCCATATTGGCAGTCTCCGAAGACCTCGACCTCACAAAATTATGCGAAATGGCGGACCGAATTTATGAAAATATGCGCTATAAAACCAAAACAAACAACTCGTCACAGGAATCCGCCGACGTTAACTTAATAACAATGCTAACGTCACAAATTGCAGCTATGCGAGTTGAAATAAACGAGCTCCGCGGTATGAGTAATCGCCGACCGATGCAACGCAGCAAATTCCGAGCAAGGTCGCAATCACGCTCACGGTCACGTACACGGCTATGTTATTATCACAGACGATTCAAAACAAAAGCATATAAATGCGATCAGCCGTGCTCGTGGATAAATAAAACCGATAAAAATTCGGGAAACGAGAACTAGCGCAGAATAAGACGGGACTCTGTGCCATACACCCCGCCAACCGTCTAACTATAACCGACTCAAACAGTGGTTATAGGTTTTTAGTAGACACGGGAGCAAATATTTCTGTATTACAAAACGCACAGGGTAAGAAAAACCCAAGCAACTACAAACTGTATGCCGCAAACGGGTCAACTATTGAAACTTATGGCGAAAGCACATTAACGCTAAATCTGGGGTTACGCAGACCTTTTACTTGGACGTTTGTAATCGCCGATGTAAAAATGCCTATCTTAGGAGCTGATTTCCTAGAGCACCACAGATTATTAGTGGATCTATACGGCAAAAGGCTGGTCGACCAAGAAACAAAATTAACGACGCATGCGAAAATTGCAAGAGCAACACACATGCCTTCAATTAGATCCATCGACGCGAAATTACCCGAACATATAAAGCACCTGCTAGAGAAATACGTAAACGTCACTAGACCAACACCACTTAAAAAACCCACAGAACATGGAATACAGCATCACATCATAACAAAAGGTCCTCCAGTTTATGCCCGCGCGCGCCCACTACCACCCGACAAATATAAGGCAGCAAAAAAGGAATTCCAAGAGCTAATAAACTTAGGAATATTAGAACCTTCCAGTAGTCCTTGGGCATCGCCTCTCCACATGGTAAAGAAAAAGAATGGGGAATGGAGGCCATGCGGAGACTACCGCGCGTTAAATAAAATAACAGTTCCCGACAGATATCCCTTGCCAAGACTGTTAGACTTTACATACATCGCAAGTGGAAAAACAATATTCAGCAAAATTGATATAAAGAAGGCGTTCCACCAAATCCCTGTTGCGGAACCAGAAAAGACCGCAATAATCACGCAAATGGGTTTATTTCACTGGAATTACATGCCATTTGGCCTCAGAAATTCAGCCCAAACGTTCCAGAGGTTTATGGACTCCCTGTTTAGAGACCTGGACTATATATATGTTTTCGTGGACGACATACTCATAGCAAGTCAAAATACCGAACAACATTACGTTCAACTAGAGGAAGTATTCACTCGCCTAAGTAAAAACGGCATCTCAATCAATACGAGCAAATGCGAATTCGAAAAGACAGAGATAGATTTCTTAGGTTATCATATAACGAGCCAAGGAATCACCCCCACGTCTGAGAAAGTACGAGTAATAAACGAATACCCAAAGCCAAAGGTGGTAAAGGAGCTACGTCGATTTTTGGGAATGATGAATTTCTACAGAAGTAGCATCCCACACGCCGCCGGACACCAAGCTCCGCTCAACAAATACTTAATAAACTGCAAAAAGAATGACAATACGCCAATCGAGTGGAATACGGAAGCTAACCAAGCATTCGAACACTGCAAACAGGACATAAGAGATGTCACAACACTCGCATTTCCGGAAACAGACACACCACTAGCCATTATGACAGATGCTAGTTTAAAATGTGTAGGCGCCGTACTTCAACAAAAAGTTCAAGGAAAATGGAAACCCATATCATTTTTTTCAAAAGGGTTAAGCGAGACACAAACAAAATATTCCACATACGATCGAGAACTACTCGGTATTTACATGGCAATAAAAAACTTTAGACGACTAATAGAAGGTCGCACATTTACAATATACACTGATCATAAGCCACTGATTCATGCATTCGACAAGAAGCAATCAGTGGATGAATCCCCTAGAAGAATAAGGTACCTAGAATATATTGCACAATTCAGCACAGACATAAGGCACGTCACGGGCAGCGAAAACGTGGTAGCCGACGCACTATCACGGGTAATAGAAACAATAGAACTTCCCCAAATTCTCAACTGGCAAGAGGTAAAAAAATACCAAGACTGTGACCCGGAGTTAACAAAACTAAAACAAAATAAGTCACTAAAAATAACACAGGTACCAGTACAAAACAATAATACCAAAATTTATTGTGATATATCCACCGGTACAACAAGGCCATACCTACCACAAAAGTTCAGAAAAACAATTTTTGATAGTTTTCACAACATGAGCCACCCAGGGAAAAACACAACAAAAAAGTTGATAACCGCAAAATACATCTGGACTAGCATGCACAAAGACATTTACGAAATGTGCAAAACATGTTTACAATGCCAGCAATCAAAAGTTCAGCGGCACACAGTATCACCCCTGGGCAAATTTATGCCAGCAGAACGATTTAGCCACATACACATAGACATTGTGGGCCCCCTACCGACATCACAAAACAAAAGATACATCGTCACTATGATCGATCGTTGTACGTCATGGCCAGAAGCATATCCTATTTCGGACATCACAGCAGAAACTGTAGCCAAAACCCTATACGATGGCTGGATCACACGTTTTGGATGCCCCAATTATATAACAACGGATCAAGGACGACAATTCGAGTCTGAGCTATTCAGAAGCCTAACCAAATTCCTGGGTATACAAAAAATCCGTACTACACCATATCACCCTCAATCAAACTCCAAAGTAGAAAGACTGCACATAACCATGAAAACAGCTTTGATGGCAAGAGGAAATACCGAAAATTGGACGAAAGAATTACCATCGGTATTATTCGGGATACGTACCAGCATTCGACAAGACACTGGATACTCAGCAGCCGAATTGGTCTACGGAACAACAATAAAATTACCAACAGCATATTTTGGCGACTGTTCTAAAAACACAACGTATGCAGAGTTTGTGGAGAAAATTAAAGATAACATAACGCACATGACGTCAATTCCACAACGACAAAGCTCAAACAAAAACATATTCGTACACCCACGCTTAGCCGACTGTACACACGTGTTTCTACGATGCGATAAGCTACGTCCTACGCTCACAACACCTTACGACGGACCGTTTCTCGTAGTCAAACGTGACAACAAAATATTCACGATCAAGCGAAACGGCAGGGAAGTGAACGTGTCGATTGACAGGCTAAAGCCAGCATTCACGACGAGCGACGACAAGATAGAAGCTCAAAATCAAGAGCAAGATAAGGCAGAGCCAATTCAAAACATAAAAAGAACACGTTCGGGAAGAATATCACGACTCACGGTCCGTTTCAAACAATGATATAAAAAGGGCAAAATGAAAATAAAAGTCACTCCACAGCAAGCCACAAGAAACAACACACAAGATGGGAAGCAGTCAAACCCACGAAAAGGAGCAAATAAACATGGTGCAGAACAATAACCTGGCAGAAAAGGCAGAAAAGAACACACACATGGCAGCAGAAATTGAAAAAATAAAAATCTGGATCGGAGTACTCATCGCTATAATTATACTAGCAGCAATAATAATAACAATCACCAGACTCGTACGGAAAACTAACAAAGTCATGGACAAAAAGATAAACAAAATAATCAAGGAAATGCAACAAGTGTAAACAACTGCAGAAAAAGTACAACTCAGCAAACAGCGTGCACGGACAAGGTCGACGCACCACAGCAAATAATAACTAGAATTTTTATAAAGGGGGGAGTACTATGACGTGCTATGCGTCATAGGCAAAGTACACTATAACTAGGAAATAATATTATATAAACAGCACGTATCAATAAACAATAATGTCAGCACTAAACTTATATGAGTAAAACCCCACTCTTAATCTCAGTAAAATCATGTAGAATAATTAGTATATAAGAGTGTGTAAATAGTAAATAAATTAATCTTGTTCCAACTGGTAAACCATCTTTTACTCACCTCCGCAATAGAGCTCTTGGTGGCGATGGTTTGCACCATCTCCACCGCCGCCTCAATCGCGCCCGTAAGCTGCTCCGTGCTTACGGGCTCAGTGGCTGTGGGAGCCGCTCCGCCTTGGGGCTGATGACTAGGCCCGGACTGTGGACTTGCGGACTCTCTCAAGAAGAGTGTTCTGCTCCGCTGGCGCTGCAGGTCCTCCGCCATCTCCCTCTCCGCTTGGAGCTTGAGCTCCCGCTCCGTCGCCGCGATAAACTCGGCCTTGGCTTGCGCCAGGCCGACGTACTCGCCCGTTGTTGGTGGGCGGCCGCGAGGCTTTTTTGAAGCCTCCGCGGACTCCGTCTCTGGAACTCTTTTGCGCCATAGTCTTCCACTTGGGGAAGACGAGCGCGAGCTCCCACCACTTGTGGTCAGAGCGCTGGCCTCCAGCCGCTCTAGCACAACCACCGCTTCTACGAGAGAGCCATGGGGTCTCGCGACCCCCGTCTCGATCTCCATCGACTCATTTTGGTTTTGGTTTAAGTTTGAATTTTCCATTACTAGTCCCACGAGTTGAACCGTTCAACTTACACTCCCCGGGTGACGGCCATTCCGGGAAGCGGGGTATATACTACGGAGGTCCCCTGGTATCCGTAGGTTTTGAGCGACTTCGCTGTCGGGTTTTATAGACTTTTCCTTGTCGCGGGCCGGCCAATTAAGGCAAGCCCCACGTTCTCCGAAATCACGGCTTCCCGAGAGTGGCTAGCACTCAGGTCGTTGTCGATCATTCGGAGGCTACGCGACGCGGGAGGGCAGCCAACCCCCCCAACTCCGACGGTGGCACGAGTGCCTGTCAGCTCCCGTGCGAGCAGTGGGCCATCCCGTCACCTGATCCTCTCGGATCCCGCCTCGCAGACCTAGCAGGTCCGCCGCACCACGACCCCTGTTCATGGGGTCAACTAGCCCTGAGAAGGGCTTTTGGAGTAGCCTTGAGAAGGGCTGTTGGAGTAGCCCTGAAAAGGGCTTGGAGGTGTCCTGAGGATGGATCCCTCCTCGCGGACCTTGCAGGCCCGCCATCCCACGACCCCCTCGTGCAATGGGGTCAGCTAGCCCTGAAAAGGGCTTTGTGTTGCCGGGTTATGTCGGCCTTCTGGACTCTGTCGTCGCCAGCCACCTCCAAGATCCGACCCCCGGTAATCGCGGTGCGAAACCGGAGGCCGTTGATGCCCAAGGCCTTGAGGTCAATGACCCCTTCAGCCTTGGACATCACATCACGATACGTGATGCCCTGCTCCTGCGCGCCCGGCTGCAGAGTTAAGCACACCGCAGCAGTTCGCGGGACTCGCAGTTTTCGAGGCTTGCGGGCACCACGTTTCCGTTTCCTGGGGGCTGGCGTCGCCAGAGTCGCAGCCGCTGGCGGGGCAGTAGCCGCCCGGGCTGGAACCGGCCTCGAGGCCCTCGGCCGCGCCGCGACCTTATTCCACCCGCTAAGGGGAGCCGACGACGACGCTGCCGGAGGCGCCGAGGATGGCGGCTCCCGATTCTTGCGGGCAGCTTCCGCCTCCCTAGCAGCGGCCGATTGCTTCTTGGGCTTCCTCCTCTTCGCCTCACTCCCTTGTCCAGAGAGGAGGGGGGGAGGCGACGGCAGTAGAGCCGGGAGCTCAGAAGTGAGCTGTGGCTGAGGCTCAAGCCGGGTGGCAGATCGGGCCGCATTTCTCCTGTCCGCCTCGAGAGGCGGACGGATGCGGGTCTCCGGCAACAGCCGGTCCGCGATCCCCGCGAGCCGCGCGTCAATGAGAAAACCGATCTCATCGCGGCTCATCGGGGTAGGCGCAGATTGCGCCTGCTGCTGCCAGGCCCGCATCTCGGCCCGTACAGCGGCCAGCTCGGTCTGGAGCTGGGCCACCTCCTCCGATTCCGTGCGGGACCGAAGCACGCGCACGTTCTCCAAGATGGAGAAACATGCTAGCTTTAGGTCCCGCACGTACTGCCCCTTTAGGTTCGAGGACTTGGTGGCGACGGTTTGCACCACCGCCACCGCCTCCTCGATCGCACCCGTCAACCGCTCCGCGCTGAGGGGCTCAGAGGCTGTGGATGTGACTCCTCCCTGAGACTGCTGGCTGGGTCCAGGTTGCGAACTAGGGGAATCTCTTAGGTAGAGATTCCTCTGTCGCTGCCTCTGCATGGCCTCCGCCATCTCCTTCACTGCGCGGAGCTTGAGCTCCCGCTCTGTGGCCGCATTTGGTTCGGCCCCGCTCTGCGCCAGATCGACGCACTCCCCCGCTACAGCAGGGCGACCACGGGGCTTTTTGGAAGCCTCCGTAGACTCCTTCTCGGGAAGCCGCTTCCTCCACAGCCTCCCAGGGGAAGACGAGCGGGAACTTCCCACACTTGTGCTCGGAGCGTTGGCCTCCAACCGCTCCAGCACTACTACAGCCTCATTGAGAGAGCCGTGGGGCCTTGCGACCCCCGTCTCCATCTCCTCCTCCACGTTCTGGTTTAAATTATTGCTATCCATAACTTATCCCACGAGTAGAACCGTTAAAATTACACTCCCCGGGTGACGGCCATTCCGGGAAGCGGGGTACATACTACGGAGGTCCCCTGGTATCCGTAGGTTTTTATTGCGGAGGTGAGTAAAAGATGGTTTACCAGTTGGAACAAGATTAATTTATTTACTATTTACACACTCTTATATACTAATTATTCTACATGATTTTACTGAGATTAAGAGTGGGGTTTTACTCATATAAGTTTAGTGCTGACATTATTGTTTATTGATACGTGCTGTTTATATAATATTATTTCCTAGTTATAGTGTACTTTGCCTATGACGCATAGCACGTCATAGTACTCCCCCCTTTATAAAAATTCTAGTTATTATTTGCTGTGGTGCGTCGACCTTGTCCGTGCACGCTGTTTGCTGAGTTGTCTTTTTCTGCAGTTGTTTACACTTGTTGCATTTCCTTGATTATTTTGTTTATCTTTTTGTCCATGACTTTGTTAGTTTTCCGTACGAGTCTGGTGATTGTTATTATTATTGCTGCTAGTATAATTATAGCGATGAGTACTCCGATCCAGATTTTTATTTTTTCAATTTCTGCTGCCATGTGTGTGTTCTTTTCTGCCTTTTCTGCCAGGTTATTGTTCTGCACCATGTTTATTTGCTCCTTTTCGTGAGTTTGACTGCTTCCCATCTTGTGTGTTGTTTCTTGTGGCTTGCTGTGGAGTGACTTTTATTTTCATTTTGCCCTTTTTATATCATTGTTTGAAACGGACCGTGGGTCGTGATATTCTTCCCGTACGTGTTCTTTTTATGTTTTGAATTGGCTCTGCCTTATCTTGCTCTTGATTTTGAGCTTCTATCTTGTCGTCGCTCGTCGTGAATGCTGGCTTTAGCCTGTCAATCGACACGTTCACTTCCCTGCCGTTTCGCTTGATCGTGACTATTTTGTTGTCACGTTTGACTACGAGAAACGGTCCGTCGTAAGGTGTTGTGAGCGTAGGACGTAGCTTATCGCATCGTAGAAACACGTGTGTACAGTCGGCTAAGCGTGGGTGTACGAATATGTTTTTGTTTGAGCTTTGTCGTTGTGGAATTGACGTCATGTGCGTTATGTTATCTTTAATTTTCTCCACAAACTCTGCATACGTTGTGTTTTTAGAACAGTCGCCAAAATATGCTGCTGGTAATTTTATTGTTGTTCCGTAGACCAATTCGGCTGCTGAGTATCCCGTGTCTTGTCGAATGCTGGTACGTATCCCGAATAATACCGATGGTAATTCTTTCGTCCAATTTTCGGTATTTCCTCTTGCCATCAAAGCTGCTTTCATGGTTCTGTGCAGTCTTTCTACTTTGGAGTTTGATTGAGGGTGATATGGTGTAGTACGAATTTTTTGTATACCCAGGAATTTGGTTAGGCTTCTGAATAGCTCAGACTCGAATTGTCGTCCTTGATCCGTTGTTATATAATTGGGGCATCCAAAACGTGTGATCCAGCCATCGTATAGGGTTTTGGCTACAGTTTCTGCTGTGATGTCCGAAATAGGATATGCTTCTGGCCATGACGTACAACGATCGATCATAGTGACGATGTATCTTTTGTTTTGTGATGTCGGTAGGGGGCCCACAATGTCTATGTGTATGTGGCTAAATCGTTCTGCTGGCATAAATTTGCCCAGGGGTGATACTGTGTGCCGCTGAACTTTTGATTGCTGGCATTGTAAACATGTTTTGCACATTTCGTAAATGTCTTTGTGCATGCTAGTCCAGATGTATTTTGCGGTTATCAACTTTTTTGTTGTGTTTTTCCCTGGGTGGCTCATGTTGTGAAAACTATCAAAAATTGTTTTTCTGAACTTTTGTGGTAGGTATGGCCTTGTTGTACCGGTGGATATATCACAATAAATTTTGGTATTATTGTTTTGTACTGGTACCTGTGTTATTTTTAGTGACCTATTTTGTTTTAGTTTTGTTAACTCCGGGTCACAGTCTTGGTATTTTTTTACCTCTTGCCAGTTGAGAATTTGGGGTAGTTCTATTGTTTCTATTACCCGTGATAGTGCGTCGGCTACCACGTTTTCGCTGCCCGTGACGTGCCTTATGTCTGTGCTGAATTGTGCAATATATTCTAGGTACCTTATTCTTCTAGGGGATTCATCCACTGATTGCTTCTTGTCGAATGCATGAATCAGTGGCTTATGATCAGTGTATATTGTAAATGTGCGACCTTCTATTAGTCGTCTAAAGTTTTTTATTGCCATGTAAATACCGAGTAGTTCTCGATCGTATGTGGAATATTTTGTTTGTGTCTCGCTTAAACCCTTTTGAAAAAAATGATATGGGTTTCCATTTTCCTTGAACTTTTTGTTGAAGTACGGCGCCTACACATTTTAAACTAGCATCTGTCATAATGGCTAGTGGTGTGTCTGTTTCCGGAAATGCGAGTGTTGTGACATCTCCTATGTCCTGTTTGCAGTGTTCGAATGCTTGGTTAGCTTCCGTATTCCACTCGATTGGCGTATTGTCATTCTTTTGGCAGTTTATTAAGTATTTGTTGAGCGGAGCTTGGTGTCCGGCGGCGTGTGAGATGCTACTTCTGTAGAAATTCATCATTCCCAAAAATCGACGTAGCTCCTTTACCACCTTTGGCTTTGGGTATTCGTTTATTACTCGTACTTTCTCAGACGTGGGGGTGATTCCTTGGCTCGTTATATGATAACCTAAGAAATCTATCTCTGTCTTTTCGAATTCGCATTTGCTCGTATTGATTGAGATGCCGTTTTTACTTAGGCGAGTGAATACTTCCTCTAGTTGAACGTAATGTTGTTCGGTATTTTGACTTGCTATGAGTATGTCGTCCACGAAAACATATATATAGTCCAGGTCTCTAAACAGGGAGTCCATAAACCTCTGGAACATTTGGGCTGAATTTCTGAGGCCAAATGGCATGTAATTCCAGTGAAATAAACCCATTTGCGTGATTATTGCGGTCTTTTCTGGTTCCGCAACAGGGATTTGGTGGAACGCCTTCTTTATATCAATTTTGCTGAATATTGTTTTTCCACTTGCGATGTATGTAAAGTCTAACAGTCTTGGCAAGGGATATCTGTCGGGAACTGTTATTTTATTTAACGCGCGGTAGTCTCCGCATGGCCTCCATTCCCCATTCTTTTTCTTTACCATGTGGAGAGGCGATGCCCAAGGACTACTGGAAGGTTCTAATATTCCTAAGTTTATTAGCTCTTGGAATTCCTTTTTTGCTGCCTTATATTTGTCGGGTGGTAGTGGGCGCGCGCGGGCATAAACTGGAGGACCTTTTGTTATGATGTGATGCTGTATTCCATGTTCTGTGGGTTTTTTAAGTGGTGTTGGTCTAGTGACGTTTACGTATTTCTCTAGCAGGTGCTTTATATGTTCGGGTAATTTCGCGTCGATGGATCTAATTGAAGGCATGTGTGTTGCTCTTGCAATTTTCGCATGCGTCGTTAATTTTGTTTCTTGGTCGATCAGCCTTTTGCCGTATAGATCCACTAATAATCTGTGGTGCTCTAGGAAATCAGCTCCTAAGATAGGCATTTTTACATCGGCGATTACAAACGTCCAAGTAAAAGGTCTGCGTAACCCCAGATTTAGCGTTAATGTGCTTTCGCCATAAGTTTCAATAGTTGACCCGTTTGCGGCATACAGTTTGTAGTTGCTTGGGTTTTTCTTACCCTGTGCGTTTTGTAATACAGAAATATTTGCTCCCGTGTCTACTAAAAACCTATAACCACTGTTTGAGTCGGTTATAGTTAGACGGTTGGCGGGGTGTATGGCACAGAGTCCCGTCTTATTCTGCGCTAGTTCTCGTTTCCCGAATTTTTATCGGTTTTATTTATCCACGAGCACGGCTGATCGCATTTATATGCTTTTGTTTTGAATCGTCTGTGATAATAACATAGCCGTGTACGTGACCGTGAGCGTGATTGCGACCTTGCTCGGAATTTGCTGCGTTGCATCGGTCGGCGATTACTCATACCGCGGAGCTCGTTTATTTCAACTCGCATAGCTGCAATTTGTGACGTTAGCATTGTTATTAAGTTAACGTCGGCGGATTCCTGTGACGAGTTGTTTGTTTTGGTTTTATAGCGCATATTTTCATAAATTCGGTCCGCCATTTCGCATAATTTTGTGAGGTCGAGGTCTTCGGAGACTGCCAATATGGAGGTGATTGATACCGGAAGCTGTCTGAACCATAATAATCTGATGGTATCTTCGGTCATTTTGTCGCAGCTGGCTTCTTTCATTTTTCTCAACAGCTGTGATGGTGTTGAGTCACCTAGGTCCATCTCCGAAAGCAATTTGTGGAAGCGTCGTTGCTCGTTTTCCTCATAGCACGCAATTAATCTTTCCTTGATTTTAAGGTACTTGTCTGCGTTTGGCGGTGACGTCAGGATGTCGCTGACTTGATGTATGACCTCTTTTGGTAATTTTGCGATGACGCTGTTATATTTATATTCGTCACCTTGTTTTTGGGAGGCTACGATGGCCTCGAATTGCGCGAACCATAAGCGCGGTGAATCTGTCCAAAACGCTGGTATTTTCTCCGTAATGCTAATTGCAGCCACCACCTGGCTGTCGCTGATTGATTCAGCCGATGTACCGGGGTTTTTTTGAGGTGTCCCTGGAATTATCGGTGCCATTTTTCCAGCCTCTTGATATTTCAGCTGGTTTGGACCCGCTTGTGGGAAGTCAACTGAAATGTGCTATTTCGCTATTTCGCTGATGGTGGTGGTCAGTAAGCTGGTGGGCTGTTGGGTAAATTTTTCCTTATATGGCTCCACCGTTTCTGTGATAGTTCCTAGGTTTGCTGCTGAAAACCTTTTCAGGGCTGCAGTTGGCCTGCAATTATATCAGCACTAGGAAATCACGTCGGGGTCACCAATATTGCGGAGGTGAGTAAAAGATGGTTTACCAGTTGGAACAAGATTAATTTATTTACTATTTACACACTCTTATATACTAATTATTCTACATGATTTTACTGAGATTAAGAGTGGGGTTTTACTCATATAAGTTTAGTGCTGACATTATTGTTTATTGATACGTGCTGTTTATATAATATTATTTCCTAGTTATAGTGTACTTTGCCTATGACGCATAGCACGTCATAGTTTTAATCGACTTCGCTGTCGGGTTTAATAGACTTTTCCTTGTCGCGGGCCGGCCAGTTAAGGCAAGCCCCACGTTCTCCAAGATCACGGCTTCCCGAGTGTGGCTAGCACTCAGGTCGTTGTCGATCACTTGAAGGGTACGCGACGCGGGCAGGCAGCCAACCCCCCCAACTCCGACGGTGGCACGAATGCCAGTTAGCCCCCGCGCGAGCAGTGGGCCAACCCGTCACCTGATCCTCTCGGATCCCACCTCGCGGACCTAGCAGGTCCGCCGCACCACGACCCCCCTTCATGGGGTCAACTAGCCCTGAGAAGGACTGTTGGAGTAGCCCTGAAAAGGGCTTGTCGGTCTCCCTATGGAGGGATTCCTCCTCGCGGGCCTTGCAGGCCCGCCATCCCACGACCCCCTCGTGCAATGGGGTCAGTTAGCCCTGAAAAGGGCTTTGGGTTGCCGGGTTATTAGTCAACGGCTAGCAGAGCTCCTCCTCCTTGGAGTCGGAGTCTATTAACCGCCGTCCAGGGTGCACCAGCCCCCCCGCTTCCGATCCCCAGGACCGTGGTCCAGAGGGAGAAGAAACGAGGAAGCCAACGTGGAGGTTACCCGACCAGCACCCCAGGTTAGGTTAGGTTTTTTTTTTTTTTTTTTTTTGTTTACGTGGTGGAATGCATTTACGCACTTCGCTCACCCCCCGCGGGGGCAGGGGGCTCGCTTCGTGTGGGACTCCTGGCCTTGGACAAAGGCCAGACTACCCACTAAACCACCACGGTGTTCCTCCTTCGCCTAATCCGAGCCGCGGGATAGTCTGCTCACCGCGACTCGGCTAGGGGCGCCCTTAGTAGGCCCGCTACTTAAGACCCCACAATCCCGGCAATCAGGCCGGAATGGTGGGGGTTTTTCACCTCAAGAATGCACCCCAGGAACACACAGGGGCGCATTCCGCCACATCAGCATAGGGGCAGCGGGTCCCCCGACCCACTGCCCGTGGCCACTCTCATTCGGGGACGCGGGCGAATTGCGTTCGCCGGCGTCCCCTCGCCGGGGGCCTGCGGGGCGGAAGAGTGAGCCCAGCTCGCTCCCGTTCCCGCAAGGCCTCTCTCTTTGCCGCCATCACCTCGCTAGCGAACGAGGCGACGGCGGCCCAACACTGTTCGCTGCCGGCCATAGCTGAAACTACGGCCGACAGCGAGAGGTCCACACCAATGATGCTTGTGAGGGCCGCCCTTTGGCCGCCCCACGCGTCACACACGGCCAAAGTGTGGTGTGCCGTGTCGGGGTCGCCGCTGGTGCAGTTTCGGCACCGGGGCTCCGCTTCCACCCCCACCACCTCCCACAGGTACTTGGCGAAGCAGCCATGACCCGTGAGAAGTTGGGTGAGGTGATACGTGGGAGCCCCATGACCCCGTTGCACCCACTCACGCAAGACGGGCCGAACGGCCCCCACAAGCAGCAAGCTACTCCTCGTAGCAGCCAGCCTATCGGCCCACTTCCGGAAGAGAACATCGCGAGCCTCCTGTCTCCAGCGATCGATCTCCTCCGGAAGCGGCCGACCTCCTGCAACACGCCGCATCAGGGCGCCCTCCTCATAGACCCTCTTAAGGACGCCAGCCTCGAGATCCCAGGGGATACTGCCCGCAATCAAACACGCCGCCTCATAAGAGACGGTGTGATACGCCCGTGCGGCCCTCTGCGCGATGGCGCGCTGTGGTCGCCGCAGCAGCACGACATTCGTACGGCAGAGGGCCTCCTCCCAAATGGGCGCTCCGTAGAGCGGCTTGGAGCGCACCACACCGTCGTAGAGACGGCGGCAGGCAGACCCCGGACCCCCAGTGTTGGGCAGCAATCGCGAGAGCATTCCGGCAAACGCTAGCAGTTTAGGTGCCAGCCGCCGGAAATGCTCCGCGAAACGCCACCGACTGTCGAGAACGAGCCCGAGGTATTTCAGGCTGCTCCCGACAGCGATGGAGGTGCCACCCACCACGATCGCTTGATCCCGAGGCGGCGGCCGCCGAGGCCCATAGAAGAAAAGGGCCTCGGACTTTTCGAGGGCCACCTTCAGTCCCAGCGCCCCGATACGGCGCACGACATGGGCGACGCCTGCCGTGGCGAGAACGGCGGCGTCGCTAAACGTTGGGGCCCGCGCGGTAACTAGGGTATCATCGGCGTAACAAAGTACGCCGACCCCCCGAAGAGTAGCACCGCGCAGGACCCAATCGTACCCGACGTTCCACAGAAGCGGCCCAAGGACCGACCCCTGCGGAACGCCGCACGCCATAGTTCGGCGGACCACCCCGCGTTGGGTCGGGTAGATGATAACCCGGTCCACGAAGTAGTCCGCCAGGATGCGCCTGAGGTACCACGGGACATTGTGGTACCTCAGCGCCTCCGCAATTGTCGCCCAGGGGAGGGTGTTGAAGGCGTTGGCTATATCAAGCGATACAGCCAACAACACCTCCCTCCCGGCGACCGCTTCGTCGATGCCGTCCCGCAGCCGGGATATGGCGTCGAGGGTCGACCTCCCGCGACGGAATCCGAACTGGCCGTCACTCAGGTTGGGCCCCGCCCCCTCAAGGTGACCAACGAGACGCGCAGCGAGCACCCGCTCAAACAGCTTGCACATCTCGTCGAGCAAAACGATGGGGCGGTAGGCCGACGGCGACTCGGCTGGGCGCCCGTGCTTCTTGAGAAGCACGAGCTTGCCGGTCTTCCATCGTCGCGGGAACCTCCCCGACGCCACACACTCCGACATGAGGGACAGCGTCTCCTCTTCTAGTGCCGGCATAACTGTGGCAATCACCTTCCCCGGGATGCCGTCCGGGCCCGGGGCGCGGTTCCTGGACTTGAGCGCCAGGATCGCGGCCCCTAACTCGGCCTCGGACACGGGAGGTATTGCCCCTTCGTCTGCCGGCACTTGGCTTGGTGCTACCATCCGCGGCGGGACCCACTCTTCCCTCACCGGGAAGAGAGAACTGACCACTCGGTCCAGGAGGTTCGGCTCGAGAGTTTGGGTGAGGGGAGGCGCCCAGGGCCGAAGTTTTTGACTCACGACCCTGTACGGGCGCCCCCAAGGGTCTCGGTCGAGACTCTCGAGCCACTCCCTCCAGGACTCCTCCTTGGCGGCTTTGATCGCCGAACTCAGGGCCTCACGGGCGGCCCTGTACGCAGCGTGCAGTCGCTCCTCCCGGGCGAGGTCTCGGACAGCCCGCCTTCGGCTGCGAGTGTACTGCCTCTGGGCCGCGTAACTTGCGGTACGCAGCCCGGCTAGGTGGGGACGCCACCAGTACACCCGCCTCCGAGGCGAGACAGGCCTCGCCCTCTGCATCGCCGCGTCGCAGACGCGAGTCAGCGCTCCGACGAGCCACTCGCACCTCGCGTCCACGTCCAGGCCACCGTAAACAGTAGCCCATCGCTCGACGATAGCCGCTTCTTTGGCCAGCTCTCGGTCCAGAGTGCCGAGGCGCCACCGTGGACCTTGCCCCACCAAGGGGCGGTCAAATTCCACTCGAGCCGCCGTGGCGGCGGGGACGACGTCGAACTGGATGTACCGATGATCCGACGCGGTCTCCACCCCCTCGACGACCCGCCAATTGTTGACGCGTCGGGCCAGGGCAGAACTGGCGAACGACAGGTCAACAATCGAGCTACCCTGCGGCCGCACAAGTGTGTGGACCGCCCCCTGGTTTAGCAGCACCAAGCCTTGGGACACCGCCCACTCTACCATCATCTCCCCCCGGGCATCGGTAGCCGGAGATCCCCACACCCGTGAATGAGCG
This sequence comes from Eilema griseolum, assembly GCA_963662185.1. Taxonomy (NCBI): domain Eukaryota; kingdom Metazoa; phylum Arthropoda; class Insecta; order Lepidoptera; family Erebidae; genus Eilema; species Eilema griseolum. The sequence continues at coordinate 64,005 of OY759250.1, read as the reverse complement.
TTGAAATCCCCGGCCACGACAGCCGGGGTGGGGTGCACTTCCGCCAGCAGAGCCCCGACCTCCGTGAGCAACTGCTCGAACTCGGCGAGGCTCCTGCTAGGAGGACAGTACACCCCAACCACTGCAGCAACGCCCAGCACAACGAGTACGCACCCACGGCCCCTTCGCACTCTGTTGAAGGGTGGGGTCGCCCGCTGGGCGACGATAGCCACCAAGCCGCTTTGGTCGCCGGCCCAGTTCGGGACGTCGCGAACGTAGTACGGCTCGGCGACTACTGCCACTGTCGTCTGCCACTGCGCCATGGACTGGGCCAGAAGGTCCTGGGCGATGACGCAGTGGTTGACGTTGGCCTGCAGTATGGAGATGGGATGATCCATTATCCTTGGGCGGTGTCCATCTCCTCCTCGCGTTGCTGGATGGAGGGGGGGACAGAATTCCCACCACCCGCAACTATACTCTTTCGGGGGGCCCCCCTTTTTCGGGAGGTCGCCCTGCAGTCACCGGATCCCAGCCGGTGACTCGACGCCACCCCCTCCGCCGCACAGACGGGGCAATTGGGCTCCGCAGAGCAGGCGGCCGACTTATGGCCCGCCTGCCCACATCGGAAGCACAGCGCACTGCGGTCAACACCCGCAGTGCACTTGGCCCCGACGTGCCCCGGCTCCAGGCAGCGGAAGCACCTCGCCTGCCTCGGCTCTAGGGTGGTCAGCCTGACCGCCGACCATCCGACTGTAATTTGTCGGCCGTCGGTCAGGAGCTTGGCCACCTCAATCGGGCACCGTAGCCATGCAGTGCCCTGGCGACCAGATGGGCGATGAATGTCGCCCACTTTGATGGCGTCGGCAGAGCAGCCCCCCTCCGCAGCCAGTGCGGCCGCCACGCTCTCTTTTGAGGCCGTGTCGCTCAGGCCAGAGATGCGCAGCTCCACGCACCTCTCCGGCCTAGCGACCCGGACCTCCTCCAGTGCCTCCTTGAGCTTGGCAGCGAGGATGTCGGCCTTCTGGACTCTGTCGTCGCCAGCCACCTCCAAGATCCGACCCCCGGTAATCGCGGTGCGAAACCGGAGGCCGTTGATGCCCAGGGCCTTGAGGTCAATGACCCCTTCAGCCTTGGACATCACATCACGATACGTGATGCCCTGCTCCTGCGCGCCCGGCTGCAGAGTTAAGCACACCGCAGCAGTTCGCGGGACGCGCAGTTTCCGAGGCTTGCGGGCACCACGTTTCCGTTTCCTGGGGGCTGGCGTCGCCAGAGTCGCAGCCGTTGGCGGGGCAGTAGCCGCCCGGGCTGGAACCGGCCTCGAGGCCCTCGGCCGCGCCGCGACCTTATTCCACCCGCCAAGGGGAGCCGACGACGACGCTGCCGGAGGCGCCGAGGGTGGCGGCTCCCGGTTCTTGCGGGCAGCTTCCGCCTCCCTAGCAGCGGCCGATTGCTTCTTGGGCTTCCTCCTCTTCGCCTCACTCCCTTGTCCAGAGAGGAGGGGGGGAGGCGACGGCAGTAGAGCCGGGAGCTCAGAGGTGAGCTGTGGCTGAGGCTCAGGCCGGGTGGCAGATCGGGCCGCATTTCTCCTGTCCGCCTCAAGAGGCGGACGGATGCGGGTCTCCGGCAACAGCCGGTCCGCGATCCCCGCGAGCCGCGCGTCGATGAGAAAACCGATCTCATCGCGGCTCATCGGGGTAGGCGCAGATTGCGCCTGCTGCTGCCAGGCCCGCATCTCGGCCCGTACAGCGGCCAGCTCGGTCTGGAGCTGGGCCACCTCCTCCGATTCCGTGCGGGACCGAAGCACGCGCACGTTCTCCAAGATGGAGGAACATGCTAGCTTTAGGTCCCGCACGTACTGCCCCTTTAGGTTCGAGGACTTGGTGGCGACGGTTTGCACCACCGCCACCGCCGCCTCGATCGCATCCGTCAGCCGCTCCGCGCTGAGGGGCTCAGAGGCTGTGGATGTCACTCCTCCCTGAGACTGCTGGCTGGGTCCAGGTTGCGAACTAGGGGAATCTCTTAGGTAGAGATTCCTCTGTCGCTGCCGCTGCATGGCCTCCGCCATCTCCTTCACTGCGCGGAGCTTGAGCTCCCGCTCTGTGGCCGCATTTGGTTCGGCCCCGCTCTGCGCCAGATCGACGCACTCCCCCGCTACAGCAGGGCGACCACGGGGCTTTTTGGAAGCCTCCGTAGTCTCCTTCTCGGGAAGCCGCTTCCTCCACAGCCTCCCAGGGGAAGACGAGCGGGAACTTCCCACACTTGTGCTCGGAGCGTTGGCCTCCAACCGCTCCAGCACTACTACCGCCTCATTGAGAGAGCCGTGGGGCCTTGCGACCCCCGTCTCCATCTCCTCCTCCACGTTCTGGTTTAAATTATTGCTATCCATAACTTATCCCACGAGTAGAACCGTTCAAATTACACTCCCCGGGTGACGGCCATTCCGGGAAGCGGGGTACATACTACGGAGGTCCCCTGGTATCCGTAGGTTTTAATCGACTTCGCTGTCGGGTTTTATAGACTTTTCCTTGTCGCGGGCCGGCCAGTTAAGGCAAGCCCCACGTTCTCCAAGATCACCCCAGCCCCCGCGCGAGCAGTGGGCCAACCCGTCACCTGATCCTCTCGGATCCCACCTCGCGGACCTAGCAGGTCCGCTGCACCACGACCCCCCTTCATGGGGTCAACTAGCCCTGAGAAGGGCTGTTGGAGTAGCCCTGAAAAGGGCTTGTCGGTCTCCCTATGGAGGGATTCCTCCTCGCGGGCCTTGCAGGCCCACCATCCCACGACCCCCTCGTGCAATGGGGTCGAGGGGGAGAAGAAACGAGGAAGCCAACGTGGAGGTTACTTTTTTTTTTTTTTTTTTTTTTTTTTTTTTTTTTTTTACTAGCACCTTCGACCCGAGTTCGAAGTCTTTTCGTGTCTTGATTTTTTGTGGACTTGCGCATATTTCATTTATTTTAATAAAATGTACTATTAATTTTTTCCCGCTTTCATTTTTATTCTCTTCATTCTATTCCTCTCTCTTATTCCATCACGCTTTCATCCTACCACTTTCATACTATGGGATTGAGGGCTTTGTTGTTTTTCAGTATTTCGTTTCTTGATGTTATGTTACATGTTTTTATTCGTTGTCTATTATTTACTTCTAATACTTTTTTACTTAATTTTTACACTTCTTATATCTATCTAGACCAGGTGTGCTGTTTTTGTCTCTCCGCTATTGATTACTTACTTTGCCCGGTATTTGTAAACAAATACCGGCGTAATAAGACTTACGTGCTATTCCGCTTGTTCACCAACCGAACTATCCTGTCCCAGTACTCGAGGAAGTATTCCCTGTACTCCTTGGTCATAAATTTGGGCAAGTTGGTAATGCTTACAGTTAATTTTGTTCTTTGCTCAAGGCTGAATCTCTCCCTCGAGTGAATGGGACAGTCCACGAGGAGGTGGACGACCGTCTCGTCAACGCCCGGCTCGCAGGCGCACGATGGGTCCCCCTTACACTTGAAGCGGTTCAAGTATTCGGAGAACCCACCGTGCCCTGTAAGGAGCTGGGTCGTGGTGCCGGCGATCCCCATCTTCCGAACGATCCTGTATGCCTCCAGAGCGCAAGGGAAGAAAAGCCTGGTGACGGAAGCCGTGTGGCCCAGCCTGTACCTTTCGTTCCATTCGCGAAGCGAGGTCTGACGCAGACCCCGCCTCACGAACGAGACGGGGCACAGACTGTAATGCGGCGCGATTTTCGACCGCAGAGCCGCCTCTTTGGCGAGCTGATCTGCTCGCTCGTTGCCCTCCAACCCTGCGTGGGCCTTGACCCAGAACAAGGATATTTCCTTGCCCTGGGTCAATCCCCGCTTGATGGAAGCCCTGGCCTCAATGGCCAGTGGGTGGAGGGCGTGACGGTTGGTGACCGTCATGAGTGCGGCTCTGCTGTCGCTAAACACGCCGAATGTGGCCGCGCCTCGCTTGAGGGCCTCACTGGCCGCTTTGCATATGGCCAGGAGCTCTGCTTGGTAGACGGTGCAGTACGGGGAGAGAGCAAGTTTGAGGGCCTTGGTTTCGGCCCCGTTATCCCAAATGGATAACGCGGCGCCGACACGGCCCTCAATCTTGCTCCCATCCGTAAAGATTTGTACTTGCGTACATTGTTGTACGCGTCGGAAATGTTCCTCGTCTACCAGACTTACGAACTCCAGGTTCATATGCTCCGCGGGGTGAGGTGCCTCGACAGCTGGGGCCATCCGCTCGACCTCCCGGTCTCTCAACCATGACTGGGGTACTCCTCTCTTGGCCTCGTACAACGAGGCCACCTCGCGAACTCTGAGGTCCAGAGGGAGCATCCCAGCCAGGATCAACCCTGAGTGTAGGGAGATCGTGCGGTAGCCCCTGCAGAGTTTCTGAGCGAATCCGCGCTGCACCACATTCAGCTGCTTCCGTACACCAAGCTTGTCCACCGCGGGACACCAGCTACTGGCGGCATACAGCACCGTCGGTTCCACAGCGGCGTTGTAAATGGTCCGGATCACCTCGGGATGCAATCCCCAACTGATCCGGGCCATCCGGGCCAACTTGTGGTAGATGCCGATCGCCTTCCTGCAAACGTTAGTGACGTGTGTGTTAAAAGTGAGCTTGTGGTCAATGGTGAGCCCCAGGATTTTGATCTCCTTGGACAGTCCAATGTCTATCCCGCCCATGCTGAGGCGAGGGACATCGTACTTTAGCCTCCGCGTGATTACCATCGCACAAGTTTTGTGCGGTGCGAATTTCAGCTTCATTCCGATGCCCCACTCCCGCACATGCTCGAGAGAGGCATTGGCCTGTCTCTCAATCTCCAAGGCACTATCACCATCGAACACCAGCACCACATCGTCCGCGAATGCCTGTGCGTGAACTGCCCTACCTTCCAGACAATGTAGCAGTGGATCCAGCAAGAGATTCCACAACAAGGGTCCGCCAATAGAACCCTGGACGCAGCCTTTTTCCGTAGAGCGTCTGCACTCCTCGCCCGCATACCTAACCCTTACCTCCCTGTCGCTAAGGTAGCTACTGATGACTCGTCTCAAGTTCGCTGGACATTTTTCCTCCGCCAGTCGCACCTTTATGGCCGGCCACCATGCGCTATCGAAGGCGCCCTCTATGTCCAGGGACACCATAAGGACTATTCTCTTCTCATCGAGCTTAGCCCTTATGTGACCCATAAGGTCATAGAGGGCGTCTTCGGTGCTTTTTTGTGGCATAAAGCCATACTGGCGGGGGCTAATTGTCGGCAGTATGTAGAAATTAAGACGAGCCACCAGCATCCTCTCGTACACCTTCCCCAAGACGGGCAATAGACCGATAGGTCTGTACGACTTGGGGACGGCGTACGAGTCCTTTCCCGGCTTCCTCAGCGCCACAACCACGGCTTCCTTCCATATCTTAGGAAAGTAGCCGTGGCGGAGGCACCGATTAAGTAGCTTCAGGAAGAGTAAGGGGTCGGCCCCAATGGCGTGGGTGCAGATGTCGGCGGTGAAGCCGTCCGCTCCCGGAGCTTTTTTGGGGTTGAACTTCCGGAGGGCATCGTAGAGTTCGCCTACAGTGAAGGGCGGGTCATCGTCATGATGGCCCATATTTTCATCCAGCCTTCTGGCCTGTTCTCTAATTAATTGGTGCCCTCCGTTGTCCTCCCCCTCCCGGTCTTGTGGGTAAAAGGTTCGGGCGAGTAATTCGGCCGAACCCCTGGCGTCCAGGTAAGAACCATTGGCGGTGAGGAGAGTGTCCTCCTCCCTTGATGTGGCCCTCCCGATGACACGGTATATGCCCTCCCAAAGTCCCTCCCTGTCCTGCTTTCCGCAAAAGTCCTTCCAACTCTCGACCTGTGCCTTTTTTACTTCGCTTTCATACATCTCCTTTCGTTCGTGGTACTGCGCTATCACCCACTCCCTTCGGATCGGCGCAGCGTTCCTGATTCGACGCTTGTAGGTGATCATAACTCTCCTCAGGTTGGCGAGTTTTTCCGACCACCAGGGCATACCGACCAGCCCCCCCGGCCTCTTAGCTGGGATGCTTTCCCTGCACGCATCCTCAACTGCTCTCGTATAAGCTTCGGCCAAGACATCAAGCTCGTCGTTGTGTCTTGTGTCGCCTATCACTATATCCGAGAGCAGCCGAGTCATATTGGCTTTGAAAGCATCCCAGTTTGCCTTCCTTGTATTGTAGGCGCGCGTGGTACGGCTGATGCTTGTACCTTTCGCTTTAGCCAGGTTGAGGCTGAACGATATGCCGTTGTGGTCTGAGCTCGGCGTGAGGTTCGTATCAACCTTCCAAGCGTCGATCCAGGCAATCGCGTTGTTGGTGCAGGCCGTAACATCCACATAGCTACAGTACCTTTGTCCACCTCTCACAGTATCAAAAGTTGGAATGTCTCCGCTATTCAGGACATGGAGGTCCATTTCCGCGAGTACCCCCCTCAGTTCCTCCCCTCTGCTGTCTTCGAACCTGTGACCCCACCAGGTGCTATGCGCATTGGAGTCCCCCCCAAAGACAGCAAGCCGGGAACCTAGACTTCTCCTCACCTCTTTGAGCCGCTCTAAATAGGGCCCTAGTGGTACTGGCTCCGGCTCGAAGTAGAAGGACACCAGCGTGATCATCCAGGCACTGGTCCGGATCCCCACCACTACGATGTTGTTAGTGGTGAGTTGCGGGTACTGTACGACATCCACAGTCGGATCGAAGACGGCAATAGCCGCCTTCACAGTCCCTCCTCCTTGTCCAGTATTCTGGAAGACCCTGACGCCCTGGTATGTCTTCATCTTCGCCGAGTTGCCTACGTAGGGCTCTTGTACGAGAGCGACTGTGGCTTTTCGCCTCAAGGCTTCGAGTATGAAGTCGTCGGTTGCCAGCTTCCTCCTCTGGAGGTTCACCTGCAGCACCCTGTAGGGGGTCACGTTCCCCGGGACAACATTAGCAGTGGTACTGAGTGGTGGTCCTCGCTATGGTATCCCATTTCATTCTCACTGGGCACAGATCGCTGAAGACACTGTGCCCCGTGCCGCTCAGCTTCCCCCTTCGGCAGTTAACACACACCGGCTCTACGCCGGCAATGTAGTCCGGGCAGTTTGCTTTCAAATGGAGCCCACCACAGTGACTACATATTTCTACGTTGTCGCCGCAGCACCTCCGTGTGTGACCGTACCCTAGACACAGGGAGCATTGCACTAGAGGCGATTGATCCGCCACCCTTACGGGTTGGAGATCGATGTGCAATCTCCCCACGTCCAGAGCCCGGTTATAAACCGCCGGGGAGACCCTCAGCACCACGTGGCACGTATGCGGGTTCCTCGCCGTCTTGCGGTACAATACGGCCATCCTCACCTGCTCTGGGGCCAAGTCACGGAACACATCTTGGTTCCGCGACTTTACGGCCTTTAACAGGTCGTCGTCTTTATGACTTTTGAGGACGCCGTAAAGTATGAGGAGAGGGTCCCGGTTTTTGATTTCCTCAACGGCGAGGTTCGACTCCTTGTCTGTCAGCCGTTGCTGTGCCCTCTTTCTTTCATCTTCCGTCTTATATCCCACTATGACTCTTCTATCCTTCGTCTTTTTTACTTTCTCAACTTGTATCCATCCTTCATCTTCATTCGCAACCTTTCGCAATCTCTCCATCACGTGTTCACTCGTCTCCTTTTCATTTTTCGATGTGATGGCTATGGAGTGCAACGACGCCCGCTCGGGGAGCTGTGCTCTCGAGCGACCCGACGCTACACCCGCATACGTCGTCACTTCCTTTCTTTCCCTCTCTTTCTCCCTTTCATCCTGTCTTTCTATTCTTTCCCTTAAGTCTTTCATCATTCTCCCATTCTCTCTAATCAATCTTTCATTCTCTTCTATCTTCCTAATTATTTCTATACCGTGCCCGCTCGGGGCATGGGCCGGGGCGACGGGGGCCGGTAACCCCACCGCCCCGGCACCCTGCCTTGCCTGATCCTGAGGCCTATCAGCGCCGCTATCGAACGCTTTTAGGCACTCCTCGAGCTTTGCTACGGCCCCTTCGATCTTAACCTTAATATCGGTTTTCAGGTTTCTTGATAGGAGAATTTGCTCCTTAATAGTGTAGCAGCATTTAATCGCCTTGGAAAGGCGTGGGTCCGACATCTGCTCGGATTTAGGAGGTGATGGGGGCGGGTGTACTCCCTTCTTTATGTTTTGAGAGAGGGATCCAACCTTCGATTGGATCCTCTCGATACTCCTGCGAACAGTCCCGGACCCACGCCCCCCCGCATCTATCTCTGGGCTGCTTTCGACCGTGAAGGTTCTTTGGCGGTCTGTTTGAGGAGCTACTTTTTTCTCGAACGGCGAGCGAAAAGTACTCATTGTACTTGGGGAGATGCGCGTTTAAGAATTAAAATGTAAAAATAAAATAATTGTATAATATTAATTAAATGTCAGTATAAAGCTAAATTCCAGTAAAAGGCTAAACTGAAGTCAATGTGAATATATTATAGAAATTAAAATAGCGGAAAGTAATATCTAAAAGTAGACAAGTCAACGGCTAGGTCACGCACAGGCAGCGGCACGGTGAGGCGATGATGCGACGCGAGTAGTGCCCCAAGATAACAGTGTACCTACGTGTGTGTTGTGTGTTGTATAGTGTGTATGATGTGTGTATGAGTTCTGTAAGGCGTGTTCTGTATGTTACCTAGGGTATGTGTGTTCTGTGTACGTATGTTTATGTGTGTATGTGTGTGTGTGTATGCAGGTGGCTGCACGCGACGGTCAGACAAACAGTTGGCGAACAGTCGGTAAGCCGAACTAGCACCAACCTGGATCACTAATATATAAAAATTTAAAAGATAAATACAATATAAAGTTATAGACAGTTAAGTCTAGCTCAGTACTTAATTTTTTTTTTTTTAAATAGTCTTATTTTAAATGTGTCTCAAGTGTACACAATATACACTCGTTATTTAGGTCTGTGTCAACAGAGTTAATGTGTTAAACTGTACGAACTACTTCGTACGTCACTAAACAAAGAAAGTAAATTTCGAAACTGACCGCTCGAAACCGGTTTTAGGCGCCCCCGCGTAGGACTCCTCCCAACCGAGTCGACGTGCCTAAGGCAGTAAATTTGGGTGGGCGGGCGGGGCGCGTGTTTCTTAAAAATGCAATTTGCCAAAAAAGTACTGACTGAGGACTCCTCCTTGGCGGCTTTGATCGCCGAGCTCAGGGCCTCACGGGCGGCCCTGTACGCAGCGTGCAGTCGCTCCTCCCGGGCGAGATCTCGGACAGCCCGCCTTCGACTGCGAGTGTACTGCCTCTGGGCCGCGTAACTTGCGGCACGCAGCCCGGCTAGGTGGGGACGCCACCAGTACACCCGCCTCCGAGGCGGGACAGGCCTCGCCCTCTGCATCGCCGCGTCACAGACGCGAGTCAGCGCTCCGACGAGCCGCTCGCACCTCGCGTCCACGTCCAGGCCACCGTCAACAGTAGCCCATCCCTCGACGATAGCCGCTTCTTTGGCCAGCTCTCGGTCCAGAGTGCCGAGGCGCCACCGCGGACCCTGCCCCACCAAGGGGCGGTCAAATTCCACTCGAGTCACCGAGGCGGCGGGGACGACGTCGAACCGGATGTACCGATGATCCGACGCGGTCTCCACCCCCTCGACGACCCGCCAATTGTTGACGCGTCGGGCCAGGGCAGAACTGGCGAACGACAGGTCAACAATCGAGCTACCCTGCGGCCGCACAAGTGTGTGGACCGCCCCCCGGTTTAGCAGCACCAAGCCTTGGGACACCGCCCACTCTACCATCATCTCCCCCCGGGCATCGGTAGCCGGAGATCCCCACGCCCGTGAATGAGCGTTGAAATCCCCGGCCACGACAGCCGGGGTGGGGTGCACTTCCGCCAACAGAGCCCCGACCTCTGTGAGCAACTGCTCGAACTCGGCGAGGCTCCTGCTAGGAGGACAGTACACCCCAACCACTGCAGCACCGCCCAGCACAACGAGTACGCACCCACGGCCCCTTCGCACTCTGTCGAAGGGTGGGGTCGCTCGCTGGGCGACGATAGCCACCAAGCCGCTTTGGTCGCCGGCCCAGTTCGGGCCGTCGCGAACGTAGTACGGCTCGGCGACTACTGCCACTGTTGTCTGCCACTGCGCCATGGATTGGGCCAGAAGGTCCTGGGCGATGACGCAGTGGTTGACATTGGCCTGCAGTATGGAGATGGGATGGTCCATTATCCTTGGGCGGTGTCCATCTCCTCCTCGCGTTGCTGAGTGGAGGGGGGAGTAGGATTCCCACCACCCGCAACTCTACTGTTTCGGGTGACCCCCCTTTTTCGGGAGGACGCCCTGCAGTCACCGGATCCCAGCCGGTGACTCGACGCCAGCCCCTCCGCCGCACAGACGGGGCAACTGGGCTCCGCGGAGCCGACTTATGGCCCGCCTGCCCACATCGGAAGCACAGCGCACTGCGGTCAACACCCGCAGTGCACTTGGCCCCGACGTGCCCCGGCTCCAGGCAGCGGAAGCACCGCGCCTGCCTCGGCTCTAGGGTGGTTAGCCTGACCGCCGACCATCCGACTGCAATTTGTCGGCCGTCGGTCAGGAGCTTGGCCACCTCAATCGGGCACCGCAGCCATGCAGTGCCCTGGCGACCAGGTGGGCGATGAATGTCGCCCACCTTGATGGCGTCGGCAGAGCAGCCCCCCACTGCTGCCAGCGCTGCCGCCACGCTCTCTTTTGAGGCCGTGTCGCTCAGGCCAGAGATGCGCAGCTCCACGCACCTCTCCGGCCTAGCGACCCGGACCTCCTCCAGTACCTCCTTGAGCTTGGCAGCGAGGATGTCGGCCTTTTGGACTCGGTCGTCGCCAGCCACCTCCAAGATCCGACCTCCGGTAATCGCGGTGCGAAACCGGAGGCTGTTGATGCCCAAAGCCTTGAGGTCAATGACCCCTTCAGCCTTGGACATCACATCACGATACGTGATGCCCTGCTCCTGCGCGCCCGGCTGCAGAGTTAAACACACCGCAGCAGTTTGCGGGACACGCAGTTTTCGAGGCTTGCGGGCACCACGTTTCCTCTTCTTGGGGGCTGGCGTCGCCGGAGCTGCAGCCGTCAGCGGGGCAGCAACCGTCTGGGCCCGAACCGACCTCGAGGCCTTGGGCCGTGCCGCGACCTTGTTCCACCCGCCAAGGGGAGCCGACGACGAAGCTGCCGGAGGCGCCGAGGAGGGTGGCTCCCGATTCTTGCGGGCAGCTTCCGCCTCCCTAGCAGCGGCTGACTTCTTCTTGGGCTTCCTCCTCTTCTCCTCTCTCCCTTGTCCAGAGAGGAGGGGGGGAGGCGACGGCAGTAGAGCCGGGAGCTCAGAGGTGAGCTGTGGCTGAGGCTCAGTCCGGGTGGCAGACCGGGCCGCATTTCTCCTGTCCGCCTCCAGAGGCGGACGGATGCGGGTCTCCGGCAACAGCCGGTCCGCGATCCCCGCGAGCCGCGCGTCGATGAGAAAACCGATCTCATCGCGGCTCATCGGGGCAGGAGCAGATTGCGCCTGCTGCTGCCAGGCCCGCATCTCGGCCCGCACAGCGGCCAGCTCGGTCTGGAGCTGGGCCACCTCCTCTGATTCCGTGCGGGATCGAAGCACGCGCACGTTCTCCAAGATGGAGGAACATGCTAGCTTTAGGTCCCGCACGTACTGCCCCTTAAGGTTCGAGGACTTGGTGGCGACGGTTTGCACCACCGCCACCGCCGCCTCGATCGCAACCGTCAGCCGCTCCGCGCTGAGGGGCTCAGAGGCTGCGGATGTCACTCCTCCCTGAGACTGCTGGCTGGGTCCAGATTGCGAACTAGGGGAATCTCTTTGGTAGAGATTCCTCTGTCGCTGCCGCTGCATGGCTTCCGCCAGCTCCTTCACCGCGCGGAGCTTAAGCTCCCGTTCTGTGGCCGGATTTACATCGGCCTTGGCTTGTGCCTGACCGACGTTTTCCCCCGTTGTAGTGGGGCGACCACGGGGCTTTTTAGAAGCCTCCTCTGACTCCTTTTCTGGAAGTCGCTTCCTCCACAACCTCCCAGGGGAGGAAGAGCGCGAGCTACCAACACTTGCGGTGTTGCTCGGAGCGTTGGCTTCCAACCTCTCAAGCACCACCACCGCCTCTGCGAGAGAGCCAGGGGGTCTCACGACCCCCGTCTCGATCTCCAATGTCTCCTCTGTCATCTCCACCAGGTCTTGGTTTAAGGTATTGAATTCCATATCTTATCCCACGAGTAGAACCGATAAAATTACACTCCCCGGGTGACGGCCATTCCGGGAAGCGGGGTACATACTACGGAGGTCCCCTGGTATCCGTAGGTTTTAAGCGACTTCGCTGTCGGGTTTTATAGACTTTTCCTTGTCGCGGGCCGGCCAATTAAGGCAAGCCCCACGTTCTCCGAAATCACGGCTTCCCGAGTGTGGCTAGCACTCAGGTCGTTGTCGATCATTCGGAGGCTACGCGACGCGGGAGGGCAGCCAACCCCCCCAACTCCGACGGTGGCACGAGTGCCTGTCAGCCCCCGCGCGAGCAGTGGGCCAACCCGTCACCTGATCCTCTCGGATCCCACCTCGCGGACCTAGCAGGTCAGCCGCACCACGACCCCCCTTCATGGGGTCAACTAGCCCTGAGAAGGGCTGTTGGAGTAGCCCTGAAAAGGGCTTGTCGGTCTCCCTATGGAGGGATTCCTCCTCGCGGGCCTTGCAGGCCCGCCATCCCACGACCCCCTCGTGCAATGGGGTCAGCTAGCCCTGAAAAGGGCTTTGGGTTGCCGGGTTATTAGTCAACGGCTAGCAGAGCTCCTCCTCCTTGGAGTCGGAGTCTACTAACCGCCGTCCAGGGTGCACCAGCCCCCCCGCTTCCGATCCCCAGGACCGTGGTCCAGAGGGAGAAGAAACGAGGAAGCCAACGTGGAGGTTACCCGACCAGCACCCCAGGTTTTTTTTTTTTTTTTTTTGTTTACGTGGTGGAATGCATTTACGCACTTCGCTCACCCCCGCGGGGGCAGGGGGCTCGCTTCGTGTGGGACTCCTGGCCTCGGACAAAGGCCAGACTACCCACTAAACCACCACGGTGTTCCTCCTTCGCCTAATCCGAGCCGCGGGATAGTCTGCTCACCGCGACTCGGCTAGGGGCGCCCTTGGTAGGCCCGCTACTCAAGACCCCACCATCCCGGTAATCAGGCCGGAATGGTGGGGGTTTTTTCACCTCAAGAATGCACCCCAGGAACACACAGGGGCGCATTCCGCCACATCAGTGGGCAGTGGGTCCCCCGACCCACTGCCCGTGGCCACTCTCATTCGGGGACGCGGGCGAATTGCGTTCGCCGGCGTCCCCTCGCCGGGGGCCTGCGGGGTGGAAGAGTGAGCCCAGCTCGCTCCCGCTCCCGCAGTGCCTCTCTCTTGGCCGCCATCACCTCGCTAGCGAACGAGGCGACGGCGGCCCAACACTGTTCGCTGCCGGCCATAGCTGAAACTACGGCCGACAGCGAGAGGTCCACACCAATGATGCTTGTGAGGGCCGCTCTTTGACCGCCCCACGCGTCACACACGGCCAAGGTGTGGTGTGCCGTGTCGGGGTCACCGCTGGTGCAGTTTCGGCACCGGGGCTCCGCTTCCACCCCCACCACCTCCCACAGGTACTTGGCGAAGCAGCCATGACCCGTGAGAAGTTGGGTGAGGTGATACGTGGGAGCCCCATGACCCCGTTCTACCCACTCACGCAGGACGGGCCGAACGGCCCCCACAAGCAGCAAGCTACTCCTTGCCGTAGCCAGTCTATCGGCCCACTTCCGGAAGAGAACATCGCGAGCCTCCTGTCTCCAGCGATCGATCTCCTCCGGAAGCGGCCGACCTCCTGCAACACGCCGCATCAGGGCGCCCTCCTCGTAGACCCTCTTAAGGACGCCAGCCTCGAGATCCCCTCCGACATGAGGGACAGCGTCTCCTCTTCTAGTGCCGGCATAACTGTGGCAATCACCTTCCCCGGGATGCCGTCCGGGCCCGGGGCGCGGTTCCTGGACTTGAGCGCCAGGATCGCGGCCCCAAACTCGGCCTCGGACACGGGAGGTATTGCCCCTTCGTCTGCCGGCACTTGGCTTGGTGCTACCATCCGCGGCGGGACCCACTCTTCCCTCGCAGGGAAGAGGGAACTGACCACACGGTCCAAGAGGTTCGGCTCGAGAGTTTGGGTGAGGGGAGGCGCCCAGGGCCGAAGTTTTTGACTCACGACCCTGTACGGGCGCCCCCACGGGTCTCGGTCGAGACTCTCGAGCCACTCCCTCCAGGACTCCTCCTTGGCGGCTTTGATCGCCGAGCTCAGGGCCTCACGGGCGGCCCTGTACGCAGCGTGCAGTCGCTCCTCCCGGGCGAGGTCTCGGACAGCCCGCCTTCGGCTGCGAGTGTACTGCCTCTGGGCCGCGTAACTTGCGGTACGCAGCCCGGCTAGGTGGGGACGCCACCAGTACACCCGCCTCCGAGGCGAGACAGGCCTCGCCCTCTGCATCGCCGCGTCGCAGACGCGAGTCAGCGCTCCGACGAGCCACTCGCACCTCGCGTCCACGTCCAGGCCACCGTCAACAGTAGCCCATCGCTCGACGATAGCCGCTTCTTTGGCCAGCTCTCGGTCCAGACTGCCGAGGCGCCACCGTGGACCTTGCCCCACCAAGGGGCGGTCAAATTCCACTCGAGCCGCCGTGGCGGCGGGGACGACGTCGAACCGGATGTACCGATGATCCGACGCGGTCTCCACCCCCTCGACGACCCGCCAATTGTTGACGCGTCGGGCCATGGCAGAACTGGCGAACGACAGGTCAACAATTGAGCTACCCTGCGGCCGCACAAGTGTGTGGACCGCCCCCTGGTTTAGCAGCACCAAGCCTTGGGACACCGCCCATTCTACCATCATCTCCCCCCGGGCATCGGTAGCCGGAGATCCCCACGCCCGTGAATGAGCGTTGAAATCCCCGGCCACGACAGCCGGGGTGGGGTGCACTTCCGCCAGCAGAGCCCCGACCTCTGTGAGCAACTGCTCGAACTCGGCGAGGCTCCTGCTAGGAGGACAGTACACCCCAACCACTGCAGCACCGCCCAGCACAACGAGTACGCACCCACGGCCCCTTCGCACTCTGTCGAAGGGTGGGGTCGCTCGCTGGGCGACGATAGCCACCAAGCCGCTTTGGTCGCCGGCCCAGTTCGGGACGTCGCGAACGTAGTACGGCTCGGCGACTACTGCCACTGTTGTCTGCCACTGCGCCATGGACTGGGCCAGAAGGTCCTGGGCGATGACGCAGTGGTTGACGTTGGCCTGCAGTATGGAGATGGGATGATCCATTATCCTTGGGCGGTGTCCATCTCCTCCTCGCGTTGCTGGGTGGAGGGGCGGGCAGGATTCCCACCACCCGCAACTCTACTCTTTCGGGGGGCCCCCCTTTTTCGGGAGGTCGCCCTGCAGTCACCGGATCCCAGCCGGTGACTCGACGCCACCCCCTCCGCCGCACAGACGGGGCAATTGGGCTCCGCAGAGCAGGTGGCCGACTTATGGCCCGCCTGCCCACATCGGAAGCACAGCGCACTGCGGTCAACACCCGCAGTGCACTTGGCCCCGACGTGCCCCGGCTCCAGGCAGCGGAAGCACCTCGCCTGCCTCGGCTCTAAGGTGGTCAGCCTGACCGCCGACCATCCGACTGTAATTTGTCGGCCGTCGGTCAGGAGCTTGGCCGCCTCAATCGGGCACCGCAGCCATGCAGTGCCCTGGCGACCAGATGGGCGATGAATGTCGCCCACCTTGATGGCGTCGGCAGAGCAGCCCCCCTCCACTGCCAGCGCTGCCGCCACGCTCTCTTTTGAGGCCGTGTCGCTCAGGCCAGAGATGCGCAGCTCCACGCACCTCTCCGGCCTAGCGACCCGGACCTCCTCCAGTGCCTCCTTGAGCTTGGCAGCAAGGATGTCGGCCTTCTGGACTCTGTCGTCGCCAGCCACCTCCAAGATCCGACCCCCGGTAATCGCGGTGCGAAACCGGAGGCCGTTGATGCCCAAGGCCTTGAGGTCAATGACCCCTTCAGCCTTGGACATCACATCACGATACGTGATGCCCTGCTCCTGCGCGCCCGGCTGCAGAGTTAAGCACACCGCAGCAGTTCGCGGGACGCGCAGTTTTCGAGGCTTGCGGGCACCACGTTTCCGTTTCCTGGGGGCTGGCGTCGCCAGAGTCGCAGCCGTTGGCGGGGCAGTAGCCGCCCGGGCTGGAACCGGCCTCGGGGCCCTCGGCCGCGCCGCGACCTTATTCCACCCGCCAAGGGGAGCCGACGACGACGCTGCCGGAGGCGCCGAGGATGGCGGCTCCCGATTCTTGCGGGCAGCTTCCGCCTCCCTAGCAGCGGCTGATGGTTTCTTGGGCTTCCTCCTCTTCGCCTCACTCCCTTGTCCAGAGAGGAGGGGGGGAGGCGACGGCAGTAGAGCCGGGAGCTCAGAGGTGAGCTGTGGCTGAGGCTCAGGCCGGGTGGCAGATCGGGCTGCATTTCTCCTGTCCGCCTCGAGAGGCGGACGGATGCGGGTCTCCGGCAACAGCCGGTCCGCGATCCCCGCGAGCCGCGCGTCGATGAGAAAACCGATCTCATCGCGGCTCATCGGGGCAGGAGCAGATTGCGCCTGCTGCTGCCAGGCCCGCATCTCGGCCCGCACAGCGGCCAGCTCGGTCTGGAGCTGGGCCACCTCCTCTGATTCCGTGCGGGATCGAAGCACGCGCACGTTCTCCAAGATGGAGGAACATGCTAGCTTTAGGTCCCGCACGTACTGCCCCTTCAAGTTGGAGGACTTCGTGGCGACGGTTTGCACCACCGCCACCGCCGCCTCGATCGCACCCGTCAGCCGCTCCGCACTGAGGGGCTCAGAGGCTGAGGATGTCACTCCTCCCTGAGACTGCTGGCTGGGTCCAGGTTGCGAACTAGGGGAATCTCTTAGGTAGAGATTCCTCTGTCGCTGCCGCTGCATGGCCTCCGCCATCTCCTTCGCTGCGCGGAGCTTGAGCTCCCGCTCTGTGGCCGCATTTAGTTCGGCCCCGCTCTGCGCCAGACCGACGCACTCCCCCGCTATAGCAGGGCGACCACGGGGCTTTTTGGAAGCCTCCGTAGACTCCTGCTCGGGAAGCCGCTTCCTCCACAGCCTCCCAGGGGAAGACGAGCGGGAACTTCCCACACTTGTGCTCGGAGCGTTGGCCTCCAACCGCTCCAGCACTACTACCGCCTCATTGAGAGAGCCGTGGGGCCTTGCGACCCCCGTCTCCATCTCCTCCTCCACGTTCTGGTTTAAATTATTGCTATCCATAACTTATCCCACGAGTAGAACCGTTACAATTACACTCCCCGGGTGACGGCCATTCCGGGAAGCGGGGTACATACTACGGAGGTCCCCTGGTATCCGTAGGTTTTAATCGACTTCGCTGTCGGGTTTTATAGACTTTTCCTTGTCGCGGGCCGGCCAGTTAAGGCAAGCCCCACGTTCTCCAAGATCACGGCTTCCCGAGTGTGGCTAGCACTCAGGTCGTTGTCGATCACTTGAAGGGTACGCGACGCGGGCAGGCAGCCAACCCCCCCAACTCCGACGGTGGCACGAATGCCAGTTAGCCCCCGCGCGAGCAGTGGGTCAACCCGTCACCTGATCCTCTCGGATCCCACCTCGCGGACCTAGCAGGTCCGCCGCACCACGACCCCCCTTCATGGGGTCAACTAGCCCTGAGAAGGGCTGTTGGAGTAGCCCTGAAAAGGGCTTGTCGGTCTCCCTATGGAGGGATTCCTCCTCGCGGGCCTTGCAGGCCCGCCATCCCACGACCCCCTCGTGCAATGGGGTCAGCTAGCCCTGAAAAGGGCTTTGGGTTGCCGAGTTATTAGTCAACGGCTAGCAGAGCTCCTCCTCCTTGGAGTCGGAGTCTATTAACCGCCGTCCAGGGTGCACCAGCCCCCCCGCTTCCGATCCCCAGGACCGTGGTCCAGAGGGAGAAGAAACGAGGAAGCCAACGTGGAGGTTACCCGACCAGCACCCCCAGCACCCCAGGTTAGGTTAGGTTAGGTTAGGTTTTTTTTTTTTTTTTTTTTTTTACGTGGGGAATGCATTTACGCACTTCGCTCACCCCCCGCGGGGGCAGGGGGCTCGCTTCGTGTGGGACTCCTGTCCTCGGATAAAGGCCAGACTACCCACTAAACCACCACGGTGTTCCTCCTTCGCCTAATCCGAGCCGCGGGATAGAATGCTCACCGTGACTCGGCTAGGGACGCCCTATTTAGCGGGCTCACCTCTAGAGGCCCCACAGTCCCGGCTATCGGGCCGAGAAAGTGGGGCCTTTCCTCCTCTTAAGAATGCACCCCCGGAACACACAGGGGCGCATTCCGCCACATCAGCATGAGGGCAGCGGGTCCCCCGACCCACCGCCCGTGGCCACTCTCATTCGGGGACGCGGGCGAATAGTGCTCGCCGGCGTCCCCTCGCCGGGGGCCTGCGGGGAGCGAGAGTGAACCCAGCTCGCTCCCGCTCCCGCAATGCCTCTCTCTTTGCCGCCATCACCTCGCTAGCGAACGAGGCGACGGCGGCCCAACACTGTTCGCTGCCGGCCATAGCTGAAACTACGGCCGACAGCGAGAGGTCTGCTCCTATGGTGTTCGTGAGGGCCGCTCTCTGGCCGTCCCACGCCTCACACACGGCCAACGTGTGATGTGCCGTGTCGGGGTCGCCGCTGGTGCAGTTGTGGCACCGGGGCTCCGCTTCCACTCCCACCACCTCCCACAGGTACTTGGCGAAACAGCCATGACCCGTGAGAAGTTGGGTGAGGTGATACGTGGGAGCCCCATGACCCCGCTCTACCCACTCACGCAGGACGGGCCGAACGGCCCCCACAAGCAGCGAACTGCTCCTTACGGAGCTCAATCTTACAGCCCACTTCCGGAAGAGAACATCGCGAGCCTCCTGTCTCCAGCAATCGATCTCCTCCGGAAGCGGCCAACCTCCGACAACGCGCCGCATCAGGGCGCCCTCCTCATACACCTTCTTCAAGACGCCAGCCTCGAGATCCCAGGGGATGCTGCCCGCAATCAGACACGCCGCCTCATAAGAGACGGTGTGGTACGCCCGTGCGGCCCTCTGCGCGATGGCGCGCTGCGGACGTCGCAGCAGCGCAACATTAGCAGGGCAGAGGGCCTCCGCCCAGATCGGCGCTCCATAGAGCGCCTTGGAGCGCACCACCCCGTCGTAGAGACGGCGGCAGGCAGACCCCGGACCTCCACTGTTGGGCAGCAACCGCGAGAGCATCCCGGCAAACGCCAGCAATTTGGGTGCCAGCTGCCGGAAATGCTCCGCAAACCGCCACCGACTGTCGAGAACGAGCCCGAGATACTTCAGGCTGGTCCCGACAGCGATGGAGGTGCCGCCCACCATGATTGAGCTATCCCGAGGCGGCGTCTGCCGAGGCCCATGGAAGAAGAGGGCCTCGGACTTTTCAAGGGCCACCCTTAGGCCCAGCGCCCTGATGCGGCGAACGACGTGGGCGACACCTGCCGTAGCGAGGACGGCGGCGTCGCGAAACGTGGGGCCCCGCGCGGTGACTAGGGTATCGTCGGCGTAACAGAGTACGCCGACCCCCCGAAGAGTAGCACCGCGCAGGACCCAGTCATAGCCGACGTTCCACAGAAGCGGCCCGAGGACCGACCCCTGCGGAACGCCGCACGACATACTTCGGCGGACCACCCCGTCTTGGGCCGGGTAGATGATGACCCGGTCCACGAAGTAGTCCGCCAGGACGCGCCTGAGGTAACACGGGACGTTGTGGTACCTCAGCGCCTCCGCGATGGTCTCCCAGGGGAGGGTGTTGAAAGCGTTGGCTATATCCAGCGATACAGCCATCACCACCTCTCCCCCGGCAACCGCTTCAACGACGCCGTCCCGCAGCCGGGATACGGCGTCGAGGGTCGACCTCCCGCGACGGATGCCGAACTGGCCGTCACTAAGGTTGGGCCCCGCCCCCTCCAGGTGGCTGACGAGACGCGCAGCGAGCACCCGCTCGAACAGCTTGCACGTCTCGTCGAGCAAAACGATGGGGCGGTAGGCCGACGGCGACTCGGCTGGGCGCCCGTGCTTTTTAAGGAGCACGAGCTTCCCGGTCTTCCATCGTCGCGGGACTCTCCCCGACGCCACACACTCCGACATGAGGGACAGCGTCTCCTCCTCCAGTGCCGGCATGACTGTGGCAATCACCTTCCCAGGGATGCCGTCCGGGCCCGGGGCGCGGTTCCTGGACTTGAGTGCCAGGATCGCGGCCCCTAACTCGGCCTCGGACACGGGAGGTATTGCCCCTTCGTCTGCCGGCACCTGGCCTGATGCTGCCATCCGCGGTGGGACCCACTCTTCCCTCGCAGGGAAGAGGGAACTGACCACACGGTCCAAGAGGTTCGGCTCGAGAGTTCTAGTGAGAGGAGGCGCCCAGGGCCGGAGCTTTTGGCTCACGGTTTTGTACGGGCGCCCCCACGGGTCTTGGTCGAGACTCTCGAGCCACTCCCTCCAGGAGTCCTCCTTGGCGGCTTTGATCGCCGAGCTCAGGGCCTCACGGGCGGCCCTGTACGCGGCGTGTAATTGCTCTTCACGGGCGAGGTCTCTGATAGCCCGCCTTCGGCTGCGGGTGTACTGCCTCTGGGCCGCGTAGCTAGCTGTACGCAGCCCGGCTAGGTGGGGACGCCACCAGTACACCTGCCTCCGGGGCGGGACAGGCCTCGCCCTCTGCATCGCCGCGTCGCAGACGCGAGTCAGCGCTCCAGCGAGCCGCTCGCACCTCGCGTCCACGTCCAGGCCACCGTCAACAGCAGCCCATCACTCGACGATAGCCGCCTCTTTGGCCAGTTCCCGGTCTAGGGATCCAAGGCGCCACCGCGGACCCTCCCCCAACAAGGAGCGGTCGAACACTACTTGAGCCGCCGAGGCGGCGAAGACGTCGAACCGGATGTACCGGTGGTCCGACGCGGTCTCCACCCCCTCGACGACCCGCCAGTTGGAAACACGACGGGCCAGGACAGAACTGGCGAACGATATATCCACGATCGAGCTGCCCTGGGCCCGCACAAGAGTGTGGACCGCCCCTTGGTTCAGCAGCACCAAGCCCTGTGACACCGCCCACTCCATCACCATCTCCCCCCGGGCATCGGTAGCCGGAGATCCCCACGCCCGTGAGTGAGCGTTGAAGTCGCCGGCCACCACCGCCGGGGTGGGATGTACTTCTGCCAGCAGAGCCCCGACCTCCGTGAGCAACTGCTCGAACTCGGCGAGGCTTCTGCTAGGGGGGCAGTACACCCCAACCACTGCAGCGCCACCCAGCGCGACGAGCACACACCCGCGGCCCCTCCGCACTCGGTCGAAGGGAGGGGCAGTTCGCTGGGTGACGATAGCCACCAAGCCTTCTTGGTCGCTAGCCCAGTTCGGGCTGTCGCGGACGTAATACGGCTCGGCGACTACTGCCACTGTCGTCTGCCACTGCGCCATGGACTGGGCCAGGAGGTCCTGGGCAGTGACGCAGTGGTTGACGTTGGCCTGCAGTATGGAGATGGGATGTGCCATTATGATTGGGCGGTGTCCATCTCCTCCTCACGTGGTTGCGGCAGGGGTGGAGTGGGATTCCCTCCACCTGTAGCTCCACCATTTTTGGGGGCCGCCCTTTTTCGGGAGGCCGCCTTACACTTTTCGGAACCAAGACGGTGACCAGACGCCACCCCTTCCGCCGCACAGACCGGGCAATTGGGCTCCGCGGTGCAGGTGGCGGATTTGTGGCCCGCCTGCCCGCAACGGAAGCAGAGTGCACTGCGATCAACGCCCGCAGTGCACTTGGCCCCAACGTGCCCCGGCTCCAGGCAGCGGAAGCACCGCGTCTGCCTTGGTTCCAGGGTGGTCAGCCTGACCACCGACCACCCGACAAGGATGCGACGGCCATCCGTCAGCAATTTGGCCGCCTCTACTGGACATCGTATCCATGCCGAGCCCTGGCGACCGGGAGGGCGATGGATGTCACCCACCTTAATGGCATCTGCAGAGCAGCCCCCCTCAGCCGCTAGTGCTGCCGCCACCCTTTCCTTAGAGGCCGAGTCGCTCAGACCAGAGATGCGCAGCTCCACGCACTTCTGTGGCCTTGCGACCCGGACCTCCACTAGCACCTCCTGCAATTTAGCGGCCAGGGCATCGGCCTTCTGGGCGCGGTCAGCGCCAGCCACCTCTAACATTCGACCCCCGGTCGCTGTGGTGCGAAACCGGAGGCCGTCGATGCCCAAGGCCTTAATGTCTATGACACCCTCGGCCTTGGCCATCACGTCGTGGTACGTGATGCCCTTCTCTTGCGCGCCCGGCTGCAGCGTAAGACACACCGCTGCAGTTTGCGGGGCGCGCAGTTTCCGTGACCCACGGGCACCACGTTTTCTCGCTTTGGCTGGCGCTGTTGGAGTCGCAGCCGTCGCCGGGGTGGCTGCAGCACGGGCCTGAACCGGCTTTGAAGCCTTCGGCCGGGCTGCGACTTTATTCCAGCCCTCTAGTGGCGAAGACGCCGAAGACAAGGACGACGACGAAGGCGCCGCTGGAACTACGAGCGACGAAGATACGAGAGAGGTCTGGCGGGCGGCCTCCGCCTCCTTTGCTGCGGCCGACTTCTTCTTCGGCTTCTTGGTCTTTCCCTTCTTATGGATTGCCTCCTGAACGGGTATGGGGGGAGGCGACGGTGGAAGAGCCGGGAGGTCCGCCGTGAGCAGCATCTGAGGCTCTTCACCACTAGCAGACCGAGCCGCATTTCTTCGGTCCGCCTCGAGAGGCGGACGGATACGGGTCTCCGGCAGAAGCCGGTCCGCAATTCCCGCGAGCCGAGCGTCAACGAGAAACCCGATCTCGTCGCGGCTCATGGGGGGCGGCGCAGACTGCGCCTGCTGCTGCCAGGCCCGCATCTCGGCCCGCACAGCCGCCAGCTCGGTCTGGAGCTGGGCCACCTCCTCCGACTCCGTGCGGGACCGGAGCACGCGCACGTTCTCCAGAATTGTGGAGCATGCTACTTTCAGGTCCCGCACGTATTGCCCTTTAAGGTTGGAGCTCTTGGTCGCGATGGTTTGCACCATCTCCACCGCCGCCTCAATCGCGCCCGTAAGCTGCTCCGTGCTTACGGGCTCAGTGGCTGTGGGAGCCGCTCCGCTTTGGGGCTGATGACTAGGCCCGGACTGTGGACTTGCGGGCTCTCTCAAAAAGAGTGTTCTGCTCCGCTGGCGCTGCAGGTCCTCCGCCATCTCCCTCTCCGCTTGGAGCTTGAGCTCCCGCTCCGTAGCCGCGTTAAACTCGGCCTTGGCTTGCGCAAGGCCGACGTACTCGCCCGTTGTTGGTGGGCGGCCGCGAGGCTTTTTTGAAGCCTCCGCGGACTCCGTCTCCGGAACTCTCTTTCGCCACAGTCTTCCACTCGGGGAAGACGAGCGCGAGCTCCCACCACTCGTGGTCGGAGCGCTGGCATCCAGCCGCTCTAGCACAACCACCGCTTCTACGAGAGAGCCATGGGGTCTCGCGACCCCCGTCTCGATCTCCATCGACTCATTTTGGTTTATGTTTATGTTTAAAATTGAATTCTCCATTACTAATCCCACGAGTTGAACCGTTCAACTTACACTCCCCGGGTGACGGCCATTCCGGGAAGCGGGGTATATACTACGGAGGTCCCCTGGTATCCGTAGGTTTTAAGCGACTTCGCTGTCGGGTTTTATAGACTTTTCATTGTCGCGGGCCGGCCAATAAAGGCAAGCCCCACGTTCTCCGAAATCACGGCTTCCCGAGTGTGGCTAGCACTCAGGTCGTTGTCGATCATTTGGAGGTTACGCGACGCGGGAGGGCAGCCAACCCCCCCAACTCCGACGGTGGCACGAGTGCCTGTCAGCCCCCGCGCGAGCAGTGGGCCAACCCGTCACCTGATCCTCTCGGATCCCGCCTCGCAGACCTAGCAGGTCCGCCGCACCACGACCCCTCTGCATGGGGTCAACTAGCCCTGAGAAGGGCTTTTGGAGTAGCCCTGAAAAGGGCTGTTGGAGTAGCCCTGAAAAGGGCTTGGAGGTGTCCTGAGGATGGATCCCTCCTCACGGGCCTTGCAGGCCCGCCATCCCACGACCCCCTCGTGCAATGGGGTCAGCTAGCCCTGAAAAGGGCTTTGGGTTGCCGGGTTATTAGTCAACGGCTAACAGAGCTCCTCCTCCTTGGAGTCGGAGTCTATTAACCGCCGTCCAGGGTGCACCAGCCCCCCCGCTTCCGATCCCCAGGACCGTGGTCCAGAGGGAGAAGAAACGAGGAAGCCAACGTGGAGGTTACCCGACCAGCACCCCAGGTTAGGTTAGGTTTTTTTTTTTTTTTTTTTTTTTTTTTTTTTTTTTTTTTTTTACGTGGGGAATGCATTTACGCACTTCGCTCACCCTCCGCGGGGGCAGGGGGCTCGCTTCGTGTGGGGCTCCTGGCCTCAGGATAAAGGCCAGACTACCCACTAAACCACCACGGTGTTCCTCCTTCGCCTAATCCGAGCCGCGGGATAGAATGCTCACCGCGACTCGGCTAGGGACGCCCTATTTAGCGGGCTCGCCTCTAGAGGCCCCACGGTCCCGGCCATCGAGCCGAGACAGTGGGGCCTTTCCTCCTCTTAAGAATGCACCCCCGGAACACACAGGGGTGCATTCCGCCACATCAGCATGAGGGCAGCGGGTCCCCCGACCCACCGCCCGTGGCTACTCTCATTCGGGGACGCGGGCGAATAGTGCTCGCCGGCGTCCCCTCGCCGGGGGCCTGCGGGGCGGGAGAGTGAGTCCAGCTCGCTCCCGCTCCCGCAAGGCCTCTCTCTTTGCCGCCATCACCTCGCTAGCGAACGAGGCGACGGCGGCCCAACACTGTTCGCTGCCGGCCATAGCTGAAACTACGGCCGACAGCGAGAGGTCTGCTCCTACCGTGCTCGTGAGGGCCGCTCTCTGGCCGTCCCACGCCTCACACAAGAAGTGTTGTTACTATATGGGGTTGACAGTGAGTTTACCTCGGTTTATTGGGTGACTTATTATGTAATAAGCCACAGAATGCCCGGTTTAAAAATTTATGCTGGAAAATTAAATCGAGTCGTTGGTTGGTTGGCATTTGGCCGTTTGAGGGATGGTAGCCCGGCAACCGACGGACCTTAGCCCGTCGGTTGCCCAGCTGTCATCACTCACTATTAAAAGCTTTTGTGCACAATTTTACATAACACATAGGTATATTATAGAGAGATACATATATAGCATACAATAATATCGATAAGAACTGCGCACAGGACAATATATTAATACATTCTATATATTTATAGGCTTGATTATTTATAGATATATTTAGGTTAATATAAATAAATATGTTATGCGATTTGATAAATAATTGATTTATAGTAATATGTAATAACATAATAACAGATAGAAATAGTTTCGAAGAGGAAGATTGTCGACTTGGTTCAATTTTCATCAGAAAATTGTTACAAGTGCGTTTTTTTAAAATTATATAGCTACTAAGTAAAGATTTAAGCATGTCAGAAAAAGAAGTAGACGTAGTAGGGATCATAGTATGATACATAATATATATTAATTTTATATTTTATAGAGGATAAATTTATTATTATCAAAATATACAAACACTTAAATACATATATTTATAAAGACATGTATGTGATGAGGCAATCTCCAATTTATGGGGAGGTCGAGATTCTCGATTGGCTGATGTGTGAATTTGAAGTGGGTACAATTTTTTATCTTTCGTCTGTATGTTTATTTATTCTTTTATTTATTATTTATGTTTTATATTTCTTGCTATAATAATTATGCCTTGCATTATATATTAATAATATAACCAATAGCATTTGTTTGTTTTCACGGTGATCAGAGCGTCCCTAGGAATAGGCTATGGTCGCTCTGGCCATCGCGTCCCACTTTTGGAGGACAGGGCACGACTTGTCGAATGCGTGGTGATGCTTCGTCTCCCCATTTTCGCGCGTGCAATTAATGCAGTGGGGCTCCTGATCTTTCCTGCTGCATAGGTCGGGCTCATCCTGGCTATGTGGTTTGCCACATTTTGCACAAAGGTCCTGCGTTTCGGGCAGCAAACAAAAACGTTTGGTGTGTCCGAAAGCCAGGCACCTGGTGCATTGGATGAGTGGCGTCTGATCTGCCACTGCGACTCTCTGGAGGTCGATATATAGGCGTTTCATCTCCGTCGCTCTCCTCCATACAGCAGGCGACGTGCTGATCACCACGTGGTGGAACTGTGAGTGGCGCGATCGCTTTTTGAATTTGATTGTCGCGCGGTCGTCGCCCTCGACGAGACCCTCGAACAGGGCCCCATTCTGATTCCGAAGGGCGCGAAGGATCTCATGATCATCATGAATCTTTAATACGTCCCTCAGAATCAGAAGAGGGTCCCTGTTCTTTATCTCCTCGACAACGAATCGACCCGCGACTCCCTCAAGCCTTTCCTTTACCTTTCTTCTGTCCTCCTCACTTCTGCATCCCATAATTACTTTTCTTTCCTTTGCCTTTCTCACTCTCTCCACTTTTACCCAGCCCTCCTTGGCGTCCATGGCCTCCCTGATATTTTTCAGAACTTCTTCCGCTGAATCGGTCTCGTTAGTAGAGGAGACGCTTACGGAGTGGAGCGTCTGCGGCGGGAGCGCTGCTTCCCTGTGATGGTTGGCGGCCGCTGCACTCGCATAAGTTACCGTCTCCTTCTCTCTCTCCCTTTCCCTTTCGTCCTGTCTCTCCATTCGATCCCTTAGCTCGCACATCACTTTTCCATTCTCCCTGATTAGCCTCTCATTTTCCTCTATCTTTCTCAATATCTCCGTGTCGCGTGCACACGGGGCGGAGACCGGGACGGCGACGGGGGCCGGTAACCCCGCCGGCCCAGCGCTCTGTCCCGCCTTACTCTTATTTTCATTTCTCATCTTTTCTGCCACGTATGCCCTAATGTTCTCCTGTATCCCTGTGACTGCGTCACCTATGGCCCGTTTAATATCCGATTTCAAGTTCCTGGATAGGGCCATTTGTTGCCTGATGGTGACGCAGCACACCATCGCCTTCCGAAGAGGACATTTTAGAGACTGTTCATCGGGTGAGGGAGGACCGGCAGTGGCCTGGATCCTTTCAATGCTCCTCCGGACGTTTCCGTACATGCTTGTCTCTATCTCGACTTCAGGGCCGTCCTCAACCGTGAAGGTTCTTTGCCTCTCTGCAGGAGGAGCTCCCTTCTTTTCAAAAGGCGAACGGAAGGTGCTCATGACTCCTGGTGCGTGTTTACTCAAAATTAGAGTTAAGATAAAAATTTATAATATAATACAATGTCAGTACAGCTCAGATTTGTCAATAATATAATTGAGATTAGAATACCAATCTATAGTTAAAATTGTATAAAATATAAGGGACACAACACAAACACAAATATCACGTCATACAACTACTAGTGAACAAACGGTAAGCCGAGTGAACACGGAAAAGGTCAAAAACCAAATGAACTTTGTAAAGTAACGACAAAATACGAATTATAAAACCACGGTCTAGTCAAGTTCTTAGTCAAAACAATAATTGGTCAACAATTTATAAATTTTACACGCGTTAATTGAATTATAAATTTATAGTCATTAAATAAATAATACGAACAAGTTCGTATGTCACTAAAAAGGTCAATGGCCTCTCTCCGAACCGGTTTCGGCCGGTTTCAGGCGGCCCCGCGTAGGACTCCTCCCAACCGAGCCGACGTGCCTAAGGCAGTAAATTCGGGTGGGCGGGCGGGGCGCGCGATTCTTAAAAATGCAATTAGCCAAAAAAGTACTGACTCCAGCGAGTCGCGAGAGGTACCTACGGAAAGGTCTCGTCAGCAGCCACACGATGGTGCAATCGGTTAGGTAGGCGTTCCTGTGAAAATTTGGAAATATCGCCGAAAAACGGTTTATTTACAATAAAAATTTGAATAAAAAGTTAATTTTCAGGCGAACTGTACCACCCAGAGAATCGGGAACGGTACCTACGGACAGATGACGTCCCAGTGGACACGTTCCAAACACTAGATGCACAGGTTTGTAAAGATGGATGACCAAAAACGAGGAGGTAAGTCTGAATGGGTAGGCACTGAACGGGTCAGTCACTCCCTCGGGATCCTCTCGGAGTATAGGTGTTTAAATGGTGCGGCGGTGAAGATGCTGTCTCCCTTGAACCTCCCAAGGTGCAGGAACCCCCCTGTACCTACGTGAAATTACAGAAATAAATGTTTTTGTAAAATGTAATAAAAATTTTCAGGAATCGGCCTGGATATGCACGATACAGATGACGATGTGCCCGCGTGGGTAGTCGGAGGACAGGTATTGTCCTCGCGCACCTGATGGTATGCGATTCGTTCTATGAGTCAGTAGTAAAAAATTTAATAAAATACGATAAACTGATGGAAACCGACGAAAATCCCTATTCCGCAGACGAAATACGGTCCTACGATGCACAGGATCCACCTGATGTACTCGTGTATGGTATCAGACGACGCGGAACGTCGTCGCACACAATTTGGTATAGCTAGCGTATCAGGGATCAGTGCAAAAATTTCGATTGTCAAGCAATATGCTGTGCTGAATTGTCCAAAATTTGAACAAAAAGCGGTGAAGTCAATGAATTTTCGTGGAAATTTTCCAATTTTCCGGTCGCGCCGTGTAGCCGGCAGCGGTACGAATTCAAAAATATATAGCACTATAGTATTTATTCCGTAAATTTGGTTCAAAAAATCAATATAAAGTTTCTATCAGAACGGTTAGGTTAGGTTTTTTTTTTTTTTTTTTGTTTACGTGGTGGAATGCATTTACGCACTTCGCTCACCCCCCGCGGGGGCAGGGGGCTCGCTTCGTGTGGGACTCCTAGCCTTAGACAAAGGCCAGACTACCCACTAAACCACCACGGTGTTCCTCCTTCGCCTAATCCGAGCCGCGGGATAGTCTGCTCACCGCGACTCGGCTAGGGGCGCCCTTGGTAGGCCCGCTACCTAAGACCCCACCATCCCGGCAATCAGGCCGGAATGGTGGGGGTTTTTCACCTCAAGAATGCACCCCAGGAACACACAGGGGCGCATTCCGCCACATCAGCATAGGGGCAGCGGGTCCCCCGACCCACTGCCCGTGGCCACTCTCATTCGGGGACGCGGGCGAATCGCATTCGCCGGCGTCCCCTCGCTGGGGGCCTGCGGGGCGGAAGAGTGAGCCCAGCTCGCTCCCGCTCCCGCAAGGCCTCTCTCTTTGCCGCCATCACCTCGCTAGCGAACGAGGCGACGGCGGCCCAACACTGTTCGCTGCCGGCCATAGCTGAAACTACGGCCGACAGCGAGAGGTCCACACCAATGATGCTTGTGAGGGCCGCTCTTTGGCCGCCCCACGCGTCGCACACGGCCAAAGTGTGGTGTGCCGTGTCGGGGTCGCCGCTGGTGCAGTTTCGGCACCGGGGCTCCGCTTCCACCCCCACCACCTCCCACAGGTACTTGGCGAAGCAGCCATGACCCGTGAGAAGTTGGGTGAGGTGATACGTGGGAGCCCCATGACCCCGTTGCACCCACTCACGCAAGACGGGCCGAACGGCCCCCACAAGCAGCAAGCTACTCCTCGTCGTAGCCAGCCTATCGGCCCACTTCCGGAAGAGAACATCGCGAGCCTCCTGTCTCCAGCGATCGATCTCCTCCGGAAGCGGCCGACCTCCTGCATCACGCCGCATCAGGGCGCCCTCCTCGTAAACCCTCTTAAGGACGCCAGCCTCGAGATCCCAGGGGATACTGCCCGCAATCAAACACGCCGCCTCATAAGAGACGGTGTGATACGCCCGTGCGGCCCTCTGCGCGATGGCGCGCTGTGGACGCCGCAGCAGCACAACATTCGCACGGCAGAGGGCCTCCTCCCAAATGGGCGCTCCATAGAGCGCCTTTGAGCGCACCACACCGTCGTAGAGACGGCGGCAGGCAGACCCCGGACCCCCAGTGTTGGGCAGCAATCGCGAGAGCATTCCGGCAAACGCTAGCAGTTTAGGTGCCAGCCGCCGGAAATGCTCCGCGAAACGCCACCGACTGTCGAGAACGAGCCCGAGGTATTTCAGGCTGCTCCCGACAGCGATGGAGGTGCCACCCACCACGATCGCCTGATCCCGAGGCGGCGGCCGCCGACGCCCATAAAAGAAAAGGGCCTCGGACTTTTCGAGGGCCACCTTCAGTCCCAGCGCCCCGATACGGCGCACGACAAGGTCGACACCTGCCGTGGCGAGAACGGCGGCATCGCTAAACGTTGGGGCCATGGCGCACCTGATGGTATGCGATTCGTACTATGAGTCAGTAGTAAAAAATTTAATGAAATACGATAAACTGATGGAAACCGACGAAAATCCCTATTCCGCAGACGAAATACGGTCCTACGATGCACAGGATCCACCTGATGTACTCGTGTATGGTATCAGACGACGCGGAACGTCGTCGCACACAACTTGGTATAGCTAGCGTATCAGGGATAAGTACAAAAAATGACGATTGTCAAGCAATATGCTGTGCTAAATTGTCCAAAATTTTGCACAAAGCGGTGAAGTCAATGAATTTTCGTGGAAATTTTCCAATTTTCCGGTCGCGCCGTGTAGCCGGCAGCGGTGCGAATTCAAAAATATATAGCACTATAGTATTTATTCCGTAAATTTGGTTCAAAAAATCAATATAAAGTTTCTATCAGAACGGGTTAGGTTAGGTTAGGTTAGGTTAGGTTAGGTTAGGTTAGGTTAGGTTAGGTTAGGTTAGGTTAGGTTAGGTTAGGTTAGGTTAGGTTAGGTTAGGTTAGGTTAGGTTAGGTTAGGTTAGGTTAGGTTAGGTTAGGTTAGGTTAGGTTAGGTTAGGTTAGGTTAGGTTAGGTTAGGTTAGGTTAGGTTAGGTTAGGTTAGGTTAGGTTAGGTTAGGTTAGGTTAGGTTAGGTTAGGTTAGGTTAGGTTAGGTTAGGTTAGGTTAGGTTAGGTTTTTTTTTTTTTTTTTTTTTTTTTTTTTTTTTTTTTTTTTTTTTACTAACACCTCTTGGCTGTATACAGGGTAAGTCGCCAGAGCCTACTCTAAACAATGCGGTGTGTACCCTAGTCTTTCGACTGCTTTTTACTAAAAACCCACTCAAGGTTTGATACTCATACATAATATACTCTCTCCTTTGGTTTTCTCGCTTCCATTCCAGTCCTCTTGTAACATACCAGTTCTCGCTTATATACCTCTCGTACTTTCACGCTATACCTTTCATACTTCGGGGACAGGTGGAGGGGGGTGGGTGTGTATCTATAAATATTTATACTTTATTTTTCTTTTCTTAACTCTTATTAACTATGTTTACAAACTTATCCTATTTACTATTGTACATATGTGGTCTTATTTCTACTTAAATTTAAACAAAAAACAAAAAACAAAAAACTATCATCCAATTCCAACCAGCTTCTGAACTTAATACTAACAATTGTGGCTTCTTAGCCTATAGTTTATCTTATCATCGTCACCACCCTGGGATATTTATATATAAATATACACTGGTGGCGACCTTATCAGCTATTTCTTTTATTTACTATTCTAATTATTTTATTACAGTATTCTAAAAAGCTTTTTCTGTATTCTTTGGTGAGCAATATTGGCAAGTTTTTGGTTATAATTTTAATTTTTATGACCTGTTCCAAATTAAAACGATCCCTCGCGTGGATCGGGCAGTCCACAACGAGGTGTACGACTGTCTCATCTACCCCCGGCTCGCAGGCGCATGATGGGTTCTCCTTGCACTTGAAACGGGTCAAGTATTCGGAGAACCCACCATGCCCCGTTAGCAACTGAGTCGTTGTACTAGCGACTCCCATCTTGCGGACGATGCTGTAAGCCGCCACCGCGCATGGGAAAAAGAGCTTGGTCACGGAAGCAGTTTCACCCGACTTGTACCGTTCGTTCCATTCGCCAAGCGAGATCTGGCGTAGACCTCGCTTCACGAACGAAACGGGGCACAGACTATAGTGTGGCGCTACCTTCGACCGCAGAGCCGCCTCTTTTGCGAGCAAGTCGGCTCGCTCGTTGCCCTCCAACCCTACGTGGGCCTTGACCCAGAATAAGGAGATCTCCTTGCCCTGGGCCAAGCCCCGCCTGATGTTCTGTCTGGCTTCAACCGCCAGCGGGTGGAGGGCGCGATGGTTTATAACTGTCATGAGTGCGGCTCTGCTGTCGCTGAGAACGCCAAACGTGGCCGCGCCGCGTCTGAGGACCTCACTGGTCGCTTTGCTAATGGCCAGGAGCTCGGCCTGATAGACGGTGCAGTGCGGCGAGAGAGCAAGTTTGAGGGTCTTAGTTTCGGCCCCGTTATTCCAAATGGATAACGCGGCGCCGACGCGACCCTCAATCTTGCTCCCGTCCGTGAAAATGCGCACCTCGATGTTATTGGTGCGCTGAAGTTGATCCTCGTCTACCAGACTGGTGAACTCCAGGCGCACATGCTCCGCGGGGTGAGGCGCCTCAACTGCTGGAGTCATCCGTTCGATCTCTCTGTCTCCCAACCATGACTGGGACACCCCTCTCTTGGCCTCGTACAACGAGGCCACCTCGCGAACTCTGAGGTCCAGAGGGAGCATTCCAGCCAGGATCAGCCCCGAGTGCAGAGAGACCGTCCGGTAGCTCTTGCAAAGTTTTTGGGCGAACCCGCGCTGCACCACGTTCAACTGCTTCCGTATCCCAAGTCTATCCACTGCCGCGCACCAACTGCTGGCCGCGTACAGCACCGTCGGCTCCACAGCCGCGTTGTAGATGGTCCGGATCACCTCGGGATGAAGTCCCCAGCTGATCCGGGCCATCCTCGCTAGTTTGTGGTAAATTCCAATCGCCTTCTTACATACTTGTGAGACGTGGGTGTTGAAACTGAGTTTGTGGTCTATGGTTAGCCCCAGGATTTTTATGTGTTCGGACAGTCCAATGTCTATCCCGCCCATGCTGAGGCGCGGGACATCGTACTTCAGCCTCCGCGTGATAACCATCGCACAGGTTTTGTGCGGTGCGAATTTCAGCTTCGTTCGGATGCCCCACTCCCGCACATGCTCGAGAGAGGCATTGGCTTGTCCCTCGATCTCCAGGGCGCTGTCCCCGTCAAACACCAGCACTATATCGTCCGCGAAAGCCTGGACATGAACCAACCCATTTTCCAGCTGGTGCAGCAAGGGATCCAACAATAAGTTCCACAGCAAGGGTCCGCCAATTGAGCCCTGGACGCACCCCTTCTCCGTGGAGCGTCTACACTCCTCGCCCGCATACCTTACCCTTACCTCCCTGTCCCTAAGGTAACTGCTGATAACTCGTCTCAAATTCGCCGGACACTGTTCCTCCGCCAGTCTCACCTTGATGGCAGGCCACCATGCGCTATCGAAGGCGCCCTCTATGTCCAGCGACACCATAAGGACTATCCTCTTTTCATCAAGTCTAGCCCTTATGTGACTCAAAAGGTCATAAAGGGCGTCTTCGGTGCCTTTCTGCGGCATAAAGCCATATTGGCGGGGACTAATTTTCGGTAATAAATAAAAGTTGAGACGAGCTACCAGCATTCTCTCGTACACCTTCCCCAAAACGGGCAGTAAACCGATAGGCCTGTACGATTTGGGGACGGTGTACGACTCCCTCCCCGGCTTCCTCAGTGCCACCACCACGGCTTCCTTCCATATTTTAGGAAAGTAGCCGTGGTGAAGGCACCGATTCAGAAGCTTCAGGAAGAATAAGGGGTCGGCCCCTATGGCGTGGGTGCAGATATCGGCGGTGAAGCCATCCGCCCCCGGAGCCTTTTTAGGGTTAAATTTCCGAAGGGCATCGAAGAGTTCGCCCACCGTAAAAGGTGGGTCATCATCATGATGACCCAAATCACCATCCAAACTTCTCGCCTTTTCTCGTACTCTTCGATGTCCCTCGTTATCCTCGCCTTCCCGGTCTCCCGGGTAGAAGGTCTGGGCGAGCAACTCAGCCGAACCCTTCGCGTCCAGGAATGAGCCATTGGCGGCGAGCAGAGTATCCTCTTCCCTTACTGTGGCCCTTCCTATAACCCGATAAATCCCCTCCCAGAGGCCCTCCCTGTCCTGCTTTCCGCAGAAAGTCTTCCAGCTCTCGACCTGTGCCTTTTTTACTTCACTTTCATACATCTCCTTTCTTTCCAGGTACTGCGCTATCACAAACGCCCTACGAACGGGCGCTGCGTTCCTGATGCGGCGCTTGTAGGTGATCATTACCTTTCGCAATTCAGCGAGTTTTTCCGACCACCACGGCGCAGCGATCAACCCCACCGGTTTTTTAACTGGGATGCTCTCCCTGCACGCGGACTCGACTGCTCTCGTGTATGCTTCGACTAAGGTATCCATCTGGGTGTGGTGCTCTGTTTCGTCTGTCGCAATATCCGAGAGCAGCCGACCCACGTTAGCTTTGAAAGCATCCCAGTCGGCCTTGCGGGTGTTGTAAATACGCGTTGTGCGTTGAATGTTTGTACCTCTGGCTTTCGCCAGGTTGAGGTTGAACACTATGCCGTTGTGGTCTGAGCTCGCAGCTAGACTTGTATCAACCTTCCAAGCGCCGACCCATGCGAGCGCGTTGCTCGTGCATGCCGTGATGTCAACGAAGCTGCAGTACCTCTTTCCATTTCTCACAGTGTCGAAAGTCGGAATATTTCCACTGTTCAGGACATGGAGGTCCATCTCAGCGAGGACCCCTCTCAGTAACTCGCCTCTGCTGTCTTCGAACATGTGACCCCACCAGGTGCTCTTTGCGTTGGCATCTCCCCCAAAAACAACAAGCTGGGAACCTAGGCTTCTCCTCACCTCTTTAAGGCGCTCTAAGTAGGGCCCCAGTGGTGCTGGCCTCGGTTCAAAGTAGAAGCTCACCAGCGTGATCGTCCAGGCACTGGTCCGGATCCCCACCACTGCGATGTTATCAGTGGTGAGTTGCGGGTACTGCACGACATCCAGTGTTGGATCGAAGACGGCAATGGCCGCCTTCACAGTCCCTCCTCCTTGCCCAGTGTTCTGGAAGACCCTGACGCCCTGGTATGACTTCATCCTTGCCGAGTTGCCTACGTAGGGCTCTTGGATTAGAGCGACCGTGGCTTTTCGCCTCGAGGCTTCGAGTATGAAGTCATCGATTGCCAGCTTCTTCTTCTTGAGGTTCGCCTGTAGCACTCTGTATGGGGTCGTGTTCCCCGGGACAACGTTAGCACCGGTACTGAGTGGTGGTCCTCGCTATCTCATCCCATCTCTGTCGCACAGGGCACAAGTCACTATACACACTATGGCCCGCGCCGCCTAGCCTCTCCCTCTGGCAGTTGCAGCATGTGGGCTCTGCACCGGCAGCGTAGTCTGGGCATTCGGCTCTCAGATGGAGCCCACCGCAGTGACTACACCTAGATGCCGTACCGGTGCAGGTCTTCCTGGTGTGTCCATACCCTAGGCACCGGGAGCACTGCACTATGGGAGATTGATCTGCAACTCTAATGGGTTGCAGGTCTACATGCAGCCTCCCCCTGTCTAGGGCTCGAGTCCATACCTCTGGGGAAACCCTAAGTACCACATGGCAGGTGTGGGGGTTTCTGGCCGTCTTCCTGTATAGCACTGCCATACGTATCTGCTCCGGGGTTAAATCGCGGAACACATTATGGTTCCGGGATCTCAAAATCCGGAGCAGATCTTCGTCCTTGTGGATCTTAAGGACGCTATACAGGATGAGGAGCGGATCCTTATTTTGGATTTGCTCGACGGCGAGGTTTTTTATTTTAGCCTCGAGTCGTCCTTGTGCCCTCTTCCGTTCCTCTTCCGTTCTATATCCTATTATTACCTTCCTGTCTTTTGCCTTTCTCACTCTTTCGATCGTCACCCATCCTTCGTCCTCATTCGCTACCTTTCTTAGTTTTTCCATCACCTGTTCACTCGTTTCGTTTTCATCCTTGGATGTAACAACCACGGAGTGCAGAGTCGCCCGCTCCGCAGGCTGTGCTCCGGGGCGGCCCGCCACTACACCCGCATAGGTTGTCATCCCCTTTCTTTCCCTTTCTTTCTCTCTTTCATCCTGTTTCTCCATTCTTTCCCTAAGTTCATTCATCACTCTTCCATTCTCTCTTATTAATTTTTCATTCTCCGCAATCTTTTCGAGGATTTCCTTGCTGCATACCGGCGAGGTTGTGGGTGCGGAGGCTGGTTTCTCCGGCGTCCCAGTTCCTCGTCTTGACTGACCTTTCAGTTCATCCTCATACTCTCTAATATATTTTTGTAGCCCAGTAGTCATCTCCTCAATTTTGGCCCTGATTTCCCTTTTCAGGTTGCCGGATATGGTAAGCTGGTCTTTGATGATCTTGCAATTACGCATTGCGCTCTCGTACCGGCCCCTCTTTGCTGATTCTGGTGACGGGGTCAGATTTACCGTCCCTCTTTTTATTTTCGGGGCAAGAGGTCCCACCCTGGTATCCTTTGCCCGATGGCCCGTCACGGGGGTCTCTAATTTGCTTACGCTATCCCTGACCAACCCTACTGGGCTTGTGTCCACCACCTCTTTCTCGACAGAGGATGATGGAGCTCTCCTCGCATTGGAGGGTCCTGGCATGTTGATTGGAGTTCTGGCCATCGCCATTCCGCCAGAGGTGCGCGTTCACAAGTAAGATTAATAAAAGTAAAATAAAAATAAAAATATAAAAATGTGTAAAAATTAATGTCAAATTTAAAAGAGACTGTTATAAGCTAAAATAAGATAAATTTATATTGTGTATTTCAGAGCCGGGTAGTTTGTTCCAGTTCAGGCCCACGGTTCGCTGCAGCGTCGGGCGTCTGGCCGAGACAGCGTCCCCAAGATGCAAAGTAGTGTGTGTGCAGTGTAGTGTGCTGTGGTGTGTAAATGTTCCGTGTATGCGATTGTGTATGTGACCTGGGGAGTGGTTGACAATGTGTGCGTGTTTGTACGTGTACTGTGTGTATGCAAGGCCCGATGCGATCCGAATACGGTTATATAATTGGTGACAACCCACCAAATCCTATATGGGAATAGTGCTCACCAAAAATTCCAGGTCAAATTACAGTCAACTTAAATAATAAACTTAAATAATAAAGGTAGAGTCGTCTCTACCGGTCTATTATAGCACAGCTACCCGTCTTCAAGTGCCAATAAGACACCGGTCTTAAACTAACTTAAAAGCTATCTTAATGCTATCTAAATACAATGAGTCGCAACAGCGATCGTCTCTATCTCGGGCTTTTTGGCCCTTGAACTACTAAAGTCGTCCCGATCCAGGAGATGGGGGCCCTGCAGAAATTTAAACGTTGCGCACCGTTAGAGTCGGCTTCTGCAGTCAATTTTTTGCGGAACTCTACGTAGAGCCTCTCCGCTAGAGCGAGCTGATAGAGCTCCCCGAGCCCTCAACAACGAGCCCAAACTCGGGGGTCCTGGGTCCAAGGGTTCGGAGATAGCAGGGCCGGCAGTCTGTACATTCGTCGTTAATACTTATCTTACGAAATCGTAAGCAAAGTTAACAACAAAATTCGGTTTCTTTGCGTCAAACCCAAGTCTGTACATTTTGAGGTAGCGACTAAGCGAGCAATAATGTATGGGGGATGCAAGTCTCTACATGTATCGGTGCGAGTTAACGACGGTATTTGGTACGGTGGCAATATTAGCAAGTCTCGACTTCCAAGTTAACAAAAATTGTCGGTTTCTTAACAAATTTCGTCGTAAAGAATGCGAGCATTCTTGAAGGCCCGCAAAGTAGTTAACGTCGTTAACTATTTGTTATTATTTGTCCACATTTTGTTGATGTTTTTAATAGAATATTAAATATGAAATTGGGCAACATTGAGGAAATAAGTATTATATATTATAAATGGAGGCTAATTTGGTGAATTTAGTTGAGTTTCAAGTTATTATTTGGATGATAATGATGTTTTATTGTTCAATTTTACATTTTAATAATCTCTAAGGTTATGAAATGGATGATAAAATACAATTATAAGATAATGGATGTTTATTTAGTGAATTTGGTTGAGCTTTAAGTTATTATTTAGATGATAATGATGTTTTATTGTTCAATTTTACATTTTAATAATCTCTAAGGTTATGAAATGGATGACAAAATAGAATTATAAGATGATGGATGGTTATTTGGTTGAGGTTCAAATTATTATTTGTTGACTTTTGGTGATCTATGTATGCTATATTGCTCAATTTCATGATAAAATACAATTATAAGATGGTGGATGCTTATTTGGTGAACTTGGTTGAGCTTCAAGTTATTATTTGTAGACTTTTGGTGAAATGTGTGTTATATTGCTCAATTTCATATTTAATAACTTCCCAGCGCCATAAAATAGATAATATATTCTGATGGATGCTTATTAGTAACTGTCATGTTCATGTTTATAGGACTAGTAACTAACACAATATAAGTTACTGCAGAGTTCATACAAAGATTATCGGTAGGTAGTAAGTAGATTTCTATATAGGTAAATTAAATAAAACATATATATATATATAGGTTCATATCTTGTGCATTTATTACTTCAAAGTACTTAATACAAAGAGTTTCTATTAAGTTTTTACAGACAATAAAATTTTCTCAGTCTTCATTTTGTAACATTTTGTTATGATTTCAGCTATGGGTATCCTCTCCTCAGGCTTGAGTTGAGTGACAAACAACGGCTGGCATCTGCAATGAAAAGAAATAGATAGTTATAGGATTACAATATTTTCATTTCGTTCGCTATTTCATTTGGTTCTATTAAAGACAGTAAATCCCTAAAGAATATTACTTTTGGGAAAGCTATGTTCAGTTTATTGCAATGACAGCTTCTGTGGGATGGGGATATTCAACTAGGTCACCAGCAGGAGGTTTTGAGGCAACAAATGCCTGGCAATGGGGCTCCCACCAGGTCCAGGTAAAGAAAGTAGGCTTGACGTCGTGGAGGAGAAAAAGCCGAAGGCGGACCCTGTACTGCGAGGTAACAATGCAATCAGTATAGTATGTCTACACAAAGATGATGATGACAATGTTCAATTTCCGTTCAGTGAAAATATGTATATAAATCAAATATATCTATTTGCAATGGTTGTGTATCTGCCTATTGTCTGCCCCGGTTGCCATACTAACATCTATAGGAGTCGTTATATATGGCAAAAGCCCGTACAGAAGGGCTAACCATCTGTCCGGTTAACAGCTTCTCTGCTGAAAGGATCCACCACTTGAGCTTGAGTGACAGCTGCTGGCATTTGTAATGAATAATAATAGATAGCAAAAGGATTATACAATTTTCCTCTGATATAAACTGTAGCCTCATGGATACAACCTTTAGTTCCATGAAAAGCAGAAAATGCCTGCAGAATGTTGGTTTGGGATTGTTAGTTTATATTATAGTAGTTACTAATTTGCAAGTGCATAGCACACATCTAAGTATGAAAGAGAAGAAACCACTTCCTACTTCACGTAGAACATTACTGTAGTGTCTTGCATGTAAGTTACATATTTGTGTGTCAGTGGGGTATATATATTATTATGTACTACTATGGTACTCGCAAGGTTACTTGTACAATAATTACCATTTTCAAGAACTGGGTCGGCACATTCTTGTAATATGGCACCTCTGAAGTGTTGCTGATGTATAATTTTGGCCACTTGGTTGACTTGCAGTTGACAAGGCGAAAACAATCGAAAATAATGTTTCTGAATGATTCTCTGGGGCAGTGGAATGCCACAGATGTCCACCATAGTGTCAGTTCAGTGTAATACACAGTCTTCAGTGTATACTTGTCGTTAGGCCAAGGGGCTGGTTCATCATTGGGGTCATCGGCCATGGTTCTAGTGGATATCCATCATCACCTGTGGATTAAATCAAAATATAATATATGTTATAATTGTTATATTGACACATTGACAGCCTCTGTGGTGTAACGGTATTAAATGCAGCTGCTGCTTTGTGCAAATATTTGTATGAATAAGGGTATTAGCATTGGTTTGGTTGTGCGTCAGAAAAAATGTTAAGCCGTTGGTTGCAGTTAACATGTATGACAGTCATTATATAGGAGAAATAGTCCACACAGAAAGGGTGATCACTCGTCCTGTCAACAGCATCCCCACTGGCAGTAATAGTATATTGACACATGAGGTGTTCAGTTATTTGACTCAAAACTTACCAAGTAACCATGCATGGTGGTCTCCGTTATTAACAAACGTCTTCATGTGGCATGAACTGGGGAATTTTCATATGATATATGTGGCTATCATGCAGAGCTCCTGGCCATCGAGCATTTATATTGAAAATGAGCAGAATAGTGTCACACACCTAAAATGATAAAAAGCACATAAATTATACAATTACAATATATTAAATGAGATGAAGTACTTCTAGATAAATAATAATTTTGAATTAGATAAATGATAAACAATGTACAAGTTATACAATGAAACTTACATAGGACTCCACAGAAAGCCCGCAAGGGCGTTTTCTTTCAAGTGATAGCGCTATTTCATCACCAAGTTCTTTAAACATTGCCTTTGTAATGCGATACAATGATAGGAATTCACCATCAGCCAAATTCAAATAATTTTCACTAGCGCGCAGAATCCATGCACCTTGCCGTCGCATTACCATTTCCCGCTTCCCGCCTATATTCTAGAGTAAACTAATTACATGCTAAACACGCTTCAGCCATAATATTTCTCGTATTTCCCTACAACCTCCAAAAATATTCAATTCTTTTTCAAGGCTTCTTGGCTTCTTGCTTGTGTGTTATGTCAATTGTGTCAACTTGCCATGTCAGAGTATATGTTTGGTCTATATATATATGTACAATAATCTATGGTAAGGGTGTTGTGAAAAATCAATCAGCGGAGAGATTTTTCTGTTTGATGAAATTGTACAGTCAAAAAAGATACAATTACAAATTCATAAAGCATAATTGTACAAACATAATAAAAATGTCAACAAATTACACAGTTAACCAAAGAGAATCTAAGGGTAAGAGTGACAAATTCTATGCTTGTCTATGCTATTAAGGTACTATCCGAGAATTTGTTAAGTTAACGACGAATTTCGGTACGGCAACCGACAAAAATCGTAACTTTAAGTACAGACTTGGGAATTTCGGTTAGTTTGCGTCGCTACGTACTTAACATCCGAATTCGGTCGCTATCTCATGTACAGACTGCCGGCCCAGGGCTCAAAAGTTTTCGTGCGTTATCCGCACGAGATTTCAAACCCTGATATCCCGAGAACCAGCAGTCCGATCCACCCGAGCGAGGACTCCCCGAAAAGGTCCCGGCAAGATCTATACCCCGATCCGACTTTGGGGTCCAAAAGGGTTGCCCCCAAAAGTGACCCCCCAAATTTGTGGGGTCCACCCCCCACCACACCAGCCGGATTTAATAGAGGATGCCGAGCCCCCCAGAGAAAACCAGAGGTCGCTACGACCACTAGTTCCCGAGATATACGACTCCAAAGTTTTCCAAGATGGCGGCTTAGTCCGACTTTGAACTCGTATATCTCCGGATCCCGATACACCAGCGAGCCCAGAAAAATTTCTGACTGATTGGCCCGACGTCCTCTATGACACTATTGTGTCAAACACAGGAGGAAAATTTTGATAATTTTCCGGAAAAAAATTCCCGGAATTTTCCAACAAAGTGCGGCGCGAGGTAGATAACCCTTCGCTGACGTCCCCAGTCCAAACCCGGTCCTCCTACGACCTCCGGTCTCGGAGCTACAGGCCTTGGAAGATTTTCAAAATGGCCGCGGCTGTTCAAGGTCAAACTTTGACTACTTGTAGCTCCCAAACGGTTGGCCGCAGAAGGCTCAAATTTGATTTCTGGGTTTGGCACGACGTCCTCTGTCCACCCAGACTTCCAAAAGCGTTATCCGAGAAAAAGTCTCAGAAACGCACAAAATTACTTAAAAATTAATTTTCGCCCCCGAGCACGTCCCGCAATGAAAAAATTTTTGCGATAGGATGACCCAGTCCGGAGAAAACTCAGAAGCAAACTTCGTGCGGGTCCTGTGTGAAATGACGGAAATTACGATTTTCCTTATTTTTAACGCTAGAAAGGGCGTGTTTGGGCTTAAACAAGTGTAAAAAGCTTGTCTAAACCCTACCCCGACGCTAAAGATAAGGAAAGTCTACCCCTTTTTAATTAATTTAGAAAAAATGTTTAAAAATCGCTATCTCCGAGCTGGTTCGTCGCAAAAATATACAAAAAATCTTACAATTAAAAGAAAAATAGGCTCTATCTAAATAAGTATAAACAGAATAGTTTTCAAAGATTTCCCGGAAAATATTCACGAAAAACTGGAAAAATCAGTTTTTCGATTATCACAGTTACACGGATAGTCTGAAAATTCTAGAAAGTTGTGAGCACGAAGAACGAGCGAGCGCGCAAAGGATAGCAGTAGCGGATTTTCGCTAACTGCTCCGGTTCCGCCGCTATAGGTGTGCAAAGTTGGTGTTTTCTAACTGCTAAATATAATTTCCTGGTGGATGAAAAATTTTTCTTTTACCGCCAAAACGTTGCTACTAGCGATGTCCTCCTCTCAGCAAAAATTCAGCGCTCTACGGCTGCCGGATCTGGTACCACGTGCCCACGTGGTGCTTGTTTTTCTCGTTTTCCCGGAGAAACCAGCGCCTTCCGGGAAAAACTGACCAGCGCAGAGGGTGGGGCTCCGCTGCCCGCAGCCGACGACACTCGTTTCGGTAAAATCCGTGCAGTTTTCGTCGGTTAACACAGGAAAAACTGGAAAAGCACGTGGTGAACAACCTCCAAACCACCGTTTAACGCGTAATAACTCCGGAACCGTGGTCGTCCCCTTGACATGCGATACGCCAACGGATGGGGGCCGCCGAGACGCAACTTTTGATACTACTCGCGAGGTTGTAAGTGCAGGATATCCCACTCAAAAGAATTTTTTCACTCGGAAAGAGGTTAAAAACGATCCGTTCGTCGCGGAGAGTGGCGGGCGACTGGTTAGGTTAGGTTAGGTTAGGTTAGGTTAGGTTAGGTTAGGTTAGGTTAGGTTAGGTTAGGTTAGGTTAGGTTAGGTTAGGTTAGGTTAGGTTAGGTTAGGTTAGGTTAGGTTAGGTTAGGTTAGGTTAGGTTAGGTTAGGTTAGGTTAGGTTAGGTTAGGTTAGGTTAGGTTAGGTTAGGTTAGGTTAGGTTAGGTTAGGTTAGGTTAGGTTAGGTTAGGTTAGGTTAGGTTAGGTTAGGTTAGGTTAGGTTAGGTTAGGTTAGGTTAGGTTAGGTTAGGTTAGGTTAGGTTAGGTTAGGTTAGGTTAGGTTAGGTTAGGTTAGGTTAGGTTAGGTTAGGTTAGGTTAGGTTAGGTTAGGTTTTTTTTTTTTTTTTTTTTTTTTTTTTTTTTTTTTTTTTTTTTTTTTTTTTTTTAACACCTAGTTTCTCCGATATTTATATTTCGGAGTTCTGACTAAACTATTCCTTTCATTCCAGTTCTCGCTTGTGCTACTGCTCGTACTTTCATTCTTCATACTGATTCTTTCTTTCGTG
Organism: Eilema griseolum; assembly: GCA_963662185.1. NCBI lineage: Eukaryota > Metazoa > Arthropoda > Insecta > Lepidoptera > Erebidae > Eilema > Eilema griseolum. Next base: position 20,447 of record OY759250.1, on the reverse strand, counting down.
CAACCTTTCGTACCAATGCAATTTATTTGCATCTACTCTATTTCTAGCTTTATTCTACTTATTTTCTAGTAACTCGGGTAATAACTGTACACATATGTTTTTTCTTTATTTCCTTCCTTCATTCTTATTTGGGTATTGGGATAGGGTTTCATGATTTTATTTATTTCCTTTAACTTTACACATTCTTTTCCTATGCTTACATCTTTAATCTATTCTAACTATATTTACTTACTCATTTACATGTTACATTATATTTTTAACATTTTGTTTCTGTATGCTCTTACTGCTATTTTATACAATAATTCTTATTAAATATTATGTGATAACCTCAAGTTATCCTAATATTAATAACTTAGTCTACTTTATTTTTATTATTTACAGCTTTAACTACTTCGATGCAGAATTTCATAAATTGTGCTCTTGTTACTTTGCAATTTATGAGTTGACTGAGATTTACTTGCTTGACCTGTATTTTTAGTCTCTGTTCAAGATTGTATCTTTGTACTGCGTAAATCGGACATTCCGCGATCAAGTGGGGTACATCCTCGGATTGATCCGGGTCGCAGGCACACGATGGATCCTCCTTGCACTTGAACCTTGCCAAGTACTCGGAGAAACCACCGTGCCCTGTCAGTAGCTGCGTTGTGTGTATAGTGGGTTCGAACTTCTTGATAGTGGTATATGCATCCACCGCGCTCGGGAAGAAGAGCCTTGTGACTGAGGCGGTCTCGCCCGACACGTATCTCCGGTTCCACTCGCCAAGCGAATCCTTACGGATTTCCCGCTTGACGAATGAGACCGGACAAAGGTCGTAGTCCGGTGCCCTCCTCAGCCCCAAGGCTGCCTCTTTTGCCAGTTGGTCAGCCCTCTCATTTCCCTCCATCCCCGCGTGTGCCTTTATCCAGAACAACTTCACATGTTTGTTCTGGTGAAAAGATGTTCTCAGGTTTTTCCTGGTTTGCACTGCTAAGGGATGGAGACAACCGGGATTTGTGACCGTCTGAAGTGCCGCGGTTGAGTCACTGTAGATTCCAAAAGAGGCCGGCCCATGTTTGAGAATCACCCTCGTTGCTTCGCATATGGCCAAAAGTTCCGCCTGGTAGACAGTACAGTAAGATGGCAAGGCAAGTTTGAGGGCCTTAGTTTCGGCCCCATTCCTCCACATGGATAGTGCGGCTCCCACTTTGCCCTCAATCTTGCTGCCATCTGTATAAATTTGCACAGTGGTGTCACGAGTACCGTCCACTTGCTCGTTGGTCTCCAGGCTTAGGAACTCCAGACGCATATGTTCCGCAGGGTGAGGGTTTTTCATGGCCGAAGCCATTCGCTCAATCCCCCTCCCCCTCAGACCCGGGATGGGATCACCCCTCTTGACTCTATAAAGCAAAGCTGCTTCTTTAACGCGGATATCAAGAGGGAGGATCCCCGCCAGGAGTACTGCAGAGTGGAGGGAGACCGTGCGATATGCTTTGCAAATTTTCTGTGCGAATCCTCGCTGAATAAAGTTTAGCCTCTTCTGGACTCCCAGCTTCCCAACCGCCGGCGCCCACGCGCTGGCTGCATACAACACTATCGGCTCGACTGTGGCAGTGTAGATCGTATGAATCACCTCCGGGTGCAAACCCCAGCTAGTTTTTGCCGCCCTGGTCAGCTGTTTATATATATTAGTGACCTTTTTGCACGTGTTGTCGATATGCTTGTTGAACGTAAGTTTGCTGTCGATAGTAAGACCAAGTATCTTAACCTCACTCGATGTGCCAATGCCTATCCCACCCATGCTCAAACGTGGTGTGTCATATTTCAACTTATTTGTTATGACCATTGAGTTGGTCTTGTGGGGTGCAAATTTAAGTTTATTTGCGTCCCCCCACCTCTGAACATGGTCAAGAGTACGCCGACCCCCCGAAGAGTAGCACCGCGCAGGACCCAATCGTACCCGACGTTCCACAGAAGCGGCCCAAGGACCGACCCCTGCGGAACGCCGCACGCCATAGTTCGGCGGACCACCCCGCATTGGGTCGGGTAGATGATAACCCGGTCCACGAAGTAGTCCGCCAGGATGCGCCTGAGGTACCACGGGACATTGTGGTACCTCAGCGCCTCCGCAATTGTCGCCCAGGGGAGGGTGTTGAAGGCGTTGGCTATATCAAGCGATACAGCCAACAACACCTCCCTCCCGGCGACCGCTTCGTCGATGCCGTCCCGCAGCCGGGATATGGCGTCGAGGGTCGACCTCCCGCGACGGAATCCGAACTGGCCGTCACTCAGGTTGGGCCCCGCCCCCTCAAGGTGACCAACGAGACGCGCAGCGAGCACCCGCTCAAACAGCTTGCACATCTCGTCGAGCAAAACGATGGGGCGGTAGGCCGACGGCGACTCGGCTGGGCGCCCGTGCTTCTTGAGAAGCACGAGCTTGCCGGTCTTCCATCGTCGCGGGAACCTCCCCGACGCCACACACTCCGACATGAGGGACAGCGTCTCCTCTTCTAGTGCCGGCATAACTGTGGCAATCACCTTCCCCGGGATGCCGTCCGGGCCCGGGGCGCGGTTCCTGGACTTGAGCGCCAGGATCGCGGCCCCTAACTCGGCCTCGGACACGGGAGGTATTGCCCTTTCGTCTGCCGGCACCTGGCCTGATGCTGCCATCCGCGGCGGGACCCACTCTTCCCTCACCGGGAAGAGGGAGCTGACCACTCGGTCCAGGAGGTTCGGCTCAAGAGTTTGGGTGAGGGGGGGCGCCCAGGGCCGAAGTTTTTGACTCACGACCCTGTACGGGCGCCCCCAAGGGTCTCGGTCGAGACTCTCGAGCCACTCCCTCCAGGACTCCTCCTTGGCGGCTTTGATCGCCGAGCTCAGGGCCTCACGGGCGGCCCTGTACGCAGCGTGCAGTCGCTCCTCCCGGGCGAGATCTCGGACAGCCCGCCTTCGACTGCGAGTGTACTGCCTCTGGGCCGCGTAACTTGCGGCACGCAGCCCGGCTAGGTGGGGACGCCACCAGTACACCCGCCTCCGAGGCGGGACAGGCCTCGCCCTCTGCATCGCCGCGTCACAGACGCGAGTCAGCGCTCCGACGAGCCGCTCGCACCTCGCGTCCACGTCCAGGCCACCGTCAACAGTAGCCCATCGCTCGACGATAGCCGCTTCTTTGGCCAGCTCTCGGTCCAGAGTGCCGAGGCGCCACCGCGGACCCTGCCCCACCAAGGGGCGGTCAAATTCCACTCGAGCCACCGAGGCGGCGGGGACGACGTCGAACCGGATGTACCGATGATCCGACGCGGTCTCCACCCCCTCGACGACCCGCCAATTGTCGACGCGTCGGGCCAGGGCAGAACTGGCGAACGACAGGTCAACAATCGAGCTACCCTGCGGCCGCACAAGTGTGTGGACCGCCCCCCGGTTTAGCAGCACCAAGCCTTGGGACACCGCCCACTCTACCATCATCTCCCCCCGGGCATCGGTAGCCGGAGATCCCCACGCCCGTGAATGAGCGTTGAAATCCCCGGCCACGACAGCCGGGGTGGGGTGCACTTCCGCCAACAGAGCCCCGACCTCTGTGAGCAACTGCTCGAACTCGGCGAGGCTCCTGCTAGGAGGACAGTACACCCCAACCACTGCAGCACCGCCCAGCACAACGAGTACGCACCCACGGCCCCTTCGCACTCTGTCGAAGGGTGGGGTCGCTCGCTGGGCGACGATAGCCACCAAGCCGCTTTGGTCGCCGGCCCAGTTCGGGCCGTCGCGAACGTAGTACGGCTCGGCGACTACTGCCACTGTTGTCTGCCACTGCGCCATGGATTGGGCCAGAAGGTCCTGGGCGATGACGCAGTGGTTGACATTGGCCTGCAGTATGGAGATGGGATGGTCCATTATCCTTGGGCGGTGTCCATCTCCTCCTCGCGTTGCTGAGTGGAGGGGGGAGTAGGATTCCCACCACCCGCAACTCTACTGTTTCGGGTGACCCCCCTTTTTCGGGAGGTCGCCCTGCAGTCACCGGATCCCAGCCGGTGACTCGACGCCAGCCCCTCCGCCGCACAGACGGGGCAACTGGGCTCCGCGGAGCAGGTGGCCGACTTATGGCCCGCCTGCCCACATCGGAAGCACAGCGCACTGCGGTCAACACCCGCAGTGCACTTGGCCCCGACGCGCCTGCCTCGGCTCTAGGGTGGTTAGCCTGACCGCCGACCATCCGACTGCAATTTGTCGGCCGTCGGTCAGGAGCTTGGCCACCTCAATCGGGCACCGCAGCCATGCAGTGCCCTGGCGACCAGGTGGGCGATGAATGTCGCCCACCTTGATGGCGTCGGCAGAGCAGCCCCCCACTGCTGCCAGCGCTGCCGCCACGCTCTCTTTTGAGGCCGTGTCGCTCAGGCCAGAGATGCGCAGCTCCACGCACCTCTCCGGCCTAGCGACCCGGACCTCCTCCAGTACCTCCTTGAGCTTGGCAGCGAGGATGTCGGCCTTTTGGACTCGGTCGTCGCCAGCCACCTCCAAGATCCGACCTCCGGTAATCGCGGTGCGAAACCGGAGGCTGTTGATGCCCAAAGCCTTGAGGTCAATGACCCCTTCAGCCTTGGACATCACATCACGATACGTGATGCCCTGCTCCTGCGCGCCCGGCTGCAGAGTTAAACACACCGCAGCAGTTTGCGGGACACGCAGTTTTCGAGGCTTGCGGGCACCACGTTTCCTCTTCTTGGGGGCTGGCGTCGCCGGAGCTGCAGCCGTCAGCGGGGCAGCAACCGTCTGGGCCCGAACCGACCTCGAGGCCTTGGGCCGTGCCGCGACCTTGTTCCACCCGCCAAGGGGAGCCGACGACGAAGCTGCCGGAGGCGCCGAGGAGGGTGGCTCCCGATTCTTGCGGGCAGCTTCCGCCTCCCTAGCAGCGGCTGACTTCTTCTTGGGCTTCCTCCTCTTCTCCTCTCTCCCTTGTCCAGAGAGGAGGGGGGGAGGCGACGGCAGTAGAGCCGGGAGCTCAGAGGTGAGCTGTGGCTGAGGCTCAGTCCGGGTGGCAGACCGGGCCGCATTTCTCCTGTCCGCCTCGAGAGGCGGACGGATGCGGGTCTCCGGCAACAGCCGGTCCGCGATCCCCGCGAGCCGCGCATCGATGAGAAAACCGATCTCATCGCGGCTCATCGGGGCAGGAGCAGATTGCGCCTGCTGCTGCCAGGCCCGCATCTCGGCCCGCACAGCGGCCAGCTCGGTCTGGAGCTGGGCCACCTCCTCTGATTCCGTGCGGGATCGAAGCACGCGCACGTTCTCCAAGATGGAGGAACATGCTAGCTTTAGGTCCCGCACGTACTGCCCCTTAAGGTTCGAGGACTTGGTGGCGATGGTTTGCACCACCGCCACCGCCGCCTCGATCGCAACCGTCAGCCGCTCCGCGCTGAGGGGCTCAGAGGCTGCGGATGTCACTCCTCCCTGAGACTGCTGGCTGGGTCCAGATTGCGAACTAGGGGAATCTCTTTGGTAGAGATTCCTCTGTCGCTGCCGCTGCATGGCTTCCGCCAGCTCCTTCACCGCGCGGAGCTTAAGCTCCCGTTCTGTGGCCGGATTTACATCGGCGTTGGCTTGTGCCTGACCGACGTTTTCCCCCGTTGTAGTGGGGCGACCACGGGGCTTTTTAGAAGCCTCCTCCGACTCCTTTTCTGGAAGTCGCTTCCTCCACAACCTCCCAGGGGAGGAAGAGCGCGAGCTACCAACACTTGCGGTGTTGCTCGGAGCGTTGGCTTCCAACCTCTCAAGCACCACCACCGCCTCTGCGAGAGAGCCAGGGGGTCTCACGACCCCCGTCTCGATCTCCAATGTCTCCTCTGTCATCTCCACCACGTCTTGGTTTAAGGTATTGAATTCCATATCTTATCCCACGAGTAGAACCGATAAAATTACACTCCCCGGGTGACGGCCATTCCGGGAAGCGGGGTACATACTACGGAGGTCCCCTGGTATCCGTAGGTTTTAAGCGACTTCGCTGTCGGGTTTTATAGACTTTTCCTTGTCGCGGGCCGGCCAATTAAGGCAAGCCCCACGTTCTCCGAAATCACGGCTTCCCGAGTGTGGCTAGCACTCAGGTCGTTGTCGATCATTCGGAGGCTACGCGACGCGGGAGGGCAGCCAACCCCCCCAACTCCGACGGTGGCACGAGTGCCTGTCAGCCCCCGCGCGAGCAGTGGGCCAACCCGTCACCTGATCCTCTCGGATCCCACCTCGCGGACCTAGCAGGTCAGCCGCACCACGACCCCCCTTCATGGGGTCAACTAGCCCTGAGAAGGGCTGTTGGAGTAGCCCTGAAAAGGGCTTGTCGGTCTCCCTATGGAGGGATTCCTCCTCGCGGGCCTTGCAGGCCCGCCATCCCACGACCCCCTCGTGCAATGGGGTCAGCTAGCCCTGAAAAGGGCTTTGGGTTGCCGGGTTATTAGTCAACGGCTAGCAGAGCTCCTCCTCCTTGGAGTCGGAGTCTACTAACCGCCGTCCAGGGTGCACCAGCCCCCCCGCTTCCGATCCCCAGGACCGTGGTCCAGAGGGAGAAGAAACGAGGAAGCCAACGTGGAGGTTACCCGACCAGCACCCCCGGTTTTTTTTTTTTTTTTTTGTTTACGTGGTGGAATGCATTTACGCACTTCGCTCACCCCCCGCGGGGGCAGGGGGCTCGCTTCGTGTGGGACTCCTGGCCTTGGACAAAGGCCAGACTACCCACTAAACCACCACGGTGTTCCTCCTTCGCCTAATCCGAGCCGCGGGATAGTCTGCTCACCGCGACTCGGCTAGGGGCGCCCTTGGTAGGCCCGCTACTTAAGACCCCACCATCCCGGCAGTCAGGCCGGAATGGTGGGGGTTTTTCACCTCAAGAATGCACCCCAGGAACACACAGGGGCGCATTCCGCCACATCAGCATAGGGGCAGCGGGTCCCCCGACCCACTGCCCGTGGCCACTCTCATTCGGGGACGCGGGCGAATTGCGTTCGCCGGCGTCCCCTCGCCGGGGGCCTGCGGGGCGGAAGAGTGAGCCCAGCTCGCTCCCGTTCCCGCAAGGCCTCTCTCTTTGCCGCCATCACCTCGCTAGCGAACGAGGCGACGGCGGCCCAACACTGTTCGCTGCCGGCCATAGCTGAAACTACGGCCGACAGCGAGAGGTCCACACCAATGATGCTTGTGAGGGCCGCCCTTTGGCCGCCCCACGCGTCACACACGGCCAAAGTGTGGTGTGCCGTGTCGGGGTCGCCGCTGGTGCAGTTTCGGCACCGGGGCTCCGCTTCCACCCCCACCACCTCCCACAGGTACTTGGTGAAGCAGCCATGACCCGTGAGAAGTTGGGTGAGGTGATACGTGGGAGCCCCATGACCCCGTTCCACCCACTCACGCAAGACGGGCCGAACGGCCCCCACAAGCAGCAAGCTACTCCTCGCAGCAGCCAGCCTATCGGCCCACTTCCGGAAGAGAACATCGCGAGCCTCCTGTCTCCAGCGATCGATCTCCTCCGGAAGCGGCCGACCTCCTGCAACACGCCGCATCAGGGCGCCCTCCTCGTAGACCCTCTTAAGGACGCCAGCCTCGAGATCCCAGGGGATACTGCCCGCAATCAAACACGCCGCCTCATAAGAGACGGTGTGATACGCCCGTGCGGCCCTCTGCGCGATGGCGCGCTGTGGTCGCCGCAGCAGCACGACATTCGTACGGCAGAGGGCCTCCTCCCAAATGGGTGCTCCGTAGAGCGCCTTGGAGCGCACCACACCGTCGTAGAGACGGCGGCAGGCAGACCCCGGACCCCCAGTGTTGGGCAGCAATCGCGAGAGCATTCCGGCAAACGCTAGCAGTTTAGGTGCCAGCCGCCGGAAATGCTCCGCGAAACGCCACCGACTGTCGAGAACGAGCCCGAGGTATTTCAGGCTGCTCCCGACAGCGATGGAGGTGCCACCCACCACGATCGCTTGATCCCGAGGCGGCGGCCGCCGAGGCCCATAGAAGAAAAGGGCCTCGGACTTTTCGAGGGCCACCTTCAGTCCCAGCGCCCCGATACGGCGCACGACATGGGCGACGCCTGCCGTGGCGAGAACGGCGGCGTCGCTAAACGTTGGGGCCCGCGCGGTAACTAGGGTATCATCGGCGTAACAAAGTACGCCGACCCCCCGAAGAGTAGCACCGCGCAGGACCCAATCGTATCCGACGTTCCACAGAAGCGGCCCAAGGACCGACCCCTGCGGAACGCCGCACGCCATAGTTCGGCGGACCACCCCGCGTTGGGTCGGGTAGATGATAACCCGGTCCACGAAGTAGTCCGCCAGGATGCGCCTGAGGTACCACGGGACATTGTGGTACCTCAGCGCCTCCGCAATTGTCGCCCAGGGGAGGGTGTTGAAGGCGTTGGCTATATCAAGCGATACAGCCAACAACACCTCCCTCCCGGCGACCGCTTCGTCGATGCCGTCCCGCAGCCGGGATATGGCGTCGAGGGTCGACCTCCCGCGACGGAATCCGAACTGGCCGTCACTCAGGTTGGGCCCCGCCCCCTCAAGGTGACCAACGAGACGCGCAGCGAGCACCCGCTCAAACAGCTTGCACATCTCGTCGAGCAAAACGATGGGGCGGTAGGCCGACGGCGACTCGGCTGGGCGCCCGTGCTTCTTGAGAAGCACGAGCTTGCCGGTCTTCCATCGTCGCGGGAACCTCCCCGACGCCACACACTCCGACATGAGGGACAGCGTTTCCTCTTCTAGTGCCGGCATAACTGTGGCAATCACCTTCCCCGGGATGCCGTCCGGGCCCGGGGCGCGGTTCCTGGACTTGAGCGCCAGGATCGCGGCCCCTAACTCGGCCTCGGACACGGGAGGTATTGCCCCTTCGTCTGCCGGCACTTGGCTTGGTGCTACCATTCGCGGCGGGACCCACTCTTCCCTCACTGGGAAGAGGGAGCTGACCACTCGGTCCAGGAGGTTCGGCTCGAGAGTTTGGGTGAGGGGAGGCGCCCAGGGCCGAAGTTTTTGACTCACGACCCTGTACGGGCGCCCCCAAGGGTCTCGGTCGAGACTCTCGAGCCACTCCCTCCAGGACTCCTCCTTGGCGGCTTTGATCGCCGAGCTCAGGGCTTCACGGGCGGCCCTGTACGCAGCGTGCAGTCGCTCCTCCCGGGCGAGATCTCGGACAGCCCGCCTTCGACTGCGAGTGTACTGCCTCTGGGCCGCGTAACTTGCGGTACGCAGCCCGGCTAGGTGGGGACGCCACCAGTACACCCGCCTCCGAGGCGAGACAGGCCTCGCCCTCTGCATCGCCGCGTCGCAGACGCGAGTCAGCGCTCCGACAAGCCACTCGCACCTCGCGTCCACGTCCAGGTCGTCGTCAACAGCAGCCCATCGCTCGACGATAGCCGCTTCTTTGGCCAGCTCTCGGTCCAGAGTGCCGAGGCGCCACCGTGGACCTTGCCCCACCAAGGGGCGGTCAAATTCCACTCGAGTCGCCGAGGCGGCGGGGACGACGTCGAACCGGATGTACCGATGATCCGACGCGGTCTCCACCCCCTCGACGACCCGCCAATTGTTGACGCGTCGGGCCAGGGCAGAACTGGCGAACGACAGGTCAACAATCGAGCTACCCTGCGGCCGCACAAGTGTGTGGACCGCCCCCTGGTTTAGCAGCACCAAGCCTTGAGACACCGCCCACTCTACCATCATCTCCCCCCGGGCATCGGTAGCCGGAGATCCCCACGCCCGTGAATGAGCGTTGAAATCCCCGGCCACGACAGCCGGGGTGGGGTGCACTTCCGCCAGCAGAGCCCCGACCTCTGTGAGCAGCTGCTCGAACTCGGCGAGGCTCCTGCTAGGAGGACAGTACACCCCAACCACTGCAGCACCGCCCAGCACAACGAGTACGCACCCACGGCCCCTTCGCACTCTGTCGAAGGGTGGGGTCGCTCGCTGGACGACGATAGCCACCAAGCCGCTTTGGTCGCCGGCCCAGTTCGGGACGTCGCGAACGTAGTACGGCTCGGCGACTACTGCCACTGTTGTCTGCCACTGCGCCATGGACTGGGCCAGAAGGTCCTGGGCGATGACGCAGTGGTTGACGTTGGCCTGCAGTATGGAGATGGGATGATCCATTATCCTTGGGCGGTGTCCATCTCCTCCTCGCGTTGCTGGGTGGAGGGAGGGACAGGATTCCCACCACCAGCAACCGTACTCTTTCGGGGGGCCCCCCTTTTTCGGGAGGTCGCCCTGCAGTCACCGGATCCCAGCCGGTGACTCGACGCCACCCCCTCCGCCGCACAGACGGGGCAATTGGGCTCCGCGGAGCAGGTGGCCGACTTATGGCCCGCCTGCCCACATCGGAAGCACAGCGCACTGCGGTCAACACCCGCAGTGCACTTGGCCCCGACGTGCCCCGGCTCCAGGCAGCGGAAGCACCGCGCCTTCCTCGGCTCTAAGGTGGTCAGCCTGACCACCGACCATCCAACTGTAATTGGTCGGCCGTCGGTCAGGAGCTTGGCCGCCTCAATCGGGCACCGCAGCCATGCAGTGCCCTGGCGACCAGATGGGCGATGAATGTCACCCACCTTGATGGCGTCGGCAGAGCAGCTCCCCTCCGCTGCCAGCGCTGCCGCCACGCTCTCTTTTGAGGCCGTGTCGCTCAGGCCAGAGATGCGCAGCTCCACGCACCTCTCCGGCCTAGCGACCCGGACCTCCTCCAGTGCCTCCTTGAGCTTGGCAGCGAGGATGTCGGCCTTCTGGACTCTGTCGTCGCCAGCCACCTCCAAGATCCGACCCCCGGTAATCGCGGTGCGAAACCGGAGGCCGTTGATGCCCAGGGCCTTGAGGTCAATGACCCCTTCAGCCTTGGACATCACATCACGATACGTGATGCCCTGCTCCTGCGCGCCCGGCTGCAGAGTTAAGCACACCGCAGCAGTTCGCGGGACGCGCAGTTTTCGAGGCTTGCGGGCACCACGTTTCCGTTTCCTGGGGGCTGGCGTCGCCAGAGTCGCGGCCGTTGGCGGGGCAGTAGCCGCCCGGGCTGGAACCGGCCTCGAGGCCCTTGGCCGCGCCGCGACCTTATTCCACCCGCCAAGGGGAGCCGACGAGGATGCTGCCGGAGGCGCCGAAGCGGGCGGCTCTCGGTTCCTGCGGGCAGCTTCCACCTCCCTGGCAGCGGCCGACTGCTTTTTGGCCTTTCTTTTTTTCTTCTCCTCACTCCCTTGTCCAGAGAGGATGGGAGGCGACAGCGTTAGACCCGGGAGCTCAGAAGTGAGCTGCGGCTGAGGCTCAGGCCTGCTGGCAGACCGAGCCGCATTTCTCCTGTCCGCCTCGAGAGGCGGACGGATGCGGGTCTCCGGCAACAGCCGGTCCGCGATCCCCGCGAGCCGCGCGTCAATGAGAAAACCGATCTCATCGCGGCTCATCGGGGTAGGCGCAGATTGCGCCTGCTGCTGCCAGGCCCGCATCTCAGCCCGTACAGCGGCCAGCTCGGTCTGGAGCTGGGCCACCTCCTCCGATTCCGTGCGGGACCGAAGCACGCGCACGTTCTCCAAGATGGAGAAACATGCTAGCTTTAGGTCCCGCACGTACTGCCCCTTTAGGTTCGAGGACTTGGTGGCGACGGTTTGCACCACCGCCACCGCCTCCTCGATCGCACCCGTCAGCCGCTCCGCGCTGAGGGGCTCAGAGGCTGTGGATGTCACTCCTCCCTGAGACTGCTGGCTGGGTCCAGGTTGCGAACTAGGGGAATCTCTTAGGTAGAGATTCCTCTGTCGCTGCCGCTGCATGGCCTCCGCCATCTCCTTCACTGCGCGGAGCTTGAGCTCCCGCTCTGTGGCCGCATTTGGTTCGGCCCCGCTCTGCGCCAGATCGACGCACTCCCCCGCTACAGCAGGGCGACCACGGGGCTTTTTGGAAGCCTCCGTAGTCTCCTTCTCGGGAAGCCGCTTCCTCCACAGCCTCCCAGGGGAAGACGAGCGGGAACTTCCCACACTTGTGCTCGGAGCGTTGGCCTCCAACCGCTCCAGCACTACTACCGCCTCATTGAGAGAGCCGTGGGGCCTTGCGACCCCCGTCTCCATCTCCTCCTCCACGTTCTGGTTTAAATTATTGCTATCCATAACTTATCCCACGAGTAGAACCGTTAAAAATTACACTCCCCGGGTGACGGCCATTCCGGGAAGCGGGGTACATACTACGGAGGTCCCCTGGTATCCGTAGGTTTTAATCGACTTCGCTGTCGGGTTTTATAGACTTTTCCTTGTCGCGGGCCGGCCAGTTAAGGCAAGCCCCACGTTCTCCAAGATCACGGCTTCCCGAGTGTGGCTAGCACTCAGGTCGTTGTCGATCACTTGAAGGGTACGCGACGCGGGCAGGCAGCCAACCCCCCCAACTCCGACGGTGGCATGAATGCCAGTTAGCCCCCGCGCGAGCAGTGGGCCAACCCGTCACCTGATCCTCTCGGATCCCACCTCGCGGACCTAGCAGGTCCGCTGCACCACGACCCCCCTTCATGGGGTCAGCTAGCCCTGAGAAGGGCTGTTGAAGTAGCCCTGAAAAGGGCTTGTCGGTCTCCCTATGGAGGGATTCCTCCTCGCGGGCCTTGCAGGCCCGCCATCCCACGACCCCCTCGTGCAATGGGGTCAGCTAGCCCTGAAAAGGGCTTTGGGTTGCCGGGTTATTAGTCAACGGCTAGCAGAGCTCCTCCTCCTTGGAGTCGGAGTCTATTAACCGCCGTCCAGGGTGCACCAGCACCCCCGCTTCCGATCCCCAGGACCGTGGTCCAGAGGGAGAAGAAACGAGGAAGCCAACGTGGAGGTTACCCGACCAGCACCCCCCAGCACCCCCGGTTAGGTTAGGTTAGGTTAGGTTAGGTTAGGTTTTTTTTTTTTTTTTTTTTTTTTTTTTTTTTTTTTTTTTTGTACCTACACCCCTGCTTTCAATGCAGGGTCCATTTTTACAGTTTATAATAAAAGTCTTCCTAATTATATTCCTATGCTTTCCTCGTTCATTCCAGTTCTCTTTGTCATTCAATTTCTCGCTTTTATTCCTCTCGCACTTTCATACAATCTTTCATACTCTGGTAGGAGTGGGGGCATCTGGGACTCGTGTACCTAGTCTAATCTATTTACATCTTTATTGGTTTTATTGTCTTTCACTTTACATATACTTATTATTATACATACACTTATTATAACTACATATACTTATTATAACTAGGAACAATTCTTTTAAAATTCTAAACTTAGTCTGACACATGTTCTATTATGCTAATTACATAGGTAGTACTTAATTTACAAATTTTTAACAATATGTTTTGAGCTACATTTTTATTGTGCTTCTGGTTTCCTATACCAGACATAATTATAATACACTATAACACGCTAGTATAGGTTACTACACCCTGTTTCTCTCATTGGCTATCTGGACAATTTGTTTTGCATACTTGACTGTGCGCTCAGTGTGTTCCGTGATAAGTGTTTGTAGGCCATGTGTGTCAACCTTTATGCCCGTGGCAATCTCCAAGTCCAGCCTCTCCCTGGCGTGGATTGGGCAGTTCATCAGGAGGTGAGCCACCGACTCCGGGACCCCTGGCTCACAGGCACACGATGGGTCTGCCTTGCACTTGAATCGGGCCAAGTACGCGGAGAACCCACCGTGTCCCGTGAGGAACTGGGTTGTGTGGCCTTCGATGGTAATCCTCCTGACGATTTGATACGCCTCTATCGCGTTGGGGAAAAATAACTTGGTACTGGAGGCCGTTTTGCCTTCCTGATAGCGCCTGTTCCATTCGTCAAGGGAGCCATGACGTATGACTCTCTTGACGAATGAAACAGGACATTGGTCATAGTCCGGTTTCTTCTTGAGTTTTAGGGCAGCCTCCTTCGCGAGGCAATCCGCCCTCTCATTACCCTCGAGGCCGACATGGGCCTTGATCCAGTATAGTAGGACACTCTTGCCTCGCTGTTTACAGCGGCCAAGAGCGCCCCTGGTCTCCACTGATAAAGGGTGATAAGAGTGCGGACTGACCACGCTAAGGAGTGCCGCCCTGCTGTCACTGAAGATACCGAACGCGGTAGCACCGCGGTGTCGCTCTACCTCGCACACCGCTTCACGCAGCGCCAGAAGCTCCGCTTGGTAGACGGTGCAATGTTTGGCGAGAGCAAGCTTGCGGGCCTTTGTCTCGGACTGGCTATTCCATATGGAAATAGCAGCCCCGACGCGACCCTCAATCCTGCTCCCGTCAGTGAAAATTCTTACGTCATGGTGTTGGATGGTGTTAAGTTGTTCCTCGTCTACCATGCTGTCGAACTCCAGACGCGTGCGCTCTGCGGGATGCGGGGCTGCCAGGATGGGTGCCAGCCGTTCGATCTCCCTGTCCCCCAGCCACCGCTGGTGCACTCCCCTCTTGGCCTCATATAATGAAGCCACCTCCCGAACTCGGAGGTCCAGAGGGAGTACCCCAGCCAGCAGCAGTGCCGAGTTCAGGGAGACCGTCCGGTAGGCTTTCGTTAGTTTTTGGGCGAACACACGTTGTACCGCGTTCAGTTGCTTCTTGACGCACTCCTTTTCCACGGCGTCAGCCCATACGCTGGCCCCATATAAGATGACGGGCTCGATCACCGCCGTATAAATGGTTCGGATCACTTCCGGGTTAAGCCCCCAGCTGATCCGCGCTGTTCGTGCTAGTTTTTTGTAGATTCCTACAGCTTTTGCGCAAACTTTTTTAACATGGCTGTTAAAGTTTATGTTTCTGTCTATTATGAGACCTAATATTTTAATCTCGTCAGCCAGGCCAATGTCCACCCCGCCCATGGTCAGGCGCGGGTTGTCATATTTGAGACGTTTTGTTATTACCATCGCGCTCGTCTTATGTGGTGCAAATTTTAATTTGTTTTTGACACCCCACGCCCGAACACGTTCGAGGGAGGCATTGGCCTGCCTTTCGATTTCCTGCGCGGAATCTCCATCGAAGATGAGAACCACGTCATCTGCGAAGGCTTGGACGTATTCCCCACTCCCCTCTAACATTTTCAATAAAGGGTCTATAAGCAGGTTCCACAGCAAGGGTCCGGTGATTGAACCCTGGACGCAGCCCTTCTGGGTGCTTCTTCTGCATTCCGCGCCCGCGTATCTTACACGAACTGTCCTTTCGCTCAGGTAGCTACTGACTACTCGCCTCAAGTTAATGGGACACTTTTCCTCAGCCAGTCGTACTACTATAGCTGGCCACCATGCGCTATCGAAGGCGCCCTCTATATCCAAAGACACTAGCGTGACAATTCTCTTGTTATCAAGTTTGCCACGCACGTGTCGAAGTAGGTTATACAGGGCGTCCTCGGTGCTCCTCCGGGGCATGAAGCCGTACTGGCAAGTACTAATCCTTGGCAATAAGTGGAACTTGAGCCGAGCAGCCAACATTTTTTCGTACAACTTCCCGAGTACAGGCAAGAGTCCAATCGGCCTGTATGACTTGGGGGAGCTGTACTCATCCTTACCTGGTTTCCTGAGGGCAACTACTGTTGCCTCCTTCCATGGTTTTGGGAAGTATTCCAGGGCCAGGCACTTGTTCAGCAGCTCAAGGAACAGTATCGGGGCGCAGTTCACTGCGTGGGTGCAGATGTCGGCTGTGAAGCCGTCGGCTCCCGGTGCTTTTTTCGGGTTGAAGGAGCCTAGCGCATCCTTTAGCTCATCGACGGTGAATGGCGGGTCGTAAACATCATGTTCACTCGCGCCATTGACCGTCTTGGCCAATGCGCGAGCTCCCTCATGATCCGCATCGTCCTCCTCGACTCGGTCCTCCGGATAGAAGACCGAGGCGAGCAGACCGGCGGATCCACTGGCGTCCAATTGTACCCCGTTGTGTTTGAGAGGAAGATCCTCCTCCCTTACCGTGGTCCTCCCTATGACCCTATAAATTCCCTCCCACACCCCCTCTCTGTCCTGTTTGGTACAGAAATCTACCCAGCTCGCAGTCTGTGCTAATTTGACCTCCGACTCAAACCTATCTTTGCGCTCAAGGTACTGGTCCACGACATATTGCCTGCGGATGGGTGCGGCGTTCCTGATTCGGCGCCTGTAGGTGACGACCTCCCTCCTCATTTGGCTGAGCTTCTCCGACCACCACGGCATAGTTAACGTCTCTTTATTTTTTAATTTTGGGATAGCTGCCAGACATGATTTGGATAGACATTTGTTAAACTTATTTAATGTTTCTTCAATTTCCTCAGTGGTGTCTATGTTTTTGATCGTATCAACAACCAGGCTATCCCCCACCAAGGCGCTGGACATTTTCTCATGAAAAATTGTCCAATTCGCTTTCTTGGTGTTGTACAGCCTGGTTGTTCTATTGATGCTAGACCCTTTTGATATTTCTAATTTAAGCTTGACCTCTATGCCGATGTGATCGGAGCTGCTCACCACACCTTCGTCGCACCTCCAGCCGTCGATCAGTCCCAACAGGTCTCCCGAACATGCAGTTAGATCGACGTAGCTACAGTACCTCTTGCCCCCCCTGATGGTGTCGAAGGTGGGCCCCCCTCCATCGTTGAGGATGTGTAACCTCATCTCCATGAGGGTCCCCAGTAGGTCTTCACCCCTTTCATCCTCAACGGGACTCCCCCACCAAGCGCTTTTCGCATTGGCATCGCCTCCGATTAAGAGCCGTCCTGAGCCCAGCCTGGAGCTCACTAAACTGAGATGATCCAGGTACGGGCCAATGGGTTTATCGGGTTCGAAATATAGTGATACCAGGGTCATCTCCCAGGCTTTGGTACGGATCCTCACCACAGCGATATTGTCGGTGGTGAGTTGTGGACATTGTACGACGTCCAAGTCCGGGTCAAATACGGCGATGGCCGCTTTTACAGTGCCCGTTGCTGGTCCAGTATTCTGGAAGATGCGTACTCCCCGGTATCTTTTCATCCCGCCCCTTATAGGGTCCCGGTAAGGCTCCTGGATGAGTGCAACTGACGCTCTCCTCCTGATGGCTTCCAGAATGAATTCGTCAGTTGCAAGCGCCTTCTTTTGGAGGTTTGCCTGCAGCACCACGTAATGGTGGTCATTTCCGGGGGCGCCCTTAGCAATACTGCGTGGCGGACCGCGCTATGTCGTCCCACTTTTGCCGGACCGGACAATGCCGGTCGAATGCATTGTGCGCCGTGTCGTCGCTTTTCGCGCGCCAGCAGTTGCAATACCTAGGCTCAGCTCCTGTCCTATACGTAGGGCAGTCTACCTTCAGGTGCTGTTCACCGCAGTGGCTACATCTGGGCTCTTTCGTTTTGCAGAAGCGACGACTATGCCCATAGCCCAGACACAAGGAACACTGCACCAATGGCGATTGATCTGCCACCCTGATCGGCTGGATATCAATGTGCACCGTTCCTTGCTCTAAGGCTTTACACCAAATCGTGGGAGACACCTGTAGTACCACGTGGGCTGTGAGCGGGTTTCTCGCGTTTCTGTGGAACTTTATTGAGACCCTGTCTTGGGATGAGTCCAAGTCTCTAAAGATGTTTTTGTTTCTGGCCCTAAGAGCCCCTAAAAGTTCTTCGTCCTTGTAGGACTTCAGGACACTGTAGAGAATTAGCAGGGGGTCCTTATTGTGGACTGTCTCCACACTAAGGGTCCCCTGCCTCCCCTCCAGCGCCCCTTTTGCTCTTTCCCGCTGTTCCGCAGTTTTATAGCCCAAAACGATCTTACGGTCCCTAGCTTTCCTAACCCGCTCCACAGTGATCCACTCGTCGTCTTCCCGCGCGACCCGCCTCAGGTCATCGAGTAATTCCTCCCCTGTCTTATTCTCATCTTTGGAGGTCACCACCAGCGAATGTATTGCCGGCCGCAGCGGGAGGCGACCCACGGCGGCGTTCGACGCCACACTCGCGTAGGATGGTGGCTCCTTGCCCTCTTTAAAAGCTTCAAGGCTACCCTTAATCTCGGCGAGGGCAATGCTATTTTGCTGTAGCATCCTGTTGTTTTCCTCGATCCTCCTCAACATGAGATCCTCCACGTTATTGGGTTCGGGGACCCCGGCAGTGGTCGTAACTGCCTTTATGACGCTGGCCTGTCCGGATGCTTTTTCAAGGAGTTTTCGTCTATTGCCTTCTCCTAGGATAATAATTTTCCGAAGGTTTTTCTCCTGAGCTTCTATTTTGAGCCTTATTTCCTTTTTGATATTTTTAGATTCCCTACAGCCCTGTCTAATGAGATCCAGACAGGACAGCGCCGTTGTGTGCCGATCTTCCGGCGTTAGGGCCTCTATTGTCGCCATTTGGAGGACGGCCTCTTCCGGCTGTTCAGTAACCGGTGCACCCATATCCGCCAGTGGTCTGCGGTTAACAGTAGGGCTAGTGTTGAGGGTTTTGGGCTTTGTCACCGTTTTGGTCGACATTAAGGGTGGCCTCTGACTGAGAGGTGTGGTGTTTAAGGAGTTCCTCTCTATCTCCCCTATACTAACCCTCACCGATTTGGCGGCACTAGATCTTGGCGACGATGATGGCCGAGACGTGGAGGCCGAGGTGCCAGGGAAGGAACTGACCCGTTTGGTTACTGGAGATTTTTCAATTACCATTTTCGTAGGTACAAAATCCACGCAACACTATCGAGTGGAAATTCTAAATAAATGGAAACACAAACACAAAGTAAAATAAAATAAAATAGAAATAAAATATAATCTAAGTCTAGGATTTTGTCACAAAGGTGGTCAAAATCGTCCTAACCTAATTACTGACTACTGTGTTTTTGAGCAAGTTCTGACCCCTGCGTGAATCAATATTGTAAGTGTGTCAGGTGAGTATGTGTAGGAGTAGAGTAGTTTTGTAGTGTGTGTGTGTATGTATGTGTGTGTATATCCGTGAGTTGTGAGTGAATATGTGTATTGTGTGTACTGAGACAGTCTATCAGGCAACAGTCAAGTTTAGTTTGAACAGGGGCTGCCGTTGATTTGAGCGTCGGTCTAAAACTATATGCAAGTAGCCCAGCTACTCCGTCAACATATACTTGGCCAACTGGCCCAGTCAAAGATATTATCTTTGGTCACTTACAAAAGAGAAATTATAATATAAAGAGTTAACTCTATATAGAGTTCGGTACGTATGTACGTCTTATATATGTATATACAATATTGTTACTTCCAGCGAAAGTATAATCAACTAATCTTAATCTAACTTATAAACAAATTTTATCACTAACCTAACCTAAGTCGCCCTCTAGTAGGATCCCGGCCCAGGAGACGAAGGCCCTGTAGAAGTTTCAGCAATTTTTGCGCCGCTAGAGTCGGCTCTACAGTTAAACTCCACCAGAGCTCTATGTAGAGTCCCCCTATCAGAACGAGCCGATAGAGCTCCCCGAGCCCTCCAAAACGATACCAAACTCGAAGGTCCTAGGCCCACGGGTCCGGAGACAATCGGCCTTCAAAGCTTTGGTACCAACCTGGTACCAAAACTTGGAACCGGGTTCGCTCGAGAACCAGTGGTCCAAACTCGTCGAGAGTGGGCTCCCCTGAAAGGTCTCGACGAGATCTACCCTACAACGTACCTTTCGGTCAAATAGGGTGACCCCCAAAATTTGACCCCCCAATTTGGTGGGGTCAAACCCCCTCCCCACTAATTCGAAGCGGAGCGAAAAACTGGGTCGCCCAGCGGAAACCGCACCTCGCTGCGACCACCCGTTGCCGAGATACACGGGTTTGTAATTTTCCAATATGGCGGATTTGTCCGACTTTGAATCCGTATATCTCGGGTCCCAGGCGTCCCAGCGAGTCGCGAAAAGTTTCAAACTGACCGGCCCGGCTATCCCTACCACCTCGTACTGCAAAAATGGTCAAAAATTTTTGACAAAAATTTTTTGCAAATTTTGCCCAGTTTCCCCAAAAAAGTATAGGGTGGGAGAGTCGGTGTTCCCCTGATGCCCCCAGTCGAAATCCGGAGCTTCTACGACCTCCCACGGCGGAGCTATGGCCGTCCAAAGAAAACCAAGATGGCCGCCGCGCGGCCAAGGTCAAACTTTGACCGGCTGCAACTCCGGAACGGTTTGTCCTAGAGCTCCCAAAATCGATATCTGGGGGGTGCACGATGTGCTCTACCTCCTGGGGGGGTTTCCAGCCCTAAACAGGGAGATGCGTCTAATCCGCCAAAAACGTGACCGATCTTGTAAAATGAATACTACTGAGTACAGGATCGAAAACCCGAGTTTCGTAGGTCTATCCAGTCCGGAAATATTTTAATTCAAAGAATTGGTACCAATGGTACCAAAAAGTTGGTTTTTACGAAAATCGTTATTTCTGACGCTAGACGGGCCTTGTTTGGGCTCAGACAAGTGCAGAACAGTTGTCCAAACTCAATCCCGGGGTTAGAAATAATGATTTCCTACCCGTTTTATTTTAATTTAGAAAAAAACACTAAAAAATCGATATTTCCGCACTGGGTAACGTAAGAAATCCACAAAAAATTTTAAAAATAGCCTCTAACAAAGGCCTACAAGGTTGCATAT